>JARHVA010000030.1:3742500-4942500 GCA_037957365.1 Torreya grandis
TTTAAATTTGAACAATGATGAAACATTTGAAGTTATATTTTATACCCAAAACTAAATTTTGATCTTGAAGAGGTTTATCTCATGTATTAAAATCCAACTAAAATGCCCCCTTTTTGAGGTGAGGAAATTGTGTCATAAAAGGCACTCATCTCAAAATAAAATTTAACTATATCATGTGTGGTAATATGTAATCATTGAATAATGTAGCATACATTAAAATTATTTCAACATATTAATATATGTACCATTTGAATTATGTATGTAACATATGAGGCAAGGCCTATATAAATGTATTAATGAAGCTCATGATATTTAGTTGCAAAATTATAATCCTATTCAATGTCTAGTATATGGTATGGATCATGACACTGATCAAACTTATTAATATAAATAAGCACACAAACACAACAAGAAAAATTTCATACAATAAGGCCAAGGTTCACATAAAATGTACATTTTCAAATGTCTCATAAGTAAAGGTTACACACATCAGATAATTACCACATGCAAAATATATGAATAATGTCACAAACAAGGGACATGTTTAGATGCCACAAAAAACAAATAGCCATGGGCCAAAATCAAAATATATGTTCAAAAAAATTGAATACCAAACAATATATCATATATGTTAAAGCAATTTGGACACAAATTCCAAGTTTCCTACATGATAGACAAGTTAATTATAATCTACTAATACAAGTAACAACATCAATGGAAATAGAAATAGAAAGATAGCCTACATCATGCATATGTAAAGTGATCATATCCTATCAAATAACATATCCATGTACAAAATATAAGATAAATATGTTATTAAGACATTTTTAAAAGTGTGTATAGCTTGGCAATATCACAGTTATAGAATGGTAAACTCTAAAAATATTACCTATCAAAAAGATACCCTTAATTTAGTAAGATTGTTGGGTAGAGGTAAGTCCAACATGTTAGTCCTTTTAAAATATTTATGTCTTACATATCACTCATGGACAATAGTTAAATTAATGTGTGATAGAAATAGAGTATGTTATCTACCAATCATGAGATATACAAAATATAAAAATGATATAAATTAAATATCTAGCCATGCTTAGGTCCTGATTTTAGATTGTTTTGGTATTTTTATAATATTTGATTTTTTTTGTATTTTTTTACATTTTTAATTTATAACCACAAAAATTAATGATAACCAAGGGTTAAAAACTAGAATAAATAAAATGAATCTAAATAATTTGATAAGTGTGTAAATGTGAAGTATACACTAAAAATTATGACATGGACATGTTTTAAAAATATGCCCCCACTGTACATGTGAATGTAACTAAAAACATGTAGGAATAAAAAAGATACGTACAGGAAAGGTTTTGCATCATCATCTCATCAAATGTACTCTTTTTTAAATTATGCGTTATGCATTTATGAGTAATATAACATAGGAAAAGGGAAATATTTTCATGAATAAGTAGTAGTTCAATAATGAAACTAAGTAAAATATCAAAAAAATGGATCTATTAAGGCTTTGTGCGCTCATTGATTATGCTATGAAAAATGGTATAGGATGGGGTTGACCAATTCATGAAATTACTTGCTTTTAGTTAGAACTGATACTACTCAATATTTTTCTTGATTGAAAATGTCATTTACTAAATTCATATAGTGAAAAAAATAAGGTAAATAACAAAATATGGTATTATATATCATTGTGTTGGACTGTTTAGATTTGTAAAGTGAAAAGGAAGAATTTAGAGGCCAAGTATAGAGTAATATCCAAGGGCTTAGAATAATTGATCAAATCAATCACATGTGAAATGAGTAGAAGAATATAATTATGAAGCAGATCAAAAGGCTATGTACAATTATTTTTTTCAAAATATTTGAATATTTTTTAATTTTAAGAATATTTTAACATGTAACATGCTTACCAAGGGTCCAATCAAGATTAGAGGCAAAAAATATATAATAAGTGGAGAAAAAATATATAATAAGTGAAGAATTATTGATTTTCATGAAAGAAATTTATTATATGTGCATGACTCATAAACATAAAATGAATTATGCATTGCAATGAAACTATCTAGATCACTACTTGGGTAATCTTGTGTAGGAGGATTAGCTCTAGGAGATGTAGAATGATTTGAAACCCAATGATGAATATTAGAAAATTTACCAAATGTTTTAATATTTTAAGAACATGTTGATATGTATGTATCATTATTTTAGAATATGTTTGATGTGATGGTTCTTTTTGGGAACTTAACCCCCTTTCTATTATACTTTTGATTTCACTAGTTACTTTTGATACTTTTGCACTTGTTTCCAAACTAATTGAATATAAATATTTGCATAGGTAAAAAAATGGTAAATTTTAGTTTTTATTAGATAGATTACTAAATAAAAAATAGTCATGGATGGGTAGGAGGAGGTACCATAGATTGTAAAGGGTACTCATATGTAATTCCTTAAATTGTAAAAAATTGATTGCAATGAATGTAATTTATATAGATATTTACCATCTAAAGTACATCATGGAGATTTTGAAACCAATGTAATCCTAATATAATGTTAAAAAAACCATTCTTTGGTAGAACTAGAAAAGGATTAAATAGTATAGCAGAGCCCACCTGTAGAAGCAACACAAGGTGTCACAAAGTGGTTTATTGTTTCCCATTAAATGTATCTAAACTTTTAGATGTTTCCTCTATCTCAAGTTGTATTTAACCCAATGAATGGATTAATGTCATTGTGCATGAAATTTTACATGATCTGTTATCAAATAAGACATGAAAATCATAATTATCATCCACTATCTCACTATAATCAAAATTAATCATAAGACGTGGTTAAGTAGTTTTAATAATTATACCAATAATTCCACCTAATAGATTATCATATAAATTAGGAGGTGGATATGCATTGTAGGTATGATGCACCATGAAATTAACCATGTTTGTATCATGGTTATAAATGGCTCACTAAAAATATTCAACTCAGCATTTTCCTTCTATTAAGGCTTAATTTCTTATGTAGGAGCGCCTAGTTCAATGACATTATTATCAATAATATCTTGATTAAGTTTCTAGAGCTTTAAAAACTATTAGTATAATTACCATGGTATTTATGATAATCATAATATACATTATTATCAAAATATTTACTTTTAGGTTCTCTTGTATCAACCTGTAATGGTGGCTCAAATAGGGTAATTTGATTAAAGTCAAGTAAATTTTGTAATAATTTATGAGGAATTTATAGTAATATATATTTGTAATACTATATGATATGATAATACAATCTTATCAAAAGGTTGAGAAATATCATTAACTGTGATATTTGCATCAACTTCAATATTTATTGACTCAACTTTATAAGATGGTTTGATTTGAAACTTCAATGTGGAATTTAAAGTAGATGTGGGTGCATATTTTATCTTATTCAAAGAAATAAGGTTGAATTCTATTTATTTTAATGTATGATAAAGTTTATTAGAAGATGCAAAAATTTTGAAAAACAAATGACTTATGAAAAGGTGCAAGAAAACTTTGTTTGAAAATATCTTGTAATTCATTATCTGCCAAGATGGAAGTAATTTTGGAAAGCATGGTGTTAAAAAAAATTAGACATTCATGGATAAGCTCATTATTTCCTTTCTTAATCTTATCAATTTCCTCATATGAAATATTCTCATCAATTTTGATATAAAAATTCTTAAAAACCTAATATATTAATGTATTAAATGCTTTGACTAATTGAACAATTAAATCATAAAACTAATGAAAAGTGTAATCTTTTAGGCTTCTTGGAAACAACCTACTTAGAAAATTTTCATTAAAATTCTAATCCAAACATGCCGCACAAAAATATCTAAGATGTTTTAGATATCCTTTACCTTCATATCATGTAAGTTTAGGAGATATAAATGTTGTAGGTAAAGGATATGATGCAATCTCATGTGATAAAATATTATGAAGAAAGGATTTCAAATATATTGATTGGTTAGGTTTTGGTATACCTTTCTCTTACTACAAAACCTTGGAATGAAAAAATGAAATATTTTTCATGAGAGATTACATAGTAGGGAAGGTATGTGATGTAGTATGTGTATATATAAAAGGTCCAATATGTGTCATTTTGGTTTGACATTGTAGTAGATATATTATAGAACACTTTTTTTCCCCCAAAATCCAAAGGTGTAAATTTAATAATAATAACAAAAATATAAGTAGAAACACCTATGGTAGGGTTATCAATGTAAAATAGTGGTTTTTCTTGTGCATTAAAAGTAAGTGTATATATATATATATATATATATATATATATATATATATATATATATATATATATATATATATATAGTTTTACATTTTTAAAATCTAAAATAACTAAAATAAATTTTGGTATATCTTTTTGAAATTTATGAAATCCTTCTTAAAATATGGATAAACATTAGACTTGTGCATGATCTACTTCATTGAGTTTGTGATTGTGCATGTTATATTTATAATTATTCTTCTGTTATCATCTCTACCCCACACACACACACACACACACACACACACACACACACAGATATATATATATATATTCTCTTCATCCCTTTAACCATATGGTAATATAATTATTAGTTTGTGCTTAGAAATAATTCTTGAAATAAGGGATTCAAAGAGATGAAATTTGACAACCTTAAAAATTAGAGTAACATATATTTTATTTGGATGAATAGTTGTTTGGGTCCTCATTGGATGAATTAATTTCTTACCTTCCAAGAAAAAAAATAAGTCCATCCTTAAATTTTGATGATAATAGGTTCTAACCTTATCTTCACTGAGAAATTAAAAAATACCATTAGAAAGAATTTAATATTTTCCTATTGTGGTTATATAAGGTTATGTAAATTATCTCCTTTTAATATAATGTTGAATGAAAATGGGATATTTTAGTGTAAGCTAATTTTAATTATTGTTACAAATTTGTACGCTTACTAAACTTTGAAGTTAAATTCATAGATTTATTGTCTTCTTCTTATGATAATATGTAAACATCATGCTAAAAATAAATTATAATAAAAAATGGATGTGTTTTGTGGCATAGGTGGTGTGTTACATATTGGATATCAATAAATTAAAATTTCAACCTGGTAAAATAAGATCATGATAGTAAATTTGATGAAAAAATTAGTGGAAAATACATGTCACACAAGATGATAAAAGTGGGTTATTATTATAACAAAATTGATATAGGAGCATCTAGAAAATAAAGAAAATTTTAGTGTTGAAGTGATATATACTTATTATGAGTCTTTTTTGGTCCTTTGAAGTGATTTAGAGTCTTTAGGATTCAATATTTTGAGTGTTTAAGGTCTTATTGGTGTTTCTCACCAAAAGTGATAACTTAAATATTTGAAATTGTAAAGGACCTAATAATGATTTAAAGTGGTGTTTCAAGTAGTGTCAAGGGTGTTAAATGAGTAAGTGAGGTCCTAGGGGTCATAAGATCTAATGGGGCATCAAAGAGATAGATAAGTTGTGAGTTAGTAAAAGAATGTCTTATATAGGTGACTAAATGTAAGTGTCATGTCATGAGCAAAAGGTGCTGAAAGAGTCTTATTTTTTAACCACCCAAAAAAACAACATAGATGTTGCATGAGAATGGTAGTTTTAGCATGAGACGAGATTATGAGATGAGATATATTTTAAGGTGAGAGGAGAAAAAACTAAGAAAATAAGAATGTATACTCTCTAAGAAGGTGGTAGAGCCCATTTATAGACTGCATATGTATGAATGATGGCTCAAGTTAATAAAGAAAAGTTGTTTCTATTTGTTTACTATTTCATGAAAAGTATGTGGATTTTCATTGCTTGTATTTTGCCTTGAAAATACCTTGAGGCTATCATCATATCATGTTTTGTGTTGATAACAGGTCTAAGATAAAGAATACAGGGTTACACTCAATAGATGATGATTTGGGGGCTTCACAAGATTTTCATCTATGGTACATTAATCCCATAGACATATTTAAATCATAAAAACCTTATGATTATTTAATTTAGTGATTTGGAGTAGATAAACTCAATAAAATTTGGTCTTTACCCTTAAACCCTATACATGCTTGAAACATTTAAGAATGAAGGTAAGTTAATGTTTCTTGAGGTATAGATTATAGTTATGTTTGATATAATGGTATATATATATAAGAGTATGATTGATGGGATGGTATATTATGTTTTTTTAATGCAATTATAATGATAAAGGACAATATATAGTCAATTTGAAGTTAAACCTTTTATACATAGTTAAAACCCTTATTTCACTCAGTCAAAAAGCTAGAGAAGGAAGGTATGTGTTTGACAAAGTGAATGGGTATTGAATTGGTATGAGGGGAAGGATAATAATATTTTATATTAGTCCATTTGAAGTTTGTAAACCTTTTTAAATTAAAACAAATTATTAAAAACCATTACACAGTCCTGTAAAGGACTTAAACTTTTATGTTTTGCATTATTATAATCATGACATGATTGAACAAGGTTTATTACATATTTGGAGAGGTTTATATGGTTATTAAAGACCTTATAAAGGTCTCATAATAGTTTTAAATGAACTAAAACCAAATATAGTTCATTTTGACCTCTCTCAACCTACATAGTTAACCACATTTGCCTAACTAGGGTTTGGAAAAAAAACCCTATAATTTTAGTTCTAACCATGGGAATTTGAATTTTTTTTTAATAATACATATTTTGACATGAGAGTAAGTATTTAATAGGTTTTTACTGGGTACCATACAATCTAGTATGGATTTTGTGACTGAACAAGTGTAAGGAGGGTTAGAAGGACTAATTGGTAAGGAACTTACAAAGGAAATAATATCTACATAGAGAGTTAGACTTTGAAACTTCATGTCAGGTAGTAATAAGTTATAGAGTGCCCAAATATGGGATTATATATTTATGAGGACTTGTAAAATGTTCAAACCAAGAAGATTTGTTAAAAAAAGGCTATAAGCAAGAAGGTTCACTATTAAGGTTGAAGTGTATAAGTGAAGGATGGAGAGTAAATGAGAGGTTAAAAGGGGTTGAGGAAAGTGTGTTGTGATCAGGAAATATCATCCATGATATTAGATTATGTTCATGAGATCAATAATAAGATTTAGTATTTTAAGCCTTGAGAAGATTGACTAGTGTGAAGATAGTGATTAATTGAAAGGAAATGAGTCAATGAAGAGAATGAGTTGAGGGGATGAGATATATATTTATTAAGGGTTTAATGATAGAGATAAGTGACTTAAAAATTCTTACTACATAGGAACCTGATAGAGAATGCTAATAATCCTAGTGAAAGATGAATGATTGTTGAAGATTACAGGTTGAGTAAAGAGCAAGGTATATGTAAGATAAGATCAATGACCAAGTTAAGAGATAGGAATAATTTCATGATGATTTTATCATATATCTCTACATCATTTGGTATCAGATCAAGGTAATATCTTGGTTTAATTTTGTTTTGAGTTCTTAAAAATTTGTTAATTTGAAATTGGTAAAGAATGTTATAAAGATTACATGAGATGAAATTGTAGAGGTATTATGGGGAAAAATGTGGTGAAGGTATAACCTATTGAGGATAACTTAGATAAATAATATATTGGTGAAGAGAGAAACTAAAGCCCCTAAGTCTAATTTGAAGGACTTGAAACTAGTCAAGAGAGGACTAGAGAGATAGAGTGGAAAGAGAATTGAATCTCTAGAGAGAGAAGATGTATACTCTAAGTGAGAATCAAGAGAGGCAACATAAGTCCTAGAGAAAGAGAAGAAAACACAAGAGAGGTCTAAGAGGCGATTAGGTAAGCTTTCTAAGAGAAAGGTCTAAGCAAGGCCTAGAAAGTAAAGTAAAAGAGAGAAGATGAATGTAGAAGAAGAAATGAAAGAGATGATAAGAGAGATGGGGCAAAGTTTTAAGAATATATATCTCATGCTGAATCTCATGAAGGATTAATAAATCCAATGGCTTGGATATAATGTGAAAATGAGAGTGAAGTGGCCGCTAGAGCTACTAATGAGAGAGAGAAGGCATAAGATAAATTCCTTGGGAAAAGAGAAGAATAAAGAGAGCATAACCCATAGAAGCATGAAGGATGAGGAGTTTTCAAGAGAGAAAAATGGAATATAAGTGGTTAAAAGAGTTCTCATTGAGGAGACTATGGAGAGAACATTTACCAAAGAATCACTTGAAGGAAAAGACAATAAAAAGAGGAGAATGTCTATGAAAGAGACATTCATAGAGACTTGTTGGTCTCTTGTTTTATATTCTAACATTATATTTGAGTGTGTGTATGTAGTTATAAAGGAAATATGGATGAAAATAAATAATGAGACCTTAATTTTTTTGAGAAAATTGCTAATTACGTCACCCATCAAGATGAAATAATATGACAAAGGGAAAGGATAAGTTGTAGAAGATAACATGATGAAGATTGAAGATTTTCAACATGATAAAGATGATATATAAGAAGAGTTTCATGATTCTTTGACAAGCATTATATCTAAAGAAAGAGAGGAATCTCATAAGGAACACATGAGTGTAAATCATGAATATACGAGAGAGAAGATAATAGTGTAAGAGTCCTTTAATGAGGTAAATGAGTGTTTAGGACTTGAATTTAATTGTGCATATAAGAAGTAAAAAATTAATATGCATATTGGAAAAATTAAGAGAAAAATGCATCCCTGAAGGAGATTACAATAACATGGGTATGTAGTCCCTAAGTGGATCAAGGAATTTATTAGTGAGATAGAGAAGGTAAAACTCAAGTAAGAGGTCGTGAAAATAAATAATTCAAGTGAAAGATACAAGAAAGCAAGGAAAAAATAAATAAAGGGCAAGTTACATCAATTTAACATAATAGGATATCAAGAAAAAAAGTATGAAGAAGGTGAGATAAGAAAACCATCTCAGTCCAAGAATGTGAAAGGCATAAAATGGGTTATGAAGAGCATGGAAATGGTACAAAATGATAGTATTATAGGTACACTCCAAGATAGCATAAAGAAATAATAAAGTTGAAAACTAAAGAAGAAAATAAAAGACATGGTGGAGGAAAACAAAGATAAAGAGGTGAATATGCAGCTGAGTAAGCAAGATGGAGAGTGTGAAGAGAACACAAGCAAGTGGAAAGGTAAGAAAGTCATTTATGATGAGTTTGATGATGTTCTTTTTGAATCAATGCATGAGATCATGGAAAGAGACTAAAAATCATGGATAAAAATGTCAATAATCACAATTGGGCATCAAGGTTAGAGTTTAAATGCAAATAAATATGAAACATTGATGAATAATGAAGACCTAATGACTACACATGTTGATATAGGATAGAATTTTGAAGAATATGAAGGGCAACAAGGTCCTAAATTTGATGAAGATGATGGAGAGATAGATGTTCTTACATTAAATGAGGAATTATAGGTGATAGAGAAGTTATTTAATCCATTAAAAAGGATTCATATAGGTGAAGAGCAACATAAGAAGTTCATGAATGAGCTCAAAGATGAGTCTAATGAGGAAAAATTTACTAGTCTAGATGTTAACAACCATGAAGATACTCTTGAACAAGAAAATTCAAACATGGATAATATGAATAATGCATGTATGGAGTAGAAAGAAGAGGGTTTACTTCATAATCAAATGATAAATAGAGGATATGAGACATAAGAGCTCATGATAAAGCCTAGCAAAGACAAATAAGTGAATCCAAGACAAGGTGGGAATATGACTAGTTTACATGATGATATTATAGCCGAGTTAGAGGAATAAAGGAATGAGAAAGACAATGGAAAATGTTTTCAAGAAGTTAATTAAAGAGGTAATATAAATGAAGAGGATGAAAAAACTAATATGGAGAAAGTTATAGTTGAAACAAAGTCTAAAACAAGCATACAAGCTCAAAGAGTTAGTGAAGAGGTGATATTACCTCATGACACTAAGAATGCATATGGAAGATGCTATTTATAAAAGTGCAGCTGAAGATAAGGATGAAAATGTGTATGAAAACCATGACTTGACTAAGAATGAAATGGAAACATGGATACTTATAGCTAAGAAAGAATTGAGGATAATAAAATCAAAAAATAAATCAAGGAATAGAATAGTTAGGACTAAGCAAGAAAGGATTGAGAAAGAGGGACATGAGAAAATCAAAGAGGAAGGTAGAAAAGAAAGACAAGTGAATTAAAATTGGAAGAAGATAAAGAGGAATGTGGTGTTGGCATTCAAATTTTATCCCTCTTAGGGAGTATGACATAGGAACATATATAAAACAAAGAACATTTTAGTGTTGAAGTGATATATACTTATTAGGAGTCTTGTTTAGCCCTTTAAAGTACTTTGGAGTCTTTAGCAGTCAGTATTTTGAGTGTTTGAGATCCTATTGGTGTTTCCCACCAAAAGTGATAATTTAAATATTTGAAATTGTAAAGGACCTAATGAAGATTATAAGTGGTGTTTCACATAGTGGCAAGGGTGTCAAATGAGTAAGTGAGGTCCAATGGGTCATAATATTTTAATGGGGAATCAAAGAGATAGATAATTTATGAGTTAGTACTAGAATGTCTTATGTAGGTGACTATATGTAAGTGTCATGTCATGAGGAAAAAGTGGTGGAAGAGTCTTGTTTTATAACCAACCAAAAAACCAACATAGATGTTGCATGAGAATGATAGTTTTAGCATGATATGAGAGTAGGATGAGGAGAGGAGAGAGCTCCGAAGGTGAGAGGATAAGGAACCAAAAAAAGAAGAATGTATACTCTCCAAGAAAGTGGTAGAGTCCATTCATGGACTACATATGTAATGAATGATGGTTCAAGTTAATAAATAAAATTTGTTTCTATGTGTTTAATATTACATGAAAAGTATGTGTATGGTCCTTACTTTTATGTTGTTTTGAAAATCCCTTGAGGCTATGATCATATCATTTTTGTGTTGGTTATAGGTTTGAGACAAAGAATGCATGGTTATAGTCAATAAAGGATGATTTAAGGGATTCAAAATATTTTTAAGGCCAAAAATTCTATGGTACATTAATCCTAGAGACATATTTGAATCATACATACCTTATGATTATTGAATGTAGTGTTTTGGAGTAGATAAACCCAGGAAAAGTTGGTCTTTACCCTCAAACCTTGTACACGCTTGAGATAATTAAGAATGAAGGTAAGTTGATGTTTCTTAAGGTATAGATTATGGTTATGTTTGATATGATGGTATATAGATAATATTATGCTTTATGGGATGGTATATTAGGTGGTTTGAATTCAAGTCTAATGATAAAGTTTAATATACAGTTAGTTTGAAGGTAAACCTTGTGTACATAATTAAAACCCTTTTTTCACTCAGAATGCTAAAGAAGGAAGGTATGTTTTTGATAAAGTGAATGGGTGTTAAATTGGTTGAGTCTTGGTATGAGGGGAAATATAACAAGGTTTGATATTAGTCCATTTCAATTTTGGAAACCTTTTGAAATGCAAACAAATTGCTAAAAACTGTTACATAGTTCTACAAAGGACATAAACTTCTATGTTTTGTGTTATTATAATCATGAAAATATTGAAAAAGGTTTATTAAGTATTTATAGAGGTGAATATGGTTATTAAATATCTTAATAAGGTTTTAGAATAATTTTAAATGACCTAAAACTAAAGATATTGCATTTTGACCTCTCTCGGCCTACACAGTCAATCACATTTGCCTAGCTAGGGTTTTGAAACAAAAACCCCTATAAATTTAGTTATAACTTGGGAATTTGACCAATTTTTTCAATAATAAATATTTTTACATGAGGATAAGTATTCAATAGGTTTTTAACTAGGTATTGTATGGTCTAGTATAGACTTGGTGACTGAACATGTGTAAGGAGGGCTAGAATGCCTAATACACAAGGAGTTTACAAATAAAATAGTATATACATAGAGTGTTAGAATTTTAAATTTCATGTGGGGTTGTAATAAGTTATAGGGTGCCAAAATATGGTGTTATCTATTTATTATGACTTGTATAACATTCAAACCAAGAATAATTGTGAAAAAAAAGGCTACAAGCAAGAAGGTTTGCTATTGAGGTTGAAGTGTGTAAGTGAAGGATGTAGAGTAAATGAGAGGTTGAAAGGGGTTGAGGCAAGTGTGTTTTGATCAGGAAATATCATCCATGATATAATATTTTTTTAATGAGATCAATAACAAGATTTAGTGTTTTAATCCTTGAGAAGATTTACTAGTGTGAAGATAAATGAGTGAGTACGTGAAAGGAAATGAATCAATGAAGGGAATGAGATGAGGTGATGAGATAGAGATTTATGTAGTGCCTAATTATAGAAACAAGTGACTCAAATATTATTATTACATAGAAACATGATATAGAATGCTAAAAATCCTAGTGAAATATGAATGATTATTCAAGATTGCACGTTGAGTAAAGAGCAAGGTATATGCAAGATGAGATCAATGACCAAGTTTAGATCCAAGAATAGTTTCATGATGATTTTATCATAACATTATGCATAAAAAATTTATCCGTATGTTCATTCATATGTTAATATCCATAACAAATTGACATCATAAACTTACACATGCTCCATCTCAAGAGATAACCCAGAATCTTACCCTAGCATTTCAAAATATAAGGATTGGATTTGTTTGTAAATAATAATCCTCCCACCAAAGGTAACAAGTTAATTATTAATCCAACTAATTTTTTAATGAATTGGATTGAATTTTTTCCATTATAAAGTACTACGTGTGAATATATCTTTATGCTCCTTGTAACATATTGTTTTGAGATTGAACCTACCATCTTCAATTAATATTGATATTATTTTATCCTTCAATAATAAGATAGTCAATTTTTTTTGTGAAAAATAAAATATTTTAAAAATTCATTTCAATTTCCTTACCACAAGTATGGATATAATAAAATTTAATCTTTTAATAATACCATCATAAAAAATTTATCAAAATAAGGGAAAAATGTGCGAATAATTAAAATATTCAAATACATCTAACTTCATGGAATATAGAACACATGTTAAAAAATATATATGGGTTACAAATTACTCACCAATCCATTGGGAAGAATTTTTATTTACACCTAGGCTTAATATCTCATATTTGACAGTGTCATTTAAAGTATTATTGATGATGATATGTACATATAAAGCGATAACATTAGTTAAAAATGTCATATGAGAAGAGATTTCAACCTATTTATCTCTTTGAAGTTTATCAAAATTCATTTAATAAAATTTATAACATTAATATAAATTAAATAGAATCTAATTTGGGTGATAAAGTATTTAAAAATATGAATTTAAAGAAAGAACAAAATGGAAAATTCAATCCTTATTAAGTAAGCCCATTTTGTATTATGAAAAAATTTAGATCAGGGGCATACAACCTCACTACATTAGAAATAAATCCTAAAGAATACAATTAATATTATGTTTGAGTATGTTTCAACTAGTTTCTTGTCATTTTAAAATATACTTGAGTATCTTTATGATTTTTCTCTTATTATGACTAGCCATTTCTTTATTTCATATATGCTCATTTTTTTCTGCAATGTATCGATCCCATCTGGTCCAAATTTTTACTTTTGATTCTTAGTGATTTGTCACTTATGTTATATATTTTAATTCATATGAATTTATTTATTATTTTTTTAGTATTTATTTCTTGATTTGTTTTATTTTTTATCCTTAAGATAGTTTACATGTTGTATAGATTGAGTTTTATTTGGTCCCACATTGACACATATATTCAAGTCTATAAATTTTATACGATACTTATCATGCAAATCTTTTCAGGTTCTTTGCTATATTTCCATGATCTATATCATGCTTATACTAGAGGAATCACCTAAGTTTACTCTTTATATTTCTATAAAAAAATTTATATCTAATATTCATATGTAGAATATTTTATTAATTATACAATTCTTATATCTTACCTTAATATGGTTGAATATTTATTTTTTATATAGTTTTTAAAATTTACCCATGTGGGGAATACTATACATATACTTATAATGATTAAAGATTTTCCATGTGGAGAATCTTAATCATGTGATTTTATTAATCACCTTTGAATCTCATGTGGGGAAACATATTTATAATATACATGCTTCTAAGATGATATATTTAAGCGTAGACATCATTAAATTTATATCTTATCTTATAGATGACACACACATTTCATTTCTATTGGAATATGTGATTTAATAATTCACCTGACATCTCCAAAGTGAGGCATATATTTCACTCATTTTATCTAGATGAGTCCATGTTTTAGTCATTAAATACATCTTTCAATCTTATAAGAATCATTACACATTTTAACTAGTCCTAGGTGCATTGAGAATGAGATGTATATATTATCAACATGATGTCATGAACCCATTTAACTTGCATTTATTTCATTGATGAGTTGGATGAGTTGTGAACTACTCAGGATATATTTGTTTATTTACTATTGTGATACAATTGTGATGATCTATTTTGATCCATTATTATTATTGTTTGAGATAGTCATTTACGTATTTTTCATTATAACATTGGACATTTATGCTTAATGAGTTAAAGATTTATTATTTAGTTATGTTATGTTATTTATATGTTGTTATTACATTTATTGCTTTGTGATGTCCAAATATTGTTGATGGTCTATTTTTTGGTTGGAAGGACAAGTACTTGAGCTAGGTTGTGTTACGACTTGAGCAACAAAGAATATGGAGAAATAAGGGAGAAGATTGAAACCATAAATATTATGAGAAAAAATTGAGCTTGATGATATTATTTACTAAGTCATTTTATTTATTTTTAATTTCTAAGTGTTATCATTTTTAAGATCTTTTTCATTATCAATTGATTGAGTTGGTTATGACTATTATGAAATCATTTCCTCACTCGATTGATTTCAACTTTGTGACTTATTAGCTTAGCTAAATCATGTTAGTCTTGTGATTATTAATTTATTGATTAATGTTTTTAATTTTTAGACATTGTAGTGCTTTATGTTTCACTAATTTTCTAGACTTGTCAAATTTGACATGACCTTTGGTCACTAATTATGATGTACTCTTTGTCATCTTGATTTAATGTTGACTCTTGTTGGTTCTTTCTATTGTTTCAATCCTATTGAAATTAATGACTTATATCAAACTTGTTTCAGTTGAAGGCATTGAGATAGATTTGATTTTGGTTTGTATTTAAGGGTTTTAACATTAAGAAATTCATTTTAAAGGTTGTTTCTTTTGGAATTATTTGATTGTTGTAGCCAATTTTGGCTCAGCATTGTGCTTAGGGTGATTCATAATCATGACCACCTTGGTAATTTGTATTAGTTGGCTATTAATGTGTTTTACCATCAAATTTAGCCAATGGCATTGGCTCATTCCTTGAAGCAGATGGGTTGAGAGGCTTCCAAATGGAAGATTAATGTTTTTTCTTTGGTCATTTGATGTTTTGTTTGGAGAAATATGTATTTTGGGGAGACTCTACCATATTTTTTAATCATGGATACCAAGGGGAACACAATGTGGTTGAGTGCACGAGGAACATGAAAACTCTAACTACAATAGAGAATTATTCTTGTCTACTATGAGGAAGTCGAGTAGAGTTTTTTAGAGTGTGTTTATTTATATGGGGTTGACTAGTTTTTAATTGGTAGGGGGCATGCATGGATTCATAATGAAAACCATTGGAAAATCATGAAGAAGAAAATAAGCTTTATTATTTTCCTTGTTTTGGTTCTTCAAGTAAGTTATGTACTTAAGAATTTTTGTTGAATTTGTTGTGCACTAGGTTGTGTGAATGATTCATGCCTCTTATTTTAAGATATCCAAACTGGTAAATATTTTTATAGATGGTTATTGGAAAGAACCCTATAATTTCAAATGGATTTAACTTGGATATTATCTTTGTTTATTTTATCAATGGTGGCTATACACAACTTGGCCTTGGAAGAATTTTGAATGGTTGTGTGTTTATATTTTTTGTTACCCATTTTTTGGTTTTGATTGTGACCATTATTTGTAAAGTCTGTACCATCTGAGGAGGCTACAATTGTGTATATTATCAAATGGGTTTTTGTTGGAAATGAATTTATTAAAATGGAACCCTATCTGGGTCATTTTAGGTTTCTTGGAAACATTATTGTTTATTATTTGAACTATACTATGTTTGATATTACCACGACCATGATTTTGGGGCAATGATGTTTTCTTCAAGCTCCAAGTGTTTGGAACAATCACTAGGGTTTGAATAAAAATAAAATTTAACTATTATTATTTTTATTTGACTATGTTAAAATGTACTACCATTTTTATGATGGAGTCATTATAAGTTGACTAGGGTTTCCCTATTTGGATTTTCATATGTTTTTGATCATGACATTTTACTTTATTAAATTTTTTATTATAAGTCATATGAGTTGACTTTCATTTGGAAATTGAGGGAATTTGACCATGATATCATTATGATTTTGATTTCATGATTACAGTGGTTTAATAATTGAGTGAAATCTTTTCCATTTTGGTAAGTCTATTTTGGTCAAAATGTTGACCTGTAACTTTACATTTGATTTTTATATAGATTTTGAATTTATTATCTTCTTATTGTGAGTTATATTTTAGATTAATGGTATTAATTATAGTGGTATTTAATGATGATTGCATGTCATGAATTTATGGATCATATGATATTCATTGAATAATGTATGACTTATAAATTGAGTAAACTCATAGGCCTAAGTGGTAATCATATTGAGGCACCAAGATAATGGGTCTCATTTGGATGAAATATGAATGTGTGGTTCATTTATTTTGTTGTTTGATTTACTATTTACATCAAGCTCTATGTGTTCAATCATATTTCTCCACCATTATCTGTAACCTTGATTCAAATCCAATTTATGGTTGGGGTAGTTTAGGGCCACTTATTGTTGGGCTCATCTGGATAAATGAGGTGGATTTAGATTATTTAGATTGCATGCATGAGATTGTTGTTATATTTAATCATCATCCTTGAGTTTTGACATTGGATTGTAACAAAATTAAACTATTTATGTAATTTAAATTCATTTATTACTAAATATATGATACAAGTTAATGTGATGATTATCTTTCATAGTCATATTAAAAATTCATGATTAAGTTCTAACTATGGTTATGGTTGATCTTTAATTTAGTAGATTATCCTTTTCATTATTATGGAATCATGAAGTTATTTAAGTTCATTGATGGTATTCAAGGAATGTGAACTTAGAAGCATAATATTAAGTGATTTTTACCTCTAGTTCTTTTTACCCATGTAATCTGGATTATGTTTTATATTTTTAGTAAAATGTTTAAACATTAACAACTATTGTATAGTATTGAAACTTTGCAGTGAATATTTGGTTGGGTTATAAAAAAATAGTATAACTTGTATTAAGTTAAGATGACTTACCTTCATTGATAAATATTAGGTTCATGTTAGGGAACTAAGTGGACGTTTGACATGGTAATAGGTTGGTTTGAAACTTAGTTTTTCATATGTTGGTATATGAGAATACTTTGGGTGTTGATTAGGCATAAGATGATTGTAAATTAATTATGTTTATATAAGAGTTTTATATTATATTCAAGTTTAATTTAAGAAGTCAATTTTTACTTTAAGTAACTCATATTAGAATATCCATATGATTAATGAGTTCAGGTAGTGTTATCAATTAAGCAAGATAATCATGCTCTTAATTTTAATAGATTATTCTTATAAGACTTATAAGATTGATTCTAAATGACTCTAAACAAATCTTAAGCTAATTTAATTCTCCAATAAAGAGAGAGACCAAATAATGAGTGGTTTGATACTTTTAAGGATAACATTAAGTCAAAAACCTTAATTGTTTAAGAAGTTTCAATTCATTATGATCATGATGAAATGTCTCAAATAGACTCGAATCATCTCAAGACTTATTTTTTATACTAAAAGTTGTAATTGTTGCAAAAGATATTTATAAGGATTAAACTAAAGGATTTATAAAGTAATTGAAGCTGTATAATCCTCTTATAGATTATTTGAGGAACATTACTTCAAATGGGATAATAATAAACACTGATAAATATATATAGTAATGATATGGACAGTTCCTTACAACTTATTGAAATTAATTTCAATAAGGTTATGTGCATCTTACTCATGTGAATAATTAACTTAGCAAGCAAGCTAAAATATCAATGCTTAATTAATAAATGGATATTCCAATCTAAGGTAAATTGTGTTAGAAGATCAATTGACTTATGTTTGGAATCCAATGTTGTAAGGTTAACAAGTTAAACTATAACATTTATTTAAAGGAAAATAAATGACCTATAATTATTGAACAATAAGATTATAATCAACCTAAGTTCATATTTTTATACAAAGAGGTTTAATTCTTTGAGATTAAAAGTAAACCTAATATAAGTGTATAATACTTGGATGTATTGAACAAAATTTGAGCCTCTTAAATTCTTATCGCTCTCACAAATGGTATTAAATGATAATAAAAAGATAAATAATTCTAAATGTTATAACACTTGTATGATCCTTCCGTGGGTATGTGATAACCTTGTGCTTATGCCTAACCATTTCATGTAAATTAGTAACATGATCCAAAACAAAATATAAGAATGGTTTTTGAAACATCTCAAAGAATTTATTAGTGTGCTTATTCCATGGGCATATTATACCTATTTTCTACTCTAATTGTTTGTCTATTTTTTTAAAGCATTCCAAGGCTTTGTATTACTTTTAGAAATAGTCCTTTCAGTTGAATTTTGCCTACTGCTTGTGATTTGGTAGATATTTCTTATGAAATATTCATATGATGATTCTTATATTGAATCTATTTTACTCTATGCTTTATTTGTTGAACTTTTGTTGAATTACCCAATGAGGTACTAGTTGCTCTAATGCCTATATAGGTACTTGGGTAAGGGCATAAGTCAATGACAACTCTTTTAGGAAGGCCATGATGAGGAATGTGGATAGGCATGCATAAGTTTTCAAACATTGACCCACTTATATTTGAATATAAAGTAGTTACAATGCTTCCTAATTAAATAGTTGATGAGTTATGTACTTAGTCTAGCTCCTGTGTTAGATATGACATAGTTAAGGATCTCATTATATTTTTTCATGATAAAATTTGGTTGAATCTCATACCATAATTTTTATCTCTGTATATAGAAAAAAATATGGTCGTTACACATTATATATGTTGATCATATATCCTAGCTTATATTTTTGTAGCCAAATTCCATATTCTAGTTTGAATATACATAAACACTTGTGAAAAAAAATGGTTACTTATGGGTGAAGGAAATAACATTTAGTTTTGATCTCTATAGTTCCTATTATATTTTATTTTCTTACATCCACTTCTATTTTATGCACTCTATGAAACATAAAACCATTCAAATATAATATAATCAACATTGATCATCACTCTTTAGAAATGCAAGCAGTAAATAAATAATAAATTGTTTCATATGATTTTTTTAGAATTTTGGATTAGTAATTTTATAAAACCCTAATTGATATAAACATATTTGAAAGATAGTTAATGGTTTAAAAAAACTTGAGATAAGTATAATTATATCAAGGTATAAAAATTGACAAAGTACAATTGAGTGAAATAAGACTAAATATGAAAAAAAACTTAGATGTTTTTATTTATGATTTTATTTTATACTAGTAATAGGTAAATGAAATTGATCAACATAGACTCATTCTATAAGTGCCATAAAAAACTTGAAGTGTTATTGTTGAAGAAGAAGAACATACAAAATAGGGTAGGTTTGACTAACACTATTATCCTCTATTGGTTGGTTATGCCCTCTATTGAAAAACACTAAAATCATGGCATGATCATTTTTGGTTACTTAAAACAACCTTGTGTATAAAAAATTTAATTTTGGATGTGTACAAATGACTTGAAAATAATTTATTCAAATTTTAAAAACTAATAGGGCATGTAATAGTTGAATTTCTTAAAATAGGAAAAAATTGGAGTATAATGGGCTAAGATGACCCCAATCACCTCCAAAATAATTGATCATTGCCTACATATCCAACACTCCAAATAGGGAAATTAAACCCATGTATTTATCCCATTTAGAGTGTTTTTTGAAATTGTGTTGTTTTGACTACATGTATGTATCTGTAGATAGATTTAATACTAGATAATTCATTTATTTCACTTGGATAATATAAAATTTTAACTTGTTTGAGGACTGATTTAGATTATTATAATCAAATTTAGGAAGAATAGGGAAGCTTTGCTTAGTGTGCAATAGTGTAAGTGTGTATCAATATTAAAATTTACATGTGATAGAATAGGTGGCATTGATGTGCCTTTAAATCAATCCAAAATGGTAAATCCTCATGCTACTTATCCAAAAAATATGAAACAACTTATAAGGGAGTGTTTGAATTTCAAAAGTGACCATTACTTAGGTGAAGGACATGATCAAACCATAGGGGATAAAATCAATTTCCACTATTTCTCCCTATTAGTAAATATTATCCACAAGGGAAACATGTGAATTTTGGGATCTAGGATGTCTATTTATATTCTTAGAGGGGATTTTAGAAATTTATAACATTTATTTAAACTTAATATAGAAATTTATAAATGAATAAGTCAATATATGTGCTTAGGATAGAGTGAGGTGGTGAAATAGGTCCAAATTAAGTGCTCAAGTCAATTAAAGTGAAAATGGCCCAAAATTTACATTTTTTTTATAAAGAAAATGATTTAATAGATTATACATGAGTGTGTACAACTAACTTTCCTTTTATATTAATATCTAAATTATGTAACATGTTCATGGAAAATCTATCAATGATATAAAAGTAGTTAATTTCCATTTGTGAAACTAAAAATTGAAATGTAACTTTAATTTGGAAAATTTGAAATAACACAAGGAATTAGTAAAGCTATATGTGTAAAAAAAATTATTATTTCAACTTTACTTGAAGATGATGCTTCATAGGAGCATTTGTGAATTGGTGCTTCCTAGAAAGTAGTTGGAGTGGTTGATTCCTCAAAAAAACCAGTCGAAAGTTTTTAAGAGTGATGAAGCCCAAATTTTAACTCAACTTGTATAGAAAATAAAACACATTAAGGGATGTATAAACCTCAATTTTAATTATTTTTATTTAAAACCTAAATAAATGAAACACGTTTGAATCCACAATGGATTCGTAGGAAATAATGATAGAGAGGACTAAACCTCTTAGTATGCATTATGAATCTAACTTAATCAACCACTATATATGGATTGTATATTAAATTTTCATTTTATTAATTAGTTATTAAATGCATGATCAAAATATAATGGCTAACATCCATGCTCTTACCACATCTAAAAATAATTAGTATTGAGAGCATGACATGAATCTATACCATCCCCACTAAATTTAAGAGATTGTATAGTGTGCATGAATATTTATCATGCCCCCATTGTGATAATTATAAAATCTATAACTGAATGTAAATTTAAATTTGTAAATTTTATTTGAAACTTTCTTATGAACCTGTATCATGAACCCAAAATTGTATGTTTTTTTACTTTGATCTTTTAATGTGAATGAATATGCACACACTTTATGCCACCCATAATATATATCAATTATTTAATTATGAACAATGATGAATCATTTAAAAATATATTTTATACTCAAAATTAAATATTACTCTTGAAGAGGGTTATCTCATGTATGAAAATCCAACTAAAATTCCCCCTTTTGAGGTGAGGAAATTGTGTTTCATTAAAGTCACTCATCTCAAAATAAAATTTAATTGTATCATGTGTAGTAAGATGTAATTGTTGAATAATTTAGCATACATTAAAATTATGCCAACATACTAAGATATGTACAATTCAAATTATGTATGTAACATATGAGTCAAGGCCTATATAAATGTATAAATGAAGCTCATGTCAGTGAATTGTAAAATTAGAATCTTATTAAATATTTAGTATATTATATGGATCATGACATTGATAAAACTTAGAAATAAGCCCATGGGCCACATACAAGGGACATGTTCAAATGTCTTATGAGCAAAGGTTGCACACATAAGACAAGGTCCACATGTAAAGGACATGAATAATGTCATAAACAAAGGACATGTTTAAATGCTAAAAAACAAAAATATCCAAGGGTCAAAAGAAAAATATATGTTCAAACATCCTGCATACCAAATAATATATCATAGGTATGCTCAAGAAACTTGGACATAAGGGCCAAGTTTCCTACCTAATAGACTAGCTAATTATAATCTATTAATACAAGTAGTAACATCAATGGAAATATAAATATAAATATAAATATATCCTACATCACATATATATAATTTGATCATATCCTATAAAATAAAATATCCGTGTGCGTAATATAAGATAAATATGCTATCAAAACATTTGTAAAAGTGTGTATAGCTTATCAATATCATAATCGTATAATGGTAACCCTTGAAAATATTACCTATCAAAATATACTCCCATTTTAATAAGGTCGTTGGGTAGAGGTAAGTCCAACATCTTAGTCCTTATGTAATATGTATGTCCTACATATCACTCATGGATACTATTGAAATTTGTGTGTGATATAAAAAGAGTATTTTATCTACCAATCATGAGATATATAACATATAAAAATGATATAAATTAGATATCTATTCATGCTTAGGTCTTGATTTTGAATTTTTAGAATGTTTTTGTATTTTTGTAATATTT
This sequence comes from Torreya grandis, assembly GCA_037957365.1. NCBI lineage: Eukaryota > Viridiplantae > Streptophyta > Pinopsida > Cupressales > Taxaceae > Torreya > Torreya grandis. Next base: position 3,765,306 of record JARHVA010000030.1, read on the forward strand.
GAATTTTTCATACTTTTTAACATTTTGAATTTAGAACCACAGAAATTAGTGATAACCAAGGGGTTCAAAAGTCTAATAAATAAGATGAATATGAATAATCTGATAAATGTGTAAATATGAAGTATACATTGAATATTATGGCATGGATATGTATTAAAAATATGCCTCCATTATACATGTGAATGTAAATGAAAACATGTAGGAACAAAATAGATATGCCAAGGAAAGGTTTTACATCCTCATCTCATAAAATGTATTATTTTTTAAAGTATGTATCACTCATGTATGAGAAATATAACACATGAAAAGGGAAATTTTTTTCATGAATAAGTATTAGTTCAACAATGAAACTAAGTAAAATATATTAAAAAAATGATGTATTAAGGCTTTGTGTGCTCTCTAATTTTGATGTTAAAATTGGTACATGATGGGGTTGACCAATCCATGAAATTAATTTCATTTGGTTAGAACCCATACTGCTCAATATTTTTCTTGATACGAAATGTATTTTTTTTAGTTCATATAGTGAAAATAACAAGATAAATAATAGGCTATGGTAATATATATCATTGTGTTGGATTGTTTAGTTTTGTAAAGTTAAAAGGAAGGGTTGAGAGGCTAAATATACAATAAGATCCAAGGTAATAAAATAATTTATTAAATCAATGACATTTGAAAGGAGTTGAAGAATAGAATTATGAAGTAGATCAAGTGGCTATCTAAAATTAATTAATTTATTTTTCAAATTATTTGAATATTTTTTAATTTTTTAGAATATTTTAACATGAAAAATATTACCAATGATCCAATAAATATGAGAGGCACAAAAATATATAAGTGGATAATTATTGAATTTCATAAATAAATGTGTTGTGTGCATGACTCAGAACCATAAAATGCATTGTGTTGTAATGAAACTATCTAGATCATTACTTGGGTAATCCTATGTAGGGGGACTAGCTATAGGAGATGTAAAATTATTTGAAACCCAATGATAAATATTAGAATATTTACCAAATTTTTAACTCTTTTAGGAACATGTTTATCTGTATGTATCACTATTTTACAAGATGTTGGATGTGACGGTTCTTGTTGGTAAATCGACTCCTTTTTTGATATAATTTTGATTGCACTATTTGATTTTGATACTTTTGCACTTGTTTTTTGAACCAATTGAATATAAAAATTTTAATAGGTATAAAAACTATAAATTTTATTTTTTATTACATAAATTTGATGGGTAGGAGGAGGTGCCATAGGTTATAAAGGGTACTCATATCTATTTCCTTAAATTATAACAACTTAGTCGCATTGAATGTAATTTATATAGCTATGTACCATATAAGGTACACCATGGATATTTTGAAACCAAAATAATCCTAATATCATGTAAAAAAACCCATTATTTAGTATAACTAGAAAGGGAGTAGATAGTATAGTAGGGACCACATGTAGAAGCAACACAAGGTGTCATAAAGTGGTTTGTTGTTTCCCATTAAATGTATTGAAACTTTTAGATGTTTCCTATATATCAAGTTGTGTGTAACTCAATGAATCAATTAATTTCATTGTGCATGATTTTTCATTTGATCCATTATCAAATGGCACATTATGAATGGTTTGTTTATTAATACATGTTTGTATACATACAACATGAAATTAGAATTATCATCCACTATCTCACCATAATCAAAAGTAATCATAAGACATGGTTTAGAAGATTTAAAGATTGTACCAATAATTCCATAAAATGGATTATCATATGAATCAGAAGGTGGATATTAATTTTAGGTATGATGCACTATTGAATTAACCATGTTTTTATCATGGTTAGAAATAACTCACTAAAAATATTCAAATTAGCATTTTCATTATGTTAAGGTAGGTTTAATTTATTATATAGGAGCGTCTAATTCAATGGCATTATTATCAATAATATCTTGAATAAGGTGCTTGAGCTTAAATAATCTATTAGTATATTGACCTTTTTATTTATGGTAGTCACAATATGCATCGTTATCAAAATATTTATTTTTAGGTTCATTCTTATCAAACTCTAATGGTGGCTCAAGTAGGGTAATTTGATTAAAGTCATGTAACTTTTGTAACAATTTATGAGTAATTTGTGGTAATATATATTTGTATTATTGTATGATATAATAATATAATCTTATTATAAGGTTTATAAATATCATTAACTATGATATTTGCATAAGCTTGAATATTTGTCGACTTAGCTTTATAAGATGGTTTGATTTTAAAATTCATTATGAAATTTAAAGTAGATGTGGGTTCATATTTAATCTTATTGAAATAAATAAAGTATGATAAATTTTATCTATATATATAAACAAATGATTCATGCAAAGGTACAAGAAAACTTAGTTTGAAAATATCTTGTAATTCATTATCTGCTAAGGTGAAAGTAATTTTGGAAAGCATGGTCTTATAAAAAAGTAAATAATCACTAATAGGCTCATTATTTACTTTCTTAATCTTATCAATTTCCACATAAGAAATATTTTCATCAATGTTGATACAAAATATCTTAAGAAATTGATATAGTAATGGATTGAATGCTTTGACTAATTGAACAATTAAATCATAAAACCAATGCAAAGCAAAATATTTTAGGATTCTTAGAAATAACCAAATTAGAAAATTTTCATTGAAATCATAATCAAATCATACCACATGAAAATATCTAAGATGTTGTTTTGGATATCCTTTACCTTCATATCCTGTAAGTTTAGGAGATACACATGTTGTAGGTAAAGAATATGATGAAATCTTAGGTGCTAAAATATTGTGAAGAAATAATTTCAAATGTATTTATTGGGTAGGTTTTGGTATACCTTAATCTAGGTGCAACACCTTGGAATGAAAAAAATAAATAGTTTGCATGAGATATTGTGTAGTAAGGAAGGTCTATGTATCAATTAAAGGTCCAATATGTGTCATTTTGGTTTGGAATTGGCACATATATACATTTTGGAAGCCTTTTTTGCACTAAAATATAAAGATGTAGATGTAATAATAGTACCCATAGTATAAGTGAAAACACCTATGGTAGGGTTAACAATGCGAAATAGTGGTTCCTTTTATGCATTAAAAGTATAATTTTTTGATTTTTTTTCTAGCTTTAGAAGCTAAAAGAACTATAATTAATTTTGGTATATCTTGTTGATGAATACCTTATTGAAATATGGACAAATATTAGACTTGTACATGATCTACTCCATTGATTTCATGATGATGGATCCTATATGAGCCTTCATAATTATATTCTATATTGTGACCATCTCTATTAGATTTTTAAATAAGATTATATTAATAAAAACATTATTAAGCATTTTGTTCATCAAAAGAAAGGGAGTTATGTTTGTATTAGAGGAATCCACTATAATAGTTGAATGGATTTGAATGTGATCAATGCGGGCCTCAATTAACTTAGAAATACATATTAAATGATCAAAGGACATAGGTTTTATAGATGGAATATAAAATTAACATGGAAAGAATAATGTAAATAATAACTGAAAAAAGAAAGATATCAATAGAAAGAATTTTTATGTATATGGATATTAGTAAATTCCCCTAAAATTTAAGGTCAAAATATTTCCATTTCAGTGTTAGGTATTAGATCTAAGGTCATTTAAAGAAATTATGTTTAATATAAGTGATTAAATCCAAGGTAAAAAGTAAGTTATTTTAATTTCAGATATTATATCCAAGGTCAAAATAAAGTTCCTTAAGTTTTACATGCTCAAGAATTCATCTAAACCCTAAGATAACTTTTTTGAAGCAAAATTCAAATAAAAATGTGGATTCATCAAAAAAAATTTATCATGATTTAGAATTAGTGAATTTATTAATCCTAATTAATACAAACTAATTTAATATCATTAAACAACATGTGACAAGTAGAATGAAATTAAAGTATCAAAATAGATAAAGTATGATCAAGTGAAAAAAGACTAACCGTGATGTATAAGAAAAGACTTTGTTATTATATATAATTTGACATGTTTCTTTATAACTTATAATATTGAATTGTTTCTTTAGACACAATGAATATATGGTGCATGGAGTGATCTTGTTCAAATGGGATAACAAAGAAATTTGGAGCTCAATATATTGAATAAACATTTATGGTCTATGGGACTTTGATGAGGAAATGACACCTGTCAATCTAAAACTAACCTATAATTTCCAAAGATGATAAAATTGGAAAATAATGATTATCTCAAATAGTTAGATAAATAAAATTAAAATTCAAACTTACCTTTTAATTAATGCCTCAATTTTATGCTAATTTTTTAAAAATATAATGTGGATAATATAACGAGGCATTAGAATGTTTTGAATTTTTGGGTCAATTTATATCTCAATGGGGACTAAACATAGGGATTTTAGGAAAATAGGTCCCTATTTTATTTTTTTCTAAAGATAAGGTGTGTTGATCACAACCTTACCCTAATTCAGTTTATACTTGAGTAGGCTTATTGTGCATACTTCCCTTGGATTAAATTAATCTACGGGAATGTATAAAAACATATTATGAATTATACATTTTGGACCTCCTTTTTTATCTTGAAAATGTTGGGAAACATTAATATTTGTGACTCTATCATATAATAAACAATCTATCTTTATCATCTTGATATGATTCATAGAATGTAATGTTGGAGTGTCCTAACCTTGTCTCCAATAAGAATGTAACAAATCTTATAAGTAGTGTTGTTTTAATATTTTCTCATGTGTGTTCTGACTATATCATGATGTATTTATTAGTTTTCACCTTTTAATAAACCGATGAGGATGTAATTAATGTGCTATAGTTACACAAAAAAGTTTCAATATCTCATTCTCAATGAGAGAATTGGATTTTTCGGTTGAAATATTATCCTTGGTTCATCTTATAAAAGGATTTGTAGACATTGAATATAGTTGGAAAATTATAGTTCTAATATAACACATACTTATATGGATTTATCATCTATCTTAGGTCTAAAATGTGTTGTTGACTAACTGTTAATAGACTATAGGTAGAGCCCTCATTCTAACTGGATCTCAACCTTTTATAAAACTTAGAGGCATGATTATTCTATTTCATTGTTGTTATCTTGAATTTTATTTCTATATATTGGGGATTATGGGTTGTATTCAGTTGATATAATCCCTCTTCGTGTGAGTCATACCTAGATAATCAAAGGTAGTTTTCTTCCTACTCAGAACAATATATGCTTGAATAATTATAACAAGACTATGTCAAAATTATAAAACACAACTTGATAAATTGTGTCTTGATGTTTTCTTATAATATCACTCCTTTGGAAGAAGTAATAAGATACATTTATAGGAATGCAATAATTTTCTCCCATTATAGTAGGGTAATCATTATAACATTGAGCATCAGTGATTAATTATGCCTTGCTTAACTGTCCCTTGTGATAATCTTAAAGTGACAATGAATAGTGGGGTTGGAATTTGGCTTGGGATGTTAACCGTAGGGATGACATTTATTATTTTACATATAAGATAATTATTCACTTATTAGATAATTTAGTTATTATCATACTATGTAAAAATAATTTTATCCCTTAGAACCAATCCTAGTGTTATCATCTTTACCATGTTTTAAGATATGTAGAAATTTATTTTCTTCATCTCTTTAACCATATTGTAATATGATTAGTTTGTGCTTAAAAATAATTCTTCAAATAAGGAATTCAAAGAGATAAAAATTTAAAACCTTAGGATAGGTTGGTCAAACCTTGTAAATTATATTAACATCTATATTATTTAGATAAACCGTGGCTTGGGTTCCTCATTGAATGTATGAATTTCTTACCATTTAGGAAAAATAATAAGATTGTCCTTAAATTTGATGATATTAAGTTCTAACATTATCTTCATTTATAAATTAATAAAAATAATAGAGGGATTTTTATTTTTTCTATTGTGGTTAAAGGTGGTTATGTAAATTGTCTCATTTTAAGAGAATGTTTAATGATATGGGATTTTGCAGTGTAAGCTAATTATAAAAATTTCTACAAATTTGTAACCCTACTAAAATTTGAATTTAAATTCATAGATTTATTATCTTCTTATGATAATACATATAAATCATGATAAAAATAAATTAAAATAAAAAATGGATGTGTTTTGTGGTGTAGGTGGTGTGTTACATATTGGTTTTGAATAACTTAGAATTGTAACCTGGTGCAAGAAGATCATGATAGTAAATTTGATGAAAAATTTAGTGTAAAATAAATGTCACACAAGATGATAAAATTGGGTTATTATTTAAAAAAATTGAACCTTATGTTCATGAATATGTTAAGATCTGTGAAAAATTGACATCATAAACTTACACGTGCTCCATCTCAAGAGATAGCCTAAAATCTTACCCTAACTTTTGAAAATATAAGGATTAGATTTGTTTTTAAACATTGATCCTCACACATCAAAAGGTAAAAATATAATTACTACTCCAACTAATTTTTTTATGAAGTGGATTGAATTTTTGCCCTTATAAAGTACTACGTGTGAATATATATTTATGTTCCTTGTAACATATTGTTTCTAGATTGAGCCTACCATCTTCAATAAATATTTATATTGTTTTATCCTTTAGTAATAAGATAGTCAAAATGTTTTGTGACAAATAAAATATTTTAAATTTTCATTTCAATTTCCTTACTACAAGTAGGGAAACAATAAAATTTAATCTTTTAATAAGACTATCATCGACAATTTATCAAAATAAGTGAATTTTTTTTGTGAACAATTAAAATATTCAAATACATCTAACTTTATGGAATATAGAAAACATGTTAAAAATATAGGGTAAACCTTACTCATCAATCCATGGGGAATAAGTTTCATTTACACTTAATCTCAATATCCTATATTTGGCAGTGTCATTTAAAGAATTATTGATGATGATATGTGCATATAAAGTGATAACATTAGTTTAAAATTTTAGACGAGAAGAGATTTGAAATTATTTATCACTTTAAAGTTAATCAAATTTTCCTTAAAAAATTCTATAATAATAATATAAATTAAATATAATTCAATGTGGATGATAAATTATTAAATGAAAATCATATAAATATGAATGTAGATAAAGAACATAAAGGAAAATTCAATCCTAATTTGGTAAGCCCATTTTGTATTATGAAAAATTTGAGATTAGGGGCATATAACCTCACTAAATTAGAAATAAATCCTAAAGAATAAAATTAATATTACATTTGAGCATGTTTCATCCTAGTCTCTTATTATTGTACCATATGCTTGAGTATCTTTACTATTTTTATCAGTCTTTTCTTTAGTTCTTATTTGTTCATTTGTTTTTGAAATGTATCATTCCCATTTGGTCTAAATTTTTACTTTTGATTCTCAGTGATTTGTCCCTTATGCTATATATTTTTATTTAAATTAATTAATTTATTATCTTTCTTAGTATTTATTTCGTGATTTGTTTTATTTTTATACTCTTAAGATAGTTTACATGTTGTATAAATTGAGTTTTGTTTGGTCTGACATTGACACATATCTTCAATTCTATTTATTGTATAATATACCTATCATGAAAGTATTTTCATATTTTTTGTTATTTTTCCATGATCTATATCTTGCATCTACTAGAAGAATCACCTATGTTTACTCTGTATATTTATCTATCTTATTTTACTATTAGTAGATTTATTGTATCGAATATTCATATGTAGAATATTTTATTCTTTTTAAAATTCTTATATCTTACCTTAACATGGGTAAATATTCATTTTTTATATATATTTTTAAAATTTACCCATCTGGGGAATATTATACAAATACTTATAATTATTAAATATTTTCCATTTGGGGAATCTTAAACATGTGCTTTTATTAATCACCTTCAAATCTCATGTGGGGAAACATATTTATTATATGCATGTTTATAAGATGATATTTTTAGTGTATACATCATTAAATTTATATCTTATCTTATAGATGACACAAACATTTCATTTATTTTGGAATGTGTGATTGAACAATTTTCTTGACATCTCAAAGTGGGGCATATATTTCACTCATTTTTTCTAGATTGCATAGTCCATGCCTTAAGAATTAAATACATATTTCAATCTTATAAGAATAATTTATATTTTAACTAGTCCTAGGTGCATTGAGAATGAGTGTATATATTATCAACATGAGATATGTTGAGCATATATCCTAGCCTATATTTTTGTGTCCAAATTCCATATTCTAGTTTTGAATATACATAAACACTTGTGAAAGAATTTTACTACTTATGGATAAAGGAAATAACATTAAGTTTTGATGTCTATAGTTCCTATTATATTCAATTTTCTTACAAACACTTCTATTTTATGCACTCTATGAAACATAACACCATTAAAATACAATATAATCAACATTTATCCTCACTCTTTTAAATATGTAAGTAGTAAATAAATAATCAATTTTTTATATGTTTTATTAGAATTTTAGATTAATAATTTTATTAACCCTAATTGAGATAAACATATTTGAAAGACAATTAATGGTTTAAAAAAATTGAGATAAGTGGAATGATATCAAGGTATTTAAAGTGACAAAAACCAATCAATTAAAATAATACTAACTATGAGAAAAGCACTTATATAATTTTGTCTATAATCTGAGTACATATTAGTAACGAGTGACTAAAAATGATCAACAAACACTCATTATGTAAGTGCCACAAAAACTTGAAGTGTAATTAATGAAGGAAAGGAATGTTTAAAACTAAGTAGGATCAACTAACACTATTATCATCTGTTGGTTAAATATTTCCTCTATTGAAAAATAATTAAATCATGGTACGATCATCTGTGGTTACTTAAAATAACCATGTGTGAATAAAAGTAACATTTGGATGAGTTTGAACAACCTGCAAATAACTTATTCAAATTTTAAAACCTAATAGGGCATGTAATAACTAAATTAATAAAAATAGGAACAAGATAGAGTGTAATGGGATGAGGTGATCCCAATCACCCCTAAAATAACTAATTGCTGCTTACATATCCAACACTCCAAATAAGGAAATTAAACACACATAGTTGTCCCATTTAGAGTGATTTATGCATTTGTGTTGTTTTGACTACATGTTTGTATCTAGAGATGGATTTGATACTTGATAATTAATTTATTTTTATTTTATAATATAATATCTTGACTTGGTAAAGACTACTTCAAATTATTAAAATCAAATTTGGTAATAATAGGGAAGCTTTTCTTAGTGTGCAATAGTGTAAGTGTGCCTCAATATTGAAATTTATATGTGATAGAATAGGTGAATTTTATGTGCCTTTATATCAATCCAAAATAGTAAATCCTCATGCTATGTATCCTAAAAATATGGACCAACTCATAAGGGAGGGTTTAAGTTTGAAAAGTGAAAATTTCTTAGGTGAAGGGCATGATCAAATCATAGGGGACAAAACCCATTTCCACTATTTCCCCCTATTGGTTGATATTGTCCTCAAGGGAATCATGTGAATTTTGGGATCTAAGATGTCTCTATAGATGCTTATAGGTTTTTTTATAATCAATATAGATCATCTATAAAGACTTAACATAGAGATTTATAAATGAATAGGTTTGTATATGTGCTTAGAATAAAGTGAGGTGGTGAAATAGGTTTGGATTAAGTTCTCAAGTCAATTAAAGTGAAAATTTCCCAAAACTAACATTATTTGACTAAACAAATTTGATTTAATAGAGTAAAGGAAATATATAAATGAGTGTGTACAAATCACTCTCCTTTTGTATTAATCTCTAAATTACATAACATGCTCATGGAAAATCTAGTAATGTTATTAAAGTATTCAATGTCCATATGTGAAACTAAAAATTGAAATATAAATTTAATTTGGAAAGTTTGAAATAACACAAGTAGTAAACCTATATGTGTGAAAAAAATGTTGCTCTTGCTGCTTTACTTGAAGATGATGCTTCACAGGAGAATTGGAAAATTAGTGTTTCCTATAAAACACTTGGAGTGGTTGGTTCCTCAGTAGAAAAAATTGAAAGTTTTTGAAAGTGATCAAGCATAAATTTTAATTGAAATTTTATAGAAAATAAAACACATCAAATGATGTATAAACCTCAATTTTAATTATTGGTATTTGAAACATGAATAAATGAAATGGGTTGTAATTAACAATTGCTTCATAAGAAATAATGACAGAGAGGACTAAACCTCTTATTTATGAACTATGAATTTTAACTAAATCAACCACTATATATGGATTGTATATTAAAGTTTCACTTTACTCCTTAGTTATTCAATTCAAGATCAAAATATAATGGGTAATATCCATGCTTCTACCACATCTAAAAATAATAAGTAGTATTGAGAGCATGGCATGAACCTGCACCATGCCCCCTCAATTTGAGAGATATTATAATGTGTATGAATATTTATCATGCCCCTATTGTTAATGTAAATGTAAATTTATAATTTTATTTTTAAACTTGTGCATGAACCTATATCATGTCCCTAAATTGTTTGATTTTGTACTTTGTTCCTGGAATGTGAATAGATATACACGACTTATGGCCCCCATAATCTATACCAATTATTTAATTTTAAAAAATGATGAAAATTTTGAAACTATATTTTGTACTCAAAACTATTTTTTTTATTAAATAAATTTATCTCATGTATGAAAATCCAACTAAAATGTCCCCCTTTTTAGGTGAGTAAATTGTATCCTGAAAGTCACTCATCTCATCTCAAAATCAATTTAAATGGTATCATATGTAGTAAGAAGTAATCATTTAATAATGTAGCATACATTAAAATTATGTCAACATATCAAGATATGTACCATTTAAATTATGTATGTAACATATGATGCAAGGCCTATATAAATGTATCAATGAAGCTCATGACAGTGCATTGTAAAATTATAATCCTATTCAATATTTTGTACATGATATGGATCATGACACTAATTAAAATTAGAAATATACCCGATCACACAAACACAACAAGAACAATTACATATTATAATACCAAGGGTTGCATATAAGGGACATGTTCAAATGTCTCATAAGTAAAGATTGTACACACAAGGCAAGGGCCACATGCAAAGAACATGATTAATGTCATAAACAAGGGACATGTTTAGATGCATTAAAACACAATTATCCAAGTGATAAAATAAAAATATATGTTCAAACATCATGCATACCAAACAAGATATCATAGATATTTTCAATTAACTTGGACATAAGGGCCATGTTTTATCACAATAGACAAGATAATTACAATCAACTATATAGAAGTAGTAGAATCAATGGAAATAGATGCCAAAAAACACAAATAGCCAAGGAATAAAATAAAAATATATGTTCAAAAAAATTTCATACCAAATAAGATATCATAGAGATGTTCAAATAACTTGGGCACAAGGGCCAAATTTTGTCACAATAGACAAGGTAATTATAATAAACTATATAGAAGTAGTAGCATCAATGAAAATAAATAAAATTATATCCTACATCATGTATATGTAATATGATCATATCCTATCAAATAACATATTCATGTAAAAAATTTAATATAAATATGTTAGAAAGACATTTTTAAAAGTGTGTATATCTTGGTAGTATCACAATCATATAATGGTAACCTTTTAAAATATTACTTATCAAAAAGATATTCCTCATTTAACAAGGTTGATAGTAGAGTTAAGTCCAACAACTTAGTCCTTGTAAAATATGTAGTCCTACATATCACTCATGTATACTAGTGAAATTAGTGTGTGATAGAAAAAGAGTATGCTATCTACCAATAATGAGATAGATAACATATTGAAAATATGTAAATTAGATATCTAGTCATGCTTAGGTCTTGATTTTGGATTTTTAGATTTTTTGTATTTTTGTATTTGATATTTTTTTGTACTTTTTTACGTTTTGAATTTAGAACCACAAAAATTAGTGATAACCAAATGTTAAAAAATAGAATAAATAATATGAATCTGAATAATTTGATACATGTATAAATGTGGAGTATACACTAAAAATGATGGCATGGAAATGTATTAAAAATATGCCCCCACTATACATGAATGTAACTAAAAACATGTAGAAACAAAATATATATGTAGAGGAAAGGTTTTCCATCCTCATATAATCAAATGTAATCTTTTCTAATTATGTAGCACGCATGTACAAGCAATATAACATAGGAGAAGTGAAATATTTTTCATGAATAAGTATTAGTCCAATAATTAAACTAAGTAAAATATTAAAAAAATGGATGTAATAAGGTTTTGTGCACTCATTGATTTTATTTTGAAAATTGGTATAGGATGAGGTTGACCATGTCATTAAATTACTTGCATTTGGTTAGAGCTCATACTACTCAATATTTTTCTTAATATAAAATGTAATTTTCTTAGTTCATATAGTGAAAACAGAAAGTTAAATATAGAATATTGTAGTATATATCATTGTCTTGGACTATTTAGATTTAAAATGGAAAGGAAGAGCTAAGAGGAAAAATATACAGTAAGATAAAAGGGCTTATAATAATTGATCAAATTAATCACATGTGAAAGGGGTAGAAGGATAGAATAATAAAATGAATCAAAAGGCTATATATAAATAATTTTTTTATTTTTAAAATTATTTGAATACTTTTTTTATATTTTTAGAATATTTTAACATGCAACATGTTTACCAATGATCCAATCAAGATGGGAGTCACAAAAATATATAATAAGTGGAGAATGATTGAATTTCATGAAAGAAATGTGTTATATGTGCATAATTCAGAACCATAAAATGAATTATGTTTTGTAATGAAACTATCTAGATCACTACTTGGGTAATCATATGTAGGAGGATTAGCTCTAGGATAAGTGGAATAATTTGAAATCTAATAAGTAATAGTAGAATATTTACCAAATGTTGTACTTTTTTAGGAACATGTTGATCTGTATGTATCACTATTTTATAATATGTTAGATATGATGGTTCTTGGTGGGAACTTGACCCCTTTTTTGATATACTTTAAATTACATTGGTTGCTTTTGAGAATTTTGCACTTGTTTCTAAACTAATTGAATATAATTATTTTTATAGGTATACCAATTATAAATTTTATTTATTCTTAAATATATTTCTCAATGAAAAATAGTGGTGGACGGGTAGGAGTAGGTACCATAGACTATAAAAAGGTACTCACATTTAATCCATAAAATTATAACAACTTGATTGCAATTAATGTAATTTATATAGCTATATACCATATAAGGTACATTATGGATCTTTTGAAACCCAAGTAATCTTAATATCATGCCAAAAACCCTATTCTTCAGTAGAACTAGAAAAAGAGTAAATAATATAACAGGGCCCACTTGAAGAAGCAACATAATGTGCCACAAATTAGTTTTTTGTTTCCCATTAAATGTATTAAAACTTTTAGATGTTTCCTATATCTCAAGTTGTGTGTTACACAATGAATGAAAAAATGTCATTATGCATGAATTATTACTTGACCCATTATCAAATATCACACTAAGAGTGGTTTTTTAATCAATACATGCTCGTATACATAAGGCATAAAAAATAGACTTATCATACACTATCTCACTATAATCAAAATTAATCATAAGATGTGGTTGAGTAGTTTTTAAAATTGTACCAATAATTCCATATAATAGATTATAATATGAATCAAGATGTGGATATGCATTGTAGGTATGATTCACTATGTAATTAACTATGTTCATATCAGTTTTAGAAATGGATCACTGAAAATATTTAACTTACAATTTTCATTCTATTAAGGATTAATTTCTTATGTAGGAGTGTCTAGCTCAATGACATTCTATTGATAATATATTGAATAATGTTCTTGAGCTTTAAATATATATTATTATAATGTCTATTGCATTTATGGTAATCACAATATGCATTATTATCAAAATATTTACTTTCAGGTTTACTCATATCAACCTATAATGGTGGCTCAAGTAGGGTAATTTGATTAAAGTTAGGTAACTTTTGTAACAATTATTGAGGTGTTTATGGTAATATATATTTGTATTCTTCGATGATTTGATAATACAAGTTTAACATAAGGTTGATAAATATCATTAAATATGATATTTGCATCAACTTTAATATCTGTTGGATTAGCTTTGTAAGATGGTTTGATTTGAAAATTCATTATGGAATTTGAAGTAGATGTTGATGCATATTTGAGCTTGTTCAAATCAATAAGATTTAATTTTATTTATTTTAATGTAGGATAGATTTTGTTATAAGGTCTAATTTTTTTAAAAATATTTGACTCATGCAAAGGTGAAAGAAAGCTTAGTTTGAAAATATCTTGTAATTCATTATCTACCAAGGTGGAAGTAATTTTGGAAAGCTCAGTCTTATAGCAAAGTAAATAGTCATTGATAGGCTCATTATTTACTTTTCTTAAGCTTATAAATTTCCACATAAGAAATATTTTCATCAATGTCAATACAAAAATTCTTAATAAATTGATCTAGTAATGGATTGAATGTTTTGACTAATTAAACAATTAAATCATAAAACCAATGTAAAGTGTAATCTTTTAGGCTTCTTAGAAATAGCTTAATTAAAAACTTTTCATTGAAATAATAATCCAAACATGACACATGAAAATATCTAAGATGTTATTTTAGATATCCTTTACCTTCATATATGTAATTTTAGGAGATACAAATGTTTCAGGTAAAGGATATGATGCAATCTCAGTTGCTAAAGGATTATGAAGAAAGGATTTCAAATGCATTGATTGTTTAAGTTTTCGTATACCTTGATCTAATTGCAACACTTTGGCATGAAAAAATGAAATAGTTTGCATGACATATTGTGTAGTAGGGATGGTATTTTTGTTGGGAAATATAGAAACACAATTGATTACCATATACAAGCAACTTACATGCAGAATTAACCAGAATGCACAAGTAACTAGAATTCAGAAATAACATAGAATATGAGAGACAATACACAACTTGTATTAATACTCATCCAGAAAAGAATACAATAAAGAAGATGCCACTTCTTCACACCTCTCAGAGGCTTCCCACACCTCAAGTGTATGATAATTCTCTCCTCAAAGCTCTCTCTCTTACGGTCCCAACACACAACTCAAACACAGAGTTGGTGTTCACCTCCAACTAGTCAGTATCCACTACTGCCAGTACACCAGTGCTCCACACACTCCACAGGTGCTCCATGCACTCCAAGTACACAAATGTACTTCAAGTAGATCTCCCCTAAACTTACAATAACCTGCAACTCAACAAACCTTACTTATGGAAGGATCTTCCTTGCCTTCCTCTTTGCTCTCCAATCGAGTACACATTGTACTCCAAGTAGATCCTACCTGATCCTGCTCCCTATTGTGTTGCTATCCTCCCTGATCTTGCACACCTATAAATCAATCTAGTTATGCACACCTACAAACTTGGATCCTGCACCCACATACACCTGCAGATCAATGATCTTACTTACCATGCAGATCTCCTAATGTAGCCATGCACACCTGCTGACCAAGATCATACATACATGAAGAACCCCTCTGATTCTCCAAACCAACACCCAAACTTGGTACTGTGGCACTAGGAGGAACACACCATGCTCTCTTCACTCTAAAGGAGCTTATTTTTCTCTCTTACTCTCTAGCACACTTTTACAATACAGCCCATGAGTCTATTATATAGATCTCATGCAAATAATAATTAGACACCTAATTACAATAATTAGATCTACAACTTCAAGTTTAAAATTGGCTCTCAACATGCAAACACTCAATTCATTAACTAACTATCTGTAAAACTTGTAGTTCAAACCGTACAGGCGACCGACGTTGGTCCCTGTCTGCCTGGAGGTGACCGATGCTGGCTGACTTCTAACCGACGTCAGTTGCTCTTCTATCTGCTCCTTGCTGATGTCGATTGGCTTGACTAACACCAGTGTCTATGACACTCAGCAACCTCCTACCCTATTTGCATCAGTGAAGCTTTTAGCTCCACAACCTAACAATCTCCCACTTGGAGATAAACAACTGCACTGTACCTGTACCTATACCCCGTCTAATCTATTTCCTAGCTTGTATCCCTCTTCAAGATCAATCCTGAAGACCAACCACCACAAAACCTATGGTGCACCTCCTATCATCTAAGTAACCTACCACATTCAAACCTACAAACCCATGTAGTGAAGTCCTGACCCTACATAACATGAATCCCTGCTGCTGGTCCCTCTCAAATACCTGAGAACCCACTTCCCCAAATTGGCTCCTAACTCTCTGACATCTCCCACTACTTGGGAACACTCAGGTCTATACCATACCTCATGTGATTTTAGACACTAAACTATCTAGCCCTTAGTGTGCTTCGATTCTTCATCCTGCGTATTGAACCTCGCCAACACCTGATTCACATCAGCTCCCACTGGAGACAAAATCAACCTGTGATCTCCATGTCTCTCATGCCAAAGAATTTCACTGCTCCAAATTCCTCATGACATGCCACTGAACTAACCTTACCCTTAGCTCAGCAAAAACTTGTATGTCCAAACCTACTAGCTAGTAAACCATCCACATACAGTAACAGGATAATGTAGCTATCATCATCCACCTGGTAAGACAAAAACACAATGGTTACACTGACATTGACTAAAGCCCTGCTTTGTCATCCACCTATCAAAACCTGTACCACTATCCTATAGCTTCCTCAAGACCATATGACCTAGACTTCCATCTCATGTATCCATTCTCTCTATTCTTTAACTAAGGTATCCATTTGTCTTGCAGTGCTTTCATACCGGTTGGCAACCCTACCAAATCTCTCGTTTGGTCCTACATCTTGTTCATACCATGCTCCCACTGTTTCCTGGATCCTTCTTGCTCTACAGTAAGTAATGAGTATAAAGAAGAGAAATAATGAATTTGAGGCTTACTTACACTTTCAGTCCTCCCCATGGGCATTTGAGACTCCTTGATAGCTTGTTGTCCACCCAAAATCTGTTATAGTGATCGACATCGGTCACCACACAGTCTGCATCCGATCGATGTCAGTTCCCATGCACCTATCCTGACTACCAACCCCACTGACGTTGGTGTCTACCTGATGCCAATGTTGGTCCTCTTGACCGATGTCAGTCTTACTGTCGCCGACATCGGTCCTCATGACCGATGTCGGTCTTACCTTGCCTGACACCACCAGCTCTGGTCTACACATGACTGACATCAGTGCCTGTCTATTCGACGTCAGTTCTCCTTGACCGATGCCGATACCTATGTTTGCCTATGAGTGATGACTTTTTACTCGCGAGCTTTCTTTGAATCAAATCCCTGTCCAAACTGCTCTGCTCAGAGTTACTCAGCCTTCCCCACTGATCTCTGTCTGCCATCTCCTCCATAAACACCAAGGCTTTCTAGTTCTTAAGCCTGTCAAACACATCTGACTTCCTCTTAAGAAAATGCATCTCCTTCTTACTCATGTGACCAAGCCTACAAATCCATGTCTCTACAACAGAAGAAGAATCAGTAATATAAGCAAGTAGATAAAGAGTACCTGCTTTCTTACCACCAGCTAATTCAAGTGTATCCGCTGTGAGAGTTCTTGTGCATCTCTCATCACCCAAATTTTCTGAATAAATTAGCCATATCTTCAACACTGGGACCTGCATGACCTCCTTCAACACCCATGTGTTGGTCGCCTGCAATTTCAGCTTCACTTCCCCTTTGCCAATTCTTTGGCAAGGCTCACCAGCACCTCTCTTTGGGGCTGCATGGAAAGAGGCAACAAAATCTATAAACCAAGATTCTAATTTATCTAAAAAACATACCAGAGCATCCTGTGCAACAACACCTGCAACATCTGCTTCTTCAGTTCCTTCTTGCTGATCTGCTACCAACCAACAATCTTTCTTTTCCTACTCTTTCTTTCCATAGGACTGTAATTGACCATTCGTGCTTTTCAATTCCTCCATTCTTAGCTTACTTTCCTCTACCATTGCTCTACTCCCACTCAATCAAAAACCCCTAAGAGTGACCTGTAACCAAACACAAACCTACTCCCTGCAACCTCAGCTATGATACCACTTGTTGGTATCAAACTATGAGCCAACAACCTGGCTCTGATACCACTTGTTGGGAAATATGAAAGCATAATTGATTACCATATACAAGCAACTTACATGCAGAATTAACTAGAATACACAAGTAACTAGAATTCAGAAATAACATAGAACATGAGAGACAATACACAACTTGTATTAATACTCATCCAGAAAGAATACAATAAAGAAGATGCCACTTCTTCTTCACACCTCTCAGAGGCTTCCCACACCTCAAGTGTATAGTAATTCTCTCCTCAAAGCTCTCTCTCTTACGGTTCCAACACACAACTCAAACACAGAGTTAGTGTTCACCTCCAACCAGTCAGTATCCACTACTACCAGTACACCAGTGCTTTACGCACTCCACAAGTGCTCCATGCACTCCAAGTACACAAAAGTACTTCAAGTAGATCTCCCCTGAACTTGCAACAACCTGTAACTCAAAAGACTTTACTTATGGAAGGATCTTCCTTACCTTCCTCTTTGCTCTCCAACTGAGTACACACTGTACTCCAAGTAGATCCTACCTGATCCTGCTCCCTGTTGTGTTGCTATCCTCCCTAATCTTGTACACCTGTAAACCTGGATCTCGCACCCACATACACTTGCAGATCAATGATCTTACTTACCATGCATATCTCTTAACGTAGCCATGCACACCTACTGACCAAGATCATACATACATGAAGAACCCCTCTAATTCTCCAAACCAACACCCACACTTGGTACTGTGGCACTAGGAGGAACACACCATGCTCTCTTCACTCTGAAGGAGCTTATTTTGCTCTCTTACTCTCTAGCACACTTTTACAATACAAACCATGAGTCTATTATATAGATCTCATGCAAAGAATAATTAGACACCTAATTACAATAATTAGATCTGTAGCTTTAAGTCCAAAATTGGCTCTCAACATGCAAACACTTGGTTCGTTAACTAACTGTTTGTAAAACTCACAGTTCGAACTGCACAGGCAATCGATGTCAGTCCCTGTCTGCCTAGAGGTGACTGATGCCAGCTGACTTCTGACCGACATTGGTTGCTCTTCTATTTGCTCCTTGCTGACATCGGTTGGCCTGACCAATGCCGGTGTTTGTGACACTCAACAACCTCCTCCCCTGTTTGCATCAGTGAAGCTTTTAGCTCCACAACCTAACAATTTTATGTAGTGTGTATCTATAACCGTTCTAATATGTGTCATTTTGGTTTGGCATTGGCATAGATATATTTTTGAAGCCTTTTTTCCCCCAAAATCCAAAGGTGTAGATGTAATAATAGTACAAAAGTATAGGTAGAAACACCTATGGTAGGGTTAATAATGTAAAATAGTCATTTTTATTGTGCATTATAAGTATATTTTTTAAATTTTTTTGCACTTTTAGAAACTAAAATAACTACAATAAATTTTGGTATATCTTCTTGAATTTGATGAAGTATTTCTTGAAATACGGATAAACATTGGACTTTTGCATAATCTACTTCATTGATTTCATCATGATGGATCCTATATGAGCCTTCATAATTATCTTCTGCATTGTGATCATCTTGATTAGATTTTTCATTAAGATTATATTATTGAAAATATTATTGAGAAATGTGTTCATCAAGAGAAAGGGAACCATTTTTTATGTTAGATGAATCCATTTTAATATTTGTTAAAAGGGATTTGAATGTGATCAATATGGGCCTCATTTAAGTTTGCACTACAAATCAAAATAATAAGGGAGATAGGTTTTGTAGATGGAATATAAAAATAATATGGAAAGAATAATGTAAACAATAACTAAAAAAAGAAAGCTAGCAATAGAAAGTTTTTTTTTGTGTATGAATATTAGTAAATTGCCATGAAATTTAAGGTCAAAATAAAGTTATTTGAATGTTATGTATTATATTTTAGGTCATTTAAATAAATTAGTTTTAGTATAAGTGATTAAATATGAGGTCAAAAACAATTTATTTTAATTTTAGATATTAGATCCAAGGTCGAAATAAAGTTAATTTAGTTTCACATGAATTTAAACCCTATGATAATTATTTTGAAGTAAAGCTAAAATAAAAATTGAATTCACCAAAAAAAAATTAACATAATTTTGAATTAATAAATTTATTAACCCATACTAAGATATACTAATTTGAAATAAATTTAATATCACAAAATAACTTGCGACAAGTGGAATGAAATCAAAGTACCAAAATAGACAAAGTATAATCAAATGAAAAAAGACTAACTATGATGTATAAAAATAGACTTTGTTTTTATCTATGATTTGACTATGCACTACTGACAAAAAGATGAAACCTATCCATAGAGACTAATTCTACAAGTGCCACAAAACCTGGAAGAGTAATTAATGAAGTAAAATAATATCCAAAATAGGATAGGATCGATTGTCAAAATTTTCCTCTATTGCTTGATTATTTTCTCTACACAAACATAGGGAAATTAGAGCATGATCATCTGTGGTTTATTAAAACATGCCTCTATGTTGAAATGTAACAACCAATTTTTTTCAAATACTGAGATAAATAACTATGACATGAAGTTTCAATCATATTTGAGCATGGAAAAATGTAATGAGATCCATAATTATTTCATAACTAACACAAGAACTAGACCAAGTGTATAACTTAACAATGACTACATTAGGAAGAATTTTTTACCACTTAGTATTCAAATGTAAGTAGTTAATTTATACACACTCACATACACCTATTTGAATACATCAATGTGGCCTTCCTATCAGAGCTATCACTAACTTATGACCTTACTCAAGTACCTACAAAAGATATAGAACAACCAATACCTCATTGGGTAACTCAAAAAAAGTTTAGTAACCAATGGTAGAGAGAAAAATAGTTTCAACAGAAGAATCCTCATACTAAGATTGCCTAAGTAAGATATACCATACTCAATGGTATCAATTAGTGATCAAAGAAAGGACTATTTCCAAACACAATACAAAGTCTTAGAAAACCTTATGAAATTTACAACAAACAAAGAATGAGATTGGTAATATTCTAATAGTTAAGTTAGGGAGGTTAGATTACCAATTAATTAATTGTCCAAAGGTAAATGTGAATTGATTAAGGATCTTGAGATGTTTCAACAACCATGCTCATGTTCTATTTTGGAACATTTTTCCATTTTACAAGGTAGGGCTAGACACAAGTCATAGGTCAAGACATGCCTTCCTAATAATCTTACTTGAGTTAAGACATTCATACAAGGTAATACACAAATTCTTAAACATCACTTTTATAAGTGTCACATGAGTTCCAAGGACTCAATGCTCTTTTATAAAGGCTTACCACTTAACCTTATTAACTAAGTGAAACAAACTTCATCTTAGATAAATGTCCTTTGACCAAACAAAACATAATTTTTTAATGTTATATGTTTGAAAATTTTCCCTTTCTTTTCTTTCAAGGAGAAATTTTTAATTTCATGTTAGTGATTATAACTCAAATCACCAACCTTTAACACATTATTTTTATTATAATGAAACAAATGATCTTGTTATTTGTTAATTGATCAAATCCAATTATAAATCAGATGATCCTCAATCACATCATGCCCTGATTGAAATAACCATTCGAGTTTAAGGAATTTAATAACTTAACCATTTACAAGTTTGTTGTTGACTTATATTTTTTATATTTAACCTATATACATGAATTAAATAAAATTAATTGAATATTAGTCTAAAGTTGATAATCTAATACTTCCCAGTGATATACGAGGTTATCCCAAAATAGTCTTATTACTTCCAACAATGATACAATGGTTTCTAATAATGATTGTCTTCATTATATAATAATTAAGAGGATACTAAAATTTACACACCTTTTATGCTCTTAAAAATGATTCTCAACACATAGTCTAATTAAGACACCATCTCATATTTGTAAATGATTACATTCTTAGGTTTGTATTTACTTAATTAACTTCCTTGGAAATCTCAAAAAGATTATTATTAGTGAGTCAATCTTCCTAAAGCAGATTTGGATAGTTTAAGGTAAATTTTTATTCTTTATAAGGACTTAAGGTTAACATGACCCAATTAATTGTGATTAGTAGAATAACTTAGTTGATGAATTTGGATAATCAAAATACTTTTTACAAACAAGGTATTACTTTTCACTTTCTTAAACACTTTAGTAAACATAATGGCCACATACAACTCATAACTCTAATTCAAAACAACCCATTTACTATTATAATTATCTAACTATCTCAATGCCATTACCTAAGATAAGAAAAATAATAGTTTGGAATAGTCATATGAACTTTAAAAATCTTTATGAACACAAATTCATAATATTAGATCACTAAATGAACTTGCAAAACTATGCAAAGAAATTCATCCACCTTCTAAATTTAATCTTGACACTTAGAATCTCAATTAGGAACCTACCTACTCCCAAATAATAAGAAACTAGCTGCAATAATTAATTTAAGTCATGTACGTAAAATATCCCAATATCAAATGCCACAATGAACATTTATAGTTATATATGTAAATGAAAATATAAAGAATAATTTGATATTTAAAGATCAAACTTCAATCACATTTATAATCTAACTTGTATACCCAAACCAAATATGCAAATTAAGCATAGCATTAACTTAATAATATAATGAGTGAAGTTAACTACACAATAATAACTCAACTCATTTTACAGTCAACTATCAAATCTCAATAATGTAGAATAAGTTCATCAACAATCTTTCATATGTGTTCCAACAAAGTAAAAACTTGCCTCACCAATCCCAATTATGCCAATCATAAGTGGCCCTAGACTACCCCAACCATTGGTTGGATATAGATTGGGGAAATAGATAAATAGTGGAGAAAGGATAATCAAAACACACTAAACTTGACTCAAATAAACAATCAAGTAATAGAAAGAAAAAACCAACTTGTTCATATTCCATCTGACCAAGATCTATTAACTTGACACATAATTATGATTTCCACTATTCCTCTAAGCTTCTTGATTTACAAGTCATATTTTGTTTGACGAATATCATATGTTATGTAAATGCATAACATGCCATTATCTTGTAGTCATGCATTAAATATATAAATGAGTTAGAATAGAAACTCACATCACTAAGACAACTTAAATACTACAACTTATAAATGACAATTTGACACAAGTACATATTACATAATGTAAATCTACAAGTCAAGGTTGACCAAAATAGATTATATCAATATTGAATAAAGGTCAAACATCATTATCCAATTGTAATAATACAACAATTGAAATGAAATCATAATAATAAAATAAGTTAATTAGTCAAAACTTCCCAACCCAAGTCAACTCATCATGACTAGAATAAAACCAAATGGTCAAAATGGGATCATCAAATGTCATGACCAACATCAAATGATAAAAATTGGATTATTAAACTTGATTCAAAAATGATAAAATCATAGCTTGGAAGTATGTTTATAACATCCATGCAAAAAAAAAAATTTTACTAAACCCTAATGACAATTTTGAAACACCATGGAAACTCAAAAATGTCATTGCTTCCATTCATGGCCATAGTTAAATGATGCATAATAGGGTTTACAAAAATATATTGACCTTATAAAAACTTGAAAAAACATAACTAAGGTTTTAAAGATTCATAAGTAGTTTACCACATTAAAAACCCAATCAAAATTATGCATAGTCATAACCATAAAAATGACATAAATAGAACAACAATGTCCTTCCATGATTAAAAACATGGATTTAAAAATACATGAAATGAAAAAATACTAGTAGTATGACATGGCGAAGCCATAATCACTGCCTTTATATTATATTAAGCACAAATACAAAAATCCAAAACCATTTGAACCTTACACAATTTTGTTCCTTATTTCGAGCTATCTCAAATAATTTATATTTACAAGCCAAAAAAATAAAATTAATATGTTTATTTATATGCATAAATCCTATTTGCACCAGCAAGACCAAACTAAACACATTCCAAAAATACAATATAATACTTACTTGAAGTCCTACTATAGGATAAAGGAAGAGAGATTCTTTCTCTTTCTAATAAACTTCCAAATTTTCAAGGAAGACAAATGCCAATGAAAGAATTAATTTATATACACATAATACTTTTAACTTTTATCAATTACTAATGCTTTAAATATTACAAGAACTCATCAAGACTCAATATCTCTGAGTGCATGCCCTAAGGGGTGCACCAGGAAAGGGGTGGATAGCCTTTGGTGCTTTTCAAGATTGTTATCCTTTTTGCCACATTATTACCAATCTAACTAGTTCTTAAAACCTTTCCCTAAGATGTTTTTACTCCCTCACATAGTATTATAGTATTTTTACTCTTTTCATCCTTCATTTCCTTGCTTTCCACCCTTTTGACCTATTCAACATACTAGGTCGACCTAGTCAACCTAGTATATTTTGTGAACCTTTTCTCTTTTTTGGTTTGTTAGCCTCCTGACTGACCTAGCATGGACCTAGTGAGTTAGCCCAAAAACATGATAGCTTGATCAAGTTGACCTAGCATAGCTGATGTTCTTGAAAGATTTAAGGGTAAGTTTCACCTATATAAAAAGGTCATTTTGATCATTATTTATATATGAAATCAAGAGTTATTATTCGCTCATGCTTCTTCATGATCTACTCTTCCACCATTCTACTTGAGGAGAATTAGCTTAGATTTATTATTTTGGAGAATCTAGTCTTATCGATAGGTATTAGATGCTTTGGCCTAAAAAATTGATCCTTACGAACCACAACAACCTCTTGTGAAGCCTCTTTGGCCAAGGGAGTGATTAAGTCTCAATGAGTTCACATTCAGGTAAGTATATTCTAACTTTTTTCTCCTCTCTTTTACTAGATAGAAGTAGCATAAGTGTTGGCTGAAATAATATTACTCTTCATATTCCATTTATTATGGTGTTACTCATACTTAATTTATTTGAAGTTCCCTATACATGTTTTGATTGATTTTCTTTACTAACCCCTACTTTGTGCCACAAGATTTGGTGTGCACTAGATTAGATTTACTTTTCTTGTTATTAGATTAGTGAAATATTAAATCATAGGAATCTTTTAGGGTTTTTATGCAATTGTGTTAGACTATAAGATTTGGAACCTTATCTCACATAGTGTGTTGTGGAAAGTGATCCCCTAAGCTGATCTAGCATATCCTCACATTGGTCATGCTCTCGCTTAACAATTGTATACTTCCCAATCAGAAGTGTAGGTGTGCTCTATTCCATTCGATCTAGGATTGATTTATGAACATGATGAATTTTTAATTGCATACATTTTGTTGAACCCAATGTGAATCAAAACCTTGTAAGATTTTCTTCACTTATTTCATTTTTATTCATCATTATTTTTATCATATCTTTACTATGTTGGATAAACCTTGTCGACCTAGTTTATTTATATCTATGCATAGGTTTACATTAATAGGTAACTAGATCGACCAACTCGACCCAGTATAGGTTTCAAAACTTATATTTTTTTTTCAAACAATTGGATTGACTATCTCAACCTAGTGTAAGTTTTTTCTAGTTTTTAGACTTCCAGTTTAACATACTAGGTTGACTAAGTGCATTTTTAGCACTTTTTCAGTAGGTTCTAATATTTCTTGGTCAACCAGCTTGACCTAGTTTGTAGGTTTTTGATAGTTTTCTCCAAGGTTATTGATTATATATCTTCTCTTTTTCATCTCTAAACCATTTAGGTCAGTTTATATTCCTATGTATATTTTTATTTTTGTACTTTCCTTTCATAGTTTGTAGTCTGTAAAAACTACCCCTACACAGTCAAATAGGCCGACCCTATGGACCTAGTTCTATGTTCTATGTTTTTAAAAATAACTAGGTCAACATGAATGACCTAATTCATTTTCAAACTTTGCTTTTATAGTATAGGTTTGACTCTATCAACCCTATTTTGTATGATTGTTATATGGTTTCTCAACTATACCTTGTTTCAAAGTTGGAATTAACCATATATGTTAATCACATATTTATTTTAAATTGTTTGCATGCTTAGAATAGCTCACATAGTCTAATTAGGGTATTTTTAATTAATAACTTAGTTGAACTATTTATATTATTTTGTACACATAGCCAAACCACATAAACATCAACAAGAATTTAAACATTTGACTACCCAGGTCTACCTACTTGGATTTCATCACTAAAGGGGAAGTCAACTTGATGCTCTGGTCAATTATAAATCATGGTTAATGATATATTTTGGCTACGCATGTGTTACCCTTATTGATGTAGTGTGTGAAGTGAGGTGGTAGGCCCCAATACCAATCATGTATCATTACCACTACAGTCCTTTTCATCCTAAACTTACCTAAAACTATCCTTATATTGTTATCTAGTACCTTGCTTATAGCTAATCTCCCTTTACACTTAAAAGCATTGATGATTCCAACTTTCTTCAACATGCAAGATTACCCCAAGGGTCTATGATATGGAATAAAATGCTAAAAAGTAGAAGCCTTCTCAAATAGGGAATTAGGTGGAAGCTTGGAAATGGCTGGCAGATTAAATTCTAGGAGGATAATTGGTTAACAGATAAGCCTCTCATATCCCAAAGAAACTATGGATAAATTTTTGACCTAACTACTCAGTTCTTTGGTGATAGGGTGAGTGATTATATGGAAAATAACAATGGGATAAGGAGCTAGAAAAACCTTTTAGATTATTGTGTGCATAGGCTTGAGCTTATCCCAAGAATTTGGGAGATCTAGTAATGTGTTCAGGAGATCAGAATCCTGCTCTTCCCTCAGGAGGATGAACAATACTGGTGGCCGAATAAGAATGGATCGTTCTCTATCAAATCTACCTATCATCTGATTACACTTGAAGCTTAGAAAAAGGAGGTATGGAAAAAGGTTTGGAATCATAAACTCATTCCAAAGATTAACTTGTTTTGGTGGGCTACTGCCCATAACAAAATCCTTACTCAGGATAACCTTCAAAAGAGAGGGTTTACTTTGGTCAATAGATGTTTGCTGTGTGGTTCTAGAGAGGAATCAATTTCACACCTAATCATCCACTGTGAGTTTACACGAGATTTATGGGGCACAATACTTAACAACTTTGGCATTGAATGGGTTTGCAATTCTGACCTTAAAGAAGTAATTCTCAACTAGAACTCAACCTTCACACATCCCTGGATTAAGGAATTATGGAAGTAAGCTCTGCCATGTTTGAGCTAGACCTTATGGAAAGGGCGTAATCACAAAATTTTTAGGGACACTGCTAGAAATGCTTCTCAGGTGTTTAACTCATTTTCTAGGACCATCTTGGAAAGTATTACAACAACTCATATTAGTGTTGCAGAGAAACCCCTATCTCAATTTAAAAGCCAAATTACAGCCAAATGGAAGGTTTTAAACCTTATCCCTGGACATGATAATTCCAAAATTCTTCAGAGAGTTCATACTAAATGGATACCACCTAAACCCAACTGGATGAAACTCAATTTTGATGGGGCATCCAAGTTGAGTGGTAAAGCAAGTGAAGGAGGAATTATAAGGAATGAAAAAGGAGGGATGTATGCTATCTATGCTAGTAGCATTGGTTTGCAGAGCAATAACTATGCTGAAGCTATGGCTTTACTTTGGGGATTAAAGTTAGCTATATCCCTAGGAATTAGAAATTTGAATATTCAGGGAGATTCTAAGTTGGTCATAGATGCTGTTAATAAAGCATCTAACATTGGAATCCAACTAAAAGACATCATTACAGACATCCAGTTTCTTTTACAAAAGTTTTCCAAAGTTGAGATTACCCACACCTACAGAGAAGGCAACAGGGTCGCTGATGCTTGTGCTAACCTTGGTCAGCAATTCTTAGGATGGAGGGTATGACGAAAAGGGGCTCATATACCCCTAAACATTAGAGAGATCATTCAGAAGGAGATGATGGATCACGAATGATGCACATTGATGACAAAGATAGTTTTTGAAGGTGGTCCACATGGAGAAGGCCATTGTGGATCTTGTAAAATGATAACCTTAGTACTTCCTTGATTGTCATGATTAATTCCTTGTATCATGAGGCAGAGGTGCAAGAGTTCCATCATGAAAACCAAGGGGAAATTATTTTTAAGCATGGGAGTAGATGTCACCATGATGGGGCATTTTGTAAAATGAGCCTCCACATCTGCATTCAATGCAAATGGAACCGAGGGCTTGTTACTTGTTTGAAGCTCAAGGTGGTAATTGGGAATTTCATTAGCTGGGTCTACAATTACAGAATGGGGGGAGATCATATTTGAATTGAACCGATCTCCTACTGTGAATTTAAAGACAACCCATTAGTCTGGCATTACTGTAAAGAAGGAGGTATCAGCCCGTACCTGGAAAGGCTGAATGGTTATGATGAAAATTTGTTCAAGCAGTTCACAAGATCTTGGTTGAATAGGTAGGTCACTATGGGGGGTATTAGCTTTGAAATCTCTGAAAAGGTGATTTCAATGGCCATGAGAATGACCATGCAGGGTTTAAAGCTCCAAAGGAAAACCAAAATCATGGATTTAGTTAGTCATAAACTATTTTTGGGTGGAGAAGAACTCATCCCATATCAAGGAGGGTTCGAGTGCGCCAAACTGCCAGAGCCATGGGATGGTGTCTGTTTCATTCTTATGAAATACTTCACTCTCGAGGGGTGATATACCAAGTTATATAACTATCACCTTCCTTTGTTAAATCATTTTAGGTGCAATGCTATTATAATTTTTCCTTTCTACCTACTATCCTCATTGGAACACTCTATCCTAAGGGTGAGAGCCAAGATGGCCAAGAAGCCAGACATAAAACCTATTCCCCTACACCAGGGGCTTATTTTTTGTCTCTACAATTTTCACCGTTCCCTCGAGCCAAATAGGAATATCATAGGTGTTAATGAAGACTTTCCCTCAAACCTATTTTCTGGTGATGCAATTGATGAATCATGGGTTTCCCCTGCTCCTACCAATACCAATGACGCCCCTCTCTCCACCCCTGTTAAGACCCCTACTAATACTTTGAGCTCCCTTGTGAGAAAAAAGGGAAGGAAGAGGAAGGTTGATGGAGAAAAAGGAAATTTTAAAGAGACTACAGAAGGGACCCACAAAAATCTAGATGGGGCCACGGGGGGCCAAGGTGGCAAACCCCACAAGCCTTCCAAAATTAGTAAGGATGGTTTCCCTTTGGGAGTGCGCAGGTCGGGGCAGATCCCTAGAAAACCAACCCCGAAGATCAAGCTGATTGAGTATTCGAAAAGTGCTTCTGACGATGAAACCTAGGATGAAGAGTATGAAGAATCGATAATTCAAAATTTTTGGAGGAATTTGGTGGGAAACAGGCTCCTCGGGTTTTTGAGGTCACTGAAGAGTAGGGTGCTGATTCTAGGGGAACTGCTGACATTAAGGAGAAGATGCATGTAAAAGAAGCTAGTGAGGGTTTAGAGAATGTGAATGATTAGAAAATAGAAATTGGGGCCTTGAAGGACCGAATTTAAAAGCTGGAAAAGGTCTTCGCCAAAGGCCTTCAAAATAACATTTTGTTGAATATGTCTATGTTGGAGGTGGTGGATAATCCAGGTAATGCTGACAATGTGAACAATGAGAATCTTAAGGATATTTTTAATTCTATAGTTATGTAGTTTCATCCTTTTTGACTTTTGTCTTTCTAGTGTTTTGTTTTGCTTCTGACTGTGTTTCTGGACTATGTCATTATTTATGTGCTGGCATCTTTTGTTTGCCAGCCTTTCTATCTTTTTTGACTGTATTGGGTTCAGCCCCTAGTTTGTTGCCTTAATCAAAAACATTCTAGGTTGAAAAAGTAGATAGCTTTACTTTTTAAGTTATTTTCTTTCTCTTTGATCAATTGTGTGTGAAAAATGAGGACTCCTATCAGATTATTTTTGGAAAACTTAAATCCATTTAGGTACTATATGGGATGTTCATTCATTCCTCTCTTTTCCCCCTAAGAGAACCATCACTCTTGGGGTACTTCTTCTCCTCCTTCATCTATGAATTGTAACATGGTGAAAATAACACCTCAAGATGAAGTTGATGGATCTAATCATTTCCATACTTATCAAGACACTTCTTAAAATCTTCAAACTAATGTGGGAGTGATTGATACAAATCTCTTTAACAATCCCACTAATAATCCTTCTTTTGATAATCCTCCCCTAACACTAATTTGGGGAGTGCTCCAACAAACACTAACGCACCTCCTGATATAACCCAACTCTTAGCTCAAGTCATTCAAAAAATGAAAATCATGCAAAACTCTAATACCAACCAAACGATGCAACTTCAACAACATTTAATCAATGTGACTAATCAACCTCTATCTATTCATCCTCAAGCTAATCCTAATTATATTCCTCCACCTCTTAGGGATGCCTCAGGTAATGTTATTCCTCAATCCTTAATGAATAACAAGATGCTTTAAACCATTCAAAATGAGCCTTTATCCCCCTTAATTGTATCCATTGATATTGGTAACATAAATCTAACTATCATATATGATGGGACTAAAGACCCTACTTCATTCCTTAAATCCTTTGATAACCTTTACAAAGAGTGGATCCAAACTAATACATTTTCCACAACTAAACTATTAGTCAAAAATTTCACTTGTGATGTATTAGAATGGTATAATCAACTTCCTCAACATTCTATTTGTCAACTTGAAGATTTGGTCAATCCTTTGGTTAAAGAGTTTCAACATAATGATCTTCCTAAAAATTATATTAGTCACCAGATGCTAAACAATCTCCTAATGAATCGGCTCATGACTTTATTAAAATATGGAAATCATTAGCTCATAAAGTTGATCATAATATGACTGATGATAATTTATTCAAACTTTTCATTACCGCTCTTACTCCCACTCTTTAATACAAGGTTCTAACCTGTACTCCTCAAACTCTTAATGAATCTCTTGACCAAGATAGGTGTCAAGACTTTCTTATGAAACAATTTGAACCCAATCATAAACTTCCTAGAGGATCTTTTCAAACATCTAATGCTATCACTATCAATAATTCCCAAGCCGAACCTAGAGTTACCAAATTTGATATTCTTTTACCATCTCATACACCTCTTTTCGTTCAACAAAAGAAACAATTTTTACCACCCTTGAAGCCTTTAATTTATCTCAATGCTCCTCCTAAGTGGTATGATCCCAATCTATTCTACTAATTTCATTTTGACATTGGGCATTCTTATGAATCTTGTAGAGGGCTCACTAAGTGTGTTATTTCTTATATGCTTGGTGACTCATTCAACCATGAGGCTATGATCAAACTTCATCATCAAGATTATGTTGTTGTATCTCAAAAATGACAAAACTTTAAAGCCTCTATTACTAATTATAAAAAACCTTATTCAAATAATAATCAAACAAATGTTAAGGATGTTTCTTCCATTGATACTGATTATGACCTATATTATAATAACTCTCAATATGTCAATAACGCTAAGGTTAATTATCATCATAAACCATCCCACAAATATATTATTACCAAACTTAAGAAACCATATTTAGAAGAACAATTGCTTAAAGACATCACTACCACTCATGATGATCTAGAAGCACTTGAGGAACAACTTCCTCCTTTCAATCCTCCCACCACATCTATACTTGATAAATCTAATTTGCCTTCTAAACCTCATGCTAGTTCTTCTAAATCACATTGGAATTTTCTTTAAGAACTCAACTCTATGCCTTGTAAGATTCCTCTTGTAGAGTTGGTTCACACTTCACCTTATCATCATAAATTTCTTATGCAAAAACTTCAAGAAATTGAAGATCCATCTTCCATAGATGAAGAACCACCTTCTATCGATTCTCAACCAACTGATGTCAATACCATTGAGACTATGTGTCCTTCTTCCAAGCCTTCCATTGAATTTATTGAAGAAGACATGATCAATGACAAAATTATTTTTTTTACCAATGATCTACCTCTCTCTATCAAATTATCCATTAATACCACCCTTATCTGAAAAGTTCTAGTTGACAAAGGTTTTGATATTAATCTCACATCATTATGGCTCATTCAACAACTTAGTTATAATAAAGATCATATTAAATAAACCTATCTTAATTTTTGTGGTTTTTATAAGATTAATCAAAAACCACTTAGCTACATTTGTATTTTATGGACTACTAGACCTAAGACTATCAAAACCAAGATTATGGTCCTTGATCTTCCTTTATCCTATAACATTCTTCTTGGTCATCCATGGACTCATTGGATGAGGGACATCACCTCTTATGGTAGTCAGTGTATTAAATTATTACATAATGGAAAATATTATAAACATGAAGTTTATCCCAACCTATGGAGCATCTAGCTTCCCAATCATAAACCTCAATATCAAATTCCTACAATTTCTAAAATCAATAGTGCTTTTTTACCTGAGTTTATCAATGTGAATCATAATCTTCAAGTTACTCTTGAAAATTATAATGGTGATGAACCTAATGAGTTATACCACACTTACAATAATAAGAAGTTACCTCACTATATTGTTAATTGGCTTCCTCCTCTCTTACCCTAAGATCATATTGTTCCTATCATAGATGAGATTAGAAGTTTACCCCCTCCATACAATGCTTAGGAGCCATCTTTACTTGAAGATGGCTTCACTTGTAATGAATTTGGAGTGATAAATTATTCTAAGATCATCTCATCATGTCCCCTCATATATTTAACAACATTGGTATTTCACCTTTTGAAATTCCCCTCGATTCTCAAGCATGTTGATTTCTCCAACATATGATGATAACTATATCATTGCCCAAGTTCACTCTCAATACTTGGATGTCCAAAACTATAAAAATAGTTTAGCCCAAATTCATGCCTTTAATTAGGATGTATATACCATATCTACACATCATGACTTAGATCTTGAGGTTCATGTACCTCCCACCAATTCTCCACTTATCGATACACTTTGGGTGGTAGAACAACTTACACCTTCTAAACTTATAGACAATCCTACATCTTCTCTACCTCTTATGAATCCTATCATTTCTTCCAATTATTCTCCCATCATTAAATCTATCAATATTCCCATCTCTTCAAATCCATCCTCTTCATCTACTTCCAAAATTACACTAGATGACAAGGCAACTGATATCTGTCAGATTCATTTTGAATATGATCACCATGGCAATAAATTCTAGTTCTTGAAGTAGATGTTGAATATTATGGTCATCTTCCTACCTTTCCTAATGATGAATCTATTATTTAATTACTTCATTCTTAGGAACCTCAACTTCCTCAGCTATTAGGTTGTGGAGCTAAAAGCTTCACTGATGCAAACAGGGGAGGAGGTTGCTGAGTGTCACAGACACCGACGTCGGTCAGGACAACCAACATCGGTAGGGTGCAGACAGAAGAGCAACCAACATCGATCAGAAGTCAGCTGATGTCAGTCACCTCCAGGCAGATAGGGACCGACGTCGATCGCCTGTGCGGTTCTAAAATTGTGAGTTGATGAATAGTTTGTTAACGAATCGGTTGTTTGCATGTTAAGAGGCTAATTATAGTCTTGAGTTACGAGTCTAATTATTGTAATTAAGAAAGTCTAATTATTGTTTGCATGAGATCTATTTAAGAGACTCATGGGATATATTGTAAAGGTGTGCTAGTTTGAGTTGAGCAAAGTTAGCTCCTTCTGTGTGTGAAGTGAGCAAGGGTGTTCCTCCTAGTTCCATAGCAGTGCCAAGTGTGGGTGCTAGTTTTGGAGAATCAAAAGGGTTTTTCAGGTGTATAGAATCTTGGTTTGTAGGTGTGCAAGGCCATGTTTGGAGATCTACATGGTAAGTAAGATCATTGATTTATAGGTGTATGCGTGTGCATGGTCTAGGTTTGTAGGTGTGCAGAACCAGGTTGATCTACAGGTGGCAGTAGAGTCAAGGTGATAGCAACACAACAAGGAGCAAGATCAAGCAGGATCTACTTAGAGTACAATGTGTACTCGAACATAGAGCAAAGAGGAAGGCAAGGTAGTCCCTTCCAAAGTAAGATCATTTGGGTTGCAGGTTGTAGCAGTTCATGGGAGATCTACTTGGAGTGTGTTGTGCACTCAGTTGAGTATGTGTATATACTCGGTGTACTGGCAGTAGTGGATACTGACTGGTTGGAGGTGAACACCAACTCTGTGTTTGAGTTGTGTGTTGGGACCGTAAGAGAGAGAGCTTTGAGGAAAGAATTACTGTACACTTGAGGTGTGGGAAGCCTCTGAGAGGTGTGAAGAAGAAGTGGCATCTTATTTATTGTATTATTTTTTGGATGAGTATTAATACAATTGGGTATTGTCTCTCATATTCTGTGTTGTTTCTGATTTCTAGTTACTTGTTACTTTTAGTTAATTCTGCATATTTAAGTTGCTTGTGCTTGGTAATCAATTGTGCTTCCATATTTCCCAATAATTGGTATCAGAGCTCAGGTTGCAGGGAGCAGGTTTGTGTTTGATTACAGGTCACTCTCAGGGGTTTCTAATTGAGTGGGAGTATAGCAATGGTAGAAAAAAGTAAGCTAAGAATGGAGGAATTGAAAAGCATGAATGGTCAATTACGGTCCTATGGAAAGAAAGAGCAGGTAAATAAAGATTGTTGGTTGGTAGTAGATTAGCATGAAGAAGCAGATGTTGCAGGTGTTGTTGCACAGGATGCTCTGGATAAAGTTGAATCTTGGTTAATAGATTTTGTTGCCTCTTTCCATGCAGCCCCAAGTAGAGGGGTTGGTGAGCCTTGTCATAGTATTGGCAAAGGGGAAGTGTTGCTGAAATTACAGGCAACCAACACATGGGTGTTGAAGGAGGTCATGCAGGTCCCAGTCTTGAAGATGTGGCTAATTGCTTCAATAAAGTTAGGTGATGAGAGATGCACAAGAACTCTCACAGCAGATGCACTTGAATTAGCAGGTGGTAAGAAAGCAGGTACTCTTTATCTACTTGCTTATATTACTGATTCTTCTTCTATTGTAGAGACATGGCTTTGTAGGCTTGGTCACATGAGCAAGAAGGAGATGCTTGTTTTTAACAGGAAGTCAGATGTCTTTGACAGACTTAAGAACTAGAAAGCCTTGGTGTTTATGGAAGAGATGGCAGATAGAGATCAGTGGAGAAGGTTGAGTAACTTTGAGCAAAGCAGTTTGGATAGGGATTTGATTCAAAGAAAGCTCACAGGTAAAAATTCATCACTCACAGGCAAACATAGTTATTAGTTTCAGTTAGGGGGAACCGACGTCAAATAGACAGGTGTTGATGTCGATCATGTGTAGACCAGAGCCAGTGGTGTCAGGCAGGGTAAGACCGATGTCAGTCAAGAGGACTGACGTCGGTGATAGTAAGACCAACATCAGTCAGGAGGATCGACGTCAGCAATAGGTAGACACTGATGTTAGTGGGGTCAGTAGTCAGGACAAGCGCATGGAACCGATGTCGGTCAGATGCAGACTGTGTGGTGACCAAAGTCAGTCACTGTAATAGATTTTGGGCAGACAGCAAGCTATCAAGGAGTCTCAAACACCCATGGGGAGGACTGAAAGTGTAAGTAAGCCTCAAATTCATTGTTCCTCTTCTTTATACTAGTTGTTGATTGTAGAGCAGGAAGGATCCAGGAAATAGTGGGAGATTGGCATGAATAAGATGCAGGACCAAATGAGAGATTTGGTAGGGTTTCCAGCCGGTATGAAAGCACTGAGATGAATGGATACCTTGGTTAAAGAATAGAGAGAATGGACACGTGAGATGGAAGGCTAGGTCATATGGTCTTGAGGAAGCTGCAGGATAGTGGTATAGGTTTGACAGGTGGATGACAAAGTAGGGCTTTAGTCAGTGTCAGTGTAACCATTGTGTTTGTCTTACTATGTGGATGATGATTGTAACATTATCCTGTTATTGTATGTGGATGGTATGTTTGCTAGTAGGTTTGTACATATAGGGTTTTGCTGAGCTAAGGGTAAGGTTAGTTAAGTGGCATGTCATGAAAAATTTGGAGCAGCAAAATTCTTTGGCATGAGAGACATGGAAGATCACAGGTTGATTTTGTCTCCAGTGGGAGCTAATGTGAATCAGGGGTTGGCGAGGTTCAATATGTAGGATGCAGAACTATAACACACCAAGGGCTAGATAGTTCAGTGTCTAAAATCACATGAGGTCTGGTATAGACCTAAGTTTGCCCAAGCAGTGGGTGCTGTCAGAGAGTTAGGAGCCAATTTGGGGAAGTGGGTTCTCAGGTATCTGAGAGGGACCAGCAGCAGGGATTCATGCTATGTAGGGTCAAGAATTCACTACATGGATTTGTAGATATGGATGCGGCAGGTTACTTGGATGACAGGAGGTTCACCACAGGTTGTGTGGTGGTTGGTCTTCAAGGTTGAGCTTGAAGAGGGATACAAGCTAGGAAATAGATTAGATGGGGTATAGGTACAGGTACAGTGTAGCTATTTATCTCCAAGTGGGAGATTGTTAGGTATGGAGCTAAAAGCTTCACTAATGCAAATAGGGGAGGAGGTTGCTGAGTGTCACAGACATCGACATCAGTTAGGCCAACCGATGTCGGTAGGGTGCAAACAGAAGAGCAACCAACATCGATCAGGAGTCGGCCAACGTTGGTCACCTCCAGGTAGATAGGGACCGACATCAGTCACCTGTGCAGTTCCAGAACTGCGAGTTGATGAACAATTTGTTAACAAACTGGTTGTTTGCATGTTAAGAGGCTAATTATAGTCTTGAGTTGCGAGTCTAATTATTGTAATTAAGAAAGTCTAATTATTGTTTGCATGAGATCTATTTAAGAGAATCATGGGCTGTATTGTAAAGGTGTGCTAGTTTGAGTTGAGCAAAGTTAGATCCTTCTGTGTGTGAAGTGAGCAAGGGTGTTCCTCCTAGTTCCAAAGCAGTGCCAAGTGTGGGTGCTGGTTTTGGAGAATCAGAAGGGTTTTTCAGGTGTGTAGGATCTTGGTCTGTAGGTGTGCAAGGCCACATTTGGAGATCTACATGGTAAGTAAAATCATTAATCTACAGGTGTATGTGTGTGCATGGTCTAGGTTTTTAGGTGTGCAAAACTAGGTTGATCTATAGGTGGCAGCAGAGTCAAGGTGATAGTAACACAACAGGGAGCAAGATCAGGCAGGATCTACTTGGAGTACAATGTATACTCGAACATAAAGCAAAGAAGAAGGCAAGGTAGTCCCTTCCAAAGTAAGATCATTTGGGTTGAAGGTTGTAGTATTTCATGGGAGATCTACTTGGAGTGTGTTGTGCACTCGGTTGAGTATGTGTATATACTCGATGTATTGGCAGTAGTGGATACTGACTGGTTGGAGGTGAACACCAACTCTGTGTTTGAGTTGTGTGTTGGGACCGTAAGAGAGAAAGCTTTGAGGAAAGAATTACTGTACACTTGAGGTGTGGGAAGCCTCTGAGAGGTGTGAAGAAGAGGTGGCATCTTCTTTATTGTATTCTTTTCTAGATGAGTATTAATACAATTGGGTATTGTCTCTCATATTCTGTGTTGTTTCTGATTTCTAGTTACTTGTTACTTCTGGTTAATTCCACATATTTAAGTTGCTTGTGCTTGGTAATCAATTGTGGTTCTGTATTCCAAACATCAGCAACATCATAAACTCAAAAATTTCAAGAATAAAATTATTTGCTTTAACAAATTTAACGTTAGCATTGATCCTAAAACAAATCCAATTTCAGCCTTGC
This sequence comes from Torreya grandis, assembly GCA_037957365.1. Taxonomy (NCBI): domain Eukaryota; kingdom Viridiplantae; phylum Streptophyta; class Pinopsida; order Cupressales; family Taxaceae; genus Torreya; species Torreya grandis. The sequence continues at coordinate 3,803,218 of JARHVA010000030.1, forward strand.
CTAATATACCTTACCATTTTGAATACAAAAATGCCATACTTATCGAAGAAACAACTCATATCAAATATGGTACCCCATCTTTTCCTTGACCAATCATTATTTCTTAATAACTCTCACCATTTGAACATGACAACTTTAGCTTATTTTTTGATAAATATCAAGAGGCATTTGCTTGGTCCTACCAAGACATGCCTGCCATTGAACCTAGTATTGTGGTTCATAACATTATAACTTATCCTAATTCTAAGCTAGTGAATCAAAATCAATGAAAATTCCCACATGAAGTTACTAATCTATATCATAAGGAAATCATTAAACTACTAGATGCTAAATTCATTAAACTAGTGGATTATTCAAAATGGGTTTCTAACATTGTTCCTATTCAGAATATGATCACTATGGTCATATGAATTTTTATTGATTTATAAAACCTTAATCTTACTTATCCTAATGAGAAATTCCCCTTACCTTCAAGAGATGCCATCATTGATTCCACAACTGGTTATGAAATGTTATCTCTTATTGATGGTTTCTCGAGATACAATCAGATTCATATTACTCTTGAGGACCAACATAAGACTAATTTCACCATGGAATGGGGCATATATTGCTACATCAAAATGACCTTCAACCTCAAAAATGTTGGAGCTACCTACCAACATGCTATGACTCCTATCTTTCATTATCTCATCGACAAAATTGTTGAAACTTATGTGGATGATCTAATTACTAAATCCAAACATCGTAAGAACCATATTTATGATCTTGCTATCATCTTTGACCATCTCCTTAAATAAAAAGTTAGACTTAATATTTTCAAATTCATTTTTGGATTCAAATATGACAAATTTTTAGGATTCTTAGTCTCTCTCCATGGCATCAATGTTGACCCAACCAAAATTAGTGTTATTATTAACATGTCCATTACTCGATCTATTCTTGACATTCATACTTATTTAGGTAAGCTTGAGGCAATTAGATGATTTGTCTCTAAAATGGATTATCACATTTACTCCATCAATTCCATTCTAAAAAAAGGTACAAATTTATAGTGGATAGATCCATGTCAAAAAGCCTTCGATAATATGAAACAATCATTACTTCATCTACCTACACTTTATCCATCTTCTAATGATAAACCATTAATTCTCTATCCTTCTTCCACACCTATTTTAGTTGGGAAAATGCTTTCCAAACAAGATGATATAGTATGAGAGTATGTTATTTACTACATTAGCCAAGGCCTCCTTGATTATGAGACACATTATACCAAAGTTGAGCGTGATTAAGTCGTTATCTATTTTACAACTAAAATATTCATCATTATATGCTATACTAAACTACTTATGTCATTAATTCTGACCCCCTTCATTATTTATTCTCCAAAGCCTTTCTTCCTAGAGATACAATTGGCAAATGGATGGTCTTACTTATGGAATTCAATCTCCACATCATCACACAAAAAATTGTTAAAGGGCAAGTCATAGCTGGCCAACTTGTCATAGCTCCCATTCTGGCCACTTTTTCACTTCAAGATGATATTACCAATGACAATATCCTTTTCATTTAAGGTCTTGATCAAGATATCTCTCTTAAAGCCTATTTTCATAGCTTTACTAATGATCTTGAATTTAGTAATCTTGAAGAATCTTCCCCTACCTCCAATACTACTTAACCAAAAGTGGTTATCAAGGAGATCCTTAAAATTAATGTTGAATTTCATGAAGATACTTGGAACCTCCACTTTGATGGTGCTAAATGCCTTTAAGGAGTTAGGACAAGTTACATTCTTACTTTTGATGTCACCAACAATATGGTCAAATACGAAGCTCTTATCTTAGGCATGGGAGCTACTCTTGATCTACACATCCAATATCTTCATGATTTAGGAGATTCTCAAGTCATTTATCATCAAGTTAATGGTGATTATAAATGTAAAAGTGAGAACCTCATTACCTATCATCAAATTTTAACCACTCTTGCTAAGGACTTTATCTCTTTCACTATCGAGCCTATTCCTCGAGACCAAAATTCTATTGTTTATTCTCTTGCCTCTTTAGCTTCTATCTTTCATCCTCATCAAGTTATTTTTGATCCATCCTTTATTATATAAAGTAAAAAATATCCATCATCTATCCAACCACCTCATTCACTTATCTATCACATCAAGGTTATGACTATTAGATAAACCCCTTGGTACCATGATATCATTCAATACTTAGAACATCAAACTTATCCTCTTGATCTAGATTCTTGTGAAAAGACATGCATTCATAAACAATCTTTCAAGTATGTATTTTGACATAACATCCTTTAATATCACAATGCTAAAGGTACCTTACTCCATTGTGTTATGCAAGATGAGGTTCCTACTCTACTTGAGTAATCACATAGGGTCATTTATGGTGGTCACTATAGCGAACAGGCTACAACATGTAAATGACTACATATGGGTTACTTTTGGCTTACTCTTGAAAAATATGCAATTGAATTTGCTAAGAAATATAATCCTTGTTAGCTTCACAATGATATTATCCATTCAACTCCTACGGAGCTTCAAACTATCAAATCTCCTTGGCCATTTTCCACATGGGGATCCAATCTCATTGGTAAACTTCCTCATTCCCAAGATGGGCATGTCTTTATCATCATTGCTATTGAATACTTTACCAAGTGGGTAAAATCTATGCCCCTTGTTAATGCTGCCAATCCTACCATATCCAAGTTCATTCTTAACCAAATTATTTACTACTTTGGCATTCCCCATACCATCATTTTAGATAATAGTGGTAATTTCAAAAATAAACATGTTAAAAAACTTTGCACCAAATTTAAGATCAATCACAAGTTTTCCACACCTTATCATTTGTAATGCAATGGTCAATCTAAGGCCACTATTAAAATTATCAACAAAATTCTCCAAAATATAATTTGTGAAAACCACACAGATTGGCATATTCAACATTACCCTACACTTTGGGCCTATCGGACTAGCATTCATACTGCCATTAAGGCAACTCCATTTTTGTTAGTATATGGTTTTGAGTTGGTCCTTTCATTATAAGTTGAGATTTATTCTCTTCGTATATCTCTTCATGGCATTATTACTAATGAATAATTATGTGAAGCTCACCTTCATGTCCTGATATTCTTGATAAACATCATCTTTCTACATTACAACATAACTGCCAATATAAAGCTCGCATCACTTGACAACATAATAAATGTGTTAAAGTCTACACTTTCAATATTGGTAATATTGTCCTTAAATTAGGTTACACCCATGATAAAGAAGGCAAATATACCCAAAAAATGTGGGGACCATATTTAGTCAAAGACATTCTTGGTCCAAGCATTTTTCATCTTCAAACTAATGAAGGTCATGTTTTCAAAGAGCCCACCAATGCTTAATTCCTTAAAAAGTACTTTGCCTAATCATTTATTTCTGTTTATGTTTTCTATCTATTTTTAGGTTACTTAAGCATGGGTCTCTCCCTCTATAGTATTTTTCTTCCTTTCTCAAACCTTTAGTCATCCCTTTTGGTATTTTGGTTTCTTGATGTACCATAGTCTTCCTTATTTTTTTGCATTTTCTCTTGTTTTTTGCATCCCTTGGGTTTTATTTTATGAGTTAATTTATAATACCATAGATAGGACCCAACATCCCTCACAAAACCATCATATTTTAATCATTTATTTCTCTTATTGTTGTTTGCCAATGTTATTTTGGCATCTTTTGGGTTTTTATTTATGAGGTTCTTTGTAAATAAGGCCCCCTGACTTTGTTTTTCTCTTCCTTATTAGCACCTTCATGGGTCTTTCTTTTATGAGTTACTTTATAAGAATATGGATAGGACTTGGCCCTCCTCATAAAATTACCATTCTTTTCATGTTTTTGATCCTTATTCTTAAACTTTAGCTTTTCCTTCTTTTGTTAGATGGAATTTGTAAACAAACTATGTTAGCATGTTTTCCTCCATTTCCTTCTTTCTTATGATAATTAATCACACTTTAATATCATTGTATACCTCTTTTTTCCCTTTGTCACATTTTTTAATGTTTGAAGCAATTTAAATTGTTCCATGTGTTGCTCTTGATTTCCTCTTTCTCTCATCTCCACATTGTATAAAATAAGGTTGAAGTCAAGATAACACTCTTATTTCACCTAGATTTACAAGATTCTTAGACCCCATGCTCTTTAAATTTTCTCTCTCTTAGCCACCTTGTCCCAAGTTTTCAAATGAAAGCCATCTTTATCACCCATTTTTGGTTTTCCAAATTCATATGGAGGAGGAAAAGAAAAAGTCATCAAAAGAAAGTTAAAAGCCAAATCATTTTTAAAAATGCAATGATATTTAAAAAGAAACATATAAATCCCAAAAGTCAAATTCACACCAAAATACATGATTATAAGCATGTCTCCTATCTCTAATCAAAACTCAAACTCCACAGTCAGCTTCACATAGAGCCAAAGTCCTTTGGGATGTGGTAGGCTAGTAGATTGGAATTGGAGAATTCAAAAAATTCTATGGTGCTACCTACTTTCTCATGCAAGTACCCAATATTCATAGTACACTGAGAGCTCTATATGGGGCCCTGAAGAATGGGAAACATGTCATGGAGAGGTAGGTCCATTTTAATTTTCATGCATAGGATGATCTATACACTCAATTTTTTTACCCAAGATTTGTGTGGCTAAGAGAAGTTCTTCATAGTTCTTAAGGTCAAAAGTCCTCTTGTTTTGACAAACCTAATTTGAGTGTCTTAACTTCAATAAAGAGTTATCTCTACCTTGGTTTTTCCTTCATTATCCCCTCCACCCATTTCATTTTCCCCCTTTGATAGACAAATTGTGATTCCAAATCTTTTTTCCCTCTTCTTCTAATTCCTTCTTCTTCATCTCTTAAAAACATGTTAGCACTACTTTGTTTTAGTTTTATCTATCCTTAGAGTAAAAAAACATGTTTGAGTAACTTTGGATCATTTTATTTACACTATCACTTTATATTTACTAAAATTAATTTACCTTCCTTTTACCATTTATCATGATTTTTATATCTTGTTGTTATAGACACCTAAGTTTGTACCTTTTTTCCATTATTGCATGAGATGTGGATTATTACTGCTCACTCAACAATGTTGTTTTCCCTTTTATGCATCCTTTTTCCATTATTGATTGAGATGTGGTTTGTTATTTCTCACTCATTAATTCTATTTTACCATTTTATATTTTTAGTTATTCTTTTACCCATTTATTTTTCTTTTATTTTTCCATCATATTTGACATGTATCCTTGGTTCAATTTGGTGAGTTTTACTTTCTTACTTTAAGATAGCTTGTCTATGTTTTTTGGTCTCTAATAGCCTTGGATTTTTTGTTATGCAATTTAATCTTGTTGTTTGACTTGGTTATTCGGTCTAACATAAGCCCCTGTCACCCCAGCTTACCAAATTTCCCAAGCACATCCCATCCTCATATCACCATCTATCTTGGCTTTTCTTATGTTTGTTTGCTTTTAATCTTTAGTTTTTTATTCTTGAGTTTGTAAAAAATAGTCTCTATGCCCTACATAATCAAAAATAACAACACATCAGACAACCATCTCATGATAAAAGGTAAGTCAAGGTTTGCATTGCATTTAATTTTTAGTTATTATTTTTTAGATTAGTTTCCCGTTCAATCATTTAATTTTAGTTATTTTATGCTTTTAAAATACTACAATTTTTTTAGAATCATCTTTATGTGTGTCATTATGTTATTTTTCAAAGCACCATCCCCTATTACACCTTAGTGACACATGATGAGCTTCGAGTGGGGTATATGTGTACACAAAATATTTTTAACTTTTATCAATTATTGATGCTTTACATCTTGCAGGAACCCATTGAGACTCAATCTCTCTGAGTGCACACCCTAAGGGGTGCATCGAGAAAGGGGTGGGTATATTTTTGGTGCTTTATAGGATTGTTGTCCCTTTTTATACATTATTACCAATCCAACTAGATCTTAAAACCTTTCCCTAAGTTTTTTATCCTCCCTTGCATAGTCTTATAGTATTTTTCCTCTTTTCATCCTTCATTTCCTTTCTTGGAATCCTTTTAACCTATTCAACATACTAGGTCGACCTGGTTTACCTAGTACAATTTGTGGACCTTTTATCTTTTTTGGTTTGTTAGCCTCTTGACCGAATTAGCATAGACCTAGTGAGTTAGCTCAAAAACATGATAGGTTGACCATGTCAACATAGCACAATTGATGTTCCTAAATTATTTTAGGGTAAATTTAACCTATATATACAAGGTCATTTTGATAATTATTCATATATGCAATCAAGATTTATTATTCACTCATGCTTCTTCACAATCTGATCTTCCACAATTCTACTTGAGGAGACTTAGATTATATTTCTTATTTTGGAGAATCTAGTCTTATGGATAGGTCTTGGATGCTTTAGCCTAATAAAGTGATCCTTATAAACCATAATAACCTCTTGCAAATCCCCTTTAGCCAAGGGAGAGATTGAATATCGAAGGATTCACATTTAGGTAAGTATTTCTAACTTTGTTATCCTCTCTTTTAGTAGATAAAAGTAGAATAAGTGTTGGATTAAATAATATTACATGTATCATGATATTACTCATACTTACTTTATTTGAAGTTCCCTATAAATTTTGATTTCTTTTCTTTACTAACCCCTAATTTGTGCCACAAGCTTTGGTGTGCACTAGACTAGATTTACTTTTCTTATTATTAGATTAGTGAAATATTAAAGCATATGACTCTTTTAGGGTTTTTATGTGATTATGTTAGACTATAGGATTTGTAACCCTATCTCACATGGTGTGTTGTGACAAGTGATCCCCTAATCGGGTCTAACAGATCCTCATATTGGTCATGCTCCTGCTTAACAATTATATACTCCCCAATCATAAGTGTAGGTGTGCTCTATCCCATCGAATCTAAGATTGAGTTATGGATATGATGCATTTATGATTGCATATAGAATCCACATGCAACAATAAAAACTAGTTAACCCATTTTTATGCCAGTAAAACCATAATATAAATCCACAAAACCCTTGCATGGTTGATAAGGAAAACTAGACTGTACTTCAATATCTAAAGGAAGCTCATGCCTCTCAACTGTCTCACCATTTTCCTTGGTATCTATGTATAGAACATGGTATAGTCTCCATAAGGCACAAGTCTTCCCAAGATGACCAATCAAAATGACCAAGAAGAACCCTAATAGGGTTTGGAAGAGTCTCAACCCAATGTCCATCACATGGTGAGCCAATACCATGAAAAATAAAGTCACAAAACAAAACAACCATAATAAATAATGACATGCCCATGGTGGGTCGTCACCCCCAAACAATACTCAAGCAAATCCAAGCCAAGACTGGTCTTCATAACCATTAAATGCAAAAAGAGTCTTAAACCACAACATAGAACTTCAAATAATTAAACCAAAATTTGAAGCCGAAATCAACATGTTTAATGCCTTTAAGCATCACATGATTAATGCCATTCAATAAAATGAAATAGGACTATGACTAGTCATCCACATTATTAAAGAGTCCAAACATAAAGAAATATTCCAACTGAGATCAAGATAGCATCTAAAGATAAATGCAATGTCAAAATCTAACAAGTTAGTTAAGCAAGATGAAAATCACAATGACTAATAATATCTAAAATTATCAAATCAACAATAAATAGTATAGATGCAAAGACTAATTCATTTCAAAAAAATTGATGAGATCAAGAGTCAAAATTAACTAAGTAAAATAATGATCAAACAAGAAGTTGAAACTAACTAATAACCAAATCCATAATGGAATTGAACTAAAAAACAATAAGCACTCAGTACTATAAATCAAGTAAATAAAATGACTCAAAGCCACAATATCATCAAAGCTCAATTATGTCATTTAAATTTACTATTTTAATTTTATTCATATTTTTCCACCATATTTCTCCATTTCTCAAGTTTGAACACAACCTATCTCATATACTTCTCCCTATAGTCACGTAATAGACCATCAATAGTATCTGGACATCTAAAAGCAATAACAACATATTAATAATACAACAAAAGTGAATATTAAATCAGTAACTCAATAATTAATATCTAATGTTGTAATGAAAAACATATCAAATAAATATATTATTAATAATAATGGATTAAACATAAATAAAAAAATTGTATCTCAATAGTAATCCAAATAAAGATGTCCTGGATAATTAATAACTAAATCATAATAGTAAGTGAAACAATTATAGGGAAAATAGGGTTATGACATCCTCCCCCACTTAGAAAAGAGTCATCCTAATGATCAAAATAGCCAAGGATAATGTTTCTTGAAAATACTCTCATCTTCCCTAGTAGCACTCCTTTTCAATAAAGGATCCCATTAAACAAAAATTTGGGAAATCTCATGATTTCGCAATCTAACATTGTCATAGTCTAGGATCTTCACTAGATCTAATTGCACTCTTTTGAAACCTAAAGATGTATTCAATCAAAAACATTAGAAGGATCAAGCATATACTTTATCAATAAATAAACATGAAAAACATCATGAATTTAAGACAAAGAAGGAGGAAGGTCTAGTAGATAGGTAACTAAACTATTTTCTCTAAAATTTTCAAAGAGTCCTATAAATCAAGGAGCTAATTTGGGAGACTTTCTAAATTTAATTAAACTTTTATACAATCTAACACGCATAAAAACTTTATCATCCACTTCAAATTTGTGTTGTAACCTTTTTAAATCAGCATAGCTCTTTTACCTATTAGAGGCAAACTTTAGATTTTGTCTTATAATTTCCATTCGCCTATCATACTCTTATAAAACATCAAGACTAGTAATAGTTCTATTTTTTAATCTTTCCCATCCAAGTGGAGTTCTACACTTATGTCCATATAAAACTCTTAAAGGAGCCATTTTAATCATAAAATGGTATGTGTTATTATAAGGAAATTCAATTAACTATAAGTAATCCTCCCATTTACCTTGTTGATCCATCACATACATTCTTAACATGTATTCCACAACTGGAATTAATCTTTCTATCTGACCATCCATTTATAGGTGATAAGATGAACTAAAATTTAATCTTGTATCAAAAATAATAGTCAAAGTTTTCCAAAACATTGAAGTAAAAAGTTTGTCTCTATCTAAAATAATGAATTCAAGCATGCCATGCAACCATACTATTTCTTTCAAAAACCATGAAGCAAACACAGATGCATCATTAGTTAAATTTTTAGTGATGAAATGAATAATTTTAATAAATATATCTACTATAACTAGAATTATATCATGCTTGCTTTGATATTTTGAAAAATCAGCTATGAAATCCAAAGAGATCACACCCCACATACCTTGTAGTACATCATGAGGGTACAATAGTCCTCAAAAATGATAATATTCAACTTTCACATGCTAACATTCCAAACATCTTACCAAAAAGTCAACTTAATGTTTCATACAAAGCCAATAATATAACCTTTTTAGTTCATGTGTCATCTTTGTGACACCAAGATGTGTAAAATGGGGTGTTGCATGCACTTTTTTCAGTAAAATATTCCTTAATCCACTTGAATCATGTACATAAATTATGTTTTTATGTTTGATTAAACCATCATAAACAATATAAAAGTTAGAAAATTTCTTTTCAACAAGCTTGTCATCCAAATTTCCACTTACATCTTGGTAAAAATTATCAGAATGTTATTATTCCAAAATTTTAGCCTTGAAATTATTATGCAAAATAGACAAGGTAGAAAGATACATGTGTTGGTTGAGTGCATCAAAAACACAAATTTCCTTACCTTTTACATTTGAATTTTTCATATCAAAATTAGTCAAAAATTCTAGCCATATATGTTTTCAAGCATTTAAATCATCCATAGAAAATAAATATTCTAGGTTGTAATGGTCAAATTTTACTTTAAAACTCTTACCTAGAAAGAAGTATTTTCATTGTTTCAAATCATGAACAATGGTATCAAGCTCAAGGTCATGAGTGGTGTAGTTATTTCATGATATTTCAGTTTTTATGAATCATAAGCCAAAACTAAACCATCCTGAGATAACATGCCATCTAACCCTTCTTTGGATGTATCATCCCATATTTAAAAATTTCCATTTAGATCTAGTACAACAAGTATAGGTGTTAAATTCAATAAATATTTAATATTTAGGAAAGATTGTTCATACTCTAAAGTCCAAACAAACTTCTTACCCTTGTGATGTAAGGAAGTTATTGGGTTGGCCAACTTAGAATTAAAATCAACAAATCTTTTATAATAACTAGCCAACCCCATAAAACTATGTACTTCATGTACATTTTAAGGAGCATGCCACTCTTGGATAACTTTATTTTTTGTTGGATATACATCAATGCCAACTTTAGATATAATATGACCTAAATAGCGGATCTCAATTTGAAATAAATCACATTTAGATATTTTACCAAACAATGTATGCAACCTTAGCCTTTGCATCACTAAATACAAATATTGTTCATGTTTATCTACATTTTTAGAATAGATCAATATATCATCAAGAAAAAATATAATAACCTTTTTTAGAAAATCCTTGAATACATTATTCATTAAGTTCATAAATTTAGTAGGTGAATTATTTAAACCAAAAGGCATTACCATGAAATCATAATGTCCATACCAAGTTTTGAAAGAAATCTTATGGATATCTTCCTTCTTGATCCTCATCTAGTGATAGTCGTATCTCAAGTCTGTCTTATAAAATACAACTACATCCTTCATTTGATAGAAAAAATCATATATCATTATAAAAGGATAATGATCCTCGATAATAACCTTGTTAATCATGTGATATTCAATGCATAATTACAAGGTTTTATACTTATTTTTTATAAAGACCATTAGTGCACCCCAAGGCAACACACTTGGTCTAATACTACCATTTTACAGAAGCTCTTATAGTTGAGATTTTATATCCTATAAATATATTACATTTATATAATAAGGTTTTTATATATAGGGGTTACCCTTGGTGTTACATCAATATAAAATTCAAACTCTCACTTAGGAGATAAACCAAACAATTTTTATTAAAAAACATTAGAATTTTTTTGTCAAATTTAATATTCTTTAGATCTTGATTCTATCATAGGTGTTGTTTCTTAAATATATATAACATATATATTAGATCCTTTACACAATACTTTCTTTAGCCATAAGGTTGATAATAACTTGCATACTTTTGATTTCTACAAACCTTGAATTTATACAAGTTTTCGCAAATCATTACAATAATATACTACTTTGTTATAATAGTTTAGATTGGATTTATGTTGTTTCAACCAATACATGCCTAAAATGACATAAAAATATTTAAGATGAGCTAAAATAGGTTAAATTGGATCTAAAAATAGCCTAAGTCTAAGCTTATGCACTCAAGACACTTAGAAACTAACACCCTTTTGTCTGAGCCAAATTCGACATCTCAATCATCCCTCAATGTTACAGGATTTAGTTTATAGTATATTACTAATTTAAGATTAACAAAAATTTCAATTACTCCTGAATCAAATAAAATTTAAATATAAAAATAATTTATTTTGCCTCTGATTTGAATAAGAGTTGCTTGGAAATCTATGTTTTTATTATCCATAGTTGCATACACTCAGTGGTTAGTTAATTGACCTATTTTTAGATTAGGATAATGTTTACGATAGTGGTTATCACCACATTCCAAAGATAATACATTCCTTTGAGGTGACACTAAAATGGTATTTGCTCTAGTGGTAGGCACATTTTGACTACTTTGAGTTTGATTTTTTTTAAAATTAGCAAACTTAGAAGAATTCAGATTTCTAAAAAATTTATTTTTTCTTTGGAATTTGTTGAAACCACCTATACTCCTAGTAAATCTATAGTTTGGATCATTTTTTTTTAAATTATTAGGTGAAGGGGACATATTCTTATTCTTAGATTAGTGCCTACTATGTTTAAAATCTTGTCTCACATTTTGTTGATCTTTCTCTTTCTCTTTTGCCTTATGAGCATATTCAATAGCAATAATTAGAGTCTTAGGATTTGTCATATTAACATCATGCATTGATATATCCTTCAAACTAAACTTAAACTTAAAAACTTTAGTTTGTTCATCATGCATGTAGTGAATATGACACAATAGGTTTAAAAACTTGTTTTTATACTTAGATACAAACATATTCTCTTTCTTCAACATCTAAAAAATCAGTTATTTTATGTTCCTTAAAGTTAGAGATGAGATAACTCTTTATAAATTTCCTTTCAAAAGTATTCTAGGTAAGAGTCATTGGTTGATAACCCTTTAAAGCATAGAGATGGTTCCACCAATGATATATATCTCATACTAACTGATAAACAACCACTCTTACCTTCACATTAGAGAAAATGTCATGCACATTAAAATATTTTTGTAGGTGAACTATCCATGCATCAGGTACATCACTTGATTCCTCATCTAAAAATGTTGGTGGAGGCATATATTTTTAGTTTATTGATGATAGGATCAACCACATTAACATGGTTAATTTTAAGTTCTTGCTCACCAACTTGCCCTTCTTCTCTAAATTGAAGTTATTTAGGTGAAACACCTTCTATATTATTCAACCTTCATTATTAGGTGTCTAGTTTGATTTGAAGTGAATTAAATGCAATCAAAATTCCATTCAAGACTACCTACTTATTAACACTGGGATTGTTTTCCTCATGGTTAGGGGCTCTAGCATTACTTCTAACATTTTTGATAGGAGGTTCTTCTCTTTTAGGGATATTGTCCTTATGATCTCTAACTCTACCTCTACCTCTATCTCTACTAGGGTTAACATCCCTTTGGTTTATTGTTTATTATTCTAGATCTTGTCCACACCATCTTATGGTGAAACAAACAACTCAATAGGAAAAATAGAAAATAAGATTCCCCAAAGTTCCCTCAAGAAATATAGCTTTACTCTTATAGCAATATGTAACAACCATATTTTTTTTAATATTGAGATAAACAAATATGACACAAAGTCCCAATCAAAGTTAAACATAATTTTTTTAAATAAGATCCATTATTGTGTCATAGCTAACACATGAACTAGACTAAGTATATAACTTAACAATAATTTTATTAGGAAATTTTTTTAACCACTTTGTATTCAGATAAAAGTGGTTCAATGTAGACACACTCATGCATGCCTATCCATGTAATTCATTATGGCCTTCCTAGTAGATTTGTCACTAACTTATGCCCTAACCTGAGTACCTGTACATTCTATATAACAACTAGTACTTCATTGGGTAATTCAAAAAAGTTAAATAACCAATGGTAGAGAGAAAAATAGTTTCAACAAAAGAATCATCATACTAGGCTTGCCTAAGCAAGATCTATTAAACTCACAAGCAATAGACAATGATAAAGGAAAGGACTATTTATAAAATCAATATAAGTCCTTGAAACACCTTATGAAATTCATAAACAAGTAGAGGATGAGATTTGAAATATCCTAATAGGTAAGTTAGGGAGGTTAGATTACTAGTTCATTAATTTACCAAAGGTAAATGTGAACTGATTAAGCATCTTGAGATGTTTAAACAACCATGCTTGTGTTCTATTTTGTAACATATTACCATTTTATAAGTTAGGGTTAGACACAAGGCATAGGTCAAGGCATGCATGCCTAATGATATTGCTTGAGTTAAGACATTCATACAAGGTTATACACACATTCTTAAAAATCACTGTTATATGTGTTGCATGAGTTATAGAGACTCAATTCTCTTTTAGAAAAGGTTTACCACTTAATCTTATTAACTAAATGAAACAAACTTCATCTTAGATTAATGTCATTTGACCAAACAAAACATAATTTTTTAATGTTATATGTTTGAAAATTTTCCCTTTTTTATCTTTCAAGGAGAATTTATTACTTCCATGTTAGTGATTATAACTTTAATCATCAACCTTTAACACATCATTTTCATTTTAATGAAATAGATTATCCTGTTATTTGTCAATTGATCAAGTCCAATTATAAAATAGATGATCCTCAATCATATCATGCCCTAATTGGAATAACCATTCAAGTTCAAGGTGTTTAATAACTTCACCATCTACAAGTTTGTTGTTGACTTATCTTCCTTATATTTAACCTATATACATGAATTAAATAAAATTAATTAAATCTTAGTCTGAAGATGTTAATCCAATTCTTCCAAATGATATACAAGGTTGTCCCAAAACAATCATATTACTTCTAATAGTGATACAATGGTTTCTTATAATTATTGTATTCATTATATAATCCTTAAGAGGATAGTAAACTTTACACACCTTCTAAGTTCTTAAAAATAATTCTCAACACATAGTCCAATGAAGACACCATCTCATATTTGCATATGATTACATTCTTAATAATTGTCTAGTTTGTATTGTACTTAATTAAATTCTTTGGAAATTTAAAAAATATTCTTATTCATGAGTCAATCTTCCTAAATCATATTTGGATAGTTTAAGATAATTTTTGAGTCATTATATGGACTTAAGGTTAACATGTCCCAATTAATTATGATTAAGAGAATAACTGAATTAGTGCATGAGGTATATAAAAATAATTTGTACAAACAAGGTAATACTTTCCAATTTATTAAACACTTTAGAAAACACAATGCTCACATATAGCTCATAAATGTAATTCAAAGCAACCCATTTACTATTACAATTATCCAACTATATCAATGCCATTATCCAGAGATAAAAAATCTAATAGTGTGGAATAATCATATTAACTTTGAAAAGATTTATGAAAACATATTAATAATATAAGATCACTAAATGAAATTATACAACTATGTAAAGAAACACATCCACCTTCTAAATTTAAGCATAACACTTAGAAGTTAAATTAGGAACCTACCTACTCCCAAATAATAAAAAACTGATTACAAGAATAAATTTAAGTCATGTAGCTAAAAGTTACCAATATAAAATGCCACAATGAACATTTATAGTTATATATGTAAAATGAAATATAAAGAATAATTTGATATTTAAACATTAAACTCCAATCATAATTATAATCTAACTTACATACCCTAACCTGAATATGAAAACTAAACATAACATTAACTTAACATCATATAAATAATTTCATTAATATAATGAGTTAAGAAACTACACAAAAGCAATTCAACTCATTTTAAACTCAATAAGGTACAATAATTTCTTCAACAATCTTCCACACACATTCTAATGAAGCAAAAACCTACCTCATCATTCCCAATGAGCCTAACCATAGACCAACCCAACCATTAGTTGGATGTGGATCAGGGCAGAAGAGAAATGATGGAGAATGGAAAATACAAATACACCAGGCTTGACTCAAATAAATAATCAAGTAAAATAAATAAACAAACTAACTTGTTCATATTCCATCTCGCCAAGATCTATTGACTTGGCACATAATTACAACTACCACTCATTCCTTTGAGCTTCACATTTTATGATTCATATTTTATTTAATAAATATCATATGATAAATAAATGCATACCATGTGATTATATTGCATTCATGCATTAAATACCAATTAAATAAATATAAATGAGCTAGAATCGAAACTCACAACACTAAGACAACTAAAATACTATAATCTTAAATTGATAACTTGACACAAGTCCATATCACATAATGTAAAGCTAAAGTTCAAGGTTGATCAAAATATATTGTATCAATAATGAATAAATATCAAACATCATATCCAATTATAATGATATAACAATCAAAACAAAATCATGATTATAAAATAAGTCAACTAGTCAAAAATTCCCAACCCAAGTCAACTCATCATGACTGGAATCAAACCAAATGATCAAAATGGTATCATCAAACATCATGAATAGTAGAAAATCAAATAATCAAAATAGGATTAGAGAACCCAATTCAAACCCTCAATGCTAAAATTGTAGCCTGGAAGTACGTATATCACATACATGTAAAATAAAATAATAATAAAATATTATTTTATTAAACCCTTATGACGCTTTTAAACCACCATGGAAACTCAAAAATGTCATTGCTTTCATTCATGGATGTGGTTAAGCGATGCGTAACAAGGTTTATAAAAATAGAAAGACCTTATAAAAACTTGAATGAACATAGCTAAGATTTTGAAGATTCATAACAAGTTTACCACATTAAAAACCAAATTAAAATCATAGACATTCGTAACCATAAAAATGACATAAACAGAATAACAATGTCCTTCCATGATAATTTTATTGGATTTTAAAATACATGAACCCATAAAATACCAACATTATGACATGGTTAAGTTGTAATTTCTACCATTATATTGTATTAAACATAAATATAAAAACCCAAAATCATTCAAAGCATATAGGGGTTTGTTCATTATTTCTGGGTATCTCAATCAATTTTTATTTACAAGTCAAAATTATAAAATGACTATGTTTATTTATTAACACAAACCCAATTTTAACCAAAAATAATAAACTAAACACAATATAAAAATCCAATATAATACTTATTTGAAGTCTTGCTACAAGATAAAGGAAGATAGCTTCTTTCTCTTTCTAACAGGATTCTCACTTTTCAAGAAAGACCAATGCCAATGTGTGAACGAATATACATGCAGTAAGAAAAATGAGTCAAACCCATTTTCATGTCAATTGAATCATGATATGACTCTATAAAACCCATTGCATGGATGACAAGGCAAACTAAAATATAGTTTAAGCTCTGAAGGAAGCTTATGCCTCTCAACTACCTTGTCATTTCCCTTGGTTTCCATGCACCAAATCTAGTAGAGTGTCCCCAAGGTGCAAGGCTTATAAAAATAACCAAGAAAAATGACCAAGAAGAACCATAATAGGGTTGGGAAGAATCTTGACCCAATGTGCATCATGTGGCAATCCAATGCCATGAAAACTAAAATCATAAAACAAAACAATCACAACAACTAATGCCATGCCCATGGTGGGTAATGGCCCCTAAAACAAACTCAATCAAAGCCAAGCCAAGACTTAGTCTTCATAAGCATTGAATTCAAAAAGAGTCCTGAACCAAAATAAATAACTTCAAGAAATTAAACCAAAATTTGAAGACATAATCAACATTTTTAATGACTTTAAGCATCAAAATATTAATGTTATTCATCAAAATTAAACAAGAGTATGACTAGTCATCCACATTATTAAAGAATGTAAACAAAAAATAAAATTTCAATTGTGAGTAAGATAACATCTAAGATCAATGTAATGTCATAATTTGATAAGTCAATTAAGCAAGATGAAAAGCACAATGATTAATAATATCTAAAAGAATTGAATTGACAACAAACATCAAAATTGCAAAGACTAACTCATTTTGATAAAGCCAACAAGATCAAGATTCAAAATCAACTAAGTAAAGTAATGATCAAACAAGAAGTTGAAATTGAATAATGGCCAAATCCATAAAGGAATCAACCTTAAAAATGATAAGCACTATTCACTATAAATCAAGTAAATAAAATGAATCAATGCCACTATATTGTCAAAGCTCAATTTTTCCATTTAAATTTACTATTTCAATTTCATTCATGTTTTATGTCCATATTTATCTATTGCTCAAGTCTGAACATAACCATGCACCTATCCATCAATCATAGATTAAACCATTAACAATATCTAAAAATATAAAAACAATAAATGCAATGACAACATTTAACTAATACAACAAAAATAGATAATAAATTAGAAACTCATTAAGCATAAATATTCAATGTTGTAATGAAAAAGATATCAAATAACTATCTTGACAATAATAATAATAGATCAAACATAGATCATAAAATTGTATCTTAGTAGTAATCTAGACAAATATGTCTTGAATAACTAATGACTAAACCATAATAGCTAGTGAAATAATTTTAGGTCAAACATGGTTATGATATGAAAATTTACCTTTGGATGCATGTGAATGACTTACATATCACTTCTTAACTTTTGAAACCCTAATAGGTCTTTTAATAGCTAAAAATTTGTAAATAGAAAAAAGGGGGAGTGTAATGGGTTGAGCTGACCCCAATCATCTTTACAATGGTTAATCACTTGCTATGTATCGAATGCTTCAAAGAGATAAATAAAGCATATAGAGATAAGTTATTTATTTATCCCAGTTAGAGTGCTTTGTGAAATTATTGTCCTTTGAATACATGTATGCATATAGAGATGGCTTAAATAATTGATAATTATTTTCTTTGGATTTGATAAAATAAGACCTTGACTTGGATACTCACTTATTCAAATGATTATAATAATATTTTAGAGGAAAATTTAATCTTTTATCAATGTGCAATAGTGTAAGTCTACCTCAATATTAAAATTTTCAAGTGATAGATTAGGTGATTTAGATGTGCCTTTATAGCAATAAGAAAGGGTAAAAATTCATGCTACCTATCCTAAAAATATGATAAAAATTGTAAGGGAGGATCTAAATTTTAAAATTTACCATTACTAGCATGAAGGATAGGATGGACCCATAGGGGACAAAACTAACTGCCACTATCTTCCTTTAATGGGTAATCTTGTTTTGAAGGGAAATATATGAATTTAAGATTTGAGATGTCTGTAAAGATGCTTAGAGGGTTTTTTAGAAATAGGTAGGTATATATAATTATGATAGAATAAAATGATGAAATAGGTCTAAATTAAGTGCTCAATTCAGTTAAAGATAAATTGGGCCAAAATTAATGTTATCAAATATTCATGACCAAATTTGAGTGATTACACTATAAGATAGTAATCATTTATCTATCATGAAAAAGTTTAAATAAGGGGCATAATGCCTCACTACATTATAAGGAAATCCTTTAAAAATCCAATTAATATTATATTTGAGTATGTTTCAGTATAATTTATTTTTATCATACTAATGGTTGAGTATTTTATAATATTTCTATTGTTATGACCAATCATTTATTTAACTCATATTTATTCATTTTTTTGTGTAATGTATGTATTCCATTTGGATTAGGATTTTATTTCTAATTCTCAATTATTTATCACTTCTATTTTATCTTTTTATTCATATGAATTTATTGCTCCTTCATCTTAGTATTTATTTCATAATTTATTTTATTTTTTCATCCTTAATTTATTTGTTGATCATCTTGAGTTTTATCTAGTCTTATTTTAACATGTATCTATGCCTATTAATTTACATGATCCATATCATGCAAATATTTCCATGGTTATTCCTATTTTTATATGATATATATCATGCATCTATTAGAGGAAAGAACCCATGATTATAATTTACATTTATATATCATATTCCCCTAATACAACATTTCTTATATCTTACCTTCATTCCCATAATCTTTTATTATTTTTTCAACTCTTATTTTTATCCTTCATATGGTAATTTTACATTTTTTACATAATTATTAATATTTACAGAGATTAATTTTATATCATATCTTACAGATGATGCACATAATTATTTTATTTTATAATATGTAATATAATGGTTCACCTCACATCTCAAAAGCGGGTCAATTTTTCATTCATTTTATTTGGATTATAAAGATCATACTTTAGGAATTCAACACATATTTCGTACTTATAGGAAGCATTTACATGTTAAAGATACATAAAAACATATACAAGAATTCCTTTTATTGTGGGCGGAAGAAATAACATTTATTTTTGAGGTTTATAGGTTAGGTTATATTATATTTATTTGCATAAACTTATTTTTTATCCATTGTATGAAACATAATACCACTTAAATCAAATACAATAAATTTTGATTGTCTCTCTTTCTAATTTACAAATAATAAATAATAAGTTAATTATTTCTATAAGATATTAATTGTTTCTTCATCACAAAAAAATTAGATCAAAAGCATAATTTCTCATTACATTAGAAATAAATCCATAAAAAAATGAATTAATATTATGTTTAAGTATGTTTTACCTTAGTCTCTTATTATTGTACGATATGATTTAATATCTTTATGATTTTTATATCATTATGGCCATTCATTTTTTCTCAAGATTTTACTTTTAATTCTCAATTATTTATCACTTGTTTTTTATCTTTTAATTAATAAGAATTTATTTATTTATTTTCTTATTATTTATTTTATTTTGGATCCTTAAATTAATTTATGTTTTTATTATATTAAATTTTATTTAGTATCATATTAACATATGTTTTCGAGTCTTTTATTTTTTTGATATGATCCATATCATACATATATTTTCATGATCTTTCTTATTATTTCATGATCTATATCTTATATATATATATATTGGTTTAAATAACCCATGCTTAAACTTTTAATTGTTCAATCTTATTTACTAGAACTAAATTTCTTATATCCAACATTCATACCAAAAAACTCTTATTATTTATACATTTCTTATAATTGGCCTTTATATATGGAAATTTATCTTTTTTTACTATATTAATTAAAATTTACATATGTGGGGAGTACCACACAAATACTTATAATGAATAAATTTTAACATTGTGTGGATCTTACTCATGTTCTTATATTGACCAAATTCCACTTTCAAAGATGATGGGTTTCTATGTATACATTATTAATGTTATATATTATAATACACACAATTCCCACAATTCATTAATATATATATATATATATATATATATATATATATATATATATATATATATATATATATATATATATATATATATATATATATATATATATAAACTCAAAAGTGGGGAATATTTATCATAAGTTATATCCATGCTTTAGGCATTTGCGCATATTTCACTCATATAGAAAGCATTAAAAATTTTACTTTGTCCCAATTGAACTTAGAATTCTCAAGGAATGTCATCCCAAATCCTCCAATTGAGGCAATTCCAAACCATAATTTTTGTGCCTATCTATGCAATACTAATGGGTATAACACATATAAATTATACAATAAATATCTAACATTTTACCTTTTGGTGAACACTTTTTATACAATCCCATATTTTAAAGTTTTAGTAAATAATATAAACCATACACATCGATCTCATGGACCAAGAAAAAATCAATCTCAATGATCATATCATTTTTAAGTGAATCAAATAAGTTTGTTAGAAATATGCCTAAGATAATCAAACCCACAAACACCACTTGCAAGGAATGTCAACAAGGTAAGCAAACAAGGTTCAAGTTTCAAAAAAAGGAGTATGCAACTACAAAGCATTTAGAGTTAGCTCATATTGATCTCTGTGGTCCTACTAAGACAAGAGGATATAAAGGAGAAAGATACTTCATGTTGCTCATAGATGATTACTCAAGAATGACATGAGTAACCTTTTTGAAGGACAAGTCTCTAGCATTTGAAAGATTTAAGATATTTAGGGACATGGTAGAGAATGAGATTGGATGAAAAATCAAATTCTTAAGATATGATAGAGGTGGATAATTCACCTCAAATGAGTTCATAGAATACTATGAGAAGTATGGAATTAAAAGGCATTACTCTACAGTAAGGACTCCACAAAGAAATGGAGTTGTTGAGAGAAAGAATAGAATAGTCAAGGAGATGGCTAAAATAATGCTATAAAAGTCCAAATTACCTAATGGATACTAGAGAGAAGAAATACAAACAATAGTATATATCTTGGACAGAGTTCAATTGAGAGTAAACAGTGATAAAACCCCCTATGAACAATGGTATGGAAAGCCTATCTTTGTTAAGTATTTTAGAGTGTTTGGAAGCAAATGATACACTAGGAGAAAAGAAGACAAATTGGGAAGCTTTGAATCAAGATGTGATGAAGGAATATTTCTTGGTTATTTCACTCAAATTAAAGCCTACATATGTTACAACAAAAGGATGTAGAAGATTTTAGAGAGTATCAATATCAAGGTTGATGAAGGCTTGACATGTTAAACATGATAAAGGAATCTATGAACAATAATCAGAGTCTAAAGATGAGGTAGCTAATGAAGTAAATGAAAAGGCACTTATAATATTTGTTCAAAAGGATCATCCTATAGATAAGATCATTGGAAATAAAAATGAAAGAGTTAAAACAAGGAGAAGAGTTACAATGAACAAGGAGAAAGTAATTTTTATTCTAATGTCTGAAATTGAGCCTAAGAACTATGTTTAAGATAGCAAGGATGAGAATTGGATAAAATCCATTGAAGAATAACTAAGCTAAATTGAAAAGAACAAAACTTGGGAATTAGTTCCAAGACCTTCAAACAAGAACGTAATAGGTACAAAGTGGGTCTTTAGAAATAAACTCAATGAGGATTGAATTGTTATAAGGAATAAAGATAGATTGGTGTGCAAAGGATATGCACATTTTGAAGGCTTATATTTTTAGGAAACATTTTCTCTAGTTGCTAGATTGGAAGCCATAAGAATGTTTCTAGCATTCTCAGTTTATAAAACATTCAAAGTCTATCAAATGGATGTTAAGTCTACTTTCTTGAATGGGAACCTAGAAGAGGAAGTATACATAGAAAAACTTGATGATTTTTAGCTATCAAAAGAAGAATATTATGTTTTTAGACTGAAAAAATATTTGTATGGTCTAAAATAGGCACCTAGAGCATGGTATTCAAGATTAGACTAGTACCTACAACAACAAAGATTCAATAAAGGTTATGCAAATAACAATATGTACTTCAAATAAGAGGTTAGCATATGTTAATTGTTTTTGTATATGTATATGACATCATTTTTGGTGGTCGCAACAATAAAATGTGCAAAGAGTTTGGTACTCAAATGCAAAATGAGTTTGAGATGTCTATGCTTGGATAACTTTATTTCTTCCTTGGTCTATAGATAACACAAACTATTGAAGGGATATTTATATCCCAAACTAATTATTCTAAAGAAATTCTCAAGAAGTTTGGAATGGAAGATAACAAACTAGTAGATACTCCCATAATAATTAGATGTAAGTTAAGCAAAGAGGATGAGTCCATTGATGCAAATTAGACTATGTACAGATCAATGATAGGTATCTTGTTATACCTAACTACATCAAGACCTAATATCATGTAAGCAATATGCATGGTTGCAAGATTTAAAGATGATCCCAAAGAATCACATGTCAATGCAAATAAAAGAATATTTAGATAAATCAAGAGTAATTTTTTTGATGGCCTATGGTATCCTAAAGATGAATGTTTCAATTTGATAGAATATATAGATGTTGATTGGGAAAGAAGTGTGGATGATAGAAGAAACACTAGTGGCAGTCCATTTTCCCTTGGAAACAAACTTGTTTCATGGCTAAGAAAAAAGAAAGAGTTAGTTACTCTCTTTACGACTGAAGCAGAGTATGTGGTAGTAGTGGCATGTTTCACTCAAGTCTTGTGGATGAAGCAAACACTCAAAGACATTAAGGTATAAGACAAATAAACTATCTCTTTTATTTGTGACAATTCAAGTTCTAGCAACATATCAAAGAATCTAGTGATGCATTTTAGAACTAAGCACATATCAATCAAGTATCACTTCTTAAGAGAAAAGGTTACGAATCAAGAGGTTACAATGAAATATGTGCCAACATAGGATCAAATTATAAACATATTCACCAAACCTCTTCCCAAGGAATAATTTGAGTATTTGAGATAGAAATTGGGAGTGGCGGCTCCTACATTACATCATTAATATCAATAATATGGAATGAATCTAGGGGGAGGATCATAAAAAATTTGTTAATACCTGGAAGAAGAGAGAAAATTAAAATTATGTATGCATATTTTTGAAATTTTCTAATGAGTTTATGGTTACATATTCTTGGACAAACTCCTTCATTTGATAAAGGGGGAGAAAAAATTGGACTAATAGTGAGAAAGTTGGATTCCCTTCGCCGTTGATTTCAAAGGAGGAGAAAAAGTGAAAATGATCTTTGTAAAAATTTGCCAAATGCTTTATATGTATCCAAAGAAAATTTTCAATGTTTGTTTATGCAAGTGTTCCATTACCTAAGGGGGATAAATTTTGGAATGAATAACTTCAACGCACATTCATTAGAAGCTAGTGCAAGCAATGTAAGTACACTCAATTATAGAGAAGGAATAGAGCATGCATTACAAGATCAAATAATTTATTTTTCCATCAATGACATAGGGGGATATTATTGGGAATATGATTTTCATTTGATGTCAAAAGGGAAATTGCTGGCATTATAAATGTCATAGATGTCAAAGGATCAAATAGGTTTGATGGAGAGAAGAGCATGTTTTACAATTTCAATAGCATAAGTTACATTATTGTCATATAATGTTGTCATGCTTTTATAGAGACCATTTCTAGAAATTCACAAACAAAATTTATATAAGATCTATTATTCATTTTTCAAGTGTATCTCATATGTATGGTCCATAGGTTCAGATGAAGAGAAATGATCCCATAAAAGATTTATTTTAGTTCTCAAAAATTACTAGGGTTTCTTAGTAAACCCTTAAAGTTTTTAATCATGAAATTTATATGAAATTTTTATTTTCATGTTGACTAGATATAGGCAGGAACCAATCTATTAAGTTATAACTTAATCCTTTCACATCATTGTGAAACCTCTCCTTCAACCTAGTAATTACTAGCTTGGATCAGTGATCAAAGCCTTTAATATTTCCTAAGTCCTTGAATTAATATTTATTCAAGCTTGATCAATGGCTAGCTCTAAATCATACAATGAAGATCTAATGATGTGCAAAAAAATTAATATGTCAAAGGTCCCTGAGAGTGTAGCACTAGTGTTAAGTGTCACAAGCATAGGAACTAACAACGTGTAGAAAGAATACATGAGTGCCAAGTGTCATAGATATGGGTATTGACAGTAAAGTGCTCAGAAGGAATGTGTTAGTTCCAAGTGTCACAATTTTGGGGATTGATAATATGCAAAAATAATGCAAAAGTGACAAGTGTCACAAGCATAGGCACTAATATCAATGTATAGAAGGCACATGAGGGTGCCAAGTGTCACACTCATGAGAGCTTGTCAGACAAAGAATCAATGAGTGTATTACTCTTTAGAGGATCTAATGGTGAATACATGATCGTAAAATGAATATAAATAGAGCATGTGGATTTAAAGAGGTCAAAGTGTCTGATGTTTAATGATAGTTATAGGTAAAGTTCATGCTTATTTTGAATATCTAGTGGCACATAGGAGATCAGATCAAATGATCAATGGATGCACTTTAAAGTTGAAGAGTTAAAGTTAAAAAGATCACAAAGATCTAATGGAGCACATGAGCCTATCAGAGCTTGATTTGATGGTTTCATTTTAAAGTTGAGACATTTGAAATAGGATATTTAGATTATGATTCTAAACTTAAGATCAATGGTCAAGTGATGGAACCTACAAGAAATATGCACTATACAACATAAATAAAGATACAGATCATTGTGATCAATCTAAATTGTGTAATATGACATGTGTGTCAAATATTGAGCCAAATATATACTAAATATATAAAAATATAGAGAATTATGGTAGTGGGGCATGAATTCAAGAAGTGAGAAACTTGCAGGAGTGTGATGTGTTAATGACCAAGTGTGAACATAGAGTGATATGAGACCTAGATCTAATGCCTATATAAATCATCTATAAAATGCACTAATTGTTGAAAAAAGGTTTAATTGAGAAGGAGAGAGGAAGAGAGATGCATAACATAGTATATATAGTTACAAGATAGGTCTGTAAGAGAGAGCAAGATACATTTTTAATCAAATCTTGTAATATGGAGTTATAGCTCCATAATAGATCTAATTAGTAGGTGCCATCAAAAGAGCTGAGTTGGTGCTTAGCTAGGGAGTTGGTGCTTCCTTAGAGTAGGTGCTCTTAAATAAGGGGATTGGTGTCTCCTTAGGGTTGGTACCCTTAAACATTGTAACCAATGAGGTTTTTGATTGTGAGGCTAGATTAGAATAGTAGATTCTAGCAGTTATTCTCATGGTGGTTTT
This sequence comes from Torreya grandis, assembly GCA_037957365.1. Lineage (NCBI taxonomy): Eukaryota > Viridiplantae > Streptophyta > Pinopsida > Cupressales > Taxaceae > Torreya > Torreya grandis. The sequence goes on from JARHVA010000030.1 coordinate 3,829,219, forward strand.
TCCCATATTAGGTTTTCCACGTAAATTTAGTGTTTTTCATATGTGTGTGTGATACCTACATATCATTTATAAATTATATTAAAAATGATTAAAGGACTAATTTTTAATCAATCTACTGATTCACCCCCCTCTTAGTAGATAGTTGTGTTCCAATAATCCCAATATTTAAGGCTTGTCAATTAATGTTATAACCAAGAGATTTGGAGGTCCAATACATATTTTGTAGATATCTTATCTATCCATTAAAATATAAGCTACTCTATCATACTTTTGAATCATTTTTAGCTCTTTGACATCAGGCCTTAGCATTAGAATAAGAATTGGGTTTGGTCATAATAAAAAAAATCAAAGATAAATTTCCTTACATAATTAATTTCAAACATCTAAATTTAATGAAAATAAAATTAAAGAGTTAAATAACAGCTTACACTCTAAAAATAACCACATTAATGCATTCCATAATCAAAAGATAGATACAATGCATAATGTCAAATAAGTTAGGGTACTACAAAAAGGAAAGGAATAAACATATAGAATATGACCTAAATTTAAATCATATACTTTTATTAATAAGAAACCACTTCAGTTTGATATTCTTCAAGATATACCACATGATATGTTTCATACATTATTGGACTAAAATTTGATTACTCTTTCTTTAAACTACTATCATTCACCACACAAATTTGATAAAATCAAAGGTCAACCATTTTTCACTTACCACGGTATTAATGGACATAATGATAAAAAAATGTTATGTTTTGCAACACAATCTTACACAGGTTGATAGTAAAGGAGTTATCACATATGTGAACAAGACAACAAGGTCTTTTTATCCTAGTTCTAGTAGTTATTATAAGAAGATTGATACATATAATTACATCCTTATGAAATAATAAATGGTCTACTGACCAATATATAAATAAACTAATAGAATCAGTCATTCTTCTTATTCACATTCTATAATGATAAAAAAATCCCAAGATACTCATATTTAGGAACCATTCCTCATTCAAGATCTTGATATAAGTGATACTAGGATGAGTTTGATTAACAAACTATATGTCTCTAGTACATTTATGTATATAGAAAAACCACTATGGAATAAAAAGAACAATTATATATCTATGGATTAGGAAGAGGTATAAGTGATCAAAATAGTATAATAGTCATTAGTGAAATAATTTTTAATTGTTTAGTAGTAGACCAACTAGATCGATTATACAAGATTTCATCTCTGGCCAACAAATTTTCACATTAAATATTTATCAATAATGTCATTTATATGATACAAACAACTAATTAATACTAACATCAATTACTTATTATGGACACACTATGCATGTACCCAAATTCATGTGATATTCTATTAACTAGTAATAAAAATTTACAAAACTCATCACTTCAAAAAGATTTAAGAATATCACATACACATGTCTAATGAAAAATGATATATAAATATATCTAAAATATATATACATGTGAATAAATAATAAGGTCATACCCTTCATTTAATCTATCACTACTAGCTAGCTTCATATCCTGTGAGGTCAAACCCTCATCTCATCTAATTGCTTCATGTGATCAAGATCATGACCTATATCATTTGACCTATATCTTGAGTAATTCAATATAAGCCCTAAAATTATTTTACTTAGACTATAGCTCACAAAATTAACTAAGAAAATACCTAGACAAATCTTAATCATAGTTTGGCATAATCCATCTATCAAATTCTACATATAGGTCATCAAACTCTCCTACAACTATAGTATCTATTGTAGAAATAAATGAATGAGGATAAAATAGATATGCATGTTCACCTACAATATGATCAAATTACTTTATCGACCCACCACCTATTGTGTCACATGTCACATTCATGTCAGTGTACTTATTAACACATCCACCACAATAGAAAAATAAAAATCACAACAAATATCACATTTTTAAAATACAATATCCAAAAATATACACGATTATAAAAAAATACCAAAATCAAATAATTTAAAAAATACTCATGCTCATCTAAAGTTGTTACAACTTGGGCATCTACACCATCTTGTTGTGTTTCAAGATGTGTTCTAGGTAGCACACATCCTCCATATATATCCTATCCACCCTATTTTAGGGGAATAAAAAAAATCTACTACAATAAAAAATAATATATCCCATCATGCATCAACCCACCACTATGTATCAGATATTGTGTACCCTACATCATCACCATCGATTAAAAGAACAACCAGGTTTTGACTGCTCATAATAATATGAGCCAAATATAAAATTATGTGTCTTTGCCTTGAAACCACTCTAACATATTCTATCACACATCGATTCCATGTATAATGATTATGAGCCAAATATTTAACCAGTCTAAACTATCGAGTTCCTTTCTAATACTAAAATATCTCTTATACATATAAGAATTATTCTTTTATTCATATGCTAAATCAAACATGTCTCAAATCCAAAATATCCTTTTGTCTATTCCCCATATCCTCTATAAGATCATTATCAAGTCATCAAATGTGTCAACATGTCCAACATGACTTTATATTCCATGTTATTTAGTGCTCTCCATCATGGTAGAACCCATTGGGATGCAAATATAACTAGATGTGATCAATCCTAAAATGGGCCAAAAAAATGAACAATAGTAATATTCTCATAGGACCATACATGTAAATTTATAATTCCTACCGAGGGTGCCTATATGAATCTCCAACTCTTGATACAAATGAGCTAGTATACTCCACTTGCCAAAATATCTGGTGTGGCTCTCCTTAATGGTTCAAATAATGAGATACATATGGTAAGAGATGGATACTACTCTTCCATACATAGTTATAATGATGATAATATACAACATATAAATTTTTGAAATCCTAAAACATTTGCATGTATAATATGCGCTAATAACATGCTAGCACCTTGGTTTACACTCTTAGTTCTACTTGTTATAAATATGTGTGCTCTCTATATACATCACAAGCCCATACAATCCATCATGACTACACTTCTCTTACCAATAATCAAAATTATCAAGATGTACCAAACATCTTCTAGGGTAACAGTCATCTCACATGTTGATAACCAAAAATTATAAAGATTAGGACTCCATCGCTCTGCTAAAATTATCATCAAGTGCATATTGTATGTAATTTGTATCAATCATCGGACATATGCCAAACCATCCTCTTCTAATAGTTACCAATGGACATCATTCAAAGATAACTATAAAAAGGTACTCATATGTCTACCGTGTTTAAACTCACATGGTTGTAAAGCATGCTGAAAAAAGACACTCATAATGTTTGATTAGTATCTAATCTAGGAAAATTTAATATACAAATGCACAATTCAACAAAATGCAGTAAAACATTTTCATAGACAACATCACCCAACTCACAAAGACATAAATATGAACATGGATAAGAATGCCCCATACATGGCAGTAATGCCCAAAATTGAATGATACTATACTAAATAGAAAAAAATTCAAATTCAAATTTTCTTAGTCAAATTGATGAAAAATAGTCCAAATGTTACAAATTCAAAAATTTATAAAATTTGATAGCTAAACAACATTATTATAATAAATTAGGGAAAATTAGATACATACCAACTCCCATGTCATCTTCATCTTGATTATGGTCTATAATAACACAAATCATAATGGTAATGTGGCTCTAGGCTTGGCATCTTTGAATGCTTAGAGAAAAATCTCAATAAAAAGAAATGGTGAAATTTGATCATTGACATATATTATGTTACATGATACAAATTCATGTTCGTTCAAAAGACACAATTACAAATTTGAGCATTGATACAAATTTATGTTCATTCATGAGATAAATACATACTCAGGCATGATACAAATTCATGTTCATTCACAAGACAAAGTTATAGATTCAAGCATGATACAAGTTCATGTTCACTATGCTAAATAAAAATCACAAGGCACAATTACAAATTCCACAGTTTCAATGGGGCATGATAGAGGTTCATGCTTACATGTATTATATACCATCTATGCACATGGTAGGGGCATGGAAGACATCCATTCTCTTTTGACCATGCATTTAGGAACAAAGTGAAAATTGATTCATAAACCATATGCAATGGTTGATTCAATTCTAAGAGCATGGTTTATTTCCCAATCTAATATTATGTATGCAAATCCATTTTAGATTCCAACCTATTTCACATCTTGGGGTTATAAAGACCATCAAAGGTAATTTGAGGTCTCAAATCTCTCAATGGGTATTATTTATTCTATATATGTACAATTCAAATTGGGGCTTGATCATCCCCAATTCTTTAAAGTTTTAAACAAAACAACAAATTTCTTCAAACAACACAATTATTATAAGAAACACATTGAGTTCTCAACATCCCTCCATGATTCTACACATCCCATTATCACTTGAAATCTTATTCATGCCCATAGCCAGTAAATGAATATATGCTACAAGTCCCTTCTTTTCTCTCCATGACAATTGTACTTATCTGTAACATGTAGGAAAATATAGTTATTCCTTGATTTATATTTACATTATTTCATTTAAAGTTAAATATTTTGTTATTTTAACAATGGTTATATATAATTACATACATCTCAGTTTTTCATGAACACTTTGGATCATTATGGAACATGACACATTACAAAACAACAAATGCACGCATGATTTGAAATCTCTCTTTTTTTTAAATTTTATCTAGCATTTGTAGTTTCATTAAAATTCTAGATTAAAGGGAAAGAAATGTAGAAAACCAATTTTGGCACAAATTTCTAAATTTATGTTAATTAATTTTTTATGTAGGTATTGGAAAATAATTAAATACTTATTGATGCATTTTTAATATATTTCCTCTTTTCACTCTATGACTTGGCTTATATTTCCCCTTTTAATTTTCATTTATGACTTAATAAACCATATTTTAAACTATTTTGAGTCCTTTCTTAATTCTTTGGGTTATTTTTAGCTCTTCTTAACCCCTCCTTGAGTCTTTCAAGTTATTAATGTTTGCTTTTAAAAAAATTAGAATGAGATATGTATGATTTAATTATATGTTTTAGTAAATTAAAATAATGATAATAAATCATTGTTTTAACAAAAATATTATGGGCATGACATAACTCAAGATCTTCTACTAACTCAATTAATAATAACACAAATAAATTAACTATACTAATTACACAAATAAATAATGGATAAATTTCATATTTCTTTATTTTCTCAACATAATTTTTAAAAAATAACCATATAATATCTAAGAGCAACTTCAAATTATGATACAGGGTTAAATATTTTCACATAAAACCATAAATATTTTACACACAGGAGTAAGTAGAACATGATTTTAAAGATAGCCTCAAAGATTTAAATTGTTACCTCTCATAATAATATGAGGCACACTTTTAGTATGAAAGGAATTCTAGGATCCAATCTTCTATAAACAAGTATAGAGGGTTTAATTTTTCAAAAAAAAATCTTCACATAATTATTACATAATTTTTTTCTTCTTTTGAAATTTAAAATAAATCCTTACATAATTCTAGTATAAAAAACAAGTCTAAATTATTTCTTCCATAAAAAAATCTTTTTTATATAAAATCAAACTAACACTCAAGCTTCTACAATAACATAATCATTTCCTCGGTAGAATAACTTATAAAATAAGTGCCATGGATGGCTTTAGTACCTACCCTTCCATTGAATATGGAGACATTTTTTTAAGGAATGCTAATAAACCTAAGGGGTGAATGCCAGCTTTACGTAGATGCTTTGGCATGAAAATTCATAAAATTTTTATGACAAACAGTTTTCACTCATAGAAACATTTTGACAAATGGTTTACATATTGAGTTTATTAAGTTATCTATATATAATGCTATAACAATTGATCATGGTCATAGAAATTGAGGAGGGATCGCTTGACCATTCTTTCATATAATTTAAATAAGAGAATGGGCAGATGTTTTGTAGAATACATTTATGAGGAACTAAACATACAGATTGCCAATAAAAGTGTTTGGATAAACATGATTATGTGATTCCCACTTGTTAATTTTTTGTATTCATAAATCAAATAAAACTTATAACGCTAAAGTGTTTATGAGAGAAAGACAAGTAGGAATGATACTTTACAATCATTAAAATTCAATAGAGGGACTGATTAAAAAAGACATGAACATCTAGATGGGCTCATATCAACCATCCTATATAGACCAAAGATTAATGGCTATTAGATACAGTTAATAATTAAGCCTCTACCTTCTCACTCTATGTGTTTCACTTCATTCCTCTTTTCCAGCCATAGCTACCCTGTACAGGTGATTTTGGATAGTCAAAACCCTTATGGAAAATTGCAAGAGCTATGATCTACAACGGGATTGCAACTTTTGGGCTAAATGCCGTAATGCACGTAAACTATCTTGCAAATCAATAAATTGATTTCTTTAGGCCATTCCTTCACCAGAAGATGCATCTATTCAAGGGAGAGGAGACACACATTCTAATCACATCCAAATTTATAAATCTGATAAAGAAATAAAATAAAGGTTGTGATTTAAAATAAAATACTAAAATAAGTACCTTAGAATTTTTGAGCAAGAGATATTACATATTTGAAAAGGGTTGTTTCAATTTGATTTGCCTCTTCTACTTAGCTACTACATTCTCAAATTCTAGCTTATTCTAAAATCCTATTTTCTTTTACCAATCTTGAAAACTAGCAATGGCAAAAGGAGGCAGAGAAAGAGTAGTTAGATGTGAAAAATAGAGTAATTTAGAGAAGCCACAATGTATCTTGTTGTAGCAACACTTAAGCTATAGAAAAACTCTTGTGAAAGGTAATGCATCTACATGGTGTCTATCCACAGTCATCCATTGAAGACATGTCTTTAGTCAGCCACAGTAACTCCTATGCAAATCAACACTATTTGGAAAGGGGCAGGAATAAAAATCAACTTTTCCAAATCTTTTGATTTGTTTCATGTTAGATAGATTATACATGGTTTAATGGTAATTAGGAGTATCATTATTTTAAACTGAACATTGAAAAAGTGATTCCCATTTACAGTGAAAGTTATATGCTATTAGCAGTCATTAATAGATGACTTTGATAATTGCCTCATTCAAAACATATAGTACCAAGCAAGTACTAATAAGTAGGATTTATCAAATATAACCTCTCAGATGTATGAGGTCATCAATTATTTATGTCAACCTCAAATCTATGGAGGTGACCCAAGCAATTCAAAGCACAGAGCCATAGGGTTTGAATAGGGAAATAATGTTAAATAGTCATTGCTGCTAATTTGGCAACAAAAGGGAAATAATGTTAAATAGTTTTGGCTGCTAATTTGGCAACAAAAGGACACCCCTAACCAAAATTATCCCTAGTAATTTTTGGAAATGAGTAGGAAAATGAATAGTTTTGGCTGCTAATTTGGCAACAAAAGGACACCCCTACCAAAATTATCCCTAGTAATTTTTGGAAATGAGTAGGAAAATGAATGAACTAAAATAGAATAGGCTTCATACTTGTTGATGCAGTGGATTGCACCCTTGATAGGAAGTTGAGCTCCTAGCTTCCACACATCACAAAGGAAACTCCCCTCTTGTCTGTGGGCTTGGTAAAACTGGGGGAGAGTCTTTAGGTAAGGGCTAGCTCCCTTTAATGCATTTTATTTTTCCATTAAGTCGCTAATATGTATATATATATTGGGGGGTTGAAAAGAGAGAAGGATGATGAAAACAATAGAACCTAACCTAATAAGGTGATGCACCAAACAAGTTTAATCTACTCACACTCACACTCTGAACCATAAGGGCGTATACATACACTCTAACTGTTAAGAGGGCCAAACTACAAGGGGCTTGATAAGGAGGCTTTAATAGAAGCACATATAAAAAAGGGTTACCATAGGCACTGTAGGAAGAACACACTATCTAGTAATCTCCTTCTACCTCTACGCTCCAAGAACAGCTCTTCTTATCACCTATAGAAATGGCACTTTGTATATACTAGGTACATTGGTGTCGACCTTGTGAAAGCATTAGGAAACAATGACTGGACACAAGACTAACACTCAGATGCACTCAAAGATATATGCAACCAAAATAGAGGTAAAAATGCATATTTTATTGATTCTAGGTGAAAAATGGCAAGGCTTCACCTTACAATGTGAGAGATATTCTTCTCAAATGAGAAGTTACAATATATATAGAGAAGAGAGAAAACACAAATGCCTCTTTTGGAAAAGACTTTTGGCACCATTTGACAAGTGGCCCACATGTGCTGAGGGCATTGGGAAGAGGAAGCCACTAAAACATAATTCTATGTTAGCTCTGATTCTAAATTTAGGCTTTTAAAAACATAGGCCATGTCATTTCTCTACAAATAAGACCACTCCTTGAAGGCATTCAAGTGGTTTGTCTACTCATTAATGCACAATAGAGAAAAAATAGATCAAACCGTTCACTATTCACGCCCCTTGATGACCACTTGGCAGGGACTATTCCAATTGCTAGAGTAACTCCTTCCCCTTTGCCACCTAGACTATTTTGTCCATTTTTGCATTTGGCTCTTTTGTCTCTTTTCCAGCTTTGTCTTTTCTATCTCCTTCGGCCTTTAAGGGCTATCTTCTGCTACTTCTTTGGTTCTTTGGGATCTTTCTCTCTTAGCTCTTTAGGCTCCCTTCTGGTTGGTGCTCAAAAGATCAACGACTATTTTATTACCATAAAATTGACGTTCGTAGGCCCATCACCATTTGAAAACCAACGGCTAATTCATGGTGCTCAACTTTGACGTCCATGGGCCCATCATCCCTTAGTCAATTCCTTTAACTTTTTTTCTTTGGTTCAGCCTTTTCTGCTCCCTTTTCTTTAGGCTTTTGCTTTGGACCCTCCCAAAGGGAAGGTGACCCTTTGGATTTGGAGAAGTGTCTTTCTTTTTTGGGCTGAGAGTCCCCTGCAAGGGCACCTGCCCTTCGATGTCCTTCAGGCTCCTTGGTCCTAAAATCCTTTGGACAAAAGTCTAAAGGAATTCTTTCAGACATTTTGTCTGAAGGATTTCCTCTTTGTGTTTCCCGCTTACTCCTTTTTGGTCAGCTTTTCTTTCATGGCTCTTCCTCTGAATTCCTTCAAACTTTTTGTTTGAAGGAATTCCTTCAGACAAAAAGTTTGAAGGAAATCATTTCCTACCTTTTCCTTAGTTTTGTTTATTTCCATAGAAATTCCAACTTCCCTTGTTCACTTTTTCAAAGGAAAACTTACCCTTTCGGCCTTCTCTTTGGTTCCTTTAAAAGTGTTCCCTGCCCTCTGCAAGGGCACTTGGAATGATCCATTTTGCACCTAAGTGTTGAGAACTTGTTTATTTCTTATAGAGTCTATAGAAATCATGCTTGTAGAGGCCGTAGAAATTAGACTTGTGCAAAATTCAAAAAATGAACTAGCTCAAAATAGCAGGGAAAGAAGGGGACCGATTTTGGCCTATCAGACCAAAAATGGTCAAAAAATTGGTGACTCCTAGGGGAAGCATGCCTGTTATGCTTAGAAGCCAGTTGCCTTAAAATCTATTGGGCACAGAGTCAGAATGCAACTTGAAAAGATTTAGCAACAGCCCTGATAGATATCCAAGAATCAATCACATAGGTTTTGCCCCCAAAAAAGGAAATGAAAACACACACAAGACTAAGAAAACTACTAACATGTGCAAAAGCACTTAGGGAAAATAGGGAAAAAAGCAAGGAAAATATAGATATGATGGGAGAAGGGCTCAGTGATAATGTTTAAGATATATCCCATTAACTAGGATATATAATTCTTCACCATCCAACTTGGAGAGTTAGAATGCATTGTGCTGCTTACACTAAGTGATGACGTATGGGCCACTCCATATGGCATCAAAATTTACATGCTTTTTAGGCTTAGCTCGGTCTGCATCCCATTTCAAGATGATGTATCCTTCAGAGAAACCTTTTGATGAAGATTTTTTATTGAAGTATTTCTTCATCTGCTATTGGTGGCTAGTCATAGAAGCCATAGCCTGGTCCCTTGTCTCTTGGAGCTCCATCAGCTTGCATAGTCTAACCTCTATGTTGTTTCTTTCCTCTAACTAAATCTAGTGAGTGAGGTCTAAGGCTAGCAACTCAAGTGAAATGGGAAGCCTAGCTTCCCATCCATATATGAGCATATACAGTGAGTTACCAATTGCCCTCTTTGGAGTGATCCTATCTACCCACGGGGCTATTTTCAACTTGGCATGCTAAGTCCTCTGATTTTCCTCCATTGTTCACTTGAAGATCCTAATCAGATTCTTATTGGTAGATTCAGCCAGCCCATTCCCCTGTGGGTAGTAATTAGATGAAGTGCTAAGATAGATACCATATCTCAGCACCCATTCACTTATTTTAGTTCCCAAAAAAGCTAAAGCATTATCTGAGATTATGGTAGCTGGAACCCTGAACCTTACCACCAAGTCTTCATAAAAATCTAGGACTACACTTTCATTGGTTTCCTTCAAAGTGACAGCCTCTACCCATCTTTTGAAATAATCTGTGGCAGTCAGGACCCACTTGTGTCTAGCACTGGAGGGAGGGTTAATCATCCCTATAAAATCAAGGCCCCATTGTATGAATAGCTGCTCCACCTAAATAGGCTATAAAGGCATGGCAGCCAGCCGTTGCTTCCCATCGAAGAGCACACACTTCTAGCACTTTTGTACCCAGGCATAGGTGTCCCTAAATAGAGTAGGCCATAAGTAACTAGCTTTCATTATTCTTGCAGCTGTAGGCCTAGGAGCAAAGTGACCACCAGATGGCCCATCATGGAACTCAGATAGCACCCTATCGGCCTAACTTGGGCCTATGCACCTTAAAAGGACTCCTAAGAGATCCCTTCTAAATAGCACTCCATCAATCAAGACATAATGGAGACACTAGAGTCTAAAATATCTCCTCTTAGTCCTATTAAGGCCTTGTGGGCACTCACTAGTGAGAAGGAAATGCCTCAAGTCTGATGTCCAATCCTTCATGACAGTTGGTTCTTCTACTGTAGTTGCATCATGAATTAGTAGACTATCCTCCTTTTGCTATTTAAAGTCTCTAGCAAGGTGTTCACATAGGCCTCTCCCTCTTACTAGATTAGTGATCTTGATATCCACGTCATATTCCATCACCTTAGTGATCCACCCCACCCTCTTTTCATTCAGGTCTCAGTTGATCAAGAAAAATTTAATGTCGGGATGTGGAACTATGAGGTGAATTCTGCTATTAGACAGCATATGCTTGAATTTATTTAGACTCCATATGACTGCAAGGACTTGCTTCTCCACATATGTGTACCTAACTTCAAAACTCTCTAGGCCTTGGCTAAAAAATGCAAGTGGTTGTTCAAGGTTATCACCATTTGCTTGGGTAAGCATGGCAGAGATTACCTCTTCATTTTTGAAGGTGTAGAGCTTGAAATCTTTGGTGAAGTCAGGGGTAATCAAAGTAAGAGCCCAGGCTATGGTCTGCTTGATCTCTTTAAAACTGTCCTTTCTTTGTGTTGTCTACATGAACTCCTCATCCCTCTTCAGCATAGAGGTCAATAGCTTGACTACCTCTAAAAAATTAGGAATAAATCTTTGGATGAAATTTATTTTGCCGAAGAAGCTTTGCGTGCCCTTCTTGTGTTTAGGCAAGGACAGCTCCAAAATGGAGTGAACTCTTTCTGGATCAATGGTTAAGCCTTCCTTAGAAATAACATGGCCAAGGAGTTTCCCCTCATGGATAGCGAACACACATTTCCTTGGGTTGAGAGAGATACTGAACTCTCTACACCTCTCAAAGATTTATCTAAGGTGTTTCTTATGTTGGCTCGCCTCTTTGGAGAAGACTATCACATCATTAAGATACGCTAGCATAGTGTTATTTATCAGGCCCTGAAAGGCCATGTCCATGGCTCATTGAAAAGTGGCACCAACATTGGACAGCCTGAAGGGCATTTTCCTGTAAGCAAACATCCCCCATTTGGTAGTGAAGGCTGTCTTGTACTGGTCACAGTCTTGAACCAAAATATGATTATATCCTAAATATCCATCTAGGAGGGAGAAATGCTCACTGCCTATCACCATTTGAAGGATCTACTCCATGCTTGGGAGAGGTTAATGGTCTTTTAAAGAGACTCTATTAAGGTATATAAAATCAATGCATAGTTTGATCTCCCCATTCTTTTTCTGGATAGGAACAAGATTTTTCAGCCAAGAGGAGTGTTTTATTGGAAATATTATCCTAGACTCAATCAACTTGGTGAGTCCCTTCTGCATGAGAGGCTCAATCAGCAGGTTGACAGGCCTTTGCTTCTACTTAATCAGCCTTGCACCTTCTTCTAAATCAATGGTATGTTGGGCCAAACTTAGGTCAAAACCCTTCAAATCCCTATATTCCCAAGTGAAGACATCAACAAACTCTTGGCACAATAAGATGAAGGCCTGCCTTTCACAGTCTGTGCACACTTTCCCAAGTGCAAGCAGCTTATCTTTGAATATTTCAACCTTCTCATGGTGTTCCTCCTTCATTGTGATGCATGCCTTGTCACTTTTCAACTGGTCATCTCCATTGAAGATTCTTTCTAGAGTGACCAAGCCTTTGGGGAGTTTATTATTCTTTAGCTAAATAATTTGGCTGCCATACTACTACTGAAGCTTTGCCTAGTTTTTAGTAGTGAACTTAGCTTCTTCTTAGAAGAAGAGAACTATTTGTTGGTCACTATCAAATACCTACTAGTTGGTGATGTTATCAGGTATAGAGGGCCTGATTACTACCTTCAAGTGGTGTGAATTATGGTTATGGCCTATTTCTTGAGGGACATCAAACTGGGCACCAACTGCTGTCAGCCTATTTGCTTTCTTGTTCTACTCTCTAGGAATGGAGGTAATATTGAAATCAAAGAAATTCTCCACTAAGTCCCATACCCTATGTTTTTAGGACTTCATTAAAGAATTCTTTGTCAAATTTTGGCCTCTTACCTAATTGACAATCAGCTCACTATCACCAAAAACTTGTAGCTCTTTGATTCCTCTTTTCCTCGCCCACTCAAAACCATGGATGAGGTATTCATACTCTAAAACATTGCTCATGCAATAAAATTGAAACCAGAAAGCCAAAAAGTATCTCTCCTTTGAAGGAGAAACTAACACCACTCCACCACTAGCTCCCAACTTACTTCTTGAGCCATCAAAGAATAGCTACCATAGACCTAAGCTATTTTGGCTTGCCTTCATTATATTTGGTAGAAAATTACCCTCTTCATGTATGCAATAAATTCCAAGGCCTACCTCCTCTATGAAATTGTAAGGATCATGCTCGAAGTTGTCACTTCCCCATTCATCTAAGAGTAGGTCAACAACTCCTTCAAGGGCATAGGATGGAGATTGATCCACTTAAAACTCTTCTTGGTCAATAATGGTGTAGATAAAATTTGCCACCTTGAGTGAGTATGGTTCTAGATGATCTCTATGGAGTGTCTCAGATTCAATCTTGACCTTAGTCCCATACTTGGTTCTAAAAACTAGATAAAACTAGTTTACTGCTAGGTAGCCACCTATCTTGGATGTGAAATCCCTGGACAAGCAAATATCAAAGTAAGGAGGGACATTTGCCACTACCGCATCATGAGGAATTGAGAAGGTTAGGAAAGTGTGTAGAATCAAGCTCAAACCTTTCACCACCCTAATTGTCTTTGTTGGTGTCCCATCCAGCTGCAGGACTCCCTTAGTCATTTCTTCATATTTCAACCCTAGCTTGTTGGCAATGCATCTGAGCATTACCGAGGTGCTTTCTCCACTTTAAATGATGCAATTGTGCACCAAGAAATCTCCTATGACCAAGGACAAATAAAAAGGGGAACCTTTTCTTCTTTCCTGACCTGGCCTGAGGTGGAAGGTTGTCTATTCATCATCAAAACATTATCTAATTTTGTTGGGATAGCTTGTTCATTTAGCTCATGCAATTCCTTTTGCAGCATGTCTTTTTGCCCTAGTATTGATAATGAATCCCACAAGGAGATGTTCATGTGCAGCATCTTCATTTGGTCTACCACATTGACTCGAGTGTTTCCTTTAAATTTTCTTTGGGATTATTTATAGCCTGAGGCATAGGCCGAGGAGCTAAAGGTACAACTGGCAGTCTGAAGTTTGGGACCTTTTGGTTTATATGTGATGAAGAAGGTATTGTTGATGTTTGGGTGATAGCCTGAGCTTCTTCCATTACTCTCCTTTTGAATCTTGTGTTGGCTATGACATAGTCACCTTGATTGTCCATAGTACCCACATAATTGATTGCATAAAACTCACCTTCCAGGTGATTCATGAGAGTAAAATTGGGCTGAGTCTGACTGCTACTCATGCCAGGTTGCATTGAAGCCTCAAAACTTGGGAATTGGGTGGCTGCCTGATTTCTTATACACTTGTGTAGTGACCCAACATTTCATTTGTATAAATATCCTACTCTTGACCATATCCCATGGCTGAGCAACTGGGCTATTCTTGTACCAGACTATTTTGAATGGGTATTATAGCCTTGGATGTTGAAGGGGTACCTAGATTGTAGCCTTGAAAAGGTCTGGCCTATGCAAATTGACCTTACCCTTAATTGTAATTTTGGAATGGGGGTCTATTTGCTTGACCATACTATTGATATCCTTGGTTTGGTCAATTATTTTGAGCTTGCTGCCTTTTAATAGCCGCTAGTTCATTTGTTACACTTTGTAATACGATTTTGACTTCATGGAGGTCATTAGATGAAGTAACAACTATCTTTTCTATGCTGGGAAGAAGAGCTAAGGTGGGAGTAATAGTCTGGATTGGGGGAAACATTTCAGGTAAAAGTAGCATATGAGGTTTAAGAGCTATTTTTTCAGCTTGCACTAGGCAATTCTTAGCTACTATAGCTATGTCATAGGCGGCAAGTAGCACATGTCCTCCCTTGGACTATATCATAATAGCG
Source organism: Torreya grandis (assembly GCA_037957365.1). Taxonomy (NCBI): domain Eukaryota; kingdom Viridiplantae; phylum Streptophyta; class Pinopsida; order Cupressales; family Taxaceae; genus Torreya; species Torreya grandis. The sequence goes on from JARHVA010000030.1 coordinate 3,844,220, forward strand.
ATATCATTGTTCAACGCTCTTAAGTAGTAAAGGAAAGCATAGCTCAGAGTTGGCCTTACCAGAATGGGGATCCTCTCCCATGTCTTCTAAAATTGAGTGTTGAAATCCTGCATGTATTCATGTGGAGATTTTTTTATGATAGTTAGTTGCTTGGCAAGTGAGAGGTGGTCGCTCTTCTCCCCAAATTAGTTTTTCAAGAGGGTGCCCAATTCATTCTAGGAATCGAATGAATTCATGGGTAAAGTCCCATACCAGTCTAGAACTTTACCCTTTAAAGATAATGCCAACAATCTAATTGCAATGTTTTCCTTAGTGACATTGTGAATATTGCAGAGATTAGCAATATTTTTGATGTGTTCAGTAATGTTAATGGGCCCCTCTCCTTTAAAGGGAGGTACACTTTTGAAGACTACTCTTGGAATTGGGTCATAACGCTAGAGATTCAAGGGACTCTGACCACAAAAAGTCACAAAAGGCAATGCCATAGCCATGACAGGATGCAACTGAGGCCTTCTTACATAGGTGTGTTTTATAGCAGGTTTGGGAAAGTGATTTGCTGAATAAGGATGAGTCCTCTCAAACCTCAGTCACTTTGCTGAGTTCAAAGGCAATTCAATGAATTCAAAAGGGACACCCTTAGTAGTATATTGTGTGGTGATTTTAGGCATAAGAGGTCAAACTGGTCTTTGATAAAAAACTAAAGCTCTTACTAGTGGAGTCACCAGATGTTGTAAATGGTTGATTTTGATGTAACAGGACCAACATCAATCTTAAAACTTTACTAAGTGTAAAAATTGAGTCCCACCGGGTGTGCCAAAAACTATTAACATGGTGGATTGCACCCTTGATAGGAGGCTAAGCTCCTGCCTTCCACACATCACAATGGAAACTCCCCTCTTGCCTGTGGGCCTGGCAAAACTGGGGGGAGAATCTCTAGATAAGGGCTAGCTCCCTTTGATGCATCTAAGTTATTCTATTAAGTCATTAATAGGTGTGTGTGTGTGTGTATATATATATATATATATAGCAGGGTTGAATAGAGAGAAGGATGCTGAAAACAACAGAACCTAACCTAATAGGGTGATGCACCAAACAAGTTTAATCTACTCACACTCACACTTTGAACCATAAGGGTGCATACATACACTCTAACTGGTAAGAGGGCCAAACTATAAGGGGCTTGATAGGGAGGCTTTAATAGAAGCACACAGAAAAATGTTTACCATAGGCATTGTAGGAGGAAAACACTGCCTAGTAATCTCCTTCTGCCTATGTGCTCCAAGAACAGCTCTTTTTATCACCTATATAAATGGTGCTTTGTATATACAAGGTATGTTGGTGTCAACCCTGTGAAAGCATTAGGAAGCAATGATTGGACACAAGACTAACACTCAGATGCACTTAGAGATATATGCAACCAGAATAGAGGTAAAAATGCGTATTTTATTGATTCTAGGTGAAAAATGGCAAGGCTTTGCCTTACAATGTGAGAGATATTATTCTCGAATGATAAGTTACAATATATATAGAGAAGAGGGAAAACACAAATGCCTCTTTTGGAAAAAACTTTTGGCACCATTTGACAAGTGGCCCAAGTGTGCTGAGGGTGTTGGGAAGAGGAAGTCACTGAAACATAATGCTATGTCAGCTCTAATTTTGACTTTAGGCATTTAAAAACATAGGCCATGCCATTTCTCTACAAATAAGACCACTCCTTGAAGGCATTCACATGATTTTTTTGCTCATTAATGTACAATGGAGAAAAAATAGATCACACCATTCACTGTTCACACCCCTTGATGACCACTTGCTTGGCACTATTCCAACCGCTGGAGTAAATCCTTCCCCTTTGCCACCTGGACCGTTTTGTCCATTTTTGCATTTGGATCTTTTGTCTCTTTTTTATCTTTATCTTTTCTATCTCCTTCGGCCTTTAAGGGCTATCTTCTGCTACTTCTTTGGCTCTTTGGGCTCTTTCTCTCTTAGCTCTTTAGGCTCCCTTCTAGTTGGCACTCAAAAGATCAATGGCTATTTTATTGCCATAAAATTGACGTTTGTGGGCTCATTGCCATTTGAAAACTAACATCTAATTCATGGTGCTCAACTTTGACGTCTGTGGGCCCATCATCCCTTGGTCAATTCCTTAAACTTTTTTTCTTTGGTTCAGCATTTTCTGCTCCCTTTTCTTCAAGCTTTTGCTTTGGACCCTCCCAAAGGGAAGGTCACCCTTCAACTTTGGAGAAGTGTCTCTCTTTTTTGGGCCAAGAGTCCCCTGCAAGGGCACCTGCCCTTCGGTGTCCTTTGGGCTCCTTGGTCATAAAATCCTTTGAACAAAAGTCTGAAGGAATTCCTTTAGACATTTTGTCTAAAGGATTTCTTCTTTGTCTTTCCCTCTTACTCCTTTTCGGTCGACTTTTCTTTCATAGCTCTTCCTCTGAATTCCTTCAAACTTTTTGTCTGAAGGAATTCCTTCAGACAAAAAGTTCAAAGGAAATCATTCCCTGCCTTTGCCTTAGTTTTGTTTATTTTTACAAAAATTCCAACTTGCCTTGTTCACTTTTCTGAAGGAAAACTTACCCTTTTAGCTTTCTCTTTGGTCCCTTTGAAAGTGTTCCCTGCCCTCTGCAAGGGCACTTGGAATGATCCATTTTGCACCTAAGTGTTGAGAACTTATTTCTTTCTTGTAGAGTCCATAGAAATCATGCCTACAGAATTCATAGAAATCATGCCTACAGAGTCTGTAAAAATCATGCCTACAGAGTCCATAAAAATCATGCCTGCAGAGTCTGTAGAAATCAGACTTGTATAAAATTCAAAAAATAAACTGGCTCAAAACAACAGGGAAAGAAGGGGACTGATTTTGGCCTGCTGGACCAAAAATGGTCAACAATACTTAGTAGGGTACCCATTTATATAAAAAAAAATGGATCAAGTGATATCAAAATATTTATTTATTATAACAAAATATTCTGCTAAAGGAACATTTTCTTCACTATATTTGGTAATTAGAAGTTTCATAATTCTTGACAATTTCGATTTGGCAAAGGCAATTTGATCATGCATGCACATGTCACTATATTCAAACCAACTATGCATGTCATCTAACTAGTTATGACCTCAACATCATAAGAGCTATTATAGAGTGCAACATTGCATTTTATCATTTGTTACGAAATACAATATCAACAGTTGTCTGGTTGCTTAATTTCAACAATCATGATCTCATTTACTTTGTAAACCAATATTAAAATCACATTGGTGAGTTGGAACATTTATTTTTAAACTATAAAATTCACTATTAATCTCATGAAAATGAATGATCAACAAAAATAAACATAATTGATAAATGTTTGGGGTGTTGCACTCTACCATCAAGCCACCCCAAGGACAATTTCAAGCCTACAAAGAGTCTTCTTTTATCCCCAAAAAAATTATGCCCTTCACTCAATAATAAAATTCCCACTCTTCACAATTTTAATGTTCCATTTACGTAAATATAAATGTCCCCTTCTAAATAAAATATAGCTCCCTTAAGAATAATATTAGATAACCCAAATTACAAAATATTTAAATGTGCCCCGTTATCATAAATGTTACTACCCTTAATACCTATATAAAAATGTAATACGGTTTAAGCTTTATGAACACCATCTAAATTAGAAATAAAATGTTTGAAGAATTTATTATAAACAATCTTACCACAAATTCATGGGATTCTTCTTTATTCACAAGTCCAGGGGTGTCAGAATTGTGCGATGGAATATGCTTCGTGTTAGAGGTATTTGTTTTCACTTGTAGGGTACGTGGGTTAGGCGAGCATGAGGGTATGACTAGCAAGTCAATACAAAACATAATAATTGAATAAATACAATCATAATAAGGTCATATCAAACCATGATTCATGCATACAATCACATGATCCAAGATTTATATATCTTGTTAAAAAAATGAGAATGATCTTCAACATTTTTTGGAAGCAAGATACTCATTTGACAAGTTAGATACCCATATGCTTAATGGAAGATCATACATGACATGTAAAACAAAAACATATGACTCATAGCATGACACATGTCTCCTAGAGGAAATCATCTGTTTCACATATGATTTAAACATGGTCTCTATCAAGGTATTTAGAATGTGACACTAGGATATGCAACTCATAACAAGGCACCCATATACTTGAGGAAAACTTCTCATATCTTAAATAGAATACCCATCTACTTAGAGGAATATTTCAGTTTTTAAATATTATTTTTTTAATAAATGCATAAGGAGAGTCAAAAATGGACTTATAAATACCCAAACTCTTTCGAATCCTAGGATCACCAATGTAACACCTCGATCCCTTTATTACTCCTAAACATGATAATATTACTCCAAATGTTAGCATCTATATGCCACTAGAGTTTTAACCAATAACTCACATGGATTTGATAGTGTAATATATTATTGTAGTCCCACATATATCATCTAGATCCAAATCAACATATCACATGGTTAGTCCATAATGGGTTAAATAGCATATTTAGATAACTCATATTCATCAATAATCATGATTAAATTTCATATAATCTTAAACAATATATCTTGGTAACTAATCATAGCATATTCATCTAAGCTCATGTACATTATTCAATATATCTCAGACCTTAATAACTATGAATATATATCAATCTTATCATGTACATGTGTGTGTGTGTGTGTGTGTGGTAGCTGGAATAATGTAATTCGTAGCTCATCTAATATAATCCATAATTTTTGTGGAAATCTATACCAAGCTTGTGGGAGTCCATAACAAGATTGTGGAAGTCTGTAATGTGACCAAAATACTAGATCCATTGTAGAAGACTCTGACACTACTCCAACATTATTCTTGAATGGTTACTCTTCATACATTGAATCATTCTAGCTTAGTATGAATTATGTATACACACATTGACATCTTTTTCCCAATAATAATTAGAAATAGCTAACAAATAAATAACAATGAATTATAAAATAATAACCATGATATATACTTTCTATTTTATTCTAAATAAACCATAAGTTTGGATACTAAATTTAGATCCACTTCCTATGCAAGAAAAAGGATGTTATTGTATAGATATAATGAACCATATTATGGTCGCATCAGAATGCATTACAATGGCTTGAAGCTTACATCTCACTAATCTCACATCTCTATCAATCACAACTTACACAACTCCTAACTAAGTAACATAATAGCACAAGGCTTACAATCATACTACAAAAATGGCATAAGGGCCATGTTGCTCCACAAGCCTCACTAAATGCTCAAGCCATAAATGGACTAACATGAGAAATACTCCACACCAAATACAAAGGAGGACAAACCATTAAATAGGTAGGTTGAGTGGACTGGTGACTCACTAGATAACTTGAGTATATGAACTCTGTAATTGTGAGTGGAGAGGGAACTGAATGAACACTAGTGAGTTGAAGGCCTTAGTGGTGTAAGCACTAAGGGGAATAAGTGGAATGGAGACCCATCCACCCACTAAGTGACCCCATGAACTTATGTGTGTATGATGACATCATGATGATGTCATTATAATGTCATAATCACCTAATAGACTTAATTATCCACCTAAGCAAGGTGAATTACATATGGGCACAACTAAGAATTCATCCAAGTGAGCAATCAGTGCTAGAGTGATGAGGGATAATGCACACTCAAAATGAGGATGTTAGACACAACCAAAAATGTATCTACGTACAATCAATTGGTGCATGAAGTATAATGTAAAAATTAGTAGGCCCCATAGTATAGGCAACCCCCCTTGAATATGGTACTTTATAAATTTAGTGTGTTTATGATAAAAATAGGACTAATGGAACATGAATGAAAAATAAATAACTTTTTTAAAAAATAGCATTCACATCTAAGTTATCAAGCAAACATTATGTCTAATAACATTTATTATCATTAATGGTCCATTTTAATTAAATTTTCACAAGCAGTTTAAATAATCGACCATACAAGGGGTTAGGTAGCCTTCTAGCCACTCATTGAAATCAACATGGAGTGTAGAATATAATGGTTTAGATTCTGAAATGGAATTAGCCTCCTCACAACCTGAGCCTCACACTTCATATTTGTTTGGCAAAAACATGAGGTATATAACCAAATAATGAAAAAAAATCCTTTACAATATATTTTTTTATAACAAAAACAATAAAAAATAATCTATGCCCCACCATGTGCACCACAAATCCCTCTTAAGTGTTATCCCCTATTATAATTAATACAATGTCCCCCCAGTCATTAATATTCCCCTTCCACTTATGGCGTTCCCACCATGTTCACCACTTTTAAAACAAACATCCCCACCTTTAGAATGCCTAAATTACCAATTAATTATGAATGAATCTCCCCACCATAAAGAGTTTTTTCTAGTGGGTTTTCTCCCTTTTCTCTACTTTGTGAGAAATTACTTTGTACTTGGGTATCTGATCAAATCTAGTTTTTGGGACCCAAATTTTACTACCCACCTAAGATATGCTTAACAGGGGTGTTGGTGTAGGTTTTCCACCTGTTGATGCTTCTAATTGCCTTATAAGTTCTCTTAGTGTTGATTAACACTTCTCATTTTGGGGTCATGAAGATCTAAGGGATGAATTTCAGTTTGTGACAATTTTGGGATGTCTGTGGTGAAATAGAAGCAAAGTGTGAGAGTTTTCCACAATATTTGTTTAATTTGGTGGTTGGGAGCCACCAGGGTCTTGTATTTGAATCTCTATGATAATTATTGATCTAAAAGCTAAGATAAATTATTATTTAACAATGATTCTTAAACTAAAGTGAGTCATGATGAAAAAAAATAAGAAAAAAGGGAGGGTAAGGCAAAAAAGAAAATGTGATTGCAAGCTTCCATCTTAGACATTATGACAAAGTTATTTATTAATTTGAACATGTATGAACTAAGTTATGATGAAATATAGTTTAAACACAAATTCCACCATAAATCAGGCAAGTTCCAAATCAATTATGAAGATCACAGGTGAGAACTAGATTTACTTTAAAAGTTTTACTACTACCACATGAATAACATAAGCACATTCAAATCAAAATCAAAATATAATGAAGTAAACCCAAGAACTTTTAGTTAATTTAGCATAGTATAATTTAATAGCCCTATGATATAAAATATAGTTCAAAAAACCAAAGACCAATTCACATCTAATATGTTAACATGCAATTGAGAGATAGCAATTAGCTTTAACACATTATTCAGACAATCTTTTTAGAATTCCTTAGTGTATTAAAGGATCTTGGTATACAATTACTCAAAAAATATCTCTTATAAAATGGTAATCCTTGCCTATTTATAGGAAAAATAGGTGGTTTACCATTTAAATCTCTCAAAATATCCACCTACAAGCTAAGGACAATTGTCCTTAATACAAAGATACAATACAAAAGGCTCTCATGCTAATTTTGGCAAAAGATAAATGTATGATAACATGCTAGCATATATTTTACAAAATAATATTATTTTATGCTACATTGGTGGGACCCTTAAGTCACTATCTAAGGATGCTTTTTACCTTAATGTATTGTTCACCCTTGTTCTGGAGTTCATATATGCATTGGGCCTTTGCAATCTACTTTCCAGATGTGATGATGGTATTAAGGACCCTCTGATTGTCCTTGGTATGTTGGCCTTGGTGGTCTTTAATGCTATGAATTTGGAAACTAACCCTTCATCTGAACTCATCATCTTCCATCAGGCATGTGACATTGGTCTTGGATGGTCTTCCCAATAGGTCCTTCAAGAGCTCCTCCATTCTTTCCATCAAACCCTTGTCCTCCTCCAAAAGGCTATTAACACTATCACACTAGTTGTTCAAGTCTAGTATGTTATCTTTAATGACCCCTAGTAGGGCATGAAAATTCTTCAACTTGATGATTTTTATGCCTTGGACCTACTTGGTGTGATGGACATTAATCAATTTAGTTGTTTGATCCCTAGAGTTTTGCCACTAAGTGATTAATGTTTGTGCCTTCCCAAGTTTATCGGCTAAGATAGTTGATCTAGATTTCAAGGCCTTCAACCCTTTGAAAATGTCCAAGTAATAATTTAGTAACATTATTATATCCTCAAGGAATGAAATTAGGATTTGAGCCTCCAAATCCTGCTTTTCTTTCTCTAAGTTGGTGATCCTTTATTTCATTCCTTGGATTCTAGCCAAGGTCATTATTGATTATGCCACCACTAAACTAGCCACATCCTCCTAATGGATGGGATGTTCCCTTGTTGCTTGACCTTGTGTAGTAGTTAGGCCTACAAAAGGTTTCACCTTTTGAAAGTTGAACTCCTTAGTATTTATGGTGGCTTTCTTTGTTACTATTCTCTCAACCTTATTGCATCTGGATTGAAATGCATTGTGGCTACTAGTTTAGATGGTTTGGATACTTATGGGGTTTCAATCCTAGCCTCATTTGATGCTCCTTGATCTTTCATTTTATTTCCACTTTCTCTTACAACCTTAATAATTTTCCTCTCTTCTTGCTCCTTCATGAGCTCCTTGATTCAGGGTTTGATATTATCATGAGTGTCCACACCTGAAGTGTTGCTGATTTCCCATGACTAAGAGTGGGATGGGGTCTTTTGGAATTTACCATATATGAACCAATCTAGGATAATAGGTCCATGTATTGGGAATTCATTATTGAATAAGTTCACTTCACTGGTGGGATGAGTCCATGTTACCTTTGGTCTTTTGGAGGACCTAGGGATGAGGGCCATCTCAACTTCTCTCTTATTTTGAGTGATAAGGACCAATTCCAATGCCACTTCCTTCCCTTTTTCTTCCTTATCTATTTGGGGTCATTAATTTGAGCCATCGTAGCTATGGTTTCCTCACCCTCTTGATCAGATCCATAGGCTTCTATAAGTTCTTTGAAAAATTCATCCACTATCTCATATGGTTCTAAGGAAACCATATCAATGTGCTTTACTAGGGAAGATGATCTTGGAGGCTGGGTTGATGACGAAGGGCCTTCACCTAGCTTTTCTTCCTATCCATTTTCACCTACTCCTTGGATTTGGAGTGTTGGCTATGGTGGCTACTGTAGAGGTGAATTTGAAGTGGAGGGAAACAAATGATACTGCAATGGGTTCATTTTCCATCTCTCTCCAACTAGTTTCTCCTCCCTTTGTAATTTATGCTCGAGCTTGAAACCATGCTATCTACATTTAGCAAGGACCTCTTCAAAGTTTTCCACTTTAGTATAGAAATGGTCATAAGGACCAGCTATATGCTCATAAGTTACTTTGGTTAGCTTCTTTGATTGTAAATGAGGGACAACCTTGTTATCTAGGTCCCATTCCTTTAAGTCATCCTTATGAAATTAGAAACCATCCCTATGTTTGGATATGATATCCAATTATTTCCAATCTTGAACCAAAGTTCTCCCAATCAAGAATGGGAAATCATGTAGCATACCCTTCCTCTTCTCTCTGGGAAAGGATGTAGCATACCCTTCCTCTTCTCTCTGGGAAAGGATGTAGCATACCCTTCCCCTATGTCTAATTTAGTGTCCCTAAAGCATCTCCCTTCATGGTCTATGGATAGATACAATTTTGTTTCTTCCTTCCACTATTGCCTTACCACTGTCATCATTTTAATTACCCTAGAATATCACTAGCTTTGATACTCAGGATGATAATTTGAGATTGCTTAATGTAGTTAGGTCTTTAATTAGTCAAGTTTTAGGGCTTTAAGCTATTCTGGTAGGGTTTCTGAGGCTTTAATGGAGAAGATAATGGATTTCATAAATGTATTCATGTCTCAAATCATATAAATGGCACCATTTATGCAAATCTTATCTTTTTAGACATGCCATATCTTGGGATTGCCTTTTAGTGCTTACATGGCACTTACATGGACCTCCCTGAGCATGTTTCCATAACATCTCATGGGAATTTTCTTTTAGACTAGCCATTTATTTTTATATAGATAATTTCATTTCACTTCATTGGATCAAGGTCCATGGACGAATGTGATCCCTTGATTAAGATCCTAGAGGTCTATTTTGATTGGGTGTTCGAGTCCTAGATAACTAAGTTATGCCAAGTGGCATGCTCTAGTTTTTTTAAGAAATGATTGGATGTATTTTATCTAGGTGTCTAGCCATCAGGATCTAAGGTCTTGAGTTGAAAATTCCACCTCTACCTCATGTTGTTAGATCAAGATTAGTGATCGAGTGAAAGCTATTAATCATGATCAGTGAAGTCGAAGTTGATTGGTCTATAGCTCGATTGTGTTTAAATTTGACATCCTCACTAATGTAAAAGACATACTCATGAATGTTAAATAATGGGAGTACATATATCAATTTTAAGTTTGTGAGGTTTCTTTAACTAAATGGTAGCATGCCACACATCACATTCTTGATGCTTTTGGGACTTTAGGGTTGATGTGGGCCATTGGATTGGGTTCAGTGATGAAGTGCAAACCATCTATTGTGATCCATGAGGTCGGATTTGATTGGTCCAACCTTTGGAAAAAAATTTGATCTCACACCATTAGATCAGGATCTTAGAATGAATGTGGGTCATTGAATCCTATAAGATGCATGATTATTAAGTTAGTTCATAATATACATAAGCTTAGGATGAGGGATTAATGCTTATATTAATAGTATTTAAAAAACACTATGACCTAAATTTTAATGTGATAAGCCTAAGTTTTAATGTTTAGAAGGTCCCCTTTTAGACTAAAAGATAAAAGTTTGGACGGGGCTTATTTTGAAGGTCTTACTAACATTAAAGACATCCTCATGAATGTCAAATGGCAGGAGTGAGGTCATCAAAATAAATATCATAGAAAATTTTATAATGAGTGGTGTTTATCATGTATTTTATCTTAAGAGGATCTCACACCATTAGATTAGGATTCTGGGTGAATGCTAACCGTTGATCTGCATCCAAGCCAAGACATAACATTAGAGATTGACATGTGGATTCAAGCTAAAGCTTTTTTAAGGTCCTCAAAGCATTACTCGTGTTGAACAAACATGAAGGCTCAGGGACATAATTTTTAATAAATTTAGGAGGGATTTAAAAGGTTAAGAACATAAAGGGACTTTAGGCATAATTTTAGACTTAGGGTCTTTTGAAAGGAAAAATTCTCGCTAAATTTCCACATGAAGATTTAAATTTGAACCCCTAGGGTTTCTTGCTTTGGAACCTTACCTTCCTCCATGAAACATGCACTTTGTCATTCAAGATTTATCATCAGTAGGGTTAGTTAATAAAGCACAATTAACCAAATAAGGACCCATTATCTTTTTATGTGGATGAATTCTTAATCCAATAAATAATAATACTATGTAAACCATGCTAGGATATAAATATTTTGAAATATTAACAAGGGCCCCATTTTTCAAAGTAGTAAAAAAAAGGGGAAGTTGGTACCAACAACACCACCCTTGCATGGGTGTTTCCTACCCTTGTGTTATTCACCTTGATTAGGTGGATATTCAATTCTTATAGGTATTAATGAGGTTATTATGACATCATCATGATGTTATCATGCACTTATGAGTACATTGGGTTACACAGTGAGTGGATGGGGTCATCTATCCCACTTGGTCCCTTGAGTGCCTAGTCCACTCAGGTCACTTTTCCATTATGTTCCCTCAGTGCTCTCTTCACCCATAGTGGAGGAGCTCATCCATTCACCTTGTCTGGCTGGGTCATCCTACACTCAACTTGCCTATTTAAGGACATGTCATCCTTTGCATTTTATGGTGGATTATGGTGGTATATGATGGATCTTTGTTCTAATGATTTTAAAATATTCTCTCATGGATGGTTTCAATTTATTTTAACTATGTGATGTGTGCTTTCTTGATTCACATGATCACTTCACCATGATTATTTGTTTATATGGTGATCTTGGTTGTAATTTTAATATGGTATCAGAGCTTCAAGGTTAGTAAAAAAAAAAATCTTTTACTATTTTGAAGTATTAAGTATTTTTTCCTCCTTAATTTCCATTTACATTTACATTCACATATATATTTTTTGGTTTATCTTTAAAAATAGTAATTAATTTATGGATATCAATGTCAAGAAGTGGTTGTTAATTTCATTAAAATGGTTTTTGAGATCTGGTCTTTATACAATCCCAAATGGCCCTCCAAGATACTTCTATGGCCCATTCAACTTTTAAATGGTCCATCTAGTCTCCTTTAGGACTCCCATTTCCATCCTCCATCTGTGACCTAGTGCTCTACCATTTACCTCTACCATTCTCACTTCCATGATGATTTACTTTGAGCTGCTTTTTTTATTAGATTTGATTAGAAGATTTGATGTCTTCTTTCATACATCATGCATCTTTCATCTAAGTCATAAAGAGTTGTACTCTAGTCTTAACTTATGTTTGAGCTCTCCTGGTTTGACACCATATTATTTTATATTCTCTACAAACAAGTTAGATTGTTCTAGCCACTACCAATCCCATGCCCTATGACCTTTCCACATTGCTAGTCAAACATCCACTACCCATTCCATTGGCCTCCTTTTTGTTCACCATTGCCAACACACTTACCATCAAATAATTTATTTTAAGTTCTTATTTAATTTATTTATAAATAACCTATGATTTAAAATATACATATAAGCTATATCGATTTTGTATTTATTAGCCTCAAGAACCGAGTTACTAGAAAATGAATATTTTTTGTGGGGCTATAACTTTTAATGATGGGTCAATTTATTCATAATTAGTGGCTAATTCAGGCATTCTAAAGGTGGGGATGTTTGTTTTAAAAGTGGTGAACATGGTAGGAATGACATAAGTGGAAGGGAAATATTAATGAGTGGGGAGACATTGTGTTAATTGTAATGGGGGACAATATTTGTGGAGGGATTTTTGTTGCACATGGTGGGGCATGCATTAATTTTTATTATTTTTTTATAAAATAATATATTTTAAAGGAGTTGGTTTCATGTCTTGGTTATATACCTCATGTTTTTTCTAGACAAAGATGAAGGGTGGGGCTTCGATTGGAAGGAGGCCAATTCCCCCTCATAATCTAAACCATTACATTCTACACTCTATGGTGATTCCAATGATTGGTTGGAAATAGAACTAACCCCTTATTGGTGTAGGCTTTTTTCCTACTAGGTTTTACCTACACAGTTCATTATGCTTGCTTAAGGTACTAGAGGCTATTAAAGTTATATATGAATCATAAATGACATCATCATGATGTCATCATGCATACATGAGTGCATGGGGTCATGTAATGGGTGAAAGGATTTCACTTGGTCTCCTTGGTGCTTGCACCACTAAGGTCTCCAATCCACTAGTGTTACCCCAATACCCTCTCCACTTGTAATGGCAGATCCCACATACTTAGGTTGTTTGGTGAGTCACTAGTCCATTCAACCAACCTATAAATGCTCAATTCTCCTTTTTATTGGTAATCCTGAGTTAATGTGGAATTTTTGTGCATTGTTACATTTTTTAACTTTCTCTCTCACCTCCTCCACAATGTTAGAGAAATCTAATATGTTATCAGATCCTCACTCAATAGTCATTCATCTTTCATTGAATTCTTGATTTGGTGTAGTGGAGTTATTTGGATCAAACTTGCTCTTGTCTTCATCTTCTACCTTTATTTTCAATGGCATTGCATTCAGGTCACCCTTTGGCATTGGCCTTTCCCTAAGGATTGATCTTGTAACCTTTGAGAGGCTTGCATTGCCTCAAAACCCTATTAGAAGGAGGAAAGAAAGTGAAAACTAAAATAGTGATGTGAAGGAGAGGCAATTTTAACTTAGCTTGGGCATCATCTGTTATATCACTCACCCTCTAATACCCTACTAGACCTCTACTATTGGCTTTGTTCACTTACAACCATTGCTTAGATTCTTCCCTTCATGGGCATTAGATCTAGCCATGAGATTTTATCATTCCCCATTCCCTATAGGTTTCCACTTTACCCCCTAAAAATACCTATTATCTTTAAAACTATTGACCTAATGCAATAGAGAGTTGGTATAATTATTTTTTGGCATATAGAGTTACCAAGGGGTGAATTTAATGTGGTAGTAGTAGATATTTAAGACCTATACATAAATGCATGGATCAACCTATTAGACTTGATCAGGGTCAAGTGTGCATCTATGTCCTAATTATTTATTCCATGTCCTACTTTTGGGCATACCAACTTTAAACTTTTCATTATGGAGAAGATCTAGTTACATGGTGCTTGAAGTTGCCATTGACTTCATAGGTTTGAGCTTGGCCCAAGAAGTAAAGAGCTTGCTCAATACATTTCGAATATCTAGGCTTGGTTTGGCTCAAATGTTTTTCCTCCCTCATATGGTGTAGATCTACCTTTTTGTCATCCTTTGTCTTACTTCTCACATCCTACTTACCCATCATCATATTCTAGCTGCACCCAAATGTATTACTTTTCTTCTGATGTGTTGATCTCTGTTTATAGTTAGAACTTATAGAATGGTACTAGGATACATAAAACTATGGTAAATGAGTTTGGATACCTATATATGAACCATGTTAGTGTACGCTTGCACCTTAGCTCTCACACAAATCCCTTAATGGCATCATACAACTTCCTAGCTAAGTCATAAAGAAAAAACCTAAAAATTCATTGACCTAATAGAAGTTTTTTTATTAAATGAGACCTAAAACAATTAATTTTTTTAAATTTAAATTTAAATAGCTTTATTAGACATTTTTTAATTAGTTGTGTATATTTACCTCTTAAAATGAAGCTATTTTTTTCTTTAGAGCTTATAAGGGTATATAGGGGCATTTTTTTTGACTTTTGTTGACTTAAGGAGGTTTGATGTTCTATGTTGGTTCCAACGAGTGGCTATAAGGTTATCTTACCCTTTATTTGGTCAAGATTTTTAATCTTTTAGTGCAAGTTTTATTAAATAGGCCTTATTTAATGGAAAGGAATATTGTAATCACTTTTGATCGATAGCTCAAAATTGAGTGCCATTTTTTTCAAAAGTTTAATTTTTTTCATTTCCCATGCATTGATATTATTTTCAATGTAAAATGCACTAAAATATAAAATTTTATATTCAGGGGAGTTTACATGTGCTATGAACCTTACTACTTTTTGCATTATACTTCATGCACTAATTGATCACACATGGATGCATTTTTAGATATGTCTAACATCCCCATTTTGATTGTTCATTATCCTTCATCACTCTAGCACTGATTGCTCACTTGGATGCATTATTAGTTGTGTTAGATGTCCCATTTATGAGCATGCTTTAGGGGTTCATTGTATTTTATATTATGCAGTATTACACTTCCTTCATGTCTTCTCACAATTATGACAACTCAATTTGAGAGAATATAGAGGAGGAAGGTTGAGTCTATGCCAGTGTTCTTTCTACGGAATATAAATTATGCTTCATGATGAGTGTACATGGAATGCTCACTCATAGATTGAGAGCTTGTCCCATTATTATATTAATAGATTATTATTCCTATTCCTATTAAACAAGGTCAATATGAATATTGTATTGTCTCTTGTGACTATGTCTATGGTCACTTACTGATTCACATTTTATAGGATCTACACCACAATTTGGAACATATAGAGTGTCCTTCCATAGTTTAAAAAAAACTATTCAGAGTCTTTTCTAGATCCTATAGTGACCTACATCACACCTCCTCCACTTCATATTATCTCTTATGAGACTAATGTACACTCTCCTCATGCTTTTATTTTTTGTGATGATATATCTATGGTGGGTAGTGTTCTTCCTTATGTTGAGTCCTTACTACAGGGTGTGTTTCTGTCAAACCTTAGTTGTCTCATTATAGATTCTACATCTATTCATGTGTAGATTATTTATCTTCCAAAGCCTTCATAGACTTGAATTTCATAGGGATTTATCGATTTAAATGAGAGAACACACATTAAGAGAATCGATGACTCAAATGTTCCTATGGACATTCATCTTATAGATCTGAGTGCTTCATTTGTAGACCCGTCTTTAGTTTGGATGGTTGTTGAGCCTTGATCTCCTCTACCCATGGAAATTATTTTAGTGAGTGTTCCATGTTTATCTTCTTCTTTGGTTTTTCTCTCCCCTTCATTGTATGCTTTTTCATTTCCATCTTCTATAGTTAGTCTTGTGATATATGATAAGACTTTGTCACATTCAAGAATTATCAGGGAGACATTTGAGCATCTTTTATAGATATACATATTAATTCTTACCTATATTCCACTTGAGTGGAAATTTAGCATTTTGATATCTCATGGTTTCTTTCTTCCAAAAGGAAGAGACAACATTTTTTGTAGAGGGACCTACTACAACATTCATAATGTGACATTCTGAAATTACCTTCTCTTTCTTCTTTGTAGAGGTATATATCCTTCATGTTTTATAGGATATTGGGATACTCTCTATGTACTTGGGTACCTCATCAGGCCTTGTTTCTAGGACCCAATTATCCATCCCACCTAAACTAAGCTTAAAGGGGGGTGTTGTTTTAGGATTTTTTCCCACTATGATTTGTCTACATGGTTCATTATTATTGTTTAGGGTACTAGAGGCTATTTAGGCTATTTGAGTGATTTATGACATCATCATGATGTCATCATGTATATATTAGTATATGGGATCACTTAGTGGGTGTATGGGGTCTATATTCCACTTTGTCTTTTTAGTGATTACACCATTAAGGCCTCCAACCCACTAGTGTTCCCCTAGTACCCTCTCCACACACAGTGGTGGAGCCCACACACTTAGGTTGTTTAGTGAGTCACCATTCCACTCAACCATAATATAAATGATTGGTTCTCATTTGTATTTATCATCCAAAGTTAATGATTAATGTTTATGTATTATTTAATTTTGCATTTTATTTCTCACCTACTCCATAGTGTTCATGTGTGCATTCGATTTTATTGAGAGGGCTTAGATAAATCTAATAATATTTCTAGGTGGTATGTGGTACTTAATTTTATCTTAGTTCCCAATTTCTTTGATAAATTCATTCAAAAATTATTTAGAAATTTTGTGTCCCTATCTGATGTATTGCTTATTAGAACACCATGAAATCTCACATATTTGAAAAAATATTTCTGCAATTCTAGTGGCATCATTAGTTTTCTCACATGCAATAAAAAGATCCATCTTACAAAACCTATCTACAACAACAAAAATTGAATCATTACCTCTCTATGTTCTTGGTAATCCCCAAACAAAATACATACTCAAATTTATCCATGGTCCTCTTAGAGCTAGTAATGGCATGTAAAACCATGTATTTTATTCATGGCCTTTAGCCACCTGACATATCCTACATCTTGGAACATATGTGGCTACCTCTCTCTTCCTATTTGGCCAAAAATACTTCTCCACCAAATCTATTGTCTTATCCTTACCAAAATGTCCATCCAAACCACCACATGCAATTCTCTTATAATATTATCTCTTAAAGACCTAATTGGAATGCATAATTATTTTCTCTTAAAGAGAAAACCATCATGTATAAGATATTCATCATGAATATTGCATGTCTCACATGCTAATTGATTCTTACATTGCTTAACTATCTTTCCAAACTTTAGATCACTATCATATAATTCCTTGGATATTTTAAATCCAACTACTTCACTTATTATAGTAGTTAACAATGCCACTATACTACTCAAAGCATCAACTACTTGATTTTGATTTATTGATTTGTGTTTCAAAAAAAATATATAACCTTAAAATAAATACACCCACATTGCATGCCTACTATTAAATTTATTTTGAGTGTTCAAATAATTCAAATCCTCATGATTTGTAAATAGGATAAACTACTTAGGCACCATGTAATGATTCCAATGTCTTAATGTTTGTACAATGGCATAAAATTCAACATCATATGTAGAATACTTCTTTCTTACCTCATTAAATGTTTCACTGAAATATACTATTGGCCTTCCTTATTGACTCAATTCAACACCAATTCCTACATGTGAATCATCACAATCAACCTCAAACACTTTACTAAAATATTCTAATGCTAAAATGGGGATTTTTTCTAATCTTATTATTATTTTAAATCAAATATTTTTATTGTTTCTCTTATCCACACATATTATTTTCCTCTCATGCAATATGTTATTGGTGCATTAAGTCTACTAAAATTCTTAATCAACTTTGTGTAAAAAGTTTCTAAACCATGGAAACTTATTACCTTTGTGATAATATTTAGAATAGGCCACTCAATAATTGTCTTTACTTTTTTTTCATCCATTCTTACCCCATATTCTAAAACCTCAAATCCCAAAAATACCAAACTATTCTACATAAACCTATAATTTTTAAAAATTTCATAGAGCTTATAATTTCTTAACAAATCAAATACCATTCTCAAATGCCTAAGGTTATCTTCTTTATTCTTAAAAAATATCAATATAGACCAACACAAACTTACCAATGTAATATCATAGCATTGTGTTCATCACCCTCATAAAAGTGATGATGCATTAAATAATTTTAATGGTATCACCATCCATTCATATAAGCCATCCCTAGTCTTTTAATGTTTTTTTCCATTCATCTCCTTCACAAAATTGAAGCTTATAGTAACCACTCCTTATATCATCTTATTAATGTATTTTGATACTGCAAGAACATCCATCATATCATCTAAATGAGGTATAAGAAATATGTATTTAATGATAATTTTATTTATTTATCTAATATCCACACACATCCTCCACCCTCAATCTTTCTTTGGAGTTAGCAATGTTGTTGTTATACATGGATTCATGATTTCCCTTACTAGACCCTTTCTCACCAATTTAGTAACTAGTTTATTCAAATTTTCATGTTCTGTTTGACTCATTCTATAAGTTGCTTCATTGGGTAGAGATGATCCTATAATCAAATCACTATGATTCTTAATGTCTCTCTTTGGTGGTAACTCATTTGGTATAATATCTGCATATTATTTCAATGCTTGTGTTGCTAATGCTTGTATTTTCACCACTTTTGTGTCTTCTTTCTTTACTATTAATGCATAATAACAACTTGTCATCTTCGTGTCTTTGTTAATTTTTTTTTTTATTGCATGATTTCAGCCTACCTTTCTTATTCAAGAGGTAATAAAACTAACTTCATACCACCTTTAAAAAAATTATAAGTGTTCTTTACTCTATCATGAATTTATTTTTTATCAAATGGATATGGTCTTCCTATTAACACATGGCATACATCCATCGATATAACATCACAACATATTTCATCCTTGAAGTTTATCCTATAGAAAACTTTATTGAACACTTTTTATCTATTGTAACTTCATTCCCTTTCTTAAACCATGAAATACAATAAGGATAATGATGTTTTTCACATTTTATACTTATTTTATCAATCATGTCCTTATAAACTATATTTTCACAACTACCACTAGCTATAATTACTTTGCATATCTTATCTCTGGAGGTACACCTTATTTAAAAAATAGTTGATCACAACCATACATCACCACCTTCCTTATTATACACTAGTTATTTCCTTAGATAAATCATTATTATCCTCATTATGATATTTTATCTGATATTTATTGCTACAACATCTATATTTTGTTATTATATCTTAGCGTCAACTAAATTCACTCTAGGGTGAACCTCTTCCCTCATTTCTTATTCATGATAGTGCAGAAACTCAAATGCTCTATGACCTTATTCTCCACGTCTATAACATACATAAGAAATGTTGATTTGAAAACCACCCTATAACACCACCATAGCCTCTTCTTCTCTAAAATACTTTTCCTCTTTGTTGTTATTGAAACCCTTGTCTATTATATTTTTACCTTTCTGCACCATGTGATAATTCTCCTCTAGTAGGATTAAACCCACCTCTAGTCATATTGAAGCCACCTCATACCTGTAATGGAGGGTATTTTCCTCTTCTCAACCCAATTAATCTTCTAAAATTTTATATTTTTCTTCTTCTACCTTAAAAGCTAATTGATAAGATTCCTCCATGCAAAGTATTCTATGCATGATCAATTCATCCTAACTAGAAAACTTCAAACCATCTACATATCTTGAAGCCATATGTTATTTTGTTTAATCATGTTCCACTCATATGGAAATATTTTAAAACACTTTGGTATACTCTTGTACATTATGAACATTTTACATTAAATTATGGAATCTTTTGTATAGGTTTTGGGCATAATCCAGAGGAAGAAAATTCTTTCTTGGCTTCTTGTCCATCTTACTCCACATGTTGATCTTCTCTTTACCCTTTCTTTATCTCTATTTAGGTAGGTGATCCTACTAAATCATTACATGAACCTTCAATTCCATGCATGAAAACTCTAATTTATTATCATCTCTTAGAGTTTTCCATTAGAAAAAACTCTCCATTAGAAAAAATTATCCATGTTGTTCATCCAATATATCAACTCCTCTGGTTTTAAATTACCTCCATAATATAGAATGTCAAGCTTGATTCCTTATTTCCTTACATTTAAATCCATAACCATCCTCTCAAAAATATTTGGTGGTTTTTATCATTACTATTCTTAATAAATCTAATATTCATGGAATGTTTCTTCCTCTATTTCATCTTATGCTCACTTTTGTCTTTGATTTGTGACAATTGTAGTTAATTGTTCCACATGCCTCTGTATCTCTTACATAGTCATGTTCACATGATAAATTATGCCTCATCCTTGTCCTCTCACCATATTTTACACCTCAAAAATTCAAATTTTATTTGATACCATATGATGTAACCACATATTAGCTAAGCAAAATATCAATAGGCATAAATTCAGAAATTGCATGAAAGTAAAATTCTTTGTTGATTTTCATTGAATTAATAAAATATTTACATGAGAGTATTTAAATAAAAATCAACTTGAAATTGGATTTTACATGCATAATTAAAAAATATAAATAAATTTAAATCTACCTAAAGCATGTAAAGCTAACTGACCCAAGAAATTTTCAGAAAATTTATATTTTTAGTAACTTTCATCTTCTAGTGAAATTTTCAACCATTATTTTTTAAATTTTAATATGCAATCTCATATGGTCCTAAAAGTATCCAAATATATTATAAACATTAAAATAAACCTAATTATTAATTTTAAGCAAATTTCATATCTGGTTACAAAAATATGTTTTTTTTTTAAAATAGAAAAAAAATATTAAAATTCAAATTTAGACCTTCATATGGTCTCCTAAAAGTTATGAAAACATCCATAACTAGATATGGTTAGTTATGGATGAAATTTATATTTTTGATATGGTCATTTTTAAATAAACAAGAGCTCAAATGGAGTTAGGGATCAAAATTTATGGCCTCCATAAGTTTGATCTCATCATTTGGTCTTACCCTTATCCTAGGAATAACTCTTTTTCAAAATTTAAACCTTTATTTACATGTTGGTTCATATTTTTAGGATAGATAATGTGATTATTTAAAATTTTAGATAAATATAAATGTACATATGAGCCACTCATTTTATTAGTTGGCAATATCAAAATTGAGGTATACTTATACTAGGACACATTGAGCAAAGATTCCCTATTATTTCTAATTTAGATTACATTCTATTGAAGGATCATTTATCAAAGTCATGACCCTATAATATTTAAGTCAATAAAATAATTATAAAGTATTCAAGCCATCTCTAAATGCATACATATGGTGAAGGAACACTATCACACTAAGAACCATGGGTTGAATAACTAAGTGGGCATTATTCCCTCTTCAAAGTACTCTAGGTACATAAGTAGGGTTCAATCATCAAATTGGTGATTGGGGTTATCTCAAACCATACACTCCATCATTCATTTATTTATTTTCATACTGTTACATTAAAGCTAAAAAATCCATGAATTCAAGATTTCACATGTAAAAACAATACACAGTGATAATCATTTTTATAGGATAGATTATGGTGTGAATTATATGGTAGCAATTTATGTTGATTATTTTTTATTTATTACATTGGATATTTTAATTATACCTTTCAGTCATGTAGGAATAAATGTCTTTGAGATATGCATTCTTAAAAACACTTATAGTTGTTTGGTAGATAAAAGGATAAATTATAATAATAAATTTGTAGTCTATACATTAAAGTAACTTGTATACTACTCAAAGCATCCCAATCCTCACACCTTAGCACCAAAAAATATATACAAACTAGATTTCAGGGATGCATTTTGTGTCATGATTTCACACTTGTATTCATTAAGGAATAATTTGATTAAAGACATCAAAATTACATCCTTATACAAAATGTTTATAATATTTGAAGTCATGTTATTATTTTCATTCTTTATTGGTGTGTCTGTGGTACTGGTGGGTGACCCAAACAAATATCTCAATGACCTTTCCCCCCTTCCACTTCAAATACCATGACCCATTCCCACCATTTCATCTTCAAATAAAAGTAACCATGGTTTTTATCTTATTTATTATTAATACAATATATGAATCTATCAAAATATGCTTATATGCATTAACCTAATTTTAAAATATATTTTTTTTTTTAAAACTAATTTTTATATTAAAGTGAATAAAGATAAACCATCTACCTACCTTATTGATGTGCTACTTAACACAACCAGATCTATTAGATTGATGGCATCCCTTACAATCATATAAAAAAATTCTACAAGGTTGTGAATAACTAATTTATATTTTAATTTGTTGTACCAAAAATAAAGGAATGATTTAATTTTGGTAAGGATATATCTTAGAAGGACTGATTATACCATGATACAAATGTGAAGGAAACAATAATCAATAAAGTGGGTTGATTTTTTTGGGTTTAAATATAACCTTACTATTTCCAACAAGTTAGCATATTATAATAATTATTAAGACAAGGGAACATAGAAGACACAATATTTTCAGTTATAATCTTTTTTGTTTTAATTGTCTTGCATTTATTTCAATTTTTAAAATGAATATTTAGGAAAATAATTTCAATAGTTTTAAAAATCAATTTAGAAATTGGATTTTTAATATAATACTTTCAACTACTCATTTGCACAAATGATGAATTTTTATATTTAAAATAAAGATTAATCTAGCATCACAAATATCTATTATAAATAAATTTATAACTCTGAGTAAATAAGAATGGAAGAGCCTTTGTATATGGTTATTTATTGGTTTAATTTCACCTAATAATATAATTGGGATGTTATAGGAGTGGTGATAAGGCACATTAGACATCAAATTCATAAGAGGTCACCACTAAGTATTAGATAATGGCATGTTTAATATTGACAAATCAAGTTGATGAAACTTACTATGGCAATTTGTATTGGCAACTTACATGTGCATGCACATATGTATCATGCACATACACATATGCATGTGCATGCATATGTACACACACACACACACACACACACACACGTGTTAAAGACAAGAAGTGTAAATTTGATCTTTATAAGTAATGAATGTAATTAGGACCTAGTAAACATGAATAAACCATAAAATATGCAACCACTTCCTAGATGACATTAGAGTATTGAAAAACCATTATGGAATTATATATACATAGAATAACTTACCTTCAGGTGATGATAATTCAAAACTTAAAAACTATAAAAATATATTTTTCTTAAAAAAATTATTACAATATTTGATGGGGTGGGGGGTAGGGAGGGGAATTAACCTGACCCTTTATAGTAAAATTTGGGTACGAGTGGTTTGACAAACTAACCTTAATTCAATTCAATGATGGTTATGATTTTCCTTTTAAATTAAAATGAAATGACAAAAATATGTAAATACTCTACCCTACATGTTGAATTATATTTCAACAGTAAATTTTTTAGTTGTAGTGTATGAAACTAAATTTAAAAAGATGGTAGGTGTGATACTTTAATTTAGAATGATATACTTGATAAAAGGATAGATTTATGTTATAATGTTTAGAATGGTTATTTATTAATCATTTCATGTGATAAGAAGATTCATTAAATAAGATGATCATTTATGTCTGAAAATATGATCACTTTTGAAATGTGTAGTTGTCCCATTTGATCTGGAGGATGTTATTAGGCATTATAAATGTGTTTTTTAATAACCATTAGAAACTTTTAGTAGTTGGGTGATCTGGGCAACAATTTAGGTGACAATTCGGGTGACAGTTCCACCCCAATTGATGACGAAACTTTCGAGAGCCATAACTTTTGCACCATAGCTCCAATTGACTCGCCGTTTGAACCGTTGGAAAGCTAAGAATGAGGAGAACATCATGATATGGCATGGAGATATTATTAATGAAGTTTTACCCCATAAAACCTAATATAAGTGCCTCAAATTTCAATTTTAGTAGTGCAGTCTAAAAATAGTAAGTTTCTAAAAATAGTAATTCCTCGAATTTTGTATTTTTTTAAATCTTAGAAGTCAAAACACTTAATCTCCCTCAAGATTGGTGACTTACACATCCTCCCCATTCTTTAAAAATGTGTATAAATGAATAGGTAAACCGAAATGTGAAGACAAACATCTCTTCTCAGAGATAAGCATATATTTATATAGCGATCTTGTGTAATACTACATCTCTTCTCAAAGAATTCATTATTACTGTGTTATTTCTATGCTATTGAAATATTTATCAACCATAACTTCTACATTTTGGATCATTGAGTGAACTAAAACCAACCTAATTGTGATTTTATAGGTTGGATAAGATGATATGTAGGTAGCCTAGGGAGTGGGTGTGGACATTAGTGACTAACCTTTAGGGTCCTTCCTTCGGCACTAATTAAGATTTTAATCCTTAATTAAATAATTTTAAATTTAGAAATAATGATGTTAATACTAGTATGGATACTGAGTGGTTCGTGTTACATGTGGATCCAATGTGTTGAGTGAATTGACAAGTCCATAAAATGGTTCATTATATCAACATATGACACCATTTTCTATTGCATAAATCATGTTTTAAAAGTGTATTTAGATGTAGTTTAAGAACTTGTGATTACATAAATCATGTTCTAATAAATTCTTTAAAAGTCATTCCAGTCTATATTGTTATTATTTTGTAATAAATTATTGGATAAAATATGTCAAATGTTGTACATATAGGTTGAAATAAGTCATCAATGAAGATAGCAAAGTATGATTTTATCAAACATAAAATCAAGAATAATCTTCATGTAGCTTTGAATATCCTCATCAAGATTTAGATTCAAATGTAAATCATCTTCAAGGTTCTTAAGTTTCTATTGAAATGAATGTAATATTTATGCATGATCATATAATACATGCAAACACCTTTGTATCAACCAAAAATAGGTCTTGTGTTTTTGTGTTGGTTTATTTGATGTTTTAGTTTATGAATGTGTAAGGATAGATTTGATAGGATATGTAAAATAGTAAAAATGTTCATCAATTACATCCTTAAACTTAAATTTAATTTCATATTTATATTCCTATCAAAAGAGTAGACAATTTTCCAAAAAGAACCATATTGATCTGAGCTCATATGCAAACATTATGAGTGTTTAAGTGAATCTCTAGAGTCCATTAGCAAAGCTTCATATTTCATCAATGAAGATCCATAGTTCATCACCCAAGTTATTGAGTACATCAGACAATCTCTAAAATTGCTCAAAATTGAATTTGAAGCTGCACACATCTAATTTTGAAATTTGGGAGGCTAAATGAGGCATGATGGAATGTGTTGAAACTTGTTTTATAGACTTTCTATAGATATAATGTCGAAAATATAGCTTCTAAAAATAGACATCAAGACTACAAAGACCTACAACTATGAAAGCCTGCAAGTAAAAGATGATTGCTACTTATTTTTAGACATATATTTATAGTGTTTCTAAAAATAAGAATGAAATATATTTATATTAATTCAAATAATATGAATATCTTTCATATCAAAGTTGTTGTAAGAATCAAAATTATTATTTGATTTTTAGCCTAGAATAATAAGTTACAAAACTGATTAGTTAGTTTGTTAAGGCCATTAAATCAATTTTAAATTAATTTCCTAGATTGTTAGGATAAAGAATCCAAGTTGTTAGTTTGTTAGGATTAGAATATAAAAGTTGTTACTTTCCAACAATAATTTGTTAAAAAATTTGTGTAATATATTGTGAGAGTTAACAAAATAAAATTAATAGAGAGTTCGTAGAGTGTGTGATTTCATATCTATTAAGTGTTTCTATATTGTAAAGCATTTTTGAAGTTAATGAAGAATTTATGTTCATGAATATTTAAGTTTTGATCCACATCCTATTCTAAGGAAGATCAAGGGCCCACTCAAATAAAGAAAAAGTATCTTGTATAGTATTTTATGTTGTGTGTTTTTGTTTAATTATTTAAGTATTTATGTTGAGTGTAGGTGAATTAATTAAACTTGTAGGACTTTGTGTGTTTTATGTGTGTTTCAATCAAAGTTTACTTTAAACATTATTATTTCAAAGTATTTACATTTCAACAACTGAGATAAAAAGTGTGTTTACATTTTATACAAATAGATTAAATGTATGTTTACTTTAATATAGTTTTAATTTTAGTGTGTTTATTTCAAAGCATTTTATTACAGTAAGAGTGTTTTTTTTCACAAGTTATACATTAGATTTTAATTAAATCAAATAAATTAGAACCATAGGATTAATTGATCCACAATAAAAATCCCAAAACACAATTGTTATTTCTTTTCCTTTATATCTTATTATAGATTACCATTGGACACCAAACCTAGTTTGATATGACATCAACTAAATTTAGTTGATTAAATGAAGGGATTGATGAAACCCATCATGGATCATGGATATATTGAGATAGATAGATTACACCTTATTATACATATTATAATTCATTAATTTTTTAATTGGAAATTATTCATGGATGCATCCTTATAGTGTATGCACATGTGATTTAGGATGGTAAAGATATATAACTACATCAGACCCTTATTCTTTAAATGGATATGTAGGCAATCCGTTAGGTTGGACACAAGTTTAGGGAGTTTTATCATTAGGGATTTTTGTCCACTCATCTTCTTATATGATTGAACACATGATCCTTGATATTTTTTTGAACATCGTAGGAAGGATTTTCTTATAAAACCTTAAAATAGACTATGATAACTTCACCTTTAGCTTTTGTGACTTTGCAACATGTTACTTTGAGATAGACTAAATAAGTCTAAACACACATTGCATGTAAATAATTAATCTAATTAAAATTAATATATTTACCACATCACAAGAAGCGAATAACAATTGTAAAATTGGTTTAATGCTATGTTATATGTGGTAATGACTGCTTAATGATTGGGTATTACATGTGAACCTTAGTGTGTGGTCACACTTTTTGAATTTATTTTTTTAAGAATAAATTATATATTATTGATAATATATTTTAATTATAAAAATATAAAATTATGTTACTTCTAGGTGAAATATTACGTGCATGAAATTTAGTATAATATCCTAGTTCAAACATTAAGAGCTCCAGATAAATTATCTTTGATGATTAATTTATCATCCATGGTGAAATTATAATATATTTTATGTATGTTCCTTAATCAAATGGGTATAACCATGGAATGTATGTTGTACTATGCAAAGGAACACCCACTTAGACCTTATTTATTTTGAAGATAGTTGGGATTTATAACTAATCAAGTAGTTTTTGAGAAATCACACATAATATATACCCCACTTGATCTATTATAGATTAATAGTATCCCTATTCCCATTTACTATGATCATGTACATATATACCCCTTTTCATGTATCAGTTGTGGACCAATTTGAACTAGTGTTTCTCAAGGTTGTATTATTCTGAACCTTGATAGAGTTTCAAGAATATATGTATATTAAATCTCCACTTCCACCACTTACATAATTTTTTATCCTTATAGACCTATGTGCAAAACTATTCTCTTCAAAAATTAGTGATTTTTATATGATCACAATGTATGTATTGGGGTGCAAAGGTTTACAATGTGATACATGTGTACATATGTAGTCATGGATGTGTCTATAATGTGTCATATGCATATGACACCATAAATAAATTATCATGTAGTCACATATTCACCCATGTAATAGATTTTTATTTTGTGTGACCCTACATTATTTCACTATGAATTGAACATTGATGTAAGTGTCGGGTTTGAGGGATATGTACAAAACTTATCTATACTTTATAAAACTAGGTTACTGGATAAGAAGTGGAGCTTTGAGTAATATTAAAACCCAATTTTATCCTTTTTCATGTGTGGACCTTGTGGTCCATGTGCATGATGGTCAATTTATGGACAATGTATCCCTTTCACTCACTCATTATTAGTTATTTGAAAGATAAGATTTGTTATGAGTACCCTATATTGGTCATTTTATAAATCATAGAGAATCATGATCATATGTTTATTATTGGATTGAATTGGTAGTATGGAAATATTAAGGCATGGTGGTACCGATGAGGTTTTGAGGTTGAGATGGTTTTGTATTAGGGATGTTGATATGGGTTATGGAGCTATGTCATCATGATAGGTTAATGCCATGGTTCTTGAAGAGGTTAGTGGTGTTAGGATGATGTGCTTAATATTACCTCAGGGAGGTAATTAAGACTTATATGTTTGATTATGTGATTATTATATATACCTTGTCCCATTGGGTGGCTTTATTAAGGCCACATAGTTCAAGTAATGTGTAATGTTTGCATGGTAAGTTCAAATTTTATTTTAACTTGTTTGGTGTTTTATGTGGATTTGGAAACCAACAATGTATCTTTTAAAGTGATTTAATAAATATATTTATATATTAGGATGATAGTTTATTTCAATTTTTTGAGAAATTATTTATTTATTTTTTAAGGCCACTTGGCCAATGCTTTATTTGATCATCTTATTTGATTGTCGAGTTGAATTATTTGTAAGTTTTCAAAGATTTTCCAAACTTGGTTTCTCGAATGTTTATTATGTGAATAATTATATCATTAGTGTGGGTATGGTTTTGTGGTTTTAACTTTTTTATCAATCACTAGGCCTTGGGTGTGTATTTGTATGGGAAATATCTCTAAATCACCCTCCCATCTTTGTTTAAAATTCATAAATGTGAAGGAGAATATTTGGGCCCAAGATGTTTCCTCTTGGATTTCATTCCTCTATAAATTTATATAAACCTTGTTGGATAATTCATAGAAGTGAATTTTAAGCTTTGGGCCTGATGGGCTACATGATAACTTTCCTTCTTTTATATATTGTTGAATACCTTGGTGGAGAATGCATGAACAAAAATAATAATATTAGGGCCTTGAGTGATGATTTATGGATTCCATTAATTTTCTCTTTGTGATTACCCTTCTCAAGGGAATAATTTTACACACACACACACACACACAAAGAGAGAGAGAGAGAGAGAGAGAGAGAGAGAGAGAGAGAGAGTTATGAGTGGCTTTTATACTTGGCAAATGGTTATATTTGTTCCACAAAATGTTGGATAATTTTTTGGTTCTATTCTTGTGACTAATTCATGAGACATAAATCTTAGATCATATGATTATTGTAGGCTAATAGGTTGGTATCACCTTATTATATATACATTGGTTTAATTAATATATTTATCTTATGTATTTAAATAGTGTAATCCTTGTGGCATGTGAAACTTGTGGATTCTTAAAAATTGGTCTTTATAACCTCCTTATAACACATACCTTATTACATGTGATTATATTTAACACCATGATGTGTGGCCATGTTGAAATAACTTATAGTGTAACTTATTAAATATTAATTTGGTAACCATGGTTGGAGTTTTAGATTAAGGTAAAAACAGGTTTTGAAGGGGCCCTGAAACTCTTTAACAGAATCAAAAAAGATAAAGCATTACCAAGCACCAGGAAAAGCCTTCCTAAAACCAACTAAATAGTAGAAATAGAAATAGGTTATACAAGGACAACATCAAAATCTAGGTTATATTCAACCCCCTAATAGTCCAAGTAAAGATATAATATCTATTTTTTAGGGGTAAAATCTAGAATAGTTGCCTGCCTGCCATCAGCAATATTCTGCATACTTTCTAGCTCTCTAGTTTTCCTATTGGATCTTCTTCCAGGTTTGTCCAGAGAACCAACATCTAGTATCACCTTAAAAAGCTATTCATCTCTTTTTCCAGATTTATCCAGAGTAGAAGCAAGATGTTTCACCTTAGTTTGCTGGTCTTTTTTGTTGCTTCTAGTTTCTACCCCCTTAGTATTGGTCTTTTTTTAGCCCTTTTTCTTTGGTTTAGAAAATGCTTTAAGTTTTCTCCATTATCATTCATAGGAAGCTCATCCAAAGGAAAATCATTATCAACCTGAATCTCCCTGGATTGAGAAGTAAGAAAAACTCCCTCCTCTAATTTATTTCTAGCTTCAACCAAGAATTCACCTTCCTTTAGCATAGTTTTGTAACCATGGTTGGAGTTGATGTACCACCTTTATAACAATTCTTACTTGTGTTCTTATGTATGATTTTTTTTTTGCATTCTAGTGATGTTTTGGAGTTTTATCACACTATCCTAGTTTAGACACCCAAATTTGAAACATGTCTTTTGATTGTTATATTTATCTAGGTCTTGGAGAATATTTAAATACTTAATGGTCCACTTTTCTTATATTTCCCCCTTTAACTTTATTTCTTGTCTTATATTTACCCTTTTAATTTTTTTATCCTTTATGACTTGATAAACCCTATTTTAATTCTTTTGAGTACTCTCTTAATTATTTATGTTTATTTTTAGTTCTTCCTAAGTCATCCTTGAGTATTTTATGTTACCAATCATTGATTATTTTAAGTTTGTTAACCCATCCTCAAGTCCTTTTTAATTATTTTTTAGTCAGCCCATTTGTGTGCACCACTAAGTTTTAATTAAAAGTATATTAGTCCATATATAAACAAATATATTATAAGGCATTCACTATAAAGTGTTCTCATACATGCATGATATAAAAAATATATATTCATGAGAAATAACTAATAAAACAAAAAAAATCATTATAATTATACAAAGCAATCTCACAATTTCAAGAGTTATTAAAAGCGACATTACATAAAGCTATATTTTGAAGTAATACTACACTTACGTGTGCCAACAGTGAATTAGGATAAGAAGAATCTATATTTTTATTTCATCATAGAATATTTAAGGTATAAATATATTATCCTAAATTTAATTTGTATTATGTAGGAAATGCTCATTTACATGGGGTATTTGAGTCCAACTTGGTCATTCCTAGTACCCTTTCCCCAACTTTTTTTTCTAATCATAGGAAACTAGGGGTTTGATATTAAAAGCTTATGAACACATGAAATAAATATTGTGAAAGTGAAAATTAATAATACTTAGGCCTCCACACCTCTTCCCCAAGTTATAAATATTCATTGTGAAAGGATATATCCACCCAATAAGAACAAGACCAATGGGTGTACAAATTTGAGTTTGGAGTACATGTCTTGAACTAAAAAAAACAAAATATATAACAAGTGAATCATAGTCATCCCCTATAGTATTCAACCAATATGTCAACATGCATAAATTAATATGAATGTTCAAAATAAGATAAGTATCCATTTATCCTTTTGCTTTCCTCATTAAAAATTATCAAAATTTATTGTCACAAAATATACTTGTCGAAACTATATTTTATTGTTTATTTCAATAATTTTACATGAAAGAAAATATTCAATTACTTATATATAGTTAAGGGTTATGAACCCAAATTAGGCATTAATCTAATTTTAATGAAAACATTTGGTGAACCCGCATATTGATCAAACCTTGTCAAACCCTAGATTTCCATTAAGGTTTCAACCTTATGTTTTTTCAAAAGTTTGAATTTTTACTTAGGCTTTTAGACCTGATCTCCTATTTCCCATCTTTCTTGGTGGAAAAAAATAATTACTTTAATTTTTAACCTAGGGTTTTACCCCCATTTTGATTATATGGTTTTGTGTTCATACACTTACAATTTATCTTTTCTCGATTGGATCATTTATGATTCACAAAATTACAATTTTAAAATTACTTCATTATTTTTCATACTCCTCTTGATATAACCATAAAGCTATTTTTTCTTGCCAAAATTGTAACGAATTTTTCAAATTTCAAATTTTACTATTTTAACTAAATTTTTACATACAAAGCTAAAGGTTCACATATTTTCTAATAAATTTTTAGATTTTGTTTATTCTCAAAATCCTTAAATAAACCATTTATTTATAATAATTATTGATTCTTTGTTGGGAATGTTCTAGGGTTTTACTTTTGAATCATTCCACATTGATTGGCTCATTTATAATTCATAACAATTCAATTTTAAAATTCCTCAAAAATATTCATATTCATGTTGATATAGTCAAAAACCTCTTTTTGTATTCCAAAATGTTGTATGGATTTTTCAAAATTTTCAATTTACTATTTTTAGTAAATCTTAGCATACATGGAACAAAGGGTACCTATTTTTACCTAAATTTATGGGTTTTTATTATTTACTATTTTTTACTAAAAAAACTTTCTCAAATTTTGAAAATAACCACTATCCTAAAATTTATAAATATTTATTGTGCACATCTTTAAAAATAAAAATGATATCCTCTAATGATCTTCATCCATTGGATTTTATACTTTTTAGGAATGCTATGTCATATGGTTATTCTAATGTAAATAATTTTGAATCTCATAGACCTCATCTTATAGATGTTCTAGTTTATGGAAATGTTATACCACATGATTATTCTAAAGAATGGACTAATGATGATTATTGTAAGAATGACAATGCTAATGATATATATGAAGTAAATGATTGTGAATGGAATGATTTTATCCATGATTATCATGAAGAAGTGGTATAAAAATATATTATTTTTGAAAATAAGGGGAAACTCCACTATATGTTCACAATCTTATTTTGATCACTTTATTAATCAAGAGAATAATAATTATACGTTACACATTTATAATCCTCCTATATTACATGATTTACAATCTAATGATGCCTATGTGAAAATACACTTAATTTATCTTTATCATTTGTTAGTGCATTTAATTTCATTCAATCTTATAAAACAAATGTGGATGAAAATGAAAAGTAATGCATAATTCAAAATTGTGAAAGTATTACTCTTACATTTATATATGTTCCTTGTAATGATGCAAATACAGTAAAATTTGAATGTACTTATCATTTAAAAAATTATGAAAAATGTGAAACCATTTACCCTTTCCTATATGATGCACGTGTTGATATTATTTATGTTTCTATCTCCTTAGATTATGAAAATGTTATCATAATTGAGAAATATTCTTCTTTACAAAAAAATGAAAATGCTACAAAATGTGAAAGTACTTGTTTATCTCCTTATATACATGAGGACAATATTATAACAAATAAAAATAATTTTAGTTCTTTATTTTTTAAAATTACAAATATGATAATTGGAAATAGCTCATGTATGCTAGATGATATGTATTCTAGAAAAAAAAATGTGATTCTCATCTTTATACAAAAGTTACAACAAATTTAAAGTCATTATTATCTTCCTTTACTTGGTCATAAATAATTTAAGTGTGATTCCTCTATTCATTATCTAGAAACACATGTGGAAAACACATTTTATTCTCTTTCTATAAATTCAATCAATGTTCCCATATTTAATGTTTCTGAGCTATGCATTAATGTGGTTTTTTAATTAAATGATAGTTTTGAGGAACCCATTTTTTAAATACCCAAAAAAATTCCCAAAAAAATCAAGGAAACTATCTTTCCTCCTATTTGAATTAATGTTCTTAGGGTTAAAATTAATAATATAGTCCAAACCTTAAACAAACCTCTTAAAAACCTCAACATTCCTTTACAAGAATTTATATCCTTAATGCCTATTTTAGGTGATTTTCAAGATAAAATACATCATTTATTATTAGAGAGTAAAGCATATAATGATTAGGTTGTCTCTAATGCAATCCATTGTAATTATATTATAAAAAACATTTTACATGCACCCTCAACACCTAACTTCCAATTGCCTACACTTTCCACATTGGATGTGAAACAGTACCCTTATTTACATATTAAATCTGTTTTTAGAAGCTATGAATGGTTACAATGGTATTAGAATATTATTTCAAATATTTCCTAAGAGTCTAGTAGGATGTGCACTTAATTGGTTTCATTATCTTCCTAGTGGATCTATAAACACCTATTTAGAACTAGAGGAATATTTCTTGATACAATATATTCTAAAAAAGAACCTAGTGTAACTTAGGAATAGTTTCCCTCTTTGCATCATGAAAAATCCAAACAAGGTTATGATTTTATCCTAATATTTGAGACTTATCATTTAATGGATTAAACAACTTATCTGGAGGTCCAATACATCTTTTGTAGAGATCTTATCTATCCATTAAAATAGAATCTACTCTATCATACTTTTAAATCATTCTTAGCTCTTTGATATCAGGCCTTAACTTTATAATAAGAATTGGGTTTGGTCGTAATATCAAAAAAAAAAATATGATACATTGCCTTATATAATTAATCTCAATCATCTAAAGTTAATGAAAATAAAGTGCAAGAGTTAAATAATAACTTACACTCTAAAAATACCTGTATTAACACATTCCATAATCAAAAGACAAATACAATGCATAATGTCAAACAAGTCAGGGTACTACATAAAGGAAAGGAATAAACATATGGAATACCACCTAAAGTTTAAATAATATACTTTTATTAATAGGAAACCACTTCAATTTGATCATCTTCAAGATAGACCATGTGACATGTTTCATACATTATTGGATTAGAAGTTTATTACTCTTCCTTTGAACTACTATCATTTACCACATAAATTTGATAAAAGAAAAGGTCAACCATTTTTAACTTACCATGGTATTGATGGACATATTGATAAAAATTGTTATGTTTCATGAAACAATCTTACACATGTTGATGATAAAGGAGTTATCACATATGGGAACAAGACAACAAGGTCTTTTTCTCCTAGTTCTTCTAGTAGTTATTATAAGAAGACTAAGACATCCCATGACATTATTATGAAGGAATGAATGGTTTAGCAACCAATACATAAATAAACCACAAGAAGTGGTCATTCTTCTTGTTCACATTCTACAATGATAAAAAAATCCCAAGATACTCCTATTTAGGAACTATTCATCATTTGATCTCTTGATATAAGTGATATTAGGATGAGTTTGATTAACAAACTATATGTCTCTAGTACATATATTTCTATGGAAAATCCAATATGAAATAAAAATAATAATTAGATAGATATGGATTAGGTAGAGGTACAAGTAAACAACATAGTAGAACAATTAGAAGTGGAACCATTTTTAATTATTTAGCAGTAGACCAACCATATTGATTATGCTATATTTCATCTCTAACCAATATATTTTCATATTAAATATTTATCAATAATGTCATATATATATATAATACAAAAAAATAACTAATACTAACATTAATTACTTATTATCAACACATTATACATACCCAAATGCATGTGATATTATATTAACTAGAAATAAAAATTTACAAAAATCATCACTACAAAAACATTTAAGAATATCACACACACATATCCAATACAAAATGATATTATATATGTTCACAGACACACACACACACACACACACACACACACACACACACACACACACACACACACACACACATCAAAAAAATATACATGTCAACTAATAACAAGGACATCCCTTCATCTAATATATCACTATTAGCTAGCTTCGTATACTATGAGGTCAAAACCTCATCTTGTCTAATTGTTCCATGTGATCAAGATCATGACATAAATCATCATACCTATATCTTTATTAATTTAATATGAATCCTAAAATGATTATTCTTAGACTATATCTCAAAAAATTAACTAAGAATTTCCCTAGATAGATCTTAATCCTAGCTTAGCATAGGCCATCTATTAAGTTCTACATATAGGTCATTAAATTCTCCTAAAAATATAGTATCTATTGTAATAGTCAATGAACAAGGATAAAATAGATATGAATTTTCACCCACAATCTAATAAAATTGCTTTATCAATCTGCCACATATTGTGTCACATGTCACATTCATGTCAGTTTACCTATTGACACATCCACCATAGAAAAAAATAGTAATCACCTAAAATATCATAATTTTTTAATACAATATCCAAAAATATACAGATTATAAAAAATACCAAAATAAAATAATTTAAATAATACCCATGCTCAGCTAAAGTTGTTATAACTAGGGCATCTACACCATCTGGTTATGTTTCAAGATGTGTTCTAGGTAACACACCTCCTCCAAAAATATATCATCCACCCTATTTTAAGGGAATAAAAAAATATCATCTATTACAATAAAAAATAATATATCCTATCATGTATTAACCCACCACTATGTATAAGATATTATGTACCCTACATCATCAGCATCGACTAAAGGAACAACCAGATCCTGACTGCTCACTAGATTATGAGCCAAATATAAAATTATGTGTCTTGGCCTTGAACTCAATCTAACATATTCTATCACACATTGATTCCATGTATAATTATTGTGAGTGAGATCTTGAACCAATCCAAACTATTGAGTCACTTTTTGATATTGAAATATCTCTTATACATATAAAAATTGTTCTTTTATCCATATGCTAAATCAAACATATCTCAACTCCCAAATATCATTTTGTCCATGAACTATATCCTCTATAAGGTCAGTATCAAGTCTTCGAATATGTCAACATGTCCAATACCACTTTATATTCTATGGTATTTGGTACTCTCCATCATGGTAGAACTCATTGGGATGTAAATATAACAAGATGTGATCAATCCTAAAATGGGCCACCAAAATGAACAATAGTAATATGATCATAGGACCATACATGTAAATCTATAATGCCTACGTAGGGTGCTTAAATGCATCTCCAACTCTTGATATAAATGAGCTTGCATACTCCACCCACAATAATATTTGTTGTGGCTCTCCTTAATGGTTCAAAAAATGAGATACATATGGTAAAATATAGATACTACTCTTCCATCCATATATATGATGATTATAATATAAATTTATGAAATCCTAAAACATTTGCATGTATAATATTCTCTAATAACATGCTACCACCTTGGTTTACACCCTCAGTTCTACCTATCATAAATATGTTTGCTCTCTGTATACATCACAAGCCCATAGAATCCATCACTACACTTCTCTTGCCAACAATAATAATTATCAAGATGTACCAAACATCCTATAGGGTAATATTCATCTCACATGTTGGTAACCAAAAGTATAAAGATCAAGACTACATCACTCTATTAAAATAATCATCAAGTGCATATTGTATGTAATTTGTATCAATCATCGAGCATGTGCCAAACCATCCTATTCCAATAGTTACCAATCAACATCATCTAAATATAGCTATAAAAAGGCACCCATACGTCTACCATGTTTAAATTCATGTGGTTGTAAAACATGCTAAAAAAAGACACTCACAATGTTTAATTAGTACCTAATCTAGACAAATTTAATATACATATACATAATTCAAAAAAATGTAGTAAAACATTTTCATAGACAACATCGCCCAACTCACACATACATAAATATGTGCATGGAAAAGAATGTCCCATACATGGTAGTAATACCCAAAACTAAATGATACTATCCTAAATAGAAAAAAATGTCAAATTCTAATTTTCTTAGTCAAACTGATGAAAAAATAGTCAAAATGCTACAAATTCAAAATTTTACAAAATTTTATAGCTAAACAACATTATTACACTGAACGAGGGAAATTGGATATATAAGAACTCCCATGTCATCTTTGTTTCAATTATGGTTTGTAAGAACACAAATAATAATGGTAATGTGGCTCTAGACTCAGCATCTTTGAATGCTTAGAGAAAAAATCTCAATAAAATCAATGGTGAAAATGAAATTAAAAAAATCACTTTCACCTTATTATCTAATCTTGAGTTGATGTTTTCTCAATGATAATTATTTTTATATTTAATGAATGTTTTTTCAAGAATATGATGTTACTTGTAGATTTAATAGATTTTGACCTCAATCAAAATATCTACATCAGTGGGTCTATTATAACTAGACTAAGGAGTGTGAGATCCATTTATGCTCAAAGGGTTTTTTTATAGTTCAGTTTCTCTACCTTAAATTTGTTCAAAAAGTTTTTAAGGAAGGGCCATGGTTTTGGGGTAGAGTTGGACTCTTTACAACCCTTGGTTTTTAGGGTTTGATCTTGCTACTATGGTGGTGTCCAAAATGTCAGTTTAGATTTGGATCCCAAATCTTCCTTTTCCATTTTGGCACCCTTCAGTGTGTGAATCTATTATAAATTCTTTGGGAAGATTTATCAAGATATGTTTTGAGATATTTCAGCAAGGAATCTTCACCTATTATCGCATTTGTGTGGAGGTGGGTCTTAATAAAGGTTTGCTAGATAGAATGTAGTTAAAACATGACCTTTTCCTATGGATCCAAGATTTAGAATATGATAACATTACATTTAAATGTCATTCTTACCATCAAATTGGACATCTCCAAATCACATGCCCTCACACAAATAGATCGAAGAAAAAAAAGGATTAGTTGATTAAATCTAAAGCTGGCAGCCATATGAGCATCCTCCTTCAAAAGAAGAAGTCAAAGAAAAATATACAGATGGACCAACAAAAAATTATAGAGCAGATGCCATGGAAGAGAAATTTGTGGAAGATACTATTTTAGGTAGAGGAATCAAGAAATCACATGAATCTAATACTTCTGATTCAGATAAGGACCAAGCCCTAGTTGAACTCCAATTACAGCTAGTTACTATTGATATTCCTTTTACACCTCTTATAGAGTTATGGACTAAAGTTAAAAAGAATAAGGGTAAAAAATGACACTTTGAGATTATTGGATCTAACACTCTAAAATGTATTTGATCTGGGTTATTCTCTTGTTTCTATTTTTTCTACCCTCGAGGCTTGTTTAGCTTGAGGTGTCTTGGCTTTTGGGATGTGATTTTTTCACCTCTATTTTTGTATGACCAACATTGTACTATAATTTTTATTAATAAATATATGCTTTTCAATTAAAAAAAAATGATAGTTATTATACTAATTACGTGTTAGTTCTATTAACAAATCAAAACTTTATAAAATAATATCTCAAGTATTATTCATCAAAAACACATTCCATAAATTGACATGAGACACACATGCAACCATATTTTGCATTTTAAATTTTAAATAATTACTAATACAAAATTAGAAAATGATTTAATTCAACATTTAATGCTATAAGTGTCATTGTACTTATAAATTTTACTTTATAATCAAATGACTATTTATTATTTTATCAATTATACTCTATTGTGATTAACATAATCATAAATCTTGACCAATACACAATATTATGACATCTATAACCTATCAAACATTTTTAACTCACTATATCTTTCAATATGTTTGATTTATTGCTCTCATTTTCACCTCAAAAGAGGGAAAAATATGGTGTACAAATCTATGAAATATACAAAATAAATAATCAACCACCTATCGTATCATAGTGTGATTTATATAGTCATGGGGGAATTTTTCATTACACATATAACTAGAATCACAAAACAAATATTATAGATTATATAAATACTACACATTACAGTTATAGAATGATATAAATGGTTTGAAATTTGGTCATTGGCATATGTTATGGGACATGATACAAATTCATGTTCATTCACAAGACATAATTAAAAATTTGAGCATGATACGAATTTATGTTCATTCAGGCATCATTCAAGTTCATGTTCACTATACTAAATCAAATTCAAAAGGCATAATTAAAAATTCCACGGTTTCAATGGGTCATGATAGATATTCGTGCTTATATATATTATATACTATCTATGCACATGGTAGGAGCATGGAATACATCCATTCTCTTTCAACCATGTATTTAGGAACAAAGTGAAAATTGAATTATAAATAATATACAATGGTTGATTTAGTGCTAAGAGCATAGTGCGTAACTTCCAGATTATTGTGCACTCCAATATTATGTGTGTAAATATATTTTAGATTCCAACCTATTTCACATCTCAGGGTTATAAAGACCATCAAAGGTAAATTGATGTATCAAATATCTCAATGGTTATTATTCATTATATATATGTACAATTCAAATTAGGGCTTGATGATTCAGATATAATGCACATTTCTATCAAACTTTGCCTTGATCTTTCATTGAAGATTATTCTTGTTTCATTCAAAACTCATTCCCCATAGTCCTTTTGGGGACAATCATTAAATAATGGTTATAATTTTCCTTCACAATGATTCATGAGATCATTATACACTAGTTTTTAAATAAAATTTACATAGTCAATAAACCATTCAATAACCTTCAATAAAGTGAAACATTCTTTGTTCATATACTCACTTTTACCTTCTTGGTACTCTCTTGAATGGTTAATGACAATATTATCTTTGAATAGGACATCAAAACAAAATGATGATTCAAATCACATAGATACCCTTCCTCTTCCTTATAAAAATCCTTTTATAACCTTTCTTGTGCCATTAACTCAAACTATCTGCTCACTTTCTTCACACAAGCACCTTTCTAGCCTTATCCCCTACTAGCCTTGTTTAGGGGTAAACCTCCCTTTTGGGAGAATCTAACATACATTCACAAGAATATAAATACATATTAATTTACCCTTTTGGGCCATACAACTCCCACCTTAACCTTTTGGCATAAATCCGAAGGCAACATGCACTTTTTTCTTTAAGCCTTTCCTCAATTAACCCTCCAAATGAGTAAGTCTCCTTAGAATGAGCTATGTAAAAAATTTCAATTCAATATATTGACATTTTTAGATACCCATTTTTTCTTCCCCAACTGAATCCATCATTTTCAGGCTTTCTTCTTTGGATAAATTCACTTTTCCTATACTACCCTTACTCCTTTAGGCCTTCCCTAGACCTAACACTAGCACACAACCCTATTTCCATAATTATTCATACCTAAAAAATCTAAAACCTATTTAATAAGTTATATTACATCAATTTATGCAATATTACAAAATTCATGAGTTTTCAATGGTTAAATATCCTTATTTGGATAAAACCCTAAAACCCAGGGTTTGAGGCCACTCTATAGGCTGAAAGTGCGTTTAATTACATGTCTTGTTCCAAAAACCATTTAAAATAAAAATAATGGTGTGAATGGGTCTATATATTCCTCTTACAACATTTGTATTCAATAATCAAATTTTAACAACCCTTAGATCACTCAAAACACAAAATCTTAGTTCTTTAGACTGTATTCTATCTGATAGAAATAGGGGTACTACAAGGTATTTGTGTTTTTACACATAAAAATAATATAACATATTCAATAATGTTATAAAAAACTTAAATTAATATTCAATACCCTTGTATACCACATTTTAATCCAAAACAAAAAATTAAGATAAAATACCAATGTGTACATAATTTTGAATTTGCAGACTGTATGTTTTAATGGATAAAAATTATGAACAAGTGAGAAATTACCATCTCTTGACCAATAATACTCATAAATAAATTATTATTAACACTAATTACATGTTTAATTTCCAAAATTTCACAAAACTCCATGAATAAATGATCAAATACTCAAACTATAGTTTGAACTTAGATTGTTTGCATGCATGCCCTGTCTATAAACCTAATTGTCTCCACATAAGTGACTACTTAAAATTCAAAATTGGATTTCTTATCTCAAATTATATAATATTATTTTATCACAAAAAAACAAATCAACATGAAATAATTTTTTTTACCATACCGATGCTTCAAATACACCAGATGCACTATTCTCAGCCATGCAACTTTCATGCATACACAAATTTTCATAGCATAGCATTCTTGATTCAACAGGATTATTTACATCTCCATTCCTTATCATCCTATAATGGGATGAGAGGTTAATTTTTAAAAAATAATTATCACACTATATATATCCTACCTATGAAAATAAAAACTTTTAAAGCAAAATTCATAACTGTTTCTTGATCAAGATTTCACTAGTAACTCCTAGTCCAATGTAGGAAGGTGGACTGACACCTCTCAAATCCACTTGACATATATATATATATATATATATATATATATATATATATATATATATATATATATATATATATATATATATATATATGACCTTAATGAGACCATAAAGGTAATTTAAAACTTTAGTTATCAATTATACATCATCACACTCTCTTATACCAACTATTACATCATGAAAATTTGAAAATCTCTTTTGGTGGGAAAACTAATTCAAATTTTACACACTTAAGCCACATTATAGACCATTTGTGAGCACTCCAAGATGCCCCTACATCATAATCCTAAGGGGATAAAATATTTACACCCTTTTTATTATTCATTCAAACTCTCATATAGGTGTGTGTGCTCTTGACTGCCACACTTGTGCTTGGTCTTGCCTCTTGCTATTTTCCTCCATATTATACTTGAAAAAGACAACAAATAATTAAATAAAACTTGTTATTTCTCATTCCCTTGAGGCATTGTCCATATATCCTCTTTTCTTTCTTGTTTCTCTTACTCCCAAGTACCTTCATGTGCTTTATATGTTTCATTCTTCTTCTTTGCATCAACCATCAATGAATCTTATTCCTCTCCTTGCATGACTTATCCTTCATCTTTCACTTGTAATTCAACCGAAACAACTAAAACTTATTCATATAGAGTGCTTCCATATGCTTAATTTATTTTTTTCCTTCATTAATGCCCTTACCTTGGACACCACTGCTACATTCCACATGTCTATGTTCTCTTTTGTAACTTCCTTAACCATTTATCTATACATTTGATGAGGATCAAATCCATCTCTTATTTCAAAGACTCATATAAACTTGAATATGCCTCATACCTTTCCCTATGCTATTCTCTCATTACTCCTTTGGCTTCAATTTCATCCTCTTGAGTGAGGATATCTTCCTTATTCATGTTATCTTACTTCTAAAATGGTTGACCTATTTGTTCTCATTCCATAAACATGACTCTTCCTTGAGTCTCTTCTTAATCTTGACTTCTTTCGATCACCACTTAGTCATATGCCTCTTCCTCTTTTTGTTCCTTGAGCTTATGAATGGGATAAACTATCTCATCCTTCTCTTCTTCTCTCAAAACTACATTCACACATACTAATACATCATTAGATTTCAAAACACGATGCTTGATTTCCTCCTTGTCCTTCATCTTTTATCTTCTTCTCTTCTCCATTAATTGCTTAATTGGTCACTTGAGTGGCTTCTTTCTCATGACCCATCAAAGATTTGGGTTCAAAATCTCTTTCAGTTTCTCTATCTTGTTTAACATCTCATCAATTTTCTACCTCATCTCTGTCATCTTTCTCTCTCTCTATCTCAATCTTATTCTTGGTGTCTTCATGCACCATATTCTCTTTATGGCTTTCATGCTTATTCCTATCTTTCACTTTCCTCTCTACCTCTCCTTTCATCTTCATCTTGAGTACCTCACTTGGGTAGATTATTCTCCTTGTTTTGGTCTCACTTAGACCATCTCCTTTGGTTCACACTTCAAACCTTCTATCATACCCCTCCCTTGGGCCTTTCCTCACACTTGTCCTATCTTATCTTTCTTGAGCTCTATTTATGAGCTTTTTTCTCTTGAGCTTGTTAATAACTCTCCTTAATTCAGGGCTGCCACCATAATACTTACTTGTATTATTTTCTAAATTATCACATACTATCATCCATACATTCAAATAAAATAATTAACCTCAAAATAGATCATACCTTCTCTTTTTTATATTGTCTTACTTTGTCTCTCAACAAGACTCTTTTCTTGCTTAATTTTAACTTCATGAAACATGCAACATGCAACATGAAACATGAAAAATGTAATCAACATATATATAACTTTCCTAGAGCATCTAGATGGCTCTGATACCAAATGATGCAGAGATAATGCACACCTCTATCAAAATCTGCCTTGATCTTTCATTCAATATTCTTCTT
Organism: Torreya grandis; assembly: GCA_037957365.1. NCBI lineage: Eukaryota > Viridiplantae > Streptophyta > Pinopsida > Cupressales > Taxaceae > Torreya > Torreya grandis. The sequence goes on from JARHVA010000030.1 coordinate 3,888,365, forward strand.
GCTTTATTCAAAACTCATCCCCCATAGTCCTTTTAGGGAAAGCATGAAATAATGGATATAATTTTCCTTCATAATTATTCATAGGATCATGCTACACTAGTATTCAAATCAACTTTACATAGTCAACAAACCATTCAGTAACCTTTAATAAAATGAAATAATCTTTGTTCATATACTCACTTTTACCTTCATGGTACTCTCTTCAATGGTTAATGACAATATGGTCTTTGAATAGGACATGAAAACATAATAATGATTTAAATCAAATAAAGACCCTTATTCTTCCTTATAACACTCCTTTTCTAAAATTGCTTATGCCATTAACTCAAACTGTCTGCTTACTTTCTTCACACAAGCACCTTTCTAGCCTTATCCCCTATTAGCCTTGTTTAGGGGTGAACCTCATTATTTTGGGCATCTAAAATATCTTCAAAAGAATATAAATACATATTAAGGTACCCTTTCTATCCATACAACTCTCACCTTAACCTTTTGGTACAAATCCTAAAGTCACATGCACTTATTTCTTTAAGCCTTTCCTCAATTAACCCTCCAAATGAGCAAGTCTCCTTCAACTGAGATATGTATGGAATTTAAATTAAATATATTAACATTTTTATATACCATTTTGTCTTCCACAACTTAATCCATCATTATTATGCATTTTTCTTTACATAAATTCACTTTCCATATACTACCCTTACTCCTTTAAGCCTTCCCTAGACCTAGCACTAGAAAACAACCCTATTTACATAATTCCCCATTCCTAAAAACTCTAAAAAATATTTAATAAGTGAGAGGACATCAATTTATGAAAGATCACAATTTTTCATGAGTTTTTAATGGTTAAATCTCCATATATGGATAAAACCCTAAAACCTAGGGTTTGAGGCCATTATATAGGTTGAGAGTGCATTTAATTGTATATATTATTCCACAAACCATTTAAAAGAAAAATAATTATGGGAATTGGTCTATATATCCCTATTACAACTTTTTTATTCAATAATCAAGTTCTAACAACCCTTAGTTCACTCACAAACACAAAATCTTAGTTCTTTAGATTGTATTCTGTCTAATAGAAACATGGGTACTGCAGGGTATCTATGCTTTTCCAAATCAAAATAATCTAACACATTTAATAATTTTCTCACTAGATTAAATGACTATTTAATACCCTTTTCTACCACCTTTGAATCCAAAATAAGAATTTAAGATAAAATACCTCTGTGTACATAATTCTAAATTTGCAAACTGTATGTTTCAATAGACAAAAACTATGAACAAGTGATAAATTACCATCTCTTAAATAATTTTACTCATAACTAGATTAATCTCAACCCTCATTACATGTTTCATTTATAACCTTACACATAAATCCATGACAAAATGATAAAAAACTTAGACTATAATTTGAACTTGGACCGTTTACATGCATGCCTTGTCTACAAACCTGATTGTCTCCACATAAGTAACTACTTCCAATTCAATATTGGATTTCCTATATAAAATAAGAGAATATGATTTGATCACCAAAAAAAAAAAAAAATCAACATTAAAAAAAACTTCTTACCATACTGATGCTTCAAATATACCAGATGCATTGTTCTCAGCCATGTAAGTTTCATGCATACAAATTTTTTCATAACATAGCATTCTTGATTCAATAGGATTATTTACATATCCATTATTTATCATCCTAAAATGGGATGAGAGGTTTCTTTTTACAAACTCACTCTCACACTATATATATATCCTACTTATTAAAAGAAAAACTCTTAAATCAATATTCATAATTGTTTTTTGATCAATATTTCACTAGTAACTCCTAGTCCAACGTAGGGTGGTGGACTTCCACCTCTCAAATCCACATGACATATTTATATATATCCACTTTTAGGACCTTCATGAGACCATCAAGTTAATTTACAACTTTATCTATCAATTACACATCATCACACTCTCTCAAACCAACTATTACATCATGAAATTTTGAAAATCTCTTTTGGTAGGAAAACTAATTCAAATTTTACACATTTAAGACACATTCTAGACCATTTGTGAGAATTCCAAGATGCCTCTTCATCACTTGATCACCCCCAATTCTCTATAATTTTTTAAAAAATAACAAATTTCTCCAAATAACATAATTATTATAGGAAACACACTGAGTTCTCAACATCCCTCCATGATTCTACACATCCCATTACCACCTAAAATCTTAATCATGTCCCCGGATAGTAAATGAATAGACACTAAAAATCCCTTCTTTTTTTATCTATGGTAGTTGTACTTATCTATAGCATGCATGAAAGTGTAGTTGTTTCTTGATTTATATTTACATTATTTCATTTAAAGTTAAATCTTTTATTACTTTAACAATGGTTGCATATAATTACATACATCTCATTTTTGAAGGAACACTTTGGATCATTATGGAACATGACACATTACACAACAACAAATTCACATAGGATTTGAAATCTCATTTTTTAGTTTTATCCAACATTTATAGTTTCACTAAAATTCTAGATTAAAGGGGAAGACATGTAGAAAGCCAATTTTGGCAAAATTTTCTAAATGTATGTTAACTTACATACATATCTTAGATAAATATATGTAAAATACAATGATAAATATCATTCTCGAGGTACTCACAATTCAAAACAATGTAAGTTCCTTGAGAATGATATCTATCAGTGTATTTTACATAGATTTATCTAAGATATGTATGCTAGTTTAATTATGTCAGATTTCAAATAATTAAATTATTTTTTAATTTTAGGTTAGATTTTGAATAATTAAATGATAACATTATCATGCCATCATAGTTCCCTTGGATTAGTGTAATAATTACAGGTCCAAATTAATAATAATAATAATAATAATAATAATAATAATAATAATAATAATAATAATTAAATTATTTTATTTCGAATACAACATCAATAAATATAATTCACCCACCATATATTCCATGGTAAGTATATAATTAAATTATTTTATTTTAAAGTAAATAAAATTACTACAACAAAATTATAATTCACCATCATCATTATTTTAAAGTAAATAAAATCACTACAACAAAATTATAATTCACCATCATTGTTATTTTAAAGTAAATAAAATTACTACAATAAAATAATAATTCATCATCATTGTTATTAAATAATTACACCTCAAATCAACAAATTAAAAGTGGGTATTGATTTTTTTATAATGTCAACTCTAAAATAATTAAATGTTAACACACTCAATGTCATTACACAAAATTACCCCCCAGATGCCACTGTAGGAACACCTATCAATGTAATTAATTTTTTTATGTAGGTATTGGAAAATAATTAAACACTTAATGATGCATTTTTATTATATTTCCCCCTTTCACTCTATGGCTTGGATCATATTTTACTTTTTACTTTGTGATCATTTATGACTTGATAAACCATATTTTAATAATTTTGAGTCTTCTCTTAATTCTTTAGGTTATGTTTAATTATTCTTAACCCCTCCTTGAGTCTTTTAAGTTAATAATGTTTCCTTAAAAAAATATAGAATGAGGTATGTATGAATTAATTATATATTTTAATAAATTAAAATAATAAAAATAAATAGCCATTTTAACGAAAATATTATGGGCGTGACATGTAACTAAAATAAAATATAACTCAAGATCTTCTACTAACTCAATTAATAATAACAAAAATAAATTAGCTATACTACTTACACAAATAAATAATTGATAAATTTCAAATTTCTTTGTTTTCTCAACTTAATTTTTAAAAACTAGACATATAATATCTAAGAGCAACTTCAAGTTATGATATAGGGTTAAATATTTTCTCATACAACCATAACTCTTTTACACATGGGAGTAAGTAGAACATGATTTTAAAGATGGCATCGAAGATTTAAAAATTTACCTCTCATAAGAATATGAAACACACTTTTAATGTGAACATGATTTTAAATATAACCTCAAAGATTTAAAATTTTACCTCTCATAAGAATATGCAACACACTTTTAGTATGAAATAAATTCTAGGACCCAATCTTCTATAAATAAATATAGAGGGTTTAATTTTTCATAAAAAAATTCTTCACATAGTTATTACATAATTTATTTCTTATTTTAAAATTTAAAATAAATCCTTACATAATCCCAGTATAAAAACTAAGTCCAATTTATTTCTTCCATCAAAAACTCATTTTGATATCAATCAAACTAGCACTCAAGCTTCTACAAGAACTTATTCATTTCCTCAGCACAATAACTTATCAAATAGGTAGGATTTATCATGTCTAACCTCTCATAATATGATGTCATCAATTGTTTATGGCACTTGTCAACCTAAAATCTTAAGATCTAACCCAAGCAATTCAAAGCACATAGCCATAAGGTTCGAATAGGGACATAAAGTTAAATATTCATGGCTACTAATCTGGAAACAAAATGACACCCCTAACAAGAATTATCTATAGTAATTTTTGGAATTGGGTAGGAAAATGATTGAACTAAAATAGAATAGGCCTCATATTTAGTAGGGTATCAATTTATATTAAAAAAAATGAATCAAGTGACATAGAAATATCTACTCATTATGGGAAAATCCTCTCTTAGAGGAAAATTTTCTTCACTATATTTGGTAATTAGGAGCTTTACAACCCTTGATAATTTTAATTTAGTAAAGGCAATTAGATTGTGCACTCGCATGTCATTGTATTCAAATAAACTATCCATGTCATCCAAATGGCTATGACCTTAGGGTCATGAGAGCTATTATAGATCACAACTTTGTATTTTGTCATTCGCTACGAAGTAGGAGATCAATAGTTTTTTGGTTGCTTAATTCAGGCAATCATGATCTCATTTACTTTGTCAACCGACATTGAAACCAAATTGATGAGTTGGAAAATTTATTTTTGAACTGTAAGATTCACCATTAATATCATGAATATCAATATCAACATAAATAAATATAGTTGATAAATGTTTGGTGTGTTGCACTCTACCAACAAACCACTCCAAGGACAATGTCAAGTCTACAAAAAGTTTTCTTCTTTTATCAAAAAGATTATGCCCTTGACTGAATAATAAAATGCCCACTCTTCACAATTTTAATGTCCTATTTACGTAAATATAAATGTCCCCTTTTATATAAAATATAATTCCCTTGAGAATAATATTAGATAACCCAAATTATAAAATATTTAAATGTGCCCCCTTATCTTAAATGTTACTACCCTTAAGAAGCTATAGAAAAATATGATATGGTTTAAGATTTATAAACACCATATAAATTGGAAATAAAAGGTGTGAAGACTTTATTAAGAATATTTAATGCTCTCACAATCCATATGATTACTAAATTTTTTTCTAGAAAAAACTATGTGAATTTTTAATTCTCAATGTTTTAGATCATCTTCCATGGTCCTTCAAAATAAATTATGATAAGTGGAATAGGACGACCAAAAAATATAAAAAAGGTGCTTCATGAAATAATGAATTTATTATGAACAATCTTACCACATATTCATGGGATTATTCTTTGTTCACAGGGCTAGGGGTGTTAGCATTGTGTATTAGAATATGCTTCATGTTAGAAGTTAAAGTATGTGTATTTGTTTTGACTTGTTAGGGTATGTGGGTTAGGTGAGCATGATTAGTGTCAAGGGTATGACCAACAATTCATCAAAAAGACATTATAGTAGGGGAGCCATATGGAGGACATCATTGACAGAGATTATGACTAGTGGAGGTCAACTTCAATGCCAACAGTATCAGGCATAAGACTTGTAAAAGGGCCATATGCTAGTTTTATTTCCTTATGGAAATGAGCAAGATGAAAACCTAGATCTAAATTTTGATTATAATTGTTTAGATACAACTAATGTTTATTCCATAAGAGACCCACTCAATAAATGAAAGTGAAGCTGCTAAGAGTCTACACAAATAGTATGTAACAAAATATTTCAACAATAAAATACTCTAATCTTTATTATTTTCAAATAGGAAATACAAGCCCTTATATACAATTTTCACTTTCCTATAATAAAGGGAAACAAACAAATCCAATCTTACTTGTATTCCTAATAACTAGGATGCAATCTGTAAGAAATAGAATGCATACACACGTTAAGAAAATAGAAAATTTATTCATTATTAACTACTAGATCAAACTATATTCCATGAAAGGAGGGATGACCTTTCTCATTGTAACCAACTAGGAGAAAATATAGGAATGTATGGGTGAGAGTAGAAACAAGTTACTTATCATTTATTATAATGCATATGAAGTGAAATTAAACTATAGGGTTATAATTTACCTTAAGTTATCATATGCTTCCTTATCATACACACTCATAACACCCATCAAAAAGTTCACCTAATATAAAGCATAATAATTAAATCAATACAATCATAATAAGGTCATACCAAACCATGATTCATGCAAACAATCACATGATCCAAGATTTATATATCTTGGTAAAAGAATGAGAATTATCTTTGACATTTTTTAAAATCAAGATATTCATCTGACAAGTTAGATACCCATATGCTTTATGTAAGATCATACATGGCATGTAAAACAAAAAAATATGAATCATAACATGATACATGTTTGTTAGAGGAAATCATTTGTTTCACTTATGAGTCAAATGTGGTCTTTAGAAAGGTCTTAAAAATGTGAAAATAGGATATAAAACTCATAAAAAGGTACCCATATACTAGAGGAAAACTTATCATATCCTAAAAATGATACCCATCTACTTAGAGGAAGATCTCAGTCTTGAAATATTAATTTTTTAAAAAATGCATAAGGGGAATTAGAAATGGACCCATAACTACCCACACTCTTTCGATTCCTACGATCAAAAACATAGCACCTCGAGCCCTTGGTTACTCCCAAGCATCACAATATTACTCTAAATGTTAGCATCTATATTCCATTTGAGTTTCAACTAATAACTCACGTAGATTTGATTATGTGTAATATATTATTGTAGTCCTACATATATCATCCAAATATAACTCAACATATCACATGGTTGGTCTATAATAGGTTAAATAACATATTTAAATAATGCATAAATGAACAATATATATTGGTAACTAATCATAACATATTCATCTAAGCTCATGTACATTATTCAATATATCTCAAACTTTAATAACTATGACTATATCTCAATCATATCACAAATGTGTGTGTGTGTGTGTGTGTGTGTGTGTGTGTGTGTGTGTGTGAGAGAGAGAGAGAGAGAGAGAGAGAGAGAGAAGACTATTTACAATATAATTAATCATTGTCAAATATAATTTGTATCTATAATCATAAATACCAAATTTTTTTGTAATAAGTTAATTAATAAATATAATCAATATGTAAAAATATAAAAAGTAACAAAACTACACATCAATATCAAAGAATCATATAAAAAATATAATGGTAGAGAATTATTTCATTACACACTAAAAAGGAGGTCATTAACACAATAGTTCAACATGATTTTCATTATCATAATAAATATAATCTATAGAAAAATAATATTAAATCCCTAGTGATAATAAAGTATTTATGTTGAACAAATTTGAAGATAAATTCCATGTACAAAACCCATTAATAACCATAATTATTTGAAGGTGTAGGAGGTTGTATAAATGAATGTATGGAAACTCATTCCACTTATAGAGACATTCTATTGAAAGTCATCAGGGAATAAAGCATAAATCAAGAGGTGGTCTACATGAACAAGTGTCCCACAAATTCAACTATGATCAAAACCTTAATGTTATAGTTATCGATTACTTCAATCATTAAATTACTCAAGGAGAATAATCTGTCTCTATTACCACTATTTCAAATGCATCCATGTGCAAGTGAACGTTGATCATGATTACATAGACCAAGAATAATGTTTTTCAAAGGTTTGGATGGCAAACCAAGTGATAGGTCACTATTGTATCTCTATTTGGAAATTAAAAATACATCAAAGTTTTAAGTGGATAAAACACATGGATAGTCAATAGCTGAATGTTGCTATATTGATGGAACCATAGAACCTATATCCATAGTATAATGGAGGCAATCCCCTTCTCATTAAGGATACTTAATTTTAAATTGAAATCCAAAAAATTATTAAGGAATCTAGTCCAAAAATATTACCAAATCTATATTATAATGATATATCAAATGAGTGGCATAGAAAAACATTGGTATTTATAAAAACACTAGTGGATAAAAGTACTCTATCCATTTCAATTACTTATGTCACATAAATATTTCAATAATTTTGATTATTTTATTGAAAAAGACTAGAACAAGTTTTTTGATCTTTTAATTCAATAAAAATTCTGAATTATATATGCCCACATGACACTTTTCAGTGTCTAGAAAATTTAGATTTGGTCCACCCCGCTAACCATATGAATTTTATCAAGTCTTAATTAGCTGATGGAGAATTTTGTTTTACATGTGGAGATATGCTAATGTCTTGATTAATTCAAGGTTGGAAGATTGACTCTCTCATTATTTTTATTTATTTATTTCTAAAGTTGAAGGAATCGAGACCGACCTAGTACCCAAATATGGTTGATCTAACATAGGGTGGGAGCCCTATTAACCTTAGAGAAATATAACATGGGATCTCACCCCCTCACCCAAAAAATGGTAGTCTAGTAATATTTTAAATGTTATTGGTCAATACCCCACTAATAAATGTAAAACCATTTACAAAGAGACTAACCTCTTGGTATTTTCCACTTAAGAATTTGAAATGTGCCATCACATATCTATATATATTTTTTCCACCATGTTTCAAGTTGGATGAGTTTTGGTGTCTCTAATATTTTTGTACAAGGTACATTACTATAAGGTGTTCATAATAAAGTGGTTGTTGCAAACACTTTAGAATAAATATTTGATTATAACCAATGTTATACATGGTTTAGTTAGTTATAACTTATAGTTGTTGTGATACTATTTAAATATAAGAATATCAGTATAAATTTTTTAATTAGTTAATAGTGGACTAGATTTAATTTAAAATAATGGTATTTAATTAAATTATATTGTTCCAAATAATAAGACATTTTTGTTTCTTATAGATGTAATACGTTATGTAAATCATGGATAGCTTGACCCGAGGTCTTAAACGGAATAAAATCCATTGGTTTTAAAATAAATATATTTTACTGGATGTATCCTTATATCCTTAGTGTATGTGAAATAAGATGATAAAATGTAAGAACTGCATTGCAACTTGATTCCAAATATGGATATGTAGGTAGTTCAATGGTTGAGCATGAATCTAGGAAATTAGGCTGTTAGCATTCACTACTCGAACATCTTTTTTTAGGATTAAAAACATGAACCTTGATAGTGGTAGAGGTAATTTTATAGAAATAAAAGTATTATTATAATAACTTCACCTTTATCCTTGGTAGAAACACACCCTCTTCCTTAAGGAAAACTAATTCTAATTGTAAGGAACCTTGAATTTAGATTGTATTGATCATGTCACATAAAGTGAATGGTAGTTTATAACTATTTGATGTGCATGGTAACATTTATTTTATGAATGGATACATTATATTTATAAAAAACATGAATTTAATTTATTTTTAACATTTAAATAAATTATTATGATTTTGATGCATTGTTGTCCTTATATGATTGTTCTCTGATAGTTTCTAACTTCATCCTTTTTTACTTTATCTTATGTTATGAACATGTCTTAAATAATTAGAAATATTATGCCTTTCTTGTTAATATTTATCACTAATATACATATATAAAAGGAGTTATTTTATAAGTATTTGGAAATTACCAAATGATGACATCAATATCAATTTAAAAAGTATTTTATGTATTTGAGGGATTGTAATTATTATTTTTCGTTAAATTCTATTACCTAAGGTTATCATGTTTACAAAACAATTATATCCTTATGAAATTAAGATAATATTTTTACTTTTAATGGATGAATTTTAGGGTAAAATAGAATATATTGTTCTCATATAGTTAGGAAAACCCTGTTGGATGGATTAGTGATGAAGCAAGCTTTCACCCATTGCTTAAAACTTAATGACTTAGCTAGCATTTGTGACATGTATTTAATGAACTAATATTGTTAAGGTAATTCATTACCCTAGGAATTTTTATCATATTAAATGGATTGATTAGAGCATTAGACCATATAAGAACCATTTTGACTTATTTTGAACTAGTAACCATGGTAATATGATTAATTTCTACCAAGATTTGATTGTGTTTAGATATAAGTTACGATATACTTATTTCCCATGTGAAGGATTTGTTAAGTCCATAACCTTGTTTTGAATGTGAGTTACTCTTCTATGCATGTCAGTAAACACATTGAGGGTTGATAATTATAATTTTGTGATGGTTGATATTAGGATATGAAACATTTCCCTGTACTACTATAGAGATGATATTGAATCACTTTCATTTGAGCAAATAAATCCCACCATGGATTTGAAAATATATTATGACCATATCCATGGTATTATTTTAACCAATCTAAGTTTTATGATACAATAATAAAACACTATTCATGCAACACTATTCATAAGACACTATTCATCCTAGTGAGGTGTCACATCACTATTCTTTATTGCTTAGGTGGCATGGGGTGAATTTATATGGAGTCACATCATGGAGGCACATGGTGGTGGTTTACCTTATCTAAAGAACATGCGCTTCCTTTTGACCTTTGCACATGTGACTAGATTTTACTATTCATTAAATAGTGTTCACATGTTAAGGGTAGAACCAAATTTGGTGATGGAGTATTTATCTTTAGTAGTGATCACTCCAAGTGGATAACATGGCATATCATTCCCTTGGACCTTTCTTCTTTGACATGTTTTCATCCATGTGGGATGTGTGGCATAGATGTTATGTTGTCTCCCTCCTTTATCCTTATTCTATAAATGATTGTATTCATCTTTGGGGAGGCTAGGTGAGTTTGAAGAATAGGCTTGTGTGAAGCCTGAGGAGCCCCTTTGGCTTGTGATGCCACATTTTTATGATTTGAGAGTGTAATCTTAGTGAAGATTTGATTATGTGTATGTGTGAATTATTGAATTAATGATAATTTATAAGAATTCATTATGATAAGTTTATGTGTGTTATGAGAGATTAACATAAATATGACTTTTTGAATCTATTATATGGTTGGAGGCCACATCAAGTGGTATTGGAGCAAGTTTGAATCTTGCTAGGAGGAGAGTGTTAAGATGCTAGAGTGAATTGTTTTATATGTTTTGTAGGTTTTGAAGATGAAGAATAAGAGTAGAGGAACAAGACCAAATAAACAATGGGTAAATAAATTGAAGACCTAAGATAGATTTCTGTAGTTTCTATTGAAGAGATTTGAGGAATGTACTCCCTAAGATATGGTGTGGGAGGTAATGGACTCCCTAAGATATAAGGTGGTTGCATTAAAGAGAGAGATAACCACATGGAAAATTGAAGAGTGCAACCACAGATAGCTATAAAAAGAGAAGAAAATGAGTGAGAAGAATAAGGTTGTCATGGAGGATAATAAGAGAGTAAGGTTCTCATGTGAAGAGAACAAATATGATTTTAAAATAAGCAAAGAGGAAGAAGCTTGTGAGTAGACCATAAGGGAAAGAGTCCTCATGAAGGGGGATGTGTATGTTACATTTATTTAAATAGATGTTGGAGATCCATTATGTGATAATGGGAAATAATTGATGGATGTGGATGTAGATATAGATTGCATCCTTTTAGAGTTGCATGGGAGTGAATATTACCGCTGTGAAGAGTTGAAAATAAAAGAATAAATCATCATAGAAGAGGATATGGAGGTGATTATTATTGATGAAAAATATGAAGAAATCCTTATGAAGGATGATAGAGATGAAGATTAAGAAGAGGGCAACCATGAGGAGCTAAAAGTTTTCATGAAGGAGACCATGGAAGTGATTGATGTGCAAGTATGTTCACATGATGAGAGTATGGGTGATGTTTCAGTCATGAGAGAGGAGCTACAAGTGATGATAATGTGAAGTTGATGTTGAAAATGATATGGCACCTATGTGTCAGAAGCTGAAAATGGTAAAGAATGATATTGTGATTTTTGATGGTATGAAATATCCAACAAGTGGTTAGATGATGAGTTGTGAATAAATCTAGGTGATATTTTGGTGGAGGTGGATGGTTAGTGGTAGGCTTGAGATCACATGGGATAATAAGATGAATGATATATCATCTTGGTGGAAGAGGTCAGTTTGTGGTGGATTGGAGCCCATGTATGAGTCCATTAGGATATGGATGAGATTTTGGTGGAGAAGGATGGTTTTGGGGCTAGGGTGTAGAAACTAGAAGTAGAGAAGGAAAAAGAATATTCTCTAATTGTACTTGCTGTGTTAAAATTGGAGTCCATGGTCATTACCCCTCATGACCAAAAGAGTGGTTCTACCACTTAACCCATCCATGTGATTAAGAGATCACATTATTTACCTCAGGTGTCTGATGTAGGAGCATATAAGGGTTTAGACAATCTTGTATCACACAAAAATAGAGTGGTGCAATTTTTTTTTCAAAATAAATAGTAAGGATAAAATTAGGACAACTCATAGGAGCTGAGTTGATTTTAACTAGAGGATAATGATGTAATGGGAAAACACTATTCATGAGACACTATTCATTGATGAGGTATAAGATGTTATTCATTCTAACAAGGTGTCATAATATTATTCTTGACTGCTTAGGTAACATGAGGTGTATTTATATGGAGTCACATGAAGGCACATGGTGGTGGTCTACCTTATCTAAAGAAGATGTATTGATGCCTCTAAATGCATCATATGTGTCCTTATTGTTTAAATAACACTTATTATTTTAGAATTTTGGGAACTTAGAGCATGAGTAACAAGTTTTGGCAACTTATGTTACCTATGGTGAAATAAAGAAAAAACAATGTTTAACTTGTTCCACAAAATTTACATTAATTGATGGTTGGGAGCCACCATAGACTAAATATATGTAAAGTGTAAGTATCTATGCTAATACTAGTGAATTATGATCAAATATTAAACTAAAAAATAATCTAAATGGACATTTACAATGAAATATAAACTAAATTGATCTGGCTAAAAAACAAGCAAAAGAGAAGGGTAAGGCAGAAAAAGAATAAGTGATTAATGATCTTAGCCCCAAACATTATGAAAAAGTTTGAATTACAACTAAGTATGCATTTAACCAGTATATAATGTAAAATAACATAAGCTCATATCTCATTACACACTAGGCAAACCTCTAAGGATGATATAAAGAAGTACAAGTAAGAATTGAATTTACTTTAATGAATTGATACCACACTCAAATAACATTTGTACATTCTAATGTAGAGTAAAAAAAATGAATTAAATTCAAGATCATTCAACTAATCTAGCATAATCACAAATTATCAACCTTTTAATCAAATATGCAACTCAAAATTCATAGAAACTATTCAAATTTAGGACTTAAGACTAACAATTGAGAGAAAATCCATGTAACAATTGACACAAACAAATTTAGATAATCTTTTCAGAATTCCTTGATTATATTAGCTACTCAAAGTATACAAATTTTGCTCAAAATTCTCTCTCTTTATAAGATGGTAGTATTGCCTTTTATAGGAGGACAAGAAAATATACCAGTCAGTTACAAGATAAAAATGCATAAGAAGTAAGGATAACTATCGTTTTTCTATAAAGTTTTAGAATACATTTGATTTTCCAAACTAAACTGACCTAGAGGTAATATGCTAACAAACTAGCATATACCTTTACAAAAGGATATTCTATTTTCAAAATATTACAAAGTTTTTAACAAATATAATATCATTCAACTACTTTATTGGTGGGCCTTACTCCTAAGAAATTTCTTACTGATGTTGGAGGATATTCATAGCCTTTTAGTGTGGCTCATTGACCAATTCCAAATCCATAGCTAGTCTTAAAATACAGTCCTCCTCATTGTCAACAATAACATTCAATTATTTATCATTTTTGGCCATGGTTTCTTTGATGATTCTAACCTCAACTATCCTTTCTCTTGCATTAAGGATCATGTTTAGGATCATGCTATTGTCTACACTAGATTGGCCTTGACTTTTACTTTTTATTTCCTGCATCATCAAGGTGGCCTTGACAGTGGGCTGTGTAGGGTCTTTGAGCATTGTCCCAAGGACATTTTCAATCCTTTCCATTAGCTCCTCATCATCCTTTAGGAGTCTCTCTAGTTCCCAAGACCATGCACTTAAACCTTGGACCTTGTCAACAATAATTCCTATAATTGCATTCAAATGTCCTAAAATTATTGTTTTGAATCTAAGAATCTACCTTTCAACTTGAATGTTGATCATCTCTATTATTTGATCCTCTAAATATTTTCATTGGAATATTAAATGTTAGGCACCTAGAACAACAAACATGCTTTGATACCAACTGTTAGGAACCCGTGGAAGCACAATTGATTACTTTTTCTTATAAGCAATTAAACACGGAATTATACCAGAATGATTAAGTAACTAGAAACTTGAAACAGCAAAGAATTTGAGAGACAATACACAATCTTGTATTAAACAATCTTCAAAACAAAATACAATAAAGAAGATGCCACTTCTTCTTCCACCTCTAAGGATTGCCACACCTCAAGGACTTCTTCCCTCTCTCTCTCTTGCTCAACCACAACCAACTCAACAACCTGAGTTGTTAACCCTTCCTTGATAGCTTCAGCTGATCTCCTTAACCTTACACCTTGTAGATCTCCTTGACCTTGCTTTCTTGCTTCAATGCTTTACTTGCCTTAATTACAATACATGCCCATGGGTCTCTTAAATAGGATCCCATGCATACAATAATTAGACTTTTAATTACAATAATTAGAAACACAAACTCAAGACTTAAATTAGTCTTCAACATGCAAACACTCTCGGACCTCTTAAATTAGACAAGTCTAATTCTGGAAACGCGTTCTGGAAACACATGCAGAAGCATGCACACGCATAGGTGACCGACGTCGGTTGCTGTCAGTCTACTCCTGACTGACATCGGCCGATCCTTGGTCCCTGCCTGATCGACGTCAGCCACACTGCCAACGCCAGTTGCTGACTGCACTCAGCAACTCCCTAATTAGCGTCTTGGTGAAGCTTTTAACTCCACAACTCAACAATCTCCCACTTGGAGATAAATAGCTGCACCTGTACAACATCCTCTACTAACCATCTTAGGCACCTCCATCTTCAAGCTCAATTTTGAAGACCAACCACCGACACATCCTGTGATGCTACAACTGTCATCCAAGTCCCCTGCCACATCTGAACTTTCTGACAACTCTCACTGCTTGGGAAAACTCAGGTCTACACTATACCTCATGTGATTTTGAACATTGTTTTAAGCTCAGCTTGAACTGTCCAGCCATAGGTGTGCATACCGATTCTGCATCCTGCATCTTAAACCCCACCAACACCTTCTTCACATTAGCTCCCACTGGAGATCAACCTGTGATCTTCCATGTCTCTTATGCCAAAGAATTTCGTTGTTCCAAATTCTTCATAACATACCTCTGAACTAACTTTACCTTTAGCTCAAAAAACTCCCTGTATGTGTAACCCTGCAACAAGCAACCACACAACAGTAACAAGATAATGTCGCGACTCATCATCCACCTGGTAAAGAAAAAAAAACCACAGTAGTTACACTGATGTTGACTAAAGCCATGCTTTGTCATCCCCCTGTCAAACCTGTACCACTGTCATGCAGCTTCCTCAAGACCTTATACATTGGCATTATGTCTCACATATCCATTCCCACTCTTCTCTATCCTAAACATCCATTCATCTCTCAGTGTTTTCTTCCAGCTGACAACTCCACCCAACAACTCCTGTTTGGTTCTTCTCCAAGGAATCACATTCTTCATCCATGCCAAGCTCCCACTGTTTCCTAGATTTACCTATTCTGCTTCTTTAACGACTTCTTGATTCTTGACCATCAGTGAGCAACAAGTAGTGTAAAGAAGGGAAATGACGAATTTGAGGCTTACTTACCCTTTCAGTCCTCCATATAGGCATTTGAGACTCCTTGACAGCTTGCTGTCTGCCCAAAATCCGTTTCAATGACCGATCTCAGCCATCTCTCAGTCTGCACCCGACCAAAGTCAGTTCCATGTGACTGACTCATCACCGACGTCAGTTCTCCTTGACCGACGCTGGTGTTTATCTATTCGAAGCCACCGACGCTGGGCTTCACCCAGTCGACGTCGGTCCCTGTCTGGATGCCGACGTCGGTCTCTGTGTTTTACTTGTGAGTGATGACTTCTATCCGTGAGCTCATCTTGGATCAAAACCCTGTCCATAATGCTCTGCTCAAAATTATTCAGCCCCTGTGACTGACTTCTATCCATCATCTCCTCCATAAACACCAAGGCTTCCGTGTTCATGTCAAAAGCATCAAATTTCCTTTTCCTGTAATGAACTCGATCTATGCCCTCCGAATCTAAACTCATACCTTTTGACTCATGAACATGCATCTCCTTCTTATTCATGTGACTAAGCCTATTAAGCCACATCTCCGAATCTACAGCTGAAGTAGATAAACCAGAAAGAGAATTAGTAATACAAGTAGATAGGTAAAGCATACCTACTTTCTTACCTCTTGATAAAATAAGTGCACCCTTGGAAACCTTCCAAGAATCCATTGTGAGGGTTACTGTGCATCCCTCATCACCCAGCTTCCCTACAGAAACCAAACTCTGCTTCAAGACTAGGACATGCATAACCTCCTTCAACACCCATGTGTTGCCTGTCTACAAGTCCAGTTGTACTTTCCCTTTGCCAACCATTTGACAAGGTGTACCATCCCCTAAGTAAAGCACTCCAAAGTCTCCCTGGACATACTCATGAAACAAATCTCTATTTGGGGATGCATGAAAAGAAGAACCAAAATCTAAAACCCATGGTTCTAACTGACTATCCAAAGAAAGTATGAGAGCATCTTGTGCCACAATACCTGCATCTCTTGCTTCTTCATTACCTTCATGTTGATTTTCTTTACCCCTCAACCAACAGTCTTTCTTTGTGTGTCCTTTCTTTCCACAAAACCAGCAGGTGATACCTCTAGACTCGGATCTCCTTCCCATTTGTGACTTTGATTTCCCCTGCTCAACCTTCTCTCTTTGCCTTCCTCTACTTTCAGCGCTTAAAGCGTTCCCTGATGATGATTCACCTGTGCTTTTCCTGTGAATATCTTCATTCAAGATTACACTAACTACATCATCAACTTTTAAGATTTTAGAAGTAGACGCAGTATTAGATACTGCCATTACCAAATTCTCCCAACTTTCAGGTAATGAGCATAAGATTAAGAGAGCTCTTATTTCATCATCAAAAATAATATTGACTGAATTTAATTGGTTTACCAAACCATGTAAATCACTAAGATGAGTATACACCGATCCACCTTCCTGCATTTGCAAAGTAAATAGCTACTTCATAAGAAATACCTTACTTGAAGCAGAGGGCTTTTCATATAAATTTGCCAAAGATTCTATCAACTCTACCGTTTTCTTGGCCTGTGATAAGTTGGAAATCACAGACGATGCAAGGCACAACCTTATAGATCTCAGAGCCTTCCGATCAAGAACCTCCCATTCTTCATCCTTCATATTTTTGGGCTTGCAATCAACCCCACCCAACGGTAAGTACAAATCTTTCTGATACAGATAATTTTCTATCTGCATCTGCCAATGTTGATAATTCTTGCCGTTAAACTTCTCCATTCATAGTCTACTTTCATCTGCCATTGTTGTACTCCCACTCAATCAAAAACCTCTGAGAAAGACCTATAATCAAACAATAACCTGCTCCCTGCAACATTAGCTCTGATACCAACTGTTAGGCACTTAGAACAACAAACATGCTCTGATACCAACTGTTAGGAACCCGTGGAAGCACAATTGATTACTTTTTTTATAAGCAATTAAACACGAAATTATACTAGAATGATTAAGTAACTAGAAACTTGAAACAACAAAGAATTTGAGAGACAATACACAATCTTGTATTAAATAATTTTCAGAAGAAAATACAATAAAGAAGATGCCACTTCTTCTTCCACCTCTAAGGCTTGCCACACCTCAAGGACTTCTTCCCTCTCTCTCTCTTGCTCAACCACAACCAACTCAACAACCTGAGTTGTTAACCCTTCCTTGATAGCTTTAGCTGATCTCCTTGACCTTACACCTTGCAGATCTCCTTGACCTTGCTTTATTGCTTCAATGCTTTACTTGCCTTAATTACAATACATGCCCATGGGTCTCTTAAATAGGATCCCATGCATACAATAATTAGACTTCTAATTACAATAATTAGAAACACAGACTCAAGACTTAAATTAGTCTTCAACATGCAAACACTCTTGAACCTCTTAAATTAGACAAGTCTAATTCTGAAAATGCATTCTGGAAACACATGCAGAAGCATGCACACGCACAGGTGACCGACGTTGGTTGCTGTCAGTTTGCTCCTGACCGACGTCGGCCAATCCTTGGTCTCTGCCTGACTGACGTCGGCCACACTGCCAACGCCAATTGCTGACTGCACTCAGCAACTCCCTGATTAGCATCTTGGTGAAGCTTTTAGCTCCACAACTCAACATTAAACCCTTGGCCACTATGTTATACTATGCCAATGCACTTTACCTTAGCTTTATTGATTTTAAGGCCTCAAACATATCATAGAAGGATTCATCTAATAATTTGATCATTGTCTCATGCACTGATAAGCTATCCTATGTCTTCAAATCATCATTTTATTTTTTTAGGTTAGATATTATATACTTCATACCTCTAATGCATGCTCTGACCTAAGCTAAATGAGCCTCATCTAGGCTTTCAATGTCCTCTTCATGGATGGGTAGTTTACTAGGATGTTATCTCCTAACTAGAGTTAAGCTTACAAATGGCTTAACCTTTTAGAATGTGAACTCTTAAGTCCCCATCATGGCCTTTCTAGTTGTCACTCTCTCTAATCTAGCTATATCTAGTTTGAATTGTACATTAGTGGTTGGTTCAATGCTTTTTGGAGGTTTAGGGGCCTCCATCTGGGTACTATTTGATGCTCTTGGAGCATCCATCTAATTGTTCGTTGACCCTATAGTAGCCATTAATCTTTTTTCTTCCTCTTCCATCAAATCCTTTATTCATGGATTGATATTATCATGCACATCAATGTTAACAGTCTTGGTCATGGCCCATGAGTGGTGCCAAGTGGGGATTTTTTACATTTTTCCATAGATGAACCAATCAAGGATGATTAATTGATGGATGGGGTACTCATCACTAAATAAGTTGACTTCACTCATGGGGTGAGTGAAAGTCAACTTTGTCTTCTTTGATCCCACTGAGACCATTGCTAATTCTACCTTTCTCTTCTTCAATGGTGCCACTGGGACTAAGTCCAGGGAAATTTCCTTCCCTTTTTCTTTCTCAACCTCCTCTATTTGGGCTTGTACTTCTTCAACATGTTCCTCTTATTCATCAAAGCCATATGATTTAGTAAGGACCTTGAGTGCATCCTCCACTATTTCATTTGGCTCTAAGGCAATCATGTCTAAGTATTTTACTAGAGACTCTAGTCTTTAGGGAGGGACTAAGGATAATGGGTCCTCACTAGGTCTCTATTCCAGCTTTTACTTACTAAGACCTTATGTAATTTATGTTTGGGGCTGTTGTCCTTCTAATTATGGTTGATCTTGTGGGGGCCTTGAAGGTCTAGGTAGAAAATGGTATTGCATAGGTCCCATTTACCATATGTCTTTAGGGGGCATCTGATCACTGGTTAATCTATACTTAAGTCTAATGTTATATCCTTTGAGATTAGCCAATATTTCTTTGAAATTGATTGATTTGATATATATGGTGTCATGGAAATCAAGTTGGTGCACATACACTAGCTTGGACAATTTCTTAGATTTCAAGTGTGTGAAGACTGTGTCATTGGGGTCCCACATCTTTAGCTCATCAAGTTATAATTTGAAATATTCTCTATACCTGGCCATAGTACTTACTTGATCCTAATTTTATAACATAATCTTTCCAATAGTCAAAGGAAAGGGATAGAAGAGGCCCTTCCTTTTGTCTTTGCACACTCTATCCACACCATTAAGAAGTTGGTATGCAATTTCTTGCTTTGTCAGCTTGATGGGAACATAGATAGGCAACTTGTAAGGTTGGATCAAAATCCCTTTAATTTTGATCACTGTACAATCTAGATTCAACTAGATATCTCCCATTAGATCCACATATTTCTTGATTAGAGGGTTTATCCTAGGCACAGGGATACCTATGATGGATTCTACCAAGGATGGATACATAGTCATATATAAATTGGATGTTATGCATATATTTGAATATGTATAGCTTTGAATAGTGGTGAGAGACTATAAATCTGCCCTCAGGTGACCAATTTTTGATATAAGGGATTTGGGTGGAGGCTAGTAAGGTGTCTAATAGATAGGACATCATGAAGAATTAGTTGTTTGTCTTCTTCTTAGTGGATGTGAATTACCATTCTAAATAGATGTTGATCATCTCTCTAATTGGAGGAGTGAGTTCCTTATCTATCATAAAGTAAATGTAAAACACCTAACTGTTGTTAATATAAGTGGTTGAAGAGGATCCAAATATCCTATTCAATAGAGTCATAATTACCTTAATCCCATCTCTAAATTGGGCAACTAGGATGTTGTTAATAGGGTATCAGATCACATGGTTCCCTTGGAGCAACCAAGGCCTAAAGATGGTGTCTCGATCATTTTTTCCAGTCCATTCCTTATTAGTGGGTAAATATAGTTGGGGTTTTGGAAATTTTTAATAACTCTCAAAGGTCAATGGGGAAATGAATTCAATTCTTATAAAGGTTATTTCATGAATAATCTAACCCTAATCAATCCCATAGTCCTTGAAAATAGGATCAAGGATGTCGATATTGAAGAGCTTGGACCAGTTCTTATTTCCCATGTTTAATGTAGTAGTGTCCAAGTATGTGTCTTTCAAGGCCCTCCATTATCCATAGACAAATATAACCTTTTCTCATTCTTGTATTATTCCCTCTGAGCTGTCATGAATTTTAAACTTTGTAAATTGATTACTACTATGTTCCAAATGGTATTTGAGTCAATATTTGTTTACTCAAATTATAATTAGACTCTCTTTTAACTTAACTATGATCAATTCGGGCTCAAATTAGGGATTTTATGTAAGTTTGGGGCTCTCTTAAAGATTTAATAGTGATGGCTTACTAGGATTTTGGCTCATACGTGCTTCAAATTTGATTTTGAACTTTGCCTTTATACATTTGCATTTTCAACCACATAAAATCTTCATTTTGTGTTTGCATGGCACTTATTTGGCATCTATATGTCAATTTTCATGGCATTTTCATAGATGCATTCAAATCACTAGGCATTGGTATTTAAAAACTACCTTTTATTTCACATCATTCAATCAAGATCCAAGGATCAATGTGGGCCATTGATCATGATTTGAGCCTTTACATGTCATTGGCCATCCTTGTATCAAGCCTCATAGTTGTGCCACTTAGCACCTTTATGGGATTTTTGAGATTTGTACTCTATATCAGTCACATATTGAATATGTATCCACCATGTGTCAAGCTCGTAGACTCTCATAGAATCATTGAATAGTCATTAATGATTTCACTCTATTGGATCAATAGTCACAATGAAGCATGGACTGTTAGATCTTATAAGATACATGAAATTTAATCAGTGTATAGTCATAAAAGAACTTAGGCTAAAATATTTTAAGCTAATTGTATTTCATATTAATAAACATGCCACAGACTTAGACTAAAATATTTTATGCTAAGTTTTAAAGAATAATATAAAATAACCCCTTCAAATGACATAAAACATGACCCATTTGCCTAGACAAAAGGTTATACAAGCTTAAATTTGATAGCCTTATAGACATCAAAGATGGCCTCACAGATGTCAAATGACATTTACAAGAATGTCAAATTTGAGTTTGTGAAGTTTTTAGTTTTGGTGGGCTTAAATTTGATGATCACATAGATGTTAATGATGATCTCATGGATGTCAAATGATGGTCACATGAACATTGAATTTAATCTCATCAAATTCTTACTTTAAATGTAGGAGTATGATATGGTGGCTCTATAGGGCTTCCTGATCCTTTTGAATTATCAATTTTATATTTGATCTATCTAATTAAAATATATGATAAAGTGAGAGTCATCGATTATGATCTAAGAAATTACACACCATTGGTTCCATTTAATATGTGGGACCCTTTGTTATTAAACTTTGAATGTGAGAGTGTCATATGGTGACTAAATGGAGCTTCATGAGCCTTTGAATTTTCATCAATGTGTTCACTCCATTGGATCCTTAGTCCCAATGAGGTGCTAGCCATCAATCATGATCTGGATGATCACACATGATTGGTGTGAAGAACCAAATGCTCAAGTTTGTTGGGCCTTTTTCACTCTATTAGATTAAGAGGAGTGAAGAAGCATGGACCATCAAATCCTACAAGAATCAAGGTTTTTAAGTTAGGAATTGGGATGAAATAAGGCTTAGGATAAATCATTAAGACTAAGGCCCCATTAAGGTTTAAAAATATGATGGGGCCTTGGGATTAAGACTTTAGGATAAATAGGTAACAAAAGGGCCATGTTAAAATAATTAAAAGTGACCCTGTTAATACAAACATTAGAATCGGTTAGAAATATAGGAAATAAAGGAGGGGAATAAAAGGGACCAAGTAGGACTTTCAAGTTAAGGTTTATTCATGTTAAGAAATATGACTAAGCCTTAACATTAAAATTAAACTTAAGTCTAAAGTAATTTGAAATGTTCCCACCAATTTGCTCTTGCCAAATGTAAATTTGAACCAAGGGCTTGAGCTAGAGTTTTTTGAAGGAGAGACTTTAGAAGATGAAGCTTGAATAGAGTTAATCTACAAATTTTAAGCATGATCCCTTCAATAAGGCCCCATGAAAACTAAAACTATAAGGCATGAAGACCAATTATTAGCAACATTATGAATACTCCAAGCAAAACCATAAATTAATAAGACAACTTTATCAAAGTGGATGATCTTTAAATTCTAATAATGTTCAAAACATGCCATGTTTTTAGGGTTAAGATTCAAATTTTCTTAAGGGTCCCAATTTTCAAAAAATGGGGGTATTTTGACCTCAACAAATGATTACTTCCAGGGGAAACATAGAAATATGTTAGAACTTAGAGACTCTGGTTTAGACAAACAACTAAGTCATCCACTCTAGTTGATCAATGCAATTATCTAAATCATTTTATGGTTGAAACAAACCTTGTAATTACATAATTGGGATCAAACATTAAGATATAGCCATGTTGTGTGTGTGCTTTTATTCTACTTATTATTTTCCATAGGATTCAGGGGACAACTTCTAGGTTTCATATATTTAATCATTAACACTGACTTGGAGCATGCTTAGATATTAATTAAAAACCTTTCTTCTAGTTTAGGGAAGGCTTGGGATTTTCTCTGTTGTTAGCTAAGTATCCATAGACCCAAAAGAAATGCCTTTGGATACACTCATGACCTTGTTCTACTACTAACTAGGTGTTACTATAATCACCTATGCTTTTTGATTTTGTATTACATTCTTATATTTGTATTTTTAGATCTTTTATACTTTTAGCAAGGTTGGGAACCAGGGTAGCCAGGTTTAGGGATTTGGTCAAGTGTTTTATCCTCAGAGAATCACCTATGGTTTCAACCATTATCCAAGGCAAGGATGTTTTTAAGTGCAAGCATGACTATGCCTCAATAGATTAAGCTTTCATCCTACAAGTGAAAATCTTCTTAAAACCAAATTTAGGTCAAGATAATGTTTAATATCTCATGGAGTAGTTGGCCTCTTACATTAATATTTACCATTTTCCTCAAATCATAACATTAGGCTCAAATTTTAGACCCATGGTCAACACATGTATTAGGTTCATACCCATATTCCTAAACTTTAGAGGTTCAAGTAAACTAAATAAACTTTGAGCTGGGTTGTTCAAAATGACTTATTAGAAACAAATAACAAGGCAACAAAAGCAAACACATAATAGAAAGTAGTAAAGCAAGAAATAAAAAGAAACAAATAGATATATACATGTTTATATACAAACAAGAGATATGAAGGAAATAACTGAAAGAAACTAACTAGCTTACCTATATTAAGTCTAACCATCTTATTGGTTTACTCCAAAAAAGACCTTAGGGGGAGTAGTAGAAAATTAATGCTTGAGGTACTAACCATTAGTGGGTAGAGTGAACGTTACTCCTTCTAAGTCTTTGAGTCTAAATGTATTGTCTCTTAGTGTGTTTTTAATATGATATGGGCCAATCCATAAAGGTGTGAACTTGCCATGTTTTACTTTAGGATCAGATGCTTAGTCCCAAAGGAGAACCAAATCCCCTTATCTAAACACCTTGATATTTGACCTCTTATCAAACCACCTCTTCACCATGATCTAATGTCTACTAAAATTAGTAAAGTATTCTTCTCATGCATCTTCTATCTAGATGATGTTTAGCAATCTTAAATTTGTAGTCTACTAGCCTTCTTCCATATAATATTGCATGAATTTATATGTAGGCAAATTGAGAGTGATAGGGAAGATAGGCTCTTGGCCATACATCAACATAAATGGTGATGCCTTTATGTCTTGCTTGATCCTTATCCTATCTGCCCATAGGGCATACTTGATAAGCTTATGTTAAGTCCCAGGCTTTTTTGCATCAAACTTCTTAATTACTCTCATTAATTTCTTATTGGTAGGCTCAGACACTCCATTTCTTTAGGGGTAATGATTTGATGAAAAAATTAGACAAACACCATTATCATATGCCCATTTTGTCTCTCTATGGATATAAATGTGGATCCATTATCACACACCAAATAGACTGGAGTTCCAAATTTGGTGCATATGTTATCCTCCAAGAAATTGATCACTTCTTCAGTCTTACATTATTTGGTGGCTACAACTTCATTCCACCTTGTGCAATAATCTATGATAGTTAGGATATACGTATGACCTTACAATGAATTTGGGTTGATTACCCCTACAAAGTCCAAACCCCATTATGCAAAGGGTTTATCAGCCATGACTAGTTGCAAGGGCATTGCTGCCTTTGGTTTTTTGGTGCTAAATATTTGGCATGAGTGACATTCCCTCATGTGCTTATGAGCATCTTTGAAAAAAATTGGTCAATAGTAGTTAGATCTAAGGATATTGTAGGTTGTAGTATTCCTAGATGGATGCTTATTGCCAAATTTCTCAAGGAAGGTGCTCATTATTTGGGTAGCTTCTTCTTTTGAGAGACATCTCAGGTAGACCCCTTCAAAGTAATTTATATATAAACCCCCATATTTGATCGGATAATGGGCTACTTTGAGCCTTAGGGCCCTCTTTTGCTCCTTGGTTAGTCCTGCAAGATAAGTATCATTAATTAGTAATTTAATGATGGAATCATACCACTCACTAGCTTGAAAGCTTTGTTGATCAACTTGCATAATACTTAGCTTGGGGATAGTATTAGCAATCCTTTAGATCAAGACTTGGCACCTTACTAGTTTGTCATTTTCATTTCTATGTCATATTCTCATAAAACTAACATCCATTTACCCCTATGTTCTCCAAGTTCATTCTAGCTCAGCATGAGCTTTATGGTAGGGTCAGGTAAAATAGCATGAACCTTATTTCTAATGATATAGTGCCTAAATTTATTCACTTCCTTAATGAATGTATATGTTTATTTATCAATCAATGAATAGTTCAATTTAACATTCTTAAAGTTAGTACTCATAAAAGCTATTGAGTGACAACACCCATCAACCTTCTAAGTTAAAACTACAACCATAATATGGTTAGATGAAAAAAATAATGATAAAAGTCTTTTGAAAAGTTAGGACTTATCAAGACTAGAGATTGGCTAATTTATTATTTGATGTCATTGAATACCTTCATAGATTCCTCATTCTAAGTGACCTTAACATCATTCTTTAGCATTTCATTCAATGGCTTGACAATCTTTGCAAAGTCAGAAATGAACTTTCTTACAAAGTTTATCTTATCAAAAAATTATTTTAACTCTTCTATACTATTTGGTAGCTCTATCTTAGATATAGCTTCCACTCTTTTAGGGTCTATGGAGATCCCATCTTTAGTTATGACATGACCTAAAAAATTTCTTTCAGTAACATAAAATATGATTTTCTTGGGGTTTAGGGAGATTCCATACCTTCTACATATCTCAAATACTTGTAAATTCATAAAGTGATCTTCCCTATGTTTAGAAAAAAATGTTAGATCATATATATATATATATATATATATATATATATATATATATATATATATATATATAATGAAACACTTACCCATCAAATTGTTTCTCTTAATTTCTGCTCATTTCTTAATTTTGGAAGAAGACAAGAAACTAGTAATAAAGGTGTGGTAGAAATACTTGGTTGGTGATGTGCATATAATCTAAACGACGATGGAAAAATCCTCTTTGGCTTAGAAATAATAACCTATAGATAAAAAAATACTAACAAAGGGGATGTTAGTAAGATAATTGGGTGGACTGTTTAGCGTGAGCTAGATTCAAGAAGCATAAGATTGATAGAAGGGTTTCAATCCACTCTTAATAACAATTAAGTTAAAAATGATAAAAGTAAGGTACTTACATAAAGTAAATGAAATGTAATACAATGATACAGTAAAATGCTTTGTTAAATAAAATGACTAAATATAGCAAAAGTGGCTCAATACTCATGCCAAAGTGGGTGAAGTCAGGTTCAAAAAATTAGAAAAGGGGATATAAATAGGTAGGAAAATAGAAAGTTATGTTTGGTTGGGGTTAATGGGTTGAAAATAACTTGATATTATTTTCTACCACAGTGATCATCATTGGTTGGGTGAACCATCAGTGGTTAATCTAATCGTCAGTGGTTGGGTAACCGTTGGTGGTTATGGTGACCATCGATGATTGTACTAACTATCGATAGTTTCCTATGGACTTTTGAAGGTACTTAGAAAAGACTTGTAGAATGGGTGAATGATCTGATAATGGTTCTATTAAGGATCCAAATTTTGGAAAACAAGGTGTAGATAAGTTTGATTAGGTCAAGGGGGTTAGAAATATAATGAAATAAAGAACAAGTAGAATATACCTGTAACTTACTAAATGGATGATGGTTTAAGGATGGAGCAATTTTACCATAGTAATAGTATTTTGGCCTCAAAATAAAATTTAATAGAGGTTTAAGTCTCTTTTATTGTTGTTGAGTTGCTTAAAGAAGACTGGATGTTGGAGAGCTTGAATACCTATGTGCAAGAAGATTTATTAGCTTGAACATGGATCATTTTCACCTCCTACTCCCCTCCTTTTATAGTCAAAGAGAGATGGAGGATGGAAGGTTCCCTAGAGGGTGAGGTTATTGATCATGATGTTTGGAAGTTCATTAACACTGCATAAGGTGAACATATTAAATTCTGCCTCATTATCTCACACATAACTGGTGATGTGTTAAGAAGGTAAGGACTTGATCATTGATGGTTAAGTTGACCATTGGTGGTCGAGTGTCTGAAGGAAAAGGGGTCAAGAAAAGGGGATAAAAAGGTTTGGTTAAAGTTTTGGTTAGTAAGTTAGTGAATTTAATTAACTAGGTATTCAACTAGACTTAGGGTCTGATAGGGTCAAGAAGGGTTCCAAGGCATTTCAACATCTAGTACGGTTTTCTAGTGTCTACACAGACCTTGGATGGTATGGTCCATGGATTTTTAAAAAGTAGATCCCATATTTATTAGTCTAAAAGGCATTCTTTTATAAGCAAAGGTGCCCCATTTAGTTATGAAATATATCTTCATCATATATTCCTTGTCAACTAATACCTAGTTGTAGCCTTAAAAACTATCAAGGAAAGACATCATAGCTAAACCTAAAATAACTTTATCACCTGGTCAAGAGAGGGAAGAGGATAATTATTCTTTTTAGATACTTTGTTCAAAGTTTTGAAGTCAATGCATAGCCTAATCTCACCATTATTCTTTTTTATTGGCACTAAATTGGCTACCCAAGTAGAAAGCCTAATGGGAGACATAATTCTAGCATCTAGGAATCTCTTAACTTCTTTGAAGATCATTGGTTCTAAAATTGGGTTTAGAGGTCGTTGTTTTCACTTAAAGGGTTAACAACTTTATTTAAGGAGTATAATATGGGTGATGACTCTTGGATCAAAGATCTTAAATTCATTATAAGACCAAGCTATGACATCCTTGTACTTGGTTAACAACTCTTTGGCCTTCTTGTTTTCCATGTTAGTGCAATACTTTCCAATGTTAAATAGCTAAGTCTAATTTTGAGGGCCAAAATTAACAACATTAAAATCCTTATCACTTACTTTTGGAATTTTATAAACCTCAACTATCTTGTCTTGATTAAATAGCCTCTTTAAAGTAATCAAGCCTTTGGGAATCTAATGGTCATTTAGTTGAATGACTTTACCATCAAATTTGCATTCTCTAAGTGTATTTTCATCAATCTCATCAATGATCTGAGCTTCAAATTCCCCTAAACTAGTCATGAAATTCAATATTTGTTGATCATAACTAAAAACTTGAAAATGATTCAAATTATCTAGGTTCAAAGGATAAGGTATCAGATTAATGCTTAAGTGGGGTGAGTCTTGGTCAAGCATGAGGTTGGTTGTAATAGATGCCAACTAATCAACAACTTGATTCTCCTCTCTGGGGATGGAGACAATGTGAAAGGCATCAAAATACTCAATTAGATTCTAGACCCTAAACTTATACCTCTTGAGGAATGAGAGTTTTCATTGACTTCTCACTTGGTTGACTACTAGTTCTGAGTCATCATAGACTAGTATCTCTTTGACTTTATTTTTTATGGAAAATTGCAAGCCTAAAATGAGGGCCTAATAGTCAACAAGGTTATTGGTGCATGAGAATTAGATCTTATAGGAAGCATGGTATATTTTACCAGTAGGATCAGTTAGGACAATACTGACCCTAGATCTAAACTTACACCTAACACCATCAAAATGTATATTCCACAGTCCAGGCATAACATGAGTACTTTTAGGATCACATAAATTTGTAGTCTCTAGGATGAAAACCCCTAAGTTTGAGTCAATTATGTTGACCTTTAATTGATAACATTGTACTCAATAATCATGTGCTTCATTCTTTGCTCTCTTTCAACCTTGATCTAGTTTGGAACTCATTTCCAAGGCAACCATAAGTGTGAACAATCCATGGATATGTATCCATTCATAACTTTGGTCCATTCCCTTCTTAACAAGATCCCATAAACATCAGGAATGTCAATAAATTAGATATCAATAAACTATTTTAATTTAGGATCAGAGGCCAATTTTATATGGACATTTAATAATTCCCCAACTACCTTGACTCTAGATTTGTCTAGTTGAGTAATAACTCTATCATACTTAATAGGTGTCAAACCAAGTTGTTTGCAAATACTTGTTGTTTTCAAAATCAGCTCCGCTCATTTTTTGAAACAACCCCCTACGAAACTTGTCCGTTTTGCCCTTTGTCTCTCTAAGTCTATTTTTGAGACAAGTTTTTTTCATTCTCGTACTTGCTCAACTGACACCGTTCGAAGTTCATAACGTCTTTTCGTTACTTTTTCCCCAAAATGTGAAAGTTGTTACAGTCTTGATGCGATTAGGGGACCAAGATTTGGATTTTTTAGAGTTAGTGTCTTTCTTCTGTTTTCATGCACGGGTGATAATTTTTGCCGTCAATGCATTTTCTTTCCAACATGCAGGAGCGGCAAATTTTGCCACCCCTTTTTCTGGACGTGTAGGTGTGGCAAAATTTGTTACCCCTCCATTTTTCCTCTTTTACATGCAGGAGTGGTAAATTTTTCCACCCTTGCATATCCCTTCATTTTTCCAGTGCAAGGGCGGCAAATTTTGCCACCCCTGCACTGTATCAATTTTTACATGTAGCATTTATTGCCATGTACACTGAGTGGTTGGGGTCAATTTTTGCTCCATTTAATCCCTTTTTCACCTCATTTTGATTCATTCATTCATTCCTCTCCTCCTCTTGCCTTCTGCCTCTAGATGATCTAGTGAACGGGTAAAAGTATATTTTGGTGGATTTGAGTTCGCAGCGTGCATGGTTTTCCAGGTAGGTCTTGTATTTGGCATTAATTTTTTTTTCCCTCTCTTTAAGTTTTGTTTTCAGTTTTGTTTTTGTTTTTCCTTTTTTCTCCTAGGGCCATCGACCCACTTCCTCTTCTCCTCTTGCCGATCTCTCTCTCTCCCTTCCCCGTTAGCCTTTTGTCATTTTCTCCATGTTGGGGTGGCGATTTTCACCACCCTCCCTTCTTTCCCATGAATTTCCTAGTCTTGCTTGTTAAGGGCGAAAAAATTGCTGCCCTAACCTTGCCCCTACCCACCACCTGCATCGGTGGCAAATTTTGCTGCCGATACAGGTTCACACAATTTACCTACATCGGTGGCAAAATTCACCACCGATACAGGTCGAAAATGCAAGGGCGGTGATTTTTCCTGCCGTGCCTTTTTTATCCCCCTTGCATGTAAGGGCGGAAAAATTCACCGCCCGTGCATGCAAACCATTCCACATGCTAAGGCAGTGAATTTTGTCACCTTTACTTTTTTTCCCCAATTTCTCTAACTCTAGAGGAATTTTCATCCTTTCCATTTTCTCACCTCCTCCCCATTTTTTTCATTTTTCGACCCATTTTTTGACATAGCCTTGTCAAGTTCCCTTCCTTGGTCATGATCACCTAACGTGTAAATTTCCTAATTTATTTAGTTTTTTCTTATTGCACGATCATGATTATCATTGCAGTACCCCCTGAAGATTCTCGTTCATTGGCACCCACTCAATCAAGACTAGTTTCAATGTCTGAAACTTCTCTGAAGAAGTCAAAGTCCATGAAGTACCAGTACCAAGGCATTTTTTTATCACCTCAGTCACTTCTAATGTCGACAACATTAGAGACACAAAGATCGGCCACGTGGATATGGCCGAGTTCGTAACTAAAACCAAGGTGATGAATCTGAGCTCTTAAATGAAAAGGATAATCAAAAGCAACATTCATCTAGTTGCCTCTTTCCCAATAGCGGCACATCATACGGAGTTCATTCTCTAGTACACCTAGTTTTAAAATAGAGAGACTAGATTAGTGTCAGACATTAGCGGTAATGTGATATTCGACTGGACCCCAAATTTATTGATAAAGTCTTCATGTGCCCTCCTGCTACTAAAGTGCTGAGAATCGACTTTATTGAGGCACAGAGAGAGTATGACAAAGATCTCGAGAGGGCGAAGAAGGTGATGAATAATATGTGGCTAAAGACTTCTAGGACTAATTTATCTAGATGGCTACAAAATTTCTTGAGTGATTTTATTGAAGAAGTTGGTGACTTGATTACTCTCTTTAATAAGGTACGAGGTCTGTCATCTTCTTCACAATTCCATGAATGGATGTATCCCTTCATCAAGATAATCCTCTAAAAGAAGCAAGTCATCTTCTGGGGTGAATAGATCAGCAACGCTCTTCATGAGAAGTTGACCAAGGTATCTACTACTTTGAAGTTCTATATGACTTTGTACTTGGTGTACATTGCAGCCTCCATGTGAACCTTTCTATATTTGACAACTGATGGAGACAAGAGAACCACCCCAGTCTACTCATATTACCCTCACTTAACACTAAAAAGATTGATCCATCATTTTAGGAGGGTAAATGATGCCTTTTTCATAAGATTTTTATGCCTTTTCGACCCTCAACTCAAATAAAAGAGAGTATCTGATAAAGCCTGGATGGTCATCAATGACTTTGGCTGCATGTTTTTACAATTTCTCTTTTTTTTCTATCTCTGAGTTAGCTTTTTCCAAGGCTATCCCTATATGCTCCTCAAATTTCTTTTTGACAAGTTGGTCCTAATGGATCTGTGTAGACAAATGGTTGTCGTACACACTAGGCAGATGGAACTAAAAAAAGCCAAGTTTCAGGTTCCTAATTGAAATTGGCAGATACTCGATTTTGACTGCAGCCAAAGTAAAGATTATGAAGATGGAAATGCAACTGGTTACCATGAAACATTTCAAGAGAAAAGACAATTTTGACTACAGAGGTGTCAAAAATATGATTAGAAGAAAGACTCAATTTTATGAGCCTATGATTGAAGACATCTGGGTAGACTTGAGAACAGTTGAAGAAATCAAGAGGATGGACTATAGCAGGCTGACTCTGGAGCAAATCCAATATCTAGGGCTTGCAAATCTTCCCTCTAATTTAGTCGATGATAAGAACATTATCAACAGTAGATACCTGGCTGAGAAGGTTACTAACTCTCCTCTTCCTCCAATTCAGTGGTCCCATAAAGAATTGACTTCTTTGAGGAAGAGATTTGAACTAATATTGGCTAACACCAATGATTGGTTAGCAACCAAAGGGATCACGTTGAAGGAGTTCATTACTGGATCAAACACTGAATTCCAAGTAGAAACACGAAAAAAGATAGAAAATATGACCAAAAATAAAAGTGATGTTCCTTCTCTTTCTAGGCCTCACAAGCCTAGAATCATCTTTGTTTTCAAGAAATCGAAGGTTGTTAAGGAGCCAGAATCAACGGCTAAGGGAGTTGGAGAACAAAGCTCTCAAGAACAGGCAAATCAGTAAATGGAAATAGATGACAGGCCCTCAGAGTAGTAAAGAACTGAGCCTCTACCTTCCCAGGAAGGGGCACAGCCACTCACAAGCATTTCTCCTTCACCACCTCAATCTCCTGTAGCATCTCCTTTTCCTCTTTTTCCTATCAGTGTTCCTTCTTCTAGAGCCATCTCTCCTTCTAAATTCATATTTGACGATCCTCAAGGTGCTTCTGGAGATGTCCTTCGCTCCTCAAGTTCCATCCCTATCTCTCTTCTCCTTCTTTCAACATAGGAGAAAGCTCTGCCATTGACTAGTCAGTGGTTGATACAGTTTCACCAATTACTCCCACTGTGTCTATTGTTACCACTAGTAGTATAGACGTTATTCCAGTGACACTAGCTACAGGAACCATTGCCACAGTGAGTACTTCTTCTCTTTCCCCTTGGTTGTCAGCTTTCACGCTAAAAAAAAGAAGCTAGCCATCTCTTCAGATGACTTTGATTTTGGCAAGATAGTGCCAGTGAAAGCTATGGCCCTAAGAGACCAAAGATCCTTTTAAAATTAGTTGAAGAAAAGGGGCGCAAATTTCTATAAATAGCTAAACCTTCATATGATGCAACCCTTGAGGGTTTTGACATGAGCAGCTATTCCCATTCTCGTGTTGAGCTAGGAAAAGTTACTCACGAAGGTGTAAAGAATGATCTATAGTCTGCAATGGACATCATGGTCCAAAAATTTGATAGAGAAAAAGAGATGAGAGATTACTATAAGGCCAAGGCAGAGCAATTGATTGTAGTAATCAGAAAATTCACCTTTCCCTTGAAGTAGTAACCCCAGAAGCCTTTTCCATAGACGACCTTGTTATTTAGAAAGCAGAGAAAACCTATATGAAAGGGAAAGTGCTAGAAGATTATATTGAAAAGATGCACACTCAAAAAAATTCTTTGCTTACAGAGGTTGCCGAGAAGATAAAAAAGATGAAGAAGGTGAGGATAGATTTAGAGGACCTTGCCTCTCTTATTTCTTAGGATATTGATAGTACAAATAAATATCTTGGCAAGTAGACAGAGATAAATAATCTGAAGAAACACACCTTGATATCTATCGACGTCATTGCCAGTAAAAATTCTTATGTTGAGATCAAGAAATCACTGATATATAGGATTTAGGTACTCAAAGAGCTGATTGATGATCTAAAGTATTCCATGGATGCTAACGAGAAAAGTGATACAAGCCTGTTGAATAGACTGGAAGAATTGCCTTGCAACCTCACCTCCAGAGATAATCAATTTCTCTCAGCAGAAGAGATGATTCGAGAATTTAAAGGTGTGGTCCAGAGGAATTTCAAAGAGAAAGCCTTCTCAATGACTTATGTGGATAACATCTTGGATACTCAGTTAACCTTGGATAACTTAAGAACTAGATTAACTAGTCATGCCAAGGTAATCACAGCATTGAAGGACGCTACAATCAGGGCCAATGTGATCTTTAAGAACACAATTGCACCAAACAATATAGGAATTCAGGCATCTATTGCTATATATGATGCTCATTTGAATAAATCTGGTGGCAAGAGTTGAACCATTTCTCTATTTCTCTCTTCTTCCTCACTTCTCATGCATTTTTGTCATGTAAAAGTGCATGCAATTTTGTAATATGTAATTACATGTAAAAAATCTAGAAAAATATGTCAAAGTCAAGGATGACTCATCTTTGACTAAGATATTTTTATATTTTAATCTTTTTAATTTTGAAGGTTTATCCCTATATATAGAGGGAACCTCTTTTGTAAGGAACTCTCTGGATAATTGAGAGCAAAAACTCTACTGAAATTGAGACACTTCTTGAGACTTTGTGCTCAACTTGTAAATCATATTTTATCAAATGAATGAAAAACAGGTTTATTTCAGACTTTGTGTTAAAGTAATTTATGTTATTTAAGAAATAGTTCTTATGTCTTTTTCCCTGATAATCTCTTATCTGTTTGATTTAATAAGTAAAGTGTGTGTATTGACATTATCTGAAGACATTTTTAAAAGATAAAAGAGAGACTTTGAGCTACTTTTATCTTGGTAATCTTTTTATCTATTGTAATTTTAGGCAAAGACTTTGTTCTTTATTTCACTCTACGATTATGCATATTCTGAATTAGTGAAGGAGACAACGAAAGACTTTATGCTTACGTAGGTTTTTTTATAGACTTTGTTACCTACTTCAGGAAATTTTCTGCTCTAAGCTAGATACCATTCTTGAAAGAAGATGAATGTTCTTAGCCAATGACCAAGATTTCTCTCTCTTGTTCCTTGGACATCATCTCTGAAAAAAGAGAGATGGATGTTGTCATACTACCCTGAGTATTATTTTTTGCTTACTTATATATACATATAGCATATAAATATTCATAGGGAACTCTTTTATGAGAGGAGAGATTTATCTCATTTAGATATGATAAATCCACATTTTTTGTGGTGTAAATCTTTTTTTGTTTTAGTTGATATACCCATTTTATTATTAGTTAGTTGATGACAAAATATTCACCCAACAGCTTTTTGGTGACTCCGCTGGGGAATACGAATGTGCATTTTGAAGCCTCAAGCTTTAACTTGAAATAGTTTCAGTTCCTTTTTTATTTGACACTCTAGCAGATCCACCATACACATGAGGCCAGAGAGCTCACAGTATTGTTGATTCTATATTCGAGCTGGTGCAGAAAAATAATTTTGAGATTTCTTCTTCATCATCTCATCTTTAGTGAACTAGGAGCTTCCCTCCTACCAACGCCAGATCTCCTATACTTGATGAAGCTTCTAGCCTCAATACTGGTAAAGCTTTGTCTTTATTGACCCCACCAAGATTTGTTATCCCACCATTTAATCATCCTATCATAATGGCTCAAGGTCCATGGGGCAATTTTTTTAGTCCTCTTAATTTGACCCCACCCTTGCATGAACTACCTTGTAGTTCTACGAAAAATTTTCTCAAGTTTTTTAGTGATGGGAAGGTTCATCCGATGAGCATATTACCACCTTCTCTATAACATGCGATGTAATTGGTGTAGAATTTAAAGACGTAGCAGTGAGACTTTTTGTAGAAACTCTACAAAACACTGTCGCAAATTAGTTCTACCACCTTTAAACTCAAACTATAACTAACTAGAATACACTAAAATTCAAATTTAAAGTTAGATTTAAACCTACTGAAGATGCACATGCCTTGTTAGCACAGCTAACACAGATGAAAAAGGAATCCCAAAAACTTATGAGGAATTTCATAGCCAAATTTAATAAGTTAAGGAACTAGATTCCAACTGTCGCTCAGCCCACACTAAAAAATCTTAAGTGTTTTTTTATCAACTCACAACTTCTCGAAGTAAGTTTCTTATTGAGATGAGCTGGCCCTATAGATCTTGCATTGGCTCAAAATTTGGCTAATGAGATTGAGGATGATCTTATCCTGGTAGGTAAGATCAGAAAAGACTCCAGTAAAAATAGATTCTCTTCATCTGTTAAAAACTCTTTTATAGGTACTACAGATCTTATGGTGCAAAAATTGACAAATGAACTGATAGCTTTGAAGAGACAAATGGCCCAAGATATGTTTATTTCCACCTATCGAGATATGCCAAAAAGAATATTCTAGAATCAATAATATCAGGGTAATGCTACTTAGAACCAAGGGCAACCAAATCACTTGCCTCCCCCTCCAGAGAAATTGGCCATTGAAGCAGCGTTTGCCAATTCAGCGATCAGTTATTTGGAGGTTGAACGCGACTTTTCACTCTAACCTGAGTTGGACCAACCAGATGATGCTAATTTTTTTGAAGAGCAGGAAGAAGAATTAGCTAGCGACTCCAATATTGGTTTCCTAGATTACCAAGATGACGTTGGAAGTGAAGGAGAAGGGTTGGATGGGTCTTATGCTATTTTTATCAAATCTCAAAACCAGTCAACTCCACAGGCTAACAAAGGAAAAGTAGAAAAAGAACTTTGGTCGGTGGTTTCATCACTAAACAAGAGACTCCATTGCCTCCTCAATCAAAAGATTAGGTAACACATAAAAAAGTAAGTACCTCTGACCACCTCATATCTTCTACCTTTGTTACTCAGACTAGTGCCACACGCACTAAAGACTCAGATAATAGACCGTCTTCCTATATTTCAAATTCTTTTTAATTATTTGATATAATTGATCAGGCCAGAAAGACTAAGATCCAAATGACAGAGATTGAGTATTTGAGAGCTAACCTTGAACAATTTGATAGGTTGGCAGAATATGCAAAAAATAAAGCCATCTCTACATGACAAGATTCTTCAAAGACTGTTCATGATCCCCCCAAGGATAAATCCATCCAAAATAATCTTGTCGTGACTCCTATTGCTCTTAGAAAAATAGAACCTTTTTTATGTTTTCCTGCTAATAAATGGTTACAAATTGAGTAATTGCATAATAGACTCCAGAGCCTCAAATAATGTCATGCTCGCCAAGGTGACAGATTTCTTTGGTCTAACTTTGACCAAAAATTTTGAGAGGTGTTTTTCTATAGAAAACAAGTCCCACTCCTTGGTTAGATAAAAGATGCCCAATTTGCTTTTGCATCTTTTCTAGAAAAGAGGATAAAAATGATGGTTCTAGTGGCTGATGTTCTAGCCTCTTATGGCATTCTACTTGAGAAAAATTTCTGCAAGGATGTTGGAGGTGAGCTAAGCATGGACTTGTCAGAAGTAAGGATCCTAATTTAAGGTGTTATGAAGAAATTGCTTCTTGAAAAAGAGACAAGATATGTAGTCACCTGATCATCAACACCAGAAGCTCAAATTTTATTTGAGTCTTCTGGCATAGGCAACTATTTCCTATCTACAAATGAGATCTACAAGGCATTCAATGAAACTCTTTCAGGTGACAACTTGAAAATGTGTTTAGCTAACACAGTAGGAGAATTGACACAGTGAAATGAATGCATGGGAGAACCTCTTCCCCTAAATGAAGAAGTTTTCAATAGAAAAATGGTGTCTAATGAGATATGGATCTTAGAATTTGATGACAGCTACTCTTCTACTAGTTCAGGAGCTAGAGTTGTGTTGATATCTCTTCAAGGAGATATTGTTCCTTTATCCTACAAGTTATAGTTCAATGACACCAACAACACAGCTAAGTATGAATTTATATTACTTGGATTACAAGCTGCTAGAGAAAAGGGCATTAAACTACTCCAAGCTAAAGGGGACACCAAATTAGTGGTTTGCCAGGTAAGAAACCTCTATCAAACTAAGAATGAAAGATTGTGCCACTATCGCAATCTTGTCTGAGACCAAATTAAAAAATTTAACGCTTTCAACATCTTTGTCATTCCAAGAGAATTCAATGATTGGGCGAATGCATTGGCTGTTTCTGCTACTCTCTTAGTTCCCCACCCATATTTTAAATGAGATAAGTACACTATTGAATTGGTCTTTCGGTGAAGTCTACCTGATAATACCGATCATTGGCAAGTATTCAATAATGATGATCAAATCATTGCCTTCTTGGAGCAAAAAGACAGCTTTGAACAACTGTATTTTGAAGGCAGTGAACTTTGGAAATGTGAAACCACTTCTGAATCAAATGCGAATGCAGATGAGAACTTTCTACAGTGTAAAGGGAATAAGATTCTTAAAGGCCTAGTTTTCTTAAAGAAATTATTTGATAACCATGACAAGTTCATCAAATAACAGTGAACAGATTCAAACTCTTCTCAGGATTTTGATCAAGTAAACATGAGAATCAAGGGAGATCCTAAGATGGTGAACATTGAGAAATTATGTACTCTCAAGGAGAGATTCAAGCTTGCTAATCTACTTCACCAATATATAGATGTCTTAGCATATTTCTACGATGACTTGAAATCACTCAGGCCTAATGACATTTACCATGACATTCTTCTTAAGGCTAACTTTGTGCCTTACAAGTAAAAGTCTAGGCAATATAATCTAAAAATCTCAGGTACCATTTTAGCTAAGATACAAAAATGTTTGATGCCCATATAATTTTCTTAATCCATCACTCCACATGGATTGCCAACATAGTGCCTATCAAAAAGAAGAATGGTGAAATTTGAATCTGTATGAATTTCAGAAGCTTGAATCAGCTATCTCTAAAAGATAACTATCCTCTCCCTATCATGGATCAAGTGCTGCAGATGGTAACAGATTTAGAGATGTTATCAATGTTAGATGGTTTTTCAAGATATAATCAGGATGAAGTTAGAAAAGTAGATCAGCATAACACTGCCTTCACCACACTTTGGGGCACCTTCGCCTATCGAAGAATGTCTTTCAGTCTGATAAATGGAGGTGCCATATTTCAAAGAGTGATGGACCTCACTTTCAAAGATGAAGTGGGTAAGTATATTGTAGTATACTTGGATGATTTGACAGTATTTTCAAAGTATCATTCTGACCATGTCCACCATTTACAAAGAATACTGGAACACTGTTATCAGAACGGTATTTCTCTAAATCCAAAGATAGTTGTCTTTGGGGTGACTAAAAGAAAACTTTTCGGACACATTGTGTCTCAAAAAGGTATTAAAATTGACTCTAAAAGAGTCAAATCCATCCAAGAACTTACTCTACTTACCAGTAAAACTGTGGTTCACTCTTTCTTCAGAAATGTGAATTTTTTTCAAAGGTTCATTCCTGAGTTCGCTGAGAAGACTCACCACATCATCAATATGATGAAAGGCAACACTACCTTTAGGTGGACTACAGAGGGCAAATCAACATTCAAAGACAAAAAAATTGATCGCTCGTGCACCAATTCTAGTTTGTTTAGACTACACCAAAAAATTTAAAATATACAGTTATGCTTCTGAACATAGACTCTCAACTATTTTAGTTCAACAGAACCAAAAAGGCATATAATCTTCTATCTCATTCATGAGTTGTCCATTTAAAGCTCATGAGCTAAAATATTCTAACATGGAGAAGCATGCATATGCAGTGGTCAAAGCAGTCAAATATTTCAAGTTTTATATCCTAAACTCACACACTGAGATTCTGGTGCTTGATACAAGAGTGAAGTTCATTTTGACTCAACAAGAGTTTGATACAAAGAGGGGTAATTAGATCGCCAAAATTTAAGAGTTTGATCTAGACATCAAACCTACCAAACTCATGTGGAGAAATGGTCTTTGTCAGTTGATTGCCAACAACATTTTTGAGGGAGCAGAAAATGAAGAAATAGAGATCGAAGGCATACCCACGATCCTCTTTGTTGCCACTATTGATGAGTGGTATTCTGACATTGCCCATTTTTTGATTTATGGTGAGTGTCTCACTCATCTCTCCTTTAAGAAAAAATAGAATGTTAAACTAAAGGCCGCTAGCTATGTTTTGTGGGATAATGGTCTGTACAAAAGGAACCTAGATGGGGCATTTCTTCGTTGTGTAGATAAGGTACAATAAAATAAAATCTTGAAGTCTTTCCATAATTTAGCATGTAGAGGATATTTTTCTGCACCAATGACAGTGCATAATATTTTGTGAGCAAGGTACTATTGGCCTATGCTATTTTAAGATGCCTACAAATAGGTGCGTAGATGCAAATTGTGTCAACAGTTCATCAGAAAACTTAAACTAGCTTCATCGCCCCTCAAGCCAGTAATAATCAAAGAGCCTTTTCAACAGTAGAGTATTGACTTCATTGGTGCAGTTAACCCATCTTCGAGTGTCGGACATGATTATGTCCTCATGGCAACTGATTATTTTACCAAATGGGTGGAAGCCATCCCAACCAAACACGCTACGTCTGAAGTGGTGTGCAATTTTTTCAAAAAAAATATCATCTCCCAGTTTGGAGTTTCACTCAAAATTGTAACAAATAATGCAGCCTATTTTTCTTCGTATGAAATTACTCAATTATGCTTTTATTATGAGATTACCCTATCCTACACTTTAGATTATTTTCCACAGGGAAATGGCCAAGTAAAATCGAGCAATAAGAACTTGGTCACTATTATCAAAAAATTGGTAAAATATAATCAGAGAACTTGGCACAAGGCACTCTTTGATGCTTTATAGGCAAATAAGATTACACCCAAGAGGGCCATAGGTATGTCACCTTTCCAACTTTTGTATGGTTTGAATGTAGAGATACCCATCACTCTGAAACTACCAGCGCTCAGGTTAGCCAAAGTAATCAAATATTTAACCTTCAAAAGTTCGATGGACAAAAGGATCATGTGTCTGACTGAACTGAATGAGTAGCGAACCATGGTGGTGGACTAGATTACGACACATTAGAATCAAGTGAAGAAATTTTTTGACAAAAAGCTAAGGTCCATGATTTTCAAATCAGAGATCAAGTCTTGTTATGAGACAAGAGGAGAAAACCGAAAGAAATGCACATCAAATTTGACTCTTTATGGAGAGGTATATTTTCCATTTGACAACTCTGTGGTAAGAATAGCTTCTTACTGGAGTATCAAGATGGAACATCATTTGCATTACCCCACAGTGGGCAACATCTGAAGCTTTTCAATCTTTAAAGTTTAGATAGATCCACTTGTATATATGTATAGTTTTTATATTTTATCTACTTTTTTTCATTTTTTGTGTGACTCCGTAGCCTAATGGCTTGGATGAAGGCACTCAGAGACTGGTTTTTACTTCCATTGATCGATTCGATTAATAAAAGTTCTCCAATAGGAGCCAGCTGTTATTTCTAAAATCAGCTCTACTCATTTTTAGAAACAACCCCCTACGAAACTTGTTTGTTTCACCCTTTGTCTCTCTAAGTCCATTTTTGATATGGGTTTTTCTCATTTTTGTACTTGTTCAACTGACACCATTTGAAGTTCATAACATCTTTTCGTTACTTTTTTCTCTAAAATGTGAAAGTTGTTACGGTCTCAATGTGATCAAGGGACCAAGATTTGACTTTTTTAGAGTTAGTGTTTTTCTTCTATTTTCATGCACGGGTGGCAATTTTTGTCGTCAGTGCATTTTCCTTCCAACATGCAGGAGCAAAAAAATTTACCACCCCTACATCTAAATGTGCAAGAGTGACAAAATTTGCTGCCCCTACATTTTTCCTCTTTTACATGCAGGAGCGACAACTTTTGCCACCCTTGCATGTCCCTTCATTTTTCTAGTACAAGAGTAGCAAATTTTGTCGCCCCTACACTGCCTCAATTTTTGTGTGTGGCATTTATTACCACATGTGCCAAGTGATTGGAGTTGATTTAAGCCCCATTTAATCTATTTTTCACCTCATTTTGATTTATTTTTTCCTCTACTTCTCTTGTCTTCTACCTCTAGATGATCCAACGAATGGGTAAAAGTGCATTTTGGCAGATTTAAGCTCACAGTACACGTGGTTTTCTAAGTAAGTCTTATATTTGATATTTTTTTTTCCTTTCCTCTCTTTAAGTTTTGTTTTTAGTTTTTTTTCTTTTTTCCCCTAGGACCATCAGCCCGCTTCCTCTTCTCCTCCCACCGATCTCTCTCTCTCTCCCTTCCCCGTCAGCCTTCTGTCATTTTCCCCATGTTAGGGTGGTGATTTTCACCACCCTCTCTTCTTTCCCACAAATTTCCTTATCTTGCTTGTTAAATATGGCAAACTTGCCACCCTAACCTTGCCCCTACCCACCACCTGCATCGGCAGCAAATTTTGCCATCGATACAGGTTCACACCATTTACCTGCATCGGCAACAAAATTTGCCACCGACGTAGGTCGAAAGTGCAAGGGCGACAAATTTTGTTGCCCCTGCACTTTCCTATGAAACATGCACAGGTAGTGATTTTTGCCACCCGTGCCTTTTTTCTCTCCTTTACATGCAGGGACAGCAAAATTCACTGCCCATGCATGCAAACCATTTCACATGCTAGGGCATCGAATTTTGTCACCCTTACTTTTTTTCTCCAATTTCTCTAACTCTAAAAAAAAAATTATCCTTTCTATTTCTTCACCTCCTCCCAATTTTCTCTTATTTTCTGACCCATTTTCTAACCCAGCCCTATCAAGTGCCCTTCCTTGGTCATGATCACCCAACGTGCAAATTTTCTAATTTGCCTAATTTTTCTTAATTACACAATCATGATTATCATTGTAGTACCCCTTGAAGATTTTCGTTCATCGATACCTACTCAATCAAGACTAGTTTCAATATCTGAAACTTCTTTGAAGAAGTCAAATCCATGAAGTACCAATACCAAGGCATTTTTTTGATCACCTCGGTCACTTCTAATGTCGACGACATTAGAGACACAGAGATCAGCCACATGGATATGGCCGAGTTCATAACCAAAACCAAGGCGATGAATCTGAGTTCTGAAATGAAAAGGATAATTGAAAGCAACATTTATTTAGTTGCCTCTTTCCCAATAGTAGCACATTATATGGAGTTCATCCTCTAGTGCACCCAATTCTACAATAGAGAGACTAGATCAGTGTCAGACACTAGTGGCAATGTGATAATTTGGCTAGACCCTGAATTTATGGATAAAGTCTTCATGTGCCCTCCTGCTACTGAAGTGCTGAGAATCAACTTTATCGAGACACGGAGAGAGTATGACAAGGATCCTGAGAGGGCGAAGAAGGTGATGAATAATAGGTGGCTAAAGACTCCTAGGACCAATTTATTTAGATGGCTACAGAATTTTTTGATGAGTGATTTCATTGAAGAAGTTGGTGACTTAATTACTCTCCTCAGTAGGGTATGAGGTCTGCCATTTTTTTCACAATTCCATGAATGAATGTATCCCTTCATCAAGATAATCTTCCAAAGGAAGCAAGTCATCTTTTAGGGTGAACAAATCAGCAACATTTTTTATGAGCAGTTGACCAAGGTATCTAGTACTTCTAAGTTATATATGACTTTGTACTTGGTGTACATTATAGCCTCCATGCGAACCTTTCTAAGTTTGACAACTAATAGAGACATGAGAACCACCTCAGTCTACTCATATTACCATCAATTAACACTACAAGGATCAATCTATCATTTTAGGAGGGAAAATGATGCCTTCTTCATAATATTTTTGTGTCTTTTCGACCCTTAGCTTGAATAGAAGAGAGTATCTGATAAAGCCTGGATGGTCGTCAATGACTTTGGCTGCATGTTTTTACAATTTCTCTCTTTTTGCTATCTTCAAGTTGGCTTTTTCCAAGGCTATCCCTGTATGCTCCCCAGATTTCCTTTTCACAAGTTGGTCCTAATGGAGTTGTATAGACAAATGGTTGTCGTACACACTAGGCAGATGGAACTGAAAAAGCCAGGTTTTAGGTTCCCAATTAAAATTGAAAAATACT
Source organism: Torreya grandis (assembly GCA_037957365.1). Taxonomy (NCBI): domain Eukaryota; kingdom Viridiplantae; phylum Streptophyta; class Pinopsida; order Cupressales; family Taxaceae; genus Torreya; species Torreya grandis. The sequence continues at coordinate 3,932,456 of JARHVA010000030.1, forward strand.
CAATTTTCACTATAGTCAAAGTAAAGGTCATGGAGATGGAAATGCAACTGGTTACCATGAAATAGTTCAAGAGAAGGGACAATTTTGACTACAGAGGTGTCAAAGATATGATCAGAAAAAAGACTCAGTTTCATGAGCCTATGATTGAAGACATCTGGGTAGACTTGAGAAAAGTCAAAGAAATCAGGAGGATGGACTATAATAGGCTGACTCTGGAGTAAATCAAATATTTAGGGCTTACGGATATTTCCTCTAATTTAGTCGATGATAAAAATATTATCAACAGTAGATACTTGGCTGAGAAGGTTGCTGACTCTCCTCTTCCTCTAATTCAGTGGTCTCAAAAAGAATTGACTTCTTTGAGGAAGAGATTCGAACCAATATTGGCTAACACCAATAATTGGTTAGCAACCAAAGATATCATGTTGAAGGAGTTCATTACTGGATCAAAGGCTGAATTTCAAGTAGAAATAAGAAAGAAGGCAGAAAACAAGACCAAGAATAAAGGTGATGTTATTTTTCCTTCTAGGCCTCACAAGCCTAGAATCATCTTTTTTTCTAAGAAATCAAAGGTTGTTGAGGAGCCGAAATCAACAGCTAAGGGAGTTAGAGAATAAAGCTCCCAAGAACAGGTAGCTCAGTAAATGGAGATAGATGACAGGCCCTCAGAGTAGTAAAAAATTGAGCCTCTACCTTCCCAAGAAGGGGCACAACCACTCACAAGCATTTCTCGTTCACCACCTCAATCTCCTGTAGCATCTCCTTCACCTCTTTCTCCTATCAGTGTTCCTTTTTTTGTAGCCAACTCTCCTTCCAGATTCATGTTTGATGATCCTTAAGGTGTTTCTGGAGATGTCCTTCACTCTTCAAGTTCCATCCCTAGTCTCTCTTCTCCTTATTTCAACATAAGAGAAAGCTCTGCCATTGAACGATCAGTGGCTGATACGGTTTCACCAGTTAGTCCCACTACGCCTGATATTACCACTAGCAGTACATAAGTTACCCCAGTGACACTAGTTGCAGGAACCATTGCCACAATAAGTACTTCTCTTCCCCCTTAGTTGTCAGCTTTCACGTCCAAAAAGAAGAAGCTAGCCATCTCTGCAAATGACTTTGATTTTGGCAAGATAATGTTAGTAAAAACTAAAGCCCCTAAGAGACCAAGGATCCTTTCAAAATTAGTTGAAGAAAAGGGGCACAAATTTTTGGAGATAGCTAAACCTCTGTAGGATGCAACCCTTGAGGGTTTTGACATGAACAGCGATTCCATTTCTCGTGTTGAGCTAGGGAAAGTTACTCATGAAGGTGCGAAGAGTGATCTACAGTCTGCAATGGACATCATGGTCCAGAAATTTGATAGAGAAAAAGAGATGAAAGATTACTATAAGGCCAAGGCAGAGCAATTGATTACAGTAGTCAAGAAATTCACCCTTGCCCCTGAAACAACAGCCCCAAAAGCCTTTTCCATAGACGACCCTGTTATTTAGAAAGCAAAGAAAATTTATATGAAAGGGAAAGTGCTAGAGGATTATATTGAAAAGATGCACACTCAGAAAATTTATTTGTTTACAAAGGTTGCTGAGAAGATAGACAAGATGAAGAAGGTGATGACAGATTTAGAGGACCTCACCTCTCTTATTTCTTAGAATATTGATAGTATAAATAAATATCTTGGCAAGTGGACAGAGATGAAGGATCTGAAGAAATGCACCTTGATATCTATCGGCGTCATTGCCAGCAAAAATTTTTATGTTGAGATCAAGGAATCACTAATATACAGGATTCATGTACTCAAGGAGCTGATCGATGATCTCAAGTCTTCCAAGGATGCTAGCGATAAAAGTGATACAAGCCTGTTGAATAGATTAGAATAATTGCCTTGCAACCTCACCTCCAGAGATAATCGATTTCTCTCAGTAGAAGAGATGATTTGAGAATTTAAAGGTATGGTCCAGAGAGATTTCGAAGAGAAAGCCTTCTCAATGACTTCTGTGGATAACATCTTGGATACTCAGTTAACCCTAGATAACCTAAAAAATAGATTAACTAGTCATGTCAAGGCAATCACAGCATTGAAAGATGCTATAATTAGGGCCATAGTGATCTTCAAGAACACCATTATGCCAGACAGTATAGGAATTTAGGCATCTATTGCCCTGTATGATGCTCCTCTGAAGAAATCTGGTGGCAAGAGTTGAACCATTTCTCCCTTTCTCTCTTCTTTCTCTCTTCTCATGCACTTTTGTCATGTAAAAGTGCATGCAATTTTGTAATATGTAATTACATGTAAAAAATCTAGAAAAATATCTCAAAGTCAAAGATGACTCATCTTTGATTAAGATATTTTTATATTTTAATCTTTTTAATTTTGAAAGTTTCTCCCTATATATAAAGGGACCTCTTTTGTAAGAAACTCTCTGGATAATTGAGAGCAAAAACTCTTCTAAAATTGAGACACTTCTTGAGACTTTGTGATCAACTTGTAAATCATATTTTATCGAGTGAATGAGAAACAAGTTTATTTCAGACTTTGTGTTGAAGTAATTTGTGTTATTTAAGAAATAGTTTTTATGTCATTTTTCTTGATAATCTCTTATCTGTTTGATTTAATAAGCAAAGTGTGTGTGTTGACATTATCTAAAAACATTTCTAAAAGATAAAAGAGAGACTTTGAGCTAATTTTATCTTGGTAATCTTTTTATCCATTGTAGTTTTAGGCAAAGACTTTGTGCTTTGTTTCACTTTATGGTTACGCGTATTCTGAATTAGCGAAGGAGACAACGGAAGACTTTGTGCTTACGTAAGTTTCTTTGCAGACTTTGTTACATACTTTAGGGAATTTTCTACTCTAAGTTGGATACCATTCATAAAAAAAGAGGAATGTTCTTAGCCAATGACCAAGATTTTTTTCTCTTGTTCCTTGGACATCATCTTTAAAAAAAATGAGATGGATGTTGTCATATTACCCTGAGTATTATTTTCTACTTACTTATATATACATATAGCATATAAATATTCATAGGGAACCTCCCTTTGATGAGATGAGAGATTTGTCTCATTTAGATGTGGTAAACCCACACTTTTTGTGGCGTAAATCTCCTTTTGTTGTGGTTGATATACCCATTTTGTCATTAGTTAGTTGACGACAAAATATTCACCCAACAATACCTTCTTGCATAATATTGGTGGATGCCCTAGAATCCAATAAATAATTATGTAAATTCTTATCGAACATCCTGATTGTGAGCAAGAAAGGAGGAAATTGTGCCTTATCTTTGTGCAAAGCCATGTTAGTATTATCAACTTTGGGTGGTTTGTTGGATTTGTTTGACAATGATTCTAGTAAGAGGTCCCTTTGTTCTATGATCTACATTAATTCATGTAATGTGATTATATCTTTTTGTCATGTCCCCTTTTTCGTGGACATTGACAGACTTGATGATTAACTTATTATGCGACCTTCGTAGGCTGATAGGATGGATAGAGGGTCATGTTAGAGATTGGCTTGGCTTCGATTTACAGAATTTCTATAGTTGGCTTTCATTCAGGGTATTTCAGACACATTTGGCCTGAGCTCCTATTATTTAGGGATATTTGACATGCACTGGAGCGCCTTTATTTTGGTATGGTCATGTGCGGAATAACTCCCTGGTTCACCAGCTTCAAACGGTTCGAGGATCCGACATGTATTGAGGGAGATATTAATATTTGATTGATTTAATCAAATATTAATTATTTAGCCTATTTTTAATTAGAAACCCTAATTCTAATTTAAGAAACCCTAATTAGGGCAAGCATATCTTTTGAGGGTATCAGGGTTTCTCATGGAGGCCATTATTGATTATGCATAGATTATTGATTTTGATATTGAAAGAAATTCTTCTGTGAAGACTGAGCCAAGGGTTCCAGGATTCCATTTGCAGTGGAGAACGTCAACTCTTCATTGTGTGTGATTCAGAGGCTATGAGATATCAGCTGATCTATTGCCAAATTGAGAGATAGCTTCATACAGAAGTTATCACAGAGGTATACAGATTTGAGAGGTAACTTCATCCAGAAGTTGTCACAGAGCTTTCCAAGTATTTAGTTTATTAGGTTTTTGATCCAATAAGTTATACAGATATAGATCTTCTGTATTAGAATCGTATATTCTTGAGATCAGGTTGTTTAGCTATCAGGGGTTGAAAATAGACAGGTTGGCGGCCATACTAAGTCCGTACAGGTCCGTACAGATCCGCTCAGGCATCAACCTCGGCAGACAGAGATCCCCAGTGACCGACATCGGCCGACTGAAGACCGACGTCGATAGAGAAGGACCTACAGAGACCGACGTCGGCAATATATCGACCGACGCTGGCGACTGTGTGTTCGACACAGCAGGCCGAGACGAGACAGAATTCAAGTTTCAGTTCTAGACTTGCAGAAGATCAAGGTTTTAAGACTAAATTTTAATATTATTTTATTTGTATGAGAGAGGACTGTAATTGTAATTATCTGAACAAGTGATAAGATATTTGATTAGCAGATAAGAGATTTACTGTGATTTATTGTTTATCTGAATTTATTCTACAAGATTGTATCTTTGTTAGAACTATTTGTGTTTATATATTCCCTGTTTGAAGGGGATATCACAGTGGTATCAGAGCTTTGTGTAGAAAAAAGGAGCCCCTAAGTAAGGGACATTACAGTGGTATCAGAGCTATTTGTGTTTAGATATTCCCTACTGAAAGGAGATATCACAGTGGTATCAGAGCTTTGTGCAGAAAAAAAGAGCCCTTAAGTAAGGGACATTACAGTGGTATCAGAGCTTTTGCTTAGAAACAGGAGCCCCTAAATAAGGGACATTACACTTTTATCTTCTTCATATCTTCAACAATATTATAACTAATCTTATTTGAAAAACTAGGAACATCAACAATATGCTTAGAGGTACTCCCTTTAGGTGGTTCTAGATCATTGATTGAAGAAGTGTTTGGAGGAGTTATAAAGTTATTTGGAGTCATTAAGGTAGTCAAGGGATGTCTATGCTCTCTATTACTCAAAGGAATAGTATTCTTTAGGAAATATTAGAAGGCCTAGATTTTCTCGGGGACATCATCAGGTTCATTGTCCTCTTGAAAAGGGAAATCAAATGTCTCCACCATGAAAGTTTGATCAATAGGATTGGACCCAAAATTACTTACATCACCATCCTTATTATGGATGAATTTAAATGTGTCTAAATCTTCTTGGAAATATTTAAAATCATTACCAAACTCAATGTAATCAATCTCACCTTGCTTGGCTATATAATGCACTCTACAATAATCAGGGAAAGTAATATTAGTAAGATCAATGTCTTTAGTCCTATTTTTAGAAGATGTTTCATTATTATTATTATTGTTGTTGTTGTTGTTGTTGTTGTCGTGAAAACTATCATTATAATACCTATTATTAGGCCTATTAAACCTTTGAAATGATAAGTTCCTTCTAGATCTCTTTCCAGTATTACCAACTTCTTTTTGAAACTGAAGGTAATTAGTGCTTAACTTTTGGACCATTTTTAGAATAGATTCATTCTCATTATTGAGAGTTTTAGAATTTTGAACCTAGTTATTATTAGCACCAACAACTGGTACTAAATCTCTTTGATCATTTTCATTGAATCCATTAGTAACAAGATTACTTAAGAATCCTAAATTCAGATTAGGAACAACATAACTCAAAGGTAATTGATTTAGATTTGGGATTTGATTCAATGTTAGGGCATTCTGATTATTATTGGAGAAGATGTTTAGAATGGTAAAATATCAGTTGATATTTGGGATAGAGTAGGCCATTTATCTCTAGGGATGCATTTGATCATTGATGATCACTGCTTCAGAACAATCCCTATCTAATTTAGTTATAATTAGAAGAGAATTTTCAAGAATATAAAAGTCATAGGATCCATTGTATCGTTATAGATTTACAAAGCTAAAAAATTATTAGGTTTATAAAGGTCTATGGTCCTACTATAAATTTTATATAACCTATCATTAAATGACTTTATGGGCTCAATTGCATCCCTCTTGATGGTGGTGATTTGGTGGTATATGACACATGGACTAATAATTTTGCCAAACTGATCTATGAAAACATTAGTGAAACCATCCCAACTAGTAATATAATTATCGAGCAAATTGAGAAACCATTCATATTCAACATCTTTAAAATTAAAGGGGAAAAACCTACATGCTACATATTCATGTGACATTTAGCAACCTTAAAGCAGCTTTGAAAGATTTAATGTGCTCTTCAACAGTTATAATATCAGTTAAACTAAATGTTGGCAACTATTTTTTAGGGTTACATGGGATATCATGTACCACACTTGACACATTGATTTAATATTCTCCCAACCAAGACATATCTGGATGAAGGTTGAAGGTAGGGTTACCTTGAAAAGGTAAAGTTGGTAAATATTTGGAATGTTTATGCCTACCTTTATCTGGCCTGGCTCTTCTATAGACTTCAAGCTCAAGCAAAGGTTCTCTTATCTCTAAATGTGATCTTTATTAGATCCTTAGCAATTCTAGCTTGAAGATTGAATATCCTATTTGAAACATGATGTGTCAAGTTAATCTTTATAAAGAACAAGGATTAAGCCTACACATTAAGCTAATTTTATAAATATTTGTATAAATAATAGTAAAGGATGTCAATCTTGGACTAATATAGCTCAAAGATGTGTCTAATTATACAAATATGGTGTATATTTATAAGTCCAAGCTCAAATAAACCTAGCTCCATGAAAAATATACCAATATTTGACCAAAACAAGCTATTCTAACCTCAACTACCATGAATTTTCAAATATTAAGTCACCTTTACCAAAATTAAGCACCAAACTTCAAATAACTATGATCTTTGTCTAAAGGTAACACAAAGATATATCGAAGACCACAAAAATCAATGATATTTATGCTTCTAATAAAATAATTACACAAAAGTGCAAAGATAACACCAATCTTAGATCAAAACACTAAGATTAACAAAGATTAAACTAATTCATAAAGAAGCCATCTTTCTAGCAATAGTGGGACTTGTTGATGCCTCTAAATGCATCACAGGGGTCTTTAGTGTTTAAAATAACACTTCTCATTTTATAATTTTAAAAATTCAGAGCATACATAGCAGGTTTTGGCAACTTATGGTGAAATAGCAGTAGAGCAATGTTTAACTTGTTCCACAAAATTTATATTAATTGATGGTTGGGAGCCACCACAGACTAAATCTTTGTAAAGTTTAAGTATCTATGTTAATACTAGTGAATTATGATCAAAGCTTAAACTATAGACTAATCTAAATGGACATTTACAATGAAATATAAACTAAAGTGATATGGTTAAAAAAGAATCAAAAGAGAAGGGTAAGATAGAAAGAGAATAAGTGATTATTGATCTTAGCCCCAAACATTATGACAAAGTTTCAATTACAACTAAGTATGCATTTAACTAGTATATAATGTAAAATAACATAAGCTCATATCTCACTACACACTAGGCAAACCTCTAAGGATGATATAAAGAAGTATAATTAAGAACTAAATTTACTTTAAAGAACTGCTACCACACTCAAATAACATTTTCACATTCTAATGTAGAGCAAATAAAATGAAGTAAATTCAAGATCATTCAACTAATATAGAATAAGCACAAATTAGCAACCTTGTAATTAAAGATGTAAGTCCAAATTCATATAAACTATTCAAATTTAGGACTTAAGACTAAAAATTGAGAGAAAAGCCATGTAACAATTGATACAAACAAATTTGGATAATCTTTTTAGAATTCCTTGACTATATTAACTGCTCAAAGTATACAAATTTTTCACAAAATTCTCTCTATTTTCAAGATGGTAGTACTTCTTTTTATAGGAGGACAAGATAGTATATCAGTCAATTATAATATAAAAATGTAAAGTAAGGATATATGTCTTTTTCTATAAAGTTATAGAATACATTTGATTTTCAAAATTAAACTAACCTAGAGGCAATACGCTAACAAACTAGCATATACCTTTACAAAAAGATATTCTATTTTCAAAATATTACAAAGTTTAATAAAATAGAATATCATTCATCTACTTGGCTAGTGGGCCCTACTCCTAAAAACTTTCTTATTGATGTTGGAGGATGTTCATAGCCTTTTGGTGTTGTTCATTGACTAGTTCTAAATCCACAGCTAGTCTTAAAAGACACTCCTCATTGTCAACCAGAACATTCAATTCTTTATCATTTTTGGCCATGGCTTCCTTGATGCTTCTAATATCAGTTATCCTTTCTCTTGCATTAAGGATCATGTCTAAGATCCTACTATTGTCAGCCCCAAACTGGCCTTGACTTTAACTTTTTATTTCCTACATCACCAAGGTGGCCCTATGTTTGAATTCATCATCCTGGATGATGCCTAGGATAGTGGGATATATAGGGTGTTTGATCATTATCCCAAAGAGATTTTTAATCATTTCTATTATCTCCTCATCATCCTTTAGGAGTCTTTATAATTCTTGGGACCATGTACTTAAACCTTGAACCTTGTCAACAATAATTCCTAGAATTGCATTTAGATATCCTAAACTTATTATTTTGAATCTAAGAATCTACTTTTTAACTTGAATGTTGATCATCTCTATTATTTAATCCTTTGAATCTTACCATTAGGCTATTAGACCCTTGGCCACTATGTTCTACTATGCTAATTCACTCTACCTTAGCTTTATTGATTTTAAGGCCTCAAACATATCATAGAAGGATTCATCCAGTAATTTGATCTTTGGTTCAAGCACTAATAAGATAGCTTATGTCTTCAAATCCTCATTTTTCTTATCTAGTTTTGATATACCTTGCTTCATACCTCTGATGCCTGCTTTAACCTGAGCTAAATGAGTCTTAGCTAGGCTTTCAAAATCCTCTTCATGGATGGGTAGTTCACTAGGATGTTTTCCCCCAATTAGAGTTAAACCTACAAATAGATCAAACTTTAGTAAATTGAACTCTTCAATCCCCACCATGGCCTTTCTAGTTATCACTCTCTCTAATCCATCTATCTTTGGATTGAATTACATAGTGGCAATTAGTTTAGTGTACTTTAGATGTTCCGAAGCCTATATCTAGCTACTGTTTGATACTCCTAGAGCATCCATCTACTTACTATCTAACCTTGTAGTAACACTATTATTCTTTCTTCCTCCATAAAATCCCTTATCCATGGCTTGATATTATCATGAAAACCAATGTTAACAATCTTGGTCAGGGCCCATGAGTGGTGTTAGGTGGGGATTTTCTACATTTTTTCATAGATGAACCAATCAAGGATGATAAGTCCATGGATGGGGTACTCATCACTAAATAAGTTGACTTCACTCATGGGGTGAGTGAATGTCAATTTTGGCTTCTTTAATCCCACTAGGACCATTGCCAATTCTGCCTTTCTCTTCTTTAATGGTGCCAATAGGACTAATTCTAGGGAAACTTCCTTCTTTTTTTCTTTCTCAACATCTTCTATTTGGGTTTGTGCTTCTTCAACATGATTTTCCTCTTTATCAGAGCCATATGACTCAACAAGGACCTTGAGGCCATCCTCCACTATTTCATTTGTCTCTAAGGCAATCATGTCCAAGTATTTTACTAGAGACTCTGGTCTTTGGGGAGGGAATAAGGATGATGGTCCCTCACTAGGTATCTCTTCCAACTTTTCCTTACTGAGACCTTATGTAATCTGTGCTTGGGGATGTTGTCCTTCCACTTATGGTTGCTCTTTGGGGGCCTTAAAGGTCTAAGAAACAAATGTTATTACAAAGGTCCCATTTTCCATATGTCTCCAAAAGGCTTTTGATCACTAGTCAATCTATGCTCAAGTCTAATGTTATATCCCTTGAGCCTAGACAATATTTATTTGAAATTGTTTGCTTTGATATATATGGTGTCATGGATACTGAGTTGGTGCACATACAATATCTTTAGAAATTGCTTATATTTCAAGTGTGTGGAGACTATGCCATTAGGGTCCCACATCTTCAGCTCATCAACTTATAATTTGAAATATTCTCTATGCTTGGCCATAGTACTCACCTGATCCTAATTTCATAACATAGTCTTGCTAATAGTCAAATGAAAGGGATGAAAGAGGCCATTCCTCTTGTATTTTCACACTTTATCCACACTATTAAGAAGTTGGTATGCAATTTCTTGATTTGCTATCTTGATGGGAACATAGATAGGAATAATATAAGGTTAGATCAAAATTCCTTCAATTTTGATCACTAGACAATCTGGATACAAAAAAATATCTCCTTTAGCTTTACATATTTCTTCATTAGAGGGATTACCTTGGGCATAGGGATCCTTGTGATGGCTTCTACCAAGGTTGGATACACATAGTCATAGATGAATTGGATGTTATGCCTATATTTGAATATGTGTATCTTTTACTAGTGGTGGGAGATTGTAAACCTACCCTCAGGTGACCAATTTTTGATATAAGGGATCTAGGTGGAGGCTAGTACGGCATCTAATAGATATGAAATCATGAATAATTAGGTGTTGGTTTTCTTTTTAATGGCTATAAATTACCATTTTAAATAGATGATGATCATCTCTCTAATTTGAGGAGTGAGCTCCTTATCTATTATAAAGTAAATGTAAGATACCCAACTCTTGCTAATATAAATGGTTGAAAGGGTTCCAGTTAAACATAGTCATAATTACCCTAACCCTTATTTAAATTAGGCAATTGGAATGTTGCCAATAAGGTCTCAGAGCACATCATTCCCTTGGAGCAACCATGGCTTAAGGATGGTGTCTAGATCATTTTTCCAGTACATTCCTTAATAGTGGGGAAATATACTTATGGTTTTGAAATCTTGTAATAACTCTTAAAGTTAAATGGGGGAATGAATGCAATACTCCTAAAGGTCCTTTCATGAATAATCTAACTCTACTTAATCCTATAGTCTTTGAAAATGGGAGCAAGGATGTTGATATAGTAGATTACCTTTGGTTTAGTGGTAACATGGTATAATATAACCATTTGGACTGTAACTACATCATGATACCTTCTAGTTACAATGGTAATATTTTGATCTTATGTAGTGATGGCCTACATCTCTTCAATAATCAGAAAGAGAATGGACTAGTTCTCATTTCCTGTGTTCAATATAGTAGTGTCCAGGTCAGTGTCTTTGAAGACCCTCCATTATCCATAGACAAATACAACTTTATCTCATCCATGTATTGTTGCCTCTAAGCTTTTATGGCTTCCAAACTTTGGAAATTACTTACTGTTGTGTTCTAAATGGTCTCTGAGTTAATCCTTGTATGATTGAATTGTAATTAGAATCTTTTTTAGCCTTATGGTTAATCTGAACTCAAATTAGGGATTTTATGTAATTTTGGGGCTCTCTTAAAGTTTTAATGGTGATGGCTTACTAAAACTTTGGCTCATACGTGCCTTAGATTTGATTTTGACCTTTTCCTTTATACATTTGCATTTTCTAGCACACAAGATTTTCATTTTATCATTTTGTGCTTGTGTGACACTTATTTAACATCTATCTATCAATTTTCATAGCTTTTTTCATAAACGACTTCAATGCACTAGCCATTGGTATTTAAAAAGTACCTTTTACTTCATGTCATTCGATCAAGATCCAAGGATCAATGTGAGCCATTGATCATGATTTAGGACTTTGCATGTCATTGGCCATCCTTATATCAAGCCCTATGGTTATGCCACTTGGCACTTTCATGGGTTTTCTAATTTCTATATTCTATGTCAGTCATATATTGAATGCATGTCTACCACTTGTCAAGCTTGCAGGATATCGTAGATCTATTGAATAGTCATTAGTGATTTCAAACCATTGGATCAAGATTCATGATAAATGTTAACCATCAGATCCTAAAAGATGCATGAACTTTAATAAGTGTATAGTCATAAAATAACTTAGGCTAAACTATTTTAAGCTAAGTTTATTTCATGTTAATAAACACACCATAGGCTTAGACTAAAATATTTTATGCTAAGTTTCAAAGCATAATATCAAATGACCCCTTTAAATGACATAAAACATGCCCAACTTGCCTAGACAAAAGGTTAGATGAGCTTAAATTTGATGGCCTCATATACATCAAAGATGGCCTCATAAATGACAAATGACATTCACGAGAATTTCAACTTTAAGTTCATGAAGTTCTTAGTTTTGGTGGGCTTAAAGTTGATGGTCACATAGATGTTAATTATGGCCTTGTGGATGTCAAATTATGGTTGTGCAAACATCAAATTTTTGATTTGAATGCGAGAGCACCACATGGTGACTCTATGGGGCTTCTTGGGCCTTTTAAAATTTCAATGTTGTATTCTCTCTATCTGATTAAAAGCCATGATGAAGTGAGATCCATCAATCATGATTTGATTAATTACACACCATTGGCTCCATTTAATTATGGGACCCTTTTCTATTAAAATATGAATATGAGAGTACTGCATGGTGATTTTATGAAGCTTCATGAGACTTTGACTTTTCATTGCTACATTCGCTCCATTGGATCCTTGGTCCCGATGAGGTGCCAACCATATATCATGATCTAGATGATTGCACATGATTGGTATAAAGTATGAAATTCTTAGGTTTGTTAGGCCTTTTTCACTTCATTAGATCAAGAGGCACAAAAAAGTGTAGACTGTCAGATCTTACAAGAAGCAAGGTTTATAAGTTAGGACCTTGGATGAACTAAGACCTAGGATAAAGCATTAAGACTCAGGTCCTATTCATTTTAATAAATATGACAAGGACTAGGATTAAAAATTTATGCTAAATAAGTAACCAAAGGATCATGCTAGAAAAATTAGAATTGGCCCTGTCAATACGAACTTTAGACTCAGTTAGAAATATAGGATTTAAAGTGGGGGGAATAAAAGGGACCAAGTAGGACTTTCAAGTTAAGGTTCATTCATGTTAATAAATGTGACTAAGCCTTAACATGGAAATTAAAATTAATTCCAAATAAATTTGAAATGTTCCTACCAATTTACTCTTGCCAAATGTAAATTTGAACCAAGAGCTTGAGCTAGAGTTTTCTAAAGGAGAGCCTTTAGAAGATGAACCCTAAATAGAGTTAATATGCAAATTTTAAACATGATCCCTTCAATAGGGCCCCATGAAACCTGTAATTATAAGACATGAAAACCAATTATTAACAAAATTAGGCAAGCTCTAAGCACAACCATAAATTAATAAGCCAACTTTATCAAATTGGATGATCTTCAAATTCTAATAATGTTCAAAACATGACATGTTTTTTGAGGTTAAAATTTAAAGTATATTAAGGGTCCCAATTTTCAAAAAATGGGGGTATGTTTCCCTCAACAAGATGCTCTTCCTTTTGATGTTTGCACATTTGACTAGCTTGTACTATTAAGTCAACAGTGTTCACATGTGAAGGGTGGGACCATTTTCGATGATGAAGTCTTTGTCTTTAGAAATGATCACTCCAAGTGGAGAACATGGCATATCATTCCCTTAGAAATTTATTCTTTGACATGTTTTCATCCATGTGGGATGTGGGGCATAGATGTTATGTTGTCTCCATCCTTTCTCCTTATTCTATAAGTGATTGTATTCATCTTTGGGGAGTCTAGGTGAGTTTGGAGAATAGGCTTGTGTGATGCTTGAGGAGCCTCCTTGGATTTTGATGCCAAGTTTGTATGAGTTGAGAGTGTAATCTTGTTGAAGCTTTGATTGTGTGAAGGTGAAAATTGTTGAATTAATGAGAATTCATTATGAGAAGTTTATGTGTGTTATGAGAGATTGAGAGGAATAAGGATTGGTGAATTCATTATGTGGTTCGAGGCTACATCATTTTATCTTTAGTAATAAACTTCTTGTATATAAAAATAGTTGTCTTTTCATATCCCTAAATTGATTGATAAGAGATTTAGTATCAAAAAATATAAAAGGAGTTGTATTTTCATTTCCCTCAATTGATTGATAAGAGATTTAATATAAATAAAATAAAATAAAAATTTGGGATGTGTTTTATAAGTGTGTTACATAATTATTATCATAAATCAATGTAGAGTTGGTTCATATACCTATTATGTTACATTATCAATATAACATATTACCACATAAATAGGTCAAGTAAGGTTGAGGTCAAGTTTGTGACCAAATTCCTCATAAAAAGTTGGATACCTAAGCAATGCTTCCTATAATCTATAAATGCATATAGTATCAACACTACCTAAGGATAAATCTTGGGCAAACTTTCGCACTCAATATTTCAATATCAATATAATTCTATATAAAATGAGTTATTCTAAGGATCCTAAAGGCAATAATTCTTCTTAAATACAACATCTCCAATAAAATTTAGTAAATTTAAAAATTAATAAATTTCCTAGTAACAAAAAGGCCACTATGTGATACAAATTTTATCATGTAATCTCTAAACAAAACATCCTAAGATATTGAAATTACTCATCAATTCATATATATATATATATATATATATATATATATATATATATATATATATATATATCCTGATTCCTCACTAAACAAAATTACTTGACTACCCATGGATTTTTATGGTTGGTAATTTGATTTGATTATTATTAATTAATTTGTAGGTCATATTCTATAATGGGACAAATGTATGTTGCTTTGATTTCATAATTGAATAGCTATGAGTTAGTTGTATTATATATTCTTTACATTGTAAATATTATGATTATTATTAGAATAATATTTTATTATATATGTCATAATGTTATGGACTAACTACCTTATTGTCATCATTTGGATGTAGGAGAGATTAATCCCTTAAAACATGATGGAGGGAGAGCATTATCGGATAGGGTGACGAAGATGAAGGAGTTGGGGGATGACATATGAATGACTAGAACCCTGCCCACAGTGCATTAAATAGTACATGTTATATGCATTGTTTATATTATTAACATTAATACTTTCTTTATGTTATTTGCATTTATATAATTGTTTATGCATGTTAGTTGTGTATCATCTTAGTTTATTGATTGTGTTTAATTAATATCATGTGATTTTTTTGGTGGTACTAAGTGTGTATTTCAGGTTTTATTGTATTCATAATCATTAATGTTTTCATGAAAACATAAATTTGCATGAATAAGTATTTGGTACTACCATATGTAAACTACCCATCACATCTTAGTAATATTGAAAACATAAGCTATTTATCTTTATGATGTTCAAGAATATGATTTTAGGGCTTAACGCCTTAATATAAATAGATAACAAAAGACATTAGATAATCAAAATAACATATCTATAATAACCATCTTATTTTGATATAATATTTATGGATTTACCATTTCATATTTAGAATAATATTATTGACCTCATATTAGTCATGATATCATTAATCTATAATGATACTTTACCTATGCTAAGTTAGTAACTAATAAATAAAATTACGTTATAAGTGGAAATTATGTTATAACTAGCAATTGTAATGGATTTTAATAATTAAGAAATAAAACAATTATAATTAGTAATTATGTTA
This sequence comes from Torreya grandis, assembly GCA_037957365.1. Taxonomy (NCBI): domain Eukaryota; kingdom Viridiplantae; phylum Streptophyta; class Pinopsida; order Cupressales; family Taxaceae; genus Torreya; species Torreya grandis. Next base: position 3,948,021 of record JARHVA010000030.1, read on the forward strand.
TACATTGTAAATGGATTACCTTGTATTATAATTAATAAACAAATTAATTGTATTTTATACTTATAAAAATACATATATACCAAAAGTGAGTTAGAAATTATACATTTAGGAAAAAGAATAAAACAAAAGAAAATCATTGAATAAAAAAAATAAAAGAAAAGAAGGCAACTTTAAAAGAAAGTTCAATACTCATGCAAGAAGAGAAAAAGAATGGAGTGAAGAGTAGGAGAGAGGAGGGAATAAGAGGATAAGAATCGAGAAAGAAAAGAGGGAAAAATAATTATGGGGGAGAAAATGCCAGCCGAGTAAAGGACTTAGGGCTTGTGTCATACTAGTTTAAAAACTCTCACAAGGTAGGTGGCATCTTGAATTTCATAAAAATCTAAGATATAGTGATATTAAATATGAACATCAATGATTACTTATATCTATGCATTTAATTAAAAAATATTTCAAACAAAAGTCTGTAGGTGTAATGTATGGTGATTTATGTATAAAGAGGTTACTTGAGAATTTATGTCACCTAGCTTTCAAAAAACTATGTATTGAATTAAGTCGCCTAGATTTCTAAAATTTGCAGGTATAAAGTAATAATAATTTTTTATACTTTATAGTTTAGGCTATTACATTATATTTATTCTCATGTTCATACAATATTCAAAACAATATAAAATAATGAACCTTGTGAAATTGGGAACTGGTATCTTTGTTAAGTTCTTACATACATTTGATCTATAGAATATACCATATTATATGTACTATAGTGGGCTAAGTAGTGAAATGAACCTATTTTATTATCAATTTTATTTATCAAAGTATAATAGATTAAATACATGTGGTTTAACTAGTTAAGTACAGATGGTCCTAGCATTTGCACATGCTTGTATAGGTTTAACCATGATATGCAAACTTTTATGTATATCTATAGGTTAGTGGTTTAATTCTATTGTTGGGCCATTATATGAAAACTATATTAGATTGATGTATTTACATATGAAGTTAAATATAATCATTATATTTACATGTTTGGTAATTAATATTCTCTTATTAATATCAGTGTTATCCATGATATGCAAATTGTACTAAGTATGTAGATGGATGTTACGTGAGCAATTACATGGACTATTTTATTTGTGTAATAACATCATGTGGTTTAATAGTTACCTGATGCATATATATCCACATAGGGTAAATGGAAATGGTTTATGTACATGATACTATTCAAAATAGTAATTTGGGATAAATCCACTATTAATAATTATTATTAGAATAACATAGCATATTTGGCATATTAGTCATAGGATTAGTTATTGGCTCAAGTTAATAAATATGATTTCCTTCATTGTGTATTGATTAACACATGTAACACTTAAGGAGTGGATAATCAATATGCATCAACACTATATGTTAATAATATGGGAAGACTTGTATTATAACTATCATTCCTATGTATTGTATTTAACTTCCAAATCTTTCCAAAATGTATATTGTATATTCATTATCTATATTTTGGGAATGTATAATTGTTTTTATTAGATGATGAAAGTTTATGAGATGCATGATTATGTCCTAATCAATTTGAGTCATATACATGATGAAATAAGATGTGACACAAGATTAAAGCATCTCAGATCCTAATTTCTCTTTTTTTGAGAAAATTATGATATTAATAATACAATATGTTTCGTATATATGTTGATCACTAAAGATAACTATAATAAATATTGAAATGTTTAATTTGGATCACTATTGATTATAACATGACACTATGTCATAATCAATTTCACATTATAGCTGAATTCATAGTTTCTATATATATTTTGCTACAGTTTACTTTATAAGATAATCGATATGGAATATTAAGTACTAAAAGTATGTTTATTTGTTAGAGCCATGAGATTCTAGTGATTATATATATATGTAATATATTGATATGCAAATTTAGGTGCTCATATGCATATATCATATATATTAGTACATTAGGAGGTGTGCTTTTATTTATATTTTTATTTTCTATTAAAATCAAGTTATAGACTTCTTGAAGAAAATAACTCAATTTTTATATGTATAGAGCCTCCTAAAAATATAACAAATTGTTAAAATGAAAGTTTGTGTTATTGAGTAGTCATATATTTGAACAATGGGATATGGTATTGTTTTTATTCATAGAATGCTTTATATTTGAATCTACTTACAAGAAATTAGTGGTATGTAGTCTCAACATAGATTATACCTAATTGGTATAAGTTGTACTTGTTTGATTATTATTTATGTGATAAATAATATTATGGAGATTCTTTCATATGTTTGATGGACTAAATGTATGCATTTTTATTATTCTTGTGTTTAACATGTTTTATGACTACTAATAGGAAGTAATCTATAAGAATATGTTAGTTCTATTAACCAAATCTCACTTGTTATTACTAAGTAGTGAGATAGACTTCACTAACTTCCTAGCCTCACCAATGCCAAATGAGGGTAATCCAATCAAGTGGTGTGTATGAATTTGACTAATCCTATAGATCAATAAATATTGAAAACTTTGACCAAAATAATGTTAGCTAGACATTGTCATTCTATAAGTACGATTTACATGTTTGTGTGATATCATGTTAGAATGGATTTCTTTATGGTACACTTCATGTTATTAGAAATGATACACCACATGGATACTAGCTTGTCTTTCTGGATTCTTACACCATCACTATCTACTCATCCATGAAAGGAGGGTCATTCCCTAATGGGGGATTGTGTAGGGGATCAATGGTTTGTGGTAAGCTATATAAAATCACTTGGATGATGCTCTCCCTCCCCATAATAGTACTTATTTGGAGACTACACTTGAAATTATCATAGATGCTGGAATTTGGGAAACTCATGCTCTATGGAGCCTCATATATTGTATCTTGAATTTATATTTATTATTATTGAAAACATTATCCCTGATGAGATGTAACTATTTACTCATTATACATTGATAGTAGTGGATATATGTTTGTACCAGTCATGGCTGGACATCTATAATTAATTTCTATATCCAATTATGTTTTATTTCATATGATGTTAGTGATTAGTAATAGGTAGCTATTACATGCTTATTTTTACAGTTAAGATACTTATTGTGTTTTAGCTGGATCACTAATTAGGTTCCAATGGTAAATTTTAATGAAAAAATATGTTGTTTTAATTTAAAAAAATTATGTTATATTATGTGGATCCTAATGGGTTTGTTACATGTGGTATCAGAGTTATGGCTCGAACTCTAAGACCTAATGAGTCCACTAATATTTTTGTATCCTTCTATTTACTAAAAAAGAGAATTTTGAAATCTAGAGTATCCAGAGGGGGTCCTTCAAATTTTAATGACAACCCTCCATTTAATCCTAATTGATTTATCATTGAGAAAGCAACAAATTTGTATCAAATTCTCGCAGCCATGATTGAAACTAGTGACCTAATTTCAGCCCTAGGACAAGAAGTTCATGTCCATAAAGAGGAAGAACATCAGGATGTACCTAAAGAGCATCCCACTGAATAGGAAAACCCTCAGGATGTGAGAGAATAGGTAGCTACAAAGTTGGATAGAGATATGAAAAAGGTGAATCCACCTTAGTTTGATGGAACTATTTTGGAAGACAAAGTTGAAGTATGGCTAACTGATATGGAGAAGTATTTTGAGATTAAAAACTGCTCTAAGGTCACCAAAGCAATTTGGGGAGCATAGTAGTTGGCTGGTGAAGCAACTACATGGTGGTCCAACAAGTTGGAAATGAATCTTAAATCAACCACCACTAGCTAGGAGTAATTTATGACATTGTTTAGATTATGGTGGCTTCTATAGTTATATTTTGACCAGAAGCTCACAAATTTCTAAAATCTAAAGCAGGGAGTATTATTAGTGAATGATTACTAAGAATAGTTTACCAAACCTCTAAACTATATACATCAATACTAGGTATATGAGAGGTTCATGAATAAGAAGTTTATAATGGGATTAAAACCCTAGATTGGTGGAGAGGTGGATGTTCGTAAACCATATACCATGGACTAGGTCTTTGAAAAGGATTTTATGTAGGATTAGAAGTTGAAGTCTCTTACACATGCAAGGGACAAGCTAAAGAAAACATTTGGAAGTTTTAAACCAAATTTTAAAAATAATAACTAAATGCAGAGGAATGGAGACTCCAAAAGTTAGTTTAAAAACTAGAATGCTATGTTTAACAATGGTTCAGGGAATAAGAAATTAAGCAATGGTTTCAAAGTTGGTTTCAAGGGAAACTGAAAAGTTGATAGGAAAGGACCATTTAGAGGTTGCTTCATTTATGGAGATGACCATTATGCTCATGAGTGTACCCAAGATAAAATAAAAAACAAAGGTGATACTCATCAGTAGGGAGATTTTTAGTAATATATTCATGAGGTAGTTGATAATCAGTAAGCCAAATTCCAATCTTCACCGATAAAACTATTAGGTATTTTGTTTAAATATCTAGTTTCTATTTTGATAGATACATGGGCTAAAAAATATTTCATAGCTCCTAAAAATTCTTAATAAGTTATCTAGAAGAGCTAAAGTAATGAAAAATGCATGGTTGGTACAATATGAGAATGATTCTAAAGTTGAATTTGATAAGTGTTTTGTTGAATCTAGGATTAGGTTTCTCGAATTCACAATAATAGTGTATATTTATGTAACACCATTAAGGTCATATGATGTGATCCTAGGATTCAACTGGGTTGTGAAGCATAAGGCCAAGGTTGAATGCTATCTGAAGAAGGTTGTGTCTAGATTATTTTAGAAATCAAAAATAAATTCATGGAGAGAAAAGAGAGATCAGGCTTAGGAATATTTATACAATGCAACTCAAGAAAGCCCAAGGAAAAGGGTGTCAAGCATTTATTATAAAGATAAATGAAATAGATGAATATAAGGAACCATCCCTTGAATATCATCCATTCCTTAGGAATTTTTATGATGTATTTCTAAAATAACTGTCAAGATTACCTCATAAATGAGAGTTTGGATTATTTATCAATATCATACCTAGATTGAAACCATAGTCTAAGGTACCTTATAGGATGACAAACATTGAATTGGTTGAATCAAAGGTTCAACTCTAAGATTTTTTTTAAAGGGTTTGATCAAAGAGAGATAAGGCCTATTTGAGAAAGGTAAAACCTAAATGGACTCAAAAAATGACTAATACATGTATATATAGTGTTTTAAAATACATTCCATGGCCAACCAAGTGGATAAGTGTCCATGGTCAACTAAGAAGGTCATGAATAAGAAAGTTTTATACATATACTAGGCATTTTTAGGCCTAAAGGAGTAAGTTGAGTGTGTAGATGTGAAGCAAAGAAGAAGAGGATTGTGTGAGCTTACATAGGTGGTGAAAATTATCAAATAAATTATATGAATTGGTCATAGACAATTATAGAGTTTTATGAGTGCTTAAATGACATTTTCAAGCCATAGAAGGGATAATTGAGTGAAGAAGGCAAATAATAGTTTTAGGTTGTGTGAAAGGTAGATCTGAGTGTGACATAACAAAAGAAGATCATCATCAATTGTTAAAGGGAAAAAAAACAAGGTGTATAGTTTTATGGTGATGATTGAGTGGGTACTTGATCATCAAAGGAGATGTAGCCTCTTATAAAGTTGGTGATTTCTAAGGTCAAGTTGGTACTTGATCAATTTAGGGGTTGGTAATCCTTATTGGGTTGGTGCTCAACTAAATTTGATTCATGGTCTAATAGGAAAATTTCTCCAAGTTGTGTTTTGGTGGATTTTATTCTCTTTGAGGGTTTCCCATATACATATTGTGTTCTTGTGTTTCATGCTCTTGTGGATTAATGCTTATGCTTGCTAATATAAACATGCTTATCTAATATATATGATTAATTAAGTAATATTGTTTAAACTATTGAAGATTGAATCACCCCCTAGTCATTTTTCTTCCAATATTTGGTATCAAATCCTGGTCCTTTGAAGTAGGTCTAAAGGCTTAAAGGAATATACTAAAAGCTAAAATGACTAGTTAGTAAGTTGTTGATGCCTCTATATGTATCACATGTGCTATTAATATTTAATAAAACTTCTCATTTTATAATTCTGGGAATTCATGGAATGAGTAGTAGGTTGTGGTAATTTGGTTACCTATGGTGAAATAGAGGTAGAACAAATTAAATTGTTCCACAAATTTATATTGATTGGTGGTTGGGAGCCACCGTGGTCCTTGTGAATCTTGAAGTACCTACGATAATCTTAGTGAACTATGATCAAATTTATATATTAAAGGCTAATCTAGATGAATATTTTCAATGAAATCTAAATAAGGGGACTTGGTTTAAAAATAAGCAAAAGAGAAGCGTAGGGTAAAAAGAAAATATGTGATTGATAATCCTTGACTTGGTATTATGACAAAGTTTTAATTACAAGTGAACATGTATTTAACCAATATATAATGTAGAATAACATAAGCTCAGACCTCACTATATACCATAAAAACCTCTAAGGATAATATGAAGAAGTACAATTAAGAACTAAATTTACTTTAAAGATTTGTTACTACATTTAAATATCATTTGCACATCCTAATGTAGAAAAAATGAAATTAAGCAAATTTAAGATCATTCAACTGATCTAGCACAATCACAAATTAGCAACCATGTATATAATATACAAATTTAGAATTCATGGAAACCATTCAAATTCAATAATTGAAACATGCAATTGAGAGAAAATTCATGAAATGATTGACACAAACAAACTTGGACAAACATTTTAGAATTCCTTGTTTATATTAATTACTCCAAAGTATACAAGTTTTTCTCAAAAATCACTCCCTTATAAAATGGTAATAGTACCTTTTATATAAAGATAAGGTAGTACATCAATCAATTACAAGACACAAATGTATAAAATATAAGGATAACTATCCTTATTTATAGTTATAGAATACACTTCTCTTTTCCAAAAGAACTGACCTATAGGCAAATATGCAAACAAACTAGCATATGCATTTACAAAAGAATATTACACATTAAAATATTGCAATGCTTTCACAAAATAGAATATTAGTTGATTGGTGGAACCATGGTTGAAGGGATCCCTTGTTGTTCTTGGAGGATCTCCATGGATATTTGATGTTGTTCTTTGACAAGATCCAAATCAACAACTGGCTTCAATAGGCAAACATCTTCTTCATTAGCCAAGTCACCAAGGTCTTTATCATATCTTTCCATAGCCTCCTTGATTATCCTTAATTTTACTATCTTCTCTTTAGAAATGAAGATATTGTCCAAGACTTGGTTATTATCACTCCCTAATTGTGTTTGGCTTTTATTTCTCACTTCTTGCATTACCAAAGTGATTCTATGATTAGCATCTTTATCATCAATAATGCCCAAAGCACTATACTTTGTAAGATTATCTAACATGGTGCCAAGGAGATACTTGACCCTAGCTATTAGATCCTCATCATCCCTTAAGATTCTATCCAAGCCTCTTGACCAAGCACTTAAACACTAGATCTTATCAACCACTATTCTTGATATTAAAATTAAGTGTGCCAGGTTGATGGTCTTGAATCTAGGAATTTTACCCTTAATTAGAATGTTGATAAGATCTCTTATTTTATCTTTAAAATCTTACCACTGGGCCATCAATCCTTTGGCTATCTCACTCTACCAGGTCAGTACATCATGTCTTAGATTTATTGAATTGAAATTATCAAACATGTCAAATAAGGATGATTCAAACATCTTTATTATGTCCTTAAGAATTGATAAGACAACATGTGTCTCTAGATTATCCTTTTCCTTCTCCAGGTTATATATCCTTTATTTCATGCCCTTGATTCCTACTTTGATCTGAGCTGAATGAGCCTTAGCTAGACTTTATATATCTTCCTCATGAATGGGATGTTCACCAAGCTGATTTCCTCCAACTGGAGTTAGGCCTACAAATGGATATACACTTTGAAATGTGAATTATTCACCTCTAACCATGGTTTTCTTGGTGGTGAATCTCTCCAATCTAACTATTTTTATATTAATTTGCACACTATTTTTTGACTTTGTTACCTTAGAAGGTTCTGGGACATCCATCTTTATGTTATTTGAAGCACTTGAAGTGTCCATTTATGTTCTACTTGATCCTGTTATGGCACCAATTCTTATTTCTTCCTCCTCCTTCATCAAAGCCAATATCCATGGCTTGATTTCCTCATGGACATCAATGTTAATTATTTGTGTCAAGGCCCAAGAATGGGACAAAGTGGGAATCTTTTGAATTTTCCCATAGACAAACTATTCAAGGATAAAGGGTCCATAAATGGGATATTCATCACTAAACAATTTGACCTCATTCATAGGGTGGGTGAAGATCAACTTGGGATTCTTACTCCCAACTAGGACCAATGCCAATTTTGCTTTTCTCTTTTGTGGGGGTGCTATGGGAACTAGGTCTAAAGCAATTTATTTCCCCCTATCTTGTTTAACTCCCCTACTTGGGATTGGGGTTCTTTTATTTGTTCTTCCCCATCCTCTGACCCATAAGCTTTAGAAAACACCTTAAATGTATCCTCAACTATCTTATTGGGCTCTAATTCAATCAAATCCAAATATTCTACTATAGACTCAGGTTTATTAGGAGGGGATAAAGATGAAGCTTCCCCAGGTCTCTCTTCCAAATTTTATTTACTAGGTCCTTGTGTTATTTATGCCTAGGGTTACTATAGTCATTACTCTAGAGGGGGCCTATAAGAGGGTCTAGGTAATAAGTGATATTTCAAGGGTCCTATTTTCCATATTTCACCTGGTGTCTTGCTATCTCCTTTCGCCAATCTAGGCTCAAGCTTGATGTTATACCTTTTCAATCTGGGTAATACCTCTGGGAAACTAGAGGCTTTGATGTAAAATGGGTCATGGGATATAGTTTGGTACTTATATGCCTTGTTTATGGTCTTGGACTTTAGATGTTTGGATACCACTCCAAAAGGGTCCCATTATTTCAAATCATCTTTCTACAGGGTGAAGGAGTCCCTATGTCTATAAATAGCATTTACATGCTCCCAATTTTATAATATAGTTCTATTAATTGCAAACAGAAAGGGATGAGGGAGGACTTTCCTCTTCCCCTTGAAAAACCCATCTATACTATGAAGAAGTTGGTAAGCAACTTCTTGATCTAAAAGCTTAGTTGGCACATAGATGGGTCACCTAAAGGGCTATGTCAAAGTCCCCTCAATCCTAATCACTGTGCAATAAAGGTAGAACCAAATGTCCCCTATCAATTCCACATATTTATTAATCAATGGGTTGAGCCTGCTCATGGGAATTCCTATGATGGATTCCACTAGGGTTGGATAGACACAATCACAAATGAATTAGATGTTGTGTTTGTATTTGAAAATGTGAAGCTTATAATAATGATGGGAGACAATGGGTCTCCCATTAGGTGACCAACTCTTGATATTTGGAATTTGGGTAGAAGCTAAAAAGCCATCCAATAGATAAGACATCAAGTAAAATTGTTTGATTGTTTTCTTCTTGATTATTATGAATTAGGACTTCAAGCAGATGCTAATCATCTCACCCAATGGAGGAGTGAGTCCTTTCTCCACCATGAAATAAACATATAATATCTAGATTTTATCAATATGAATGGTTGAGGGGGCTCCACATACCCTAATAAACAAGGTCATTATTATCCTAATTCCTTCTCTAAATTGGACAATTGGTATTTTGCTTGTGGGGTCATAGACAATTTGGTTCCCAGTGAGCAGACATGGGGCTAGGATTGTGTTCAGATTATGCTCTCTAGTCCACTTTTTGATAGTGGGTAGGTCTATTATGGCTTACATAGTTATTATTATCTTTCAAAGGTAAGAGAAGAAATGTATGATATATTTTTAGAATGTTCGCTCATGGACTATCTAATCATTTTTAATTTTATAATCTTGGAAAATAGGGGAAAGGACATCAATGCAGTGAAGCATCTCAGCCTTGGAAACAACATAGTGTAGGCTAGCCATCTAAATGGAAACCAGGGCATTGTATCTCCTTAGAATGGTTAGATTGTTTTGTTCCTCTTTAGTCAAAGCCTACATCTCCTCGATGGTCCAAAAGAGTTCAAACCAATTATGGTTCCCATTCCTCAAGGCTATAGTGTCCAAGTCTATGTCTTTAAAAGCCCTCCCCTCATTATCTAAGGTTAAGTATAGCTCAATCTCATCCCTTTGTTATTGTTTACAAACTACCATGGATGTGGAAGTTATAACTGATTATCTAATGAATTTCAAGTAATCTCTAAATTATCTTGTTCTTAGGTCACAATTGAGCTCTTCTCAGTTTGATTGTAATCAATCCAAGTTCAAACTAGGGATTTTATGGATGCTTAGGGATTTTATAGAGCTTTAATGGTAGTGGAAATTTATACTTAGGCTCATTTATGTCTCAGATTTGATTGAGACCCAAGCCTTTATACCTTTGTCTTTTTGAGCATAGAAAATCTTCAATTTTGTCATTTTGTGCATGTGTGGCACCCATGTGGCATCTATTTGACAACTTTCATGGAATTTTACATAAATTCCTTGAAGGATTAGTCATTAGATTTTGAAAACTCAAATTTTCCTTCACACTATTATATCTTTGTTTATGGATCAATACAGGCCATTGATCATGATCACAAGGATCAAGAATCATTGACTAATTTATATTAGGCCTTATGGTTATTATATTTGGAATTTTATGGGTCTTCTAGGCTCTACATTCTATGTAGTGGATGTGTGCTTGTCATGTGTCATTCCCATGGGCTTTTGAAGGCTCATTAAAATGTTTTGATAGCTGTGTTCCATCCAATTATCCCCCTACGAACAAGTGTAGTCCATTGATCTTGATCCAAGTGGATGCACATGATTGGTCTAATAGATTAAATGTTCTAGACTCACTAGGTCCTTCACTTCATCTAATAAATCTTCATGATGAAAAATGGGCCATCAATCTTGATCTAAATTGATGTACATTATTGGTTCGATGGATTAAATGTTCTAAACTCATCAGGTCCTTTGCTCCATCTGATCAATATACATGATGAAGCATAGGTTGTTGCTCATATAAAAGGGAAATAACATTAATCAATATCATGATAAAGGAAGGGACTTAGGCTTAAACACTTTAGGCTAAGGTTCATTTCATGTTTAATAAAAATGTTATAATCTTTAGTCTAAAGTATTCTAGCCTAAGTTTTAAGATGCATATAAAAGGGACCTAAGATAAATATTTTAGGCTAATGTATTTGTTGTGTTAATAAACACAACATATACTTTAAACTAAAGTATTTATTCTAAGTTCTTAGAATATGTCCAAAGGGGCCAAATAATGAAAGGACTAAATGTTAAGTTTTGACCTAGTGTTTCATCATATTAATAAACATGGTGAAACCTTAGGTTAAAAGCTCTATGATAATTTTTATGTCACAAGGGCCTTTAAACATAAGGCTTAATATAAGTCTCTAGCCTAAGGTTTATTGCATTCAAATAAATGTAATTAGAACCTTAGGAAATAGATTTAGACTAAGGCTATGTTTGCAAATATTTAGACCATATGATCATTTTATCCTTTGAAGTTCAAAGATCTTGATTATTTGAACATCTTCCTAGGGGTCCCATTGATCTGCACTATAAGCCATAATATTTTAGTAACATTTTGGAGTATATGTTTGTGTCTAAGTAAAATGATCAATTAACTTAAATTTGATGGTCTCACGGATGCCAATGATAGACTTGTGGATGTAAAATGATGGTCACGAGAATATCAAATTTAAGTTAGTGGATTATTGGATTTTATGGTCTTAAAATTGATGGTCCTATAGATGTCAATGATGGCCTTGTGAACATCAAATAATAGTCATGAGAACATCAATTTTAAACTCATGAAGTCCTTTTATTCTATAGACTTTGGATTTGATACGCTCCATTAGATCTTTCTCCATGATGAAGCACAGACTGTTGATCAAGATCCAAGCAAATGCATGTGATTGGTCCAATTTAGTGTGTGGGACCCTTTGTTATCAATATTTGAATGTAGGGGTACCACTTGGTAGCTCTATGGGGCTTTTTGAACTTTTAAATTTTCAGCATCGCATTTTCTTGCCATGTGTCAATCTCATAGGCCTTTGGGGATTTGTTGAAAAAGTCTTTGGTAGTTGTGCTCTATATGATCAATTTAAATGTGAAGCATAGATCATTGATCTCAATCTAGATGCTTCCACTTGATTGGATCCTTTTGTATGTTGGAAGTCATAGCATAAGTTTTATCCTAAGGTTTCATTGTATTAATAAATACAATGAGACTTGAGGGTAAAACTTAGGCTAAGTTAATTTTTAATAAAAGGAGATTTTTAACTTTAATGATGGTTTTGTGCCATCTGATCCTTGGTCCCACTTAAGTTTGGATCATCGATCTTGATCCAGGTGCTTATACTTAATTGGTTTGATGGATCAAAGATTTAAACTCATCAGGCTTTCTTTACTCCATTGAATCATTTTTTACAATGAAATATAGACTATTGAATATTCAAAGAAGCTGGGGGCTTAAATTATGACTTAGGTAAATAGGAACTTAGGCTAAATATCTAATACTAAGGACTCATTTATGTTGATAAATATGAATGGGGCCTTAGGGTTAAGTCTTTAGGCTAAGTTTGTGACAAAGGGGACCATGTTTAGATAAAAGGACCTTACTAACACAAATATTAGACCATGCTATAAATATAAGGAATGAAGGAGGAAAATAAAAGGGACCAAGTAGGATTTTTAGGTCAAGGTTTGGTCATGTTAAGAAATGTGATCAAGCCTTAACATGAAAATTGGGATTAAGTCCAAAGTATATTTGAAATGTTCCCACCAAATGCATTCCCACCAAAATTTAAATTTGAATGAGTGGTTCAAGCTAAGGTTTGCTGAAGGAGGGTTTTATCATATAAATCCAACTACAAACCACCATAAACTCAAGACTACTAAAAGTTAGAATATTATTAATCTATAGATTTCAATTATGATCTATTAAAAGGAGAACCATGAAACCTACAACTTAAAAACTAAAAGTCAATTATTAGCAACATAGGTGAGGTTAAAATAAAACCATGAATAGATGAGTCAATTTCATTAAGCATGGATGATATTCAAATCATAATAAAGAGTAGAATATCAAGATTTCAGTGTCAAGGTTCAAAATAATCACAAGGGTACCTATTTTTTATAAATGGGGATATTTGACCTCAACAAATGAAGAATTATATGGGAAACATAGCAATATGTTAGAACTTGGAGACTCTGGTTTAAACAAATAACTAGGTCATCCATTCCACTTGATCAATGCCATTATCAAGATTAGGTCATGGCTAAAACAAATATTGCACGTGTAGAATTAGGATCAAATATCAAGGAATAGCCATGTTGTGTGTATGCTTTGATTCCACTTATTGGTTACCATGGGATTCAAGGGATAACTTCTAAATTTCATACCTTTAATAATTAACACTGGCTTGGAGCATATTTAGATATTTATTTAGAACCATGCTTCTAATTTAGGGAGGGCTTGGGCATTACTCTATTTATTGCTAAGCATTTATAGCCCCGATAGAGATACCTTTGGATCCACTCATGGCCTTGCTCTATTTCCATCTAGGTATCCATATCCCCAGTGGAGATTACCAAAATCACCTTTGCTTGAAAGGCTTTTAATTTTGCAATAAGTTCTTATTTTTTGTATTTTTGGGTCTCTTAGGCCTTCAACAAAGGTTAGAAACTAGGGTAGCCAGGTTTAAGGATTTGATCAAGTGTTTGACCTTCATATAATCATCTATGGTTGTAACCTTTGTCTCAGGCAAGGATGTTTGTTAAGTGCAATCATGATTGTACCTTAATGGATTGAGCTTTCATTTTATATTTGTAATTCTTCTTAAAACTAGGTTTAGGTGAACACAATGATTAAGGTATTATGGAATGGTTAACCTATTCATGGGTCCTTGCTAGTTTCTTCAAATCCTAACATCAAACTCTTATCTCAACTCCATGGTCAACATATACATGAGGTTCATATCAACATTTCTAAATTTTTGGATTTTCGAGTAAACTAGGGAACTTTGAGTTGAGGGCTATCTAAAAGGACTTATTGGAAGCAAGGGGTAAAGAAATAAAAAACAAACACACAATAGAAAATATCCAAGTAAGAATTAAAAAATAAGAAAAAATATATATGTATGCTTATATACAAACAAGGGATAAGAAGGAAAAGAGATGAAAGAAACTAACTAGCCTACCTATACTAACTCTAATCATCTTACAAATTTACTCCATGAAGACCCCAGAAGGAGAAACAAAAAAATAGTGCTTGAGATACTACCCATTGGTGGGAAGTTTTAACTCTACTCCTTATAGATCTTTGAGTCTAGAGGTGTCATCTCCAAGTGTGTCTATAATCTGATAGGGGCAAGTCCAAAAAGGTGTGAGCTTGCCATGTTTGACCTTGGGCTCAGATGATTTGTCTTAGAGAAGAATTAAGTCTCCCTATGTAAATAACTTGATCTTTGATCTCTTGTCAAACCATATTTTCACTATGGTCTAGTGCCTACTAAATTTACCAAAAGCATCTTCCCGTGCATCTTCCATTTGGGTAATGTCTAGCAGCCTTGATTTTACAAATTATTGATGCTCTTTTATATCCTCTTACATAAACTTGTAGGTTGGTAGCTTGAGTGTGATGGGTAATATAGGATCTTAGCCATATACTAACAATAAAGAGGATGTTTAATATCCTGGTCAACTTTTATTCTATCTTCCCAAAGGGCATACTTAAGAAGCTTGTGCCATGTCCTGGGTTTATTTGTAGTAGACTTCTTAATGACTTCCATCAAGTTTTTTATTTATTGACTCAGATACTGCATTACATTAAGGATAATGGTTTGATGAAAACATGATAATAATGTTGTTATCATATCCCCATTCTATCATTTTTATGGATGTGAATGCTGGCCCATTGTCACATACTAAAGAGACTAGAGTTCCAAATCTAGTGCACATGCTTTCTTCTAAGAAATTGATCACTTCTTTTGTTTTGCATTATTTGGTGGCTACTTCTTTATTCCACCTTATGCAGTAATCAGAAGCTATTAGAACATACTTGTGACCATCTAATGGGTTGGGGTTAATTACCCCTACAAAGGCTAGGCCCCACTGGGTAAAGGTTTTGTCAATCATGACTAATTATAAAGCATTGCTACCTTTGGATCCTTAGTGTTAAAGATCTAGCATGAATGACATTCTCTCACATGCTTAGGAGCATCTTTGAAAATAATGGGCTAATAATAACTAGCCTTGAGGATCTTGTGAGCTATGGTTCTCCCAGATGGATGCCCACTTCCCATATTTTCATGAAAAGTGCTCATTACTTTAGTAGCTTCTTCCTTGGAGACACACCTCAGGTACACACCTTCAAAGTTATTCTAATATAGGACTCTATTTTTGATGAGGTAATGAGATGCCTTGAGCCTTAGAGCTCTTCTATGTTCCCTAGTTAGCCCTACAAGATAAGTGCCATTAATTATCAAGTGAATAATGGAATTATACCATTCATTAGTTTAGATGATTTATTGATTAAATTGCATAATACATAGCCTAGGGATGGTATTAGAAATCATTTGAATAAGACCTGATACCTTACCAATTTTGCATTTTTCATCTCTATGTCATATTCTTGAAGAACAAACATCCACTTACCTCTTCACTCTCCAAGTTCACATTGACTTAACATTAGCTTAGTAGCTGGGTCTGGTAGAATAACATGCTCTTTTTTCCTAAGAATATAGTGCCTAAATTTATTTATAGCTTTAACCAATGCATTGGCTTGTCTATCAATCAAAGGGTAGTTTAAATCAACATTTTTTAGATTAGTGCTAATAAAGCAATTGGATGGTCAGTGCCTTCTATTTTTTGAGTTAACAAAACAAAAATGGTATGATTAGAGGAGAAAGAGTAGAGATAAAAGTCATTTTAGAAGTCAAGACTGGAGCTTGGCTGATTGCACTTTTGATGTCCTCAAAGGCCTTCTTCGATTCCTCATTTCATTAGATTTTATCATCCGTATTTGACATATCATTCAATGGTTTGACAATCTATGGAAATCTAGAAATGATCTTTCTCACAAAGTTTATATTGCCAAAAAATGATTTCAATTCCTTTTTACTATTGGGAGGATCTATCTTAGATATGGATTTCACTCTCTCAAGATCAATGGAGATTCCATCTTTAGTGATGACATGGCCTAATAGCTTACCTTTAGTGAAACAAAAAATGCTCTTTTTAGGGTTAAGGAAGATCTCATACCTTTTGTATCTTTCAAATACTTGTTGTAGATGCATGAAATGGTCTTCCCTATTTTTAGAGAAAATAGTTAGATCATCCATGTAAATTATGATATACTTACTAATAAAGCCTTGGAAGGCATGGTCCATAGCCCTTTGACAAGTGTCTCCTACATTTATCAGTCAAAAATTCATTATCTTATATGTAAAGGTACCCCACTTGGTTTTGAATTTTGTCTTCATCATATCCTCCTTGTCAAGCAACACTAGATTGTATCCTAAAAAACCATCAAGAAAAGACATCATGGATGAACCTAAAGCAATTTGTATTACTTGGTCAAGAGAGGGAATAGGATAATTATCTTTTTTATATGCTTTATTTAGATTTATAAAGTGGATACATAGTCTAATTTCACCATTTTTCTTTCTAATTGGCAACAAATTGGCCACCTAGCTAGAGTGTCTAATGGGAAATATAATCCTAGCATATAGCAATCTCTTGACTTTTTTGAAGATCATGAGTTCTAAGATAGGGTTCATAGGTCTTTATTTCTACCTAAAAGGTTTGAAAATATCTTTAAGAGGTATATTATGGGTGATGACTCTTGGATCAAAAATCTTCAAGTCATCATAAGACTAAGTTATGCCATCTTTGTACTTTGTTAACATCTCCTTAGCTCTCCTATTTTTGGCACTAGTGCAGAATTTTCCAATATTAACTAGTTGAGGTCGATCTTAAGGTCTAAGACCAATTGGATTATAATCCTTCCCACTTACTTTGGGAATCTTAGAGATTTTAGCTATCTTATCTTGATCAAATAATCTTTCCAAGGCAATCATCCCCTTAATAATCTTGTTGTCATTCAATTGAATGACTTTGCCATCAAACTTAACTTCTCTAAATGCATTTTCATCAACCTCATCAATGATTTGAGCTTAAAATTATCCTAAACTAGCCATAAAGTTTAGGATGTGTTGGTCATAACTAAATACCTATAGATGGTTCACATTATCTGAGATAAAAGGGCAAGGTATGAGCTCAATACTAAAGTTTGGGGAATCTTGATCAGGCATGAGATTAGCTTCTATAGATGCCAACTCATTAGCAACTTAATTTTCTTCCATTGGGATAAAAACAATATTAAAGGCATCAGAATATTTCACAAGATCCCAGACTCTAAATTTGTATCTCTTGAGGTATGCCAACTTGCACTGATACTTACTTCTCACTTGATTTACTACTAATTCTGAGTCACCATAAACTAATAGTTCTTTGACCTTATTTTTTATGGAAAATTGTAGGCCTAATATGAGGGATTCATATTCTAAAATGTTATTGGTGCAACGAAAATAGAGTCTATAAGAAGCATGGTATTTCTTACTAATAAGGTCAGTTAGAATAATACCTACTCCAGATCCAACTTTACACCTAGCCCCATCAAAATACAACTTTCATAACCTAGGCACAACATTAGAAGGTTTAATATCACACACCTTAGTAGTTTCTAAGGTGAAAAAACTTAAATTAGAATCAATTATGTTGAGTCTTTCATTGATAGCATTATACTCAGTAATCATGTGTTTCATCTTTGGTTTCCTTTTAACTCTGATTTGGTTGGGAATTCCCTTCCAAGGCAGCCATAGGTGTGAGAAATCTATGGACATGTTTTTATTCAAAGCCTTTGTCCACTCTTTACTTAAAAGTATTCCATATACATCAAGGATATATACCACTTGTATATCTATATATTATTGGACTCTTGGATTAGAAGCCAATTACATGTTGACATTTAAAAATTCTCTAACCACCTTAACCCTAAACTTATCTAATTGGGTAACAACCCTATTATAATTAATGTGGGTAAAACCAAGTTGTTTACAAACACCTATAAACATGATATTAATAGAGGCACCATAACCCAACAAATAATTATACAAGTTTTTACCAAACATTTTGACTATAAGCAAGAAGGGTGGGGATTGTGTTTTAGATTTGTACATGGCCACATTGGCAATATCAGTCTTGGTCACCTTTTTGACAAAGATTCTAGCAATAGATCCATTTTTTCTATGATTTTTGTTAATTCATGCAAGGTAATATTACATTTTATTTTCTTCATGTCCTTTACAATATTATAAATAGTCTTATTAGAATAATTGGAAGCATCAACATTAGGCTTAGAAGTACTTCCTTTTAGAGGCTCTAGATTATTGTTTAAAGTGGTATCTGGAGGAGTACCAAAGTTGTTTGGAGGGGTAGAAGTAGTCAAAGGCTGCCTCTATTATCTATTCCTTATAGGGTATGTATTCTTTAATAACTATTGGAAAGCATGAACTTTTGTAGGGACATCATCAAGCTCATTGTCTTCTTAGAATAGGAAATCAAATGTCTCCACCATGAAGTTCTAGTCAGCAAGCTTGGATCCTGAAGTACCTGCACCATTATCTTTGTTAGGAACTACCTCAAAAGTGTCCAACTCTTCTTTAAATTCCTCACAATTTTTTTATAATTTAATTTAATCAATCTCACCATGCTTAGAAGTATAATGGATTCTACAATAATCAAGAAAAATAATATCAATAAGATTAATATCCATAGTCTTATTTTCAAAGATGGTTAATTATTTTTATTGTTGTGGAAAATATCATTATTGAACATATTATTGGGTCTATTAAATATTTGAAAAGATAAGTTCCTATCAGAAGTCTCTCCAGTATTACCAACCTATTTTTGCGGTTGAATGAAGTCAGTGCTTAGTTTTTGGACCATTTTTAAAATGGACTCATTCTCATTTTGGGGGTTTTTGAATTATGGACTTGGTTACTATTGGTACCAATGGCTGGTACTAAAGTTATTTAATCAGTTGCATTAAATACATTATTATTAGGGTGGTTTAATAACCCCAAATTTTAGTTAAAAGTAACATGTCTTAAAAGCAATTGATTCAAATTTAGGAGTTGATTGAGAGTAGGCACATTCTAGTTATTATTATGAAAAACATTCAAGGTAGACATATGTGGATTAGTATTGGGAATAGAGTAGGAAATATGTCCTTGAGGTTGAATTTGGTCATTTATGATCACAACCTTAACATAAACTAAAGTTAGTGTGTTCATTGGACCTACAACCATCTTGATGAATACTAAGGTCATATGATCAATAAAATCTTTGTAAATATCCAAGGCCAATGCTTGATCAAGTTTATAAGGATCAATGGTTATATTGTACATCTTATAGGATCTAACATTTAAATCTTTTATAGGTTCACTATCATCCCTTTTTATGGTGGTAAGTTACTAGTACAAGACACAGGCACTGATTATTTTGCCAAATTAGTCAATGAAGATGTTATTGAATTCTTCCCAGGTGGTGATGCAATCATTATGTAGGTTTAAAAAAAATTCATATAAAGCATCTTTGAATGTAAAATTGAAAAACCTACATGCTACATCCTCATGAATTACATTTAACAACATTAATGAAACCTTAAATGATTTAACATGTTATTCTACAGTCACAATACCACTAAGACTAAAAGTTGGTAAATAATTTTCAAGATTATGAGGAAGGTCATGAATTTCACCTTGTGCATTGATAAGATAACTTAACAACCATGCCATACCCTAATGAAGGTTAAATTTAGGAGTACCTGGGAGTGGTAAAGTTGGCAAAGACTTTGAATGCCTACATCTACCTTTGTTTCACCTGGATCTCTTATGGACTTCCAACTCAAGTAGAAGCTCTCTTATTTCTAAATGTGATCTTGTCTAGATCCTTGGAAATTATAGCTTGAGAAATTTGGACCCTTTTTGAAATATGATGTGTCAAGCTAACCTTTACAAAGAACAAGACTCAGATTTGCACATTAAACTAATTTTGTAAAGATTTATGTAAAAAATAAAAAAAGACATCAAATTTAAACTAAGTTAGCAAAAATATGTGTCTAATTATGTAAATATGGTTAACCTTTATAATTTAAAGCCCAAATGAACCCATATTTGTTAAATATATCCCAATATTTGACCAAAATAAGCCATTCTAACCTCAAATACTATGAATTCTTAGTTCTTGAGCTATCTTTACTAGAATTAAGCATTTATTCTCAAAGAACTTGGATCTTTATCTAAAGGAAGCACAAAGATGGGTTAAAGAACACAAAAGTCAATGATATTTATGCTTTTAAGCAAAGTACTATGCAAAAGTATAAAGATAACATCAATCTTTGGTCAAAACACACTAAGACTATCAAAGATTCAGCAAGGCCCTCCTTCTAGCACTAGCAGAGTTCATCCTATTAATGATTTTATGTGTATCATAGGTGATATTAGTGTTTAAGAACACTTCTCATTTTATAATTTTTGGAATTCATGGCATGAATAGTAGGTTTTGGTAATTTGGTTACCTTTGGTGAAATAGAGATAAAGCAAATTAAACTATTCCACAAATTTATATTGATTGGTGGTTAGGAGCCACCATGGTACTTGTGAATATTGAAGTACCTATGTTGATCTCAGTGAATTATGATTAAATTTATATATTAAAGGCTAATCTAGATTAATATTTTCAATGAGATCTAAACTAAGGTGAATTGATTAAAAAAGAATCAAAAGAGAAGGGTAGGGAAGAAAGAGAATATGTGATTGTTGATCTTTGACTTGAATATCATGACAAAGTTTCAATTACAATTGAACATGCATTTAACTAGTATATAATTCAAAATATCATAAGCTCAAACTTCACTATATACCAAGAAAAACTCTAAGGATAATATGAAGAAGTACAAGTAAGAACTGAATTTACTTTAAAGATTTGTTACTACATTTAAATAACATTTACACATCCTAATGTAAAACAAATGAAATGAAGAAAATTCAAGATCATTCAACTAATCTAGCACAAGCACAAATTAACAACCCTGTATCAAAGACATAAATTTAGAATTCATGAAAACCATTCAAATTCAAGACTTGGAACAAGCAATTGAGAGAGAAGTCATGAAATGATTGACACAAACAAACTTAGACAAACTTTTCAAAATTCCTTGTTTATATTAATTTCCCTAAAGTATATAAGTTTTACTCAAAACTCCTTCCCTTATAAAATGGTAATACTGCCTTTTATAGAAGGACAAGGCAATACATCGATTAGTTATAAGACACAAATGTACAAAAGATAAGGACAACCATCCTTATTTACAATTATAGAACACACTTCTGTTTTCCAAATGAACTAACCTATAGGCAAATATGTGAAAAACTAGCATATACCTTTACAAAAGAATATTCCAAGTTCAAATATTACAATGCTTTCACAAAATGGAATATTAATTAACTAGTGGGCCCATGGCTAAAGTGCTCCCTTGTTGTTCTTGGAGGATCTCCATGGATCTTTGATATTGTTCCTTAACAAGCTCCAAATCAACAACTGGATTCAAGAGGCACACATCTTCTTCATTAACCAAATCACCAAGGTCTCTATCAACCTTGCCATGGCCTCCTTGATGATCCTTAATTTTGAAAACTTCTCTTCAACAATGAAGATCATGCCCAAGACTCGGCTATTGTCACTCACTAATTATCCCTAGATTTTGTTTCTCACTTACTACATCACCAAAGTGACTCTATGCTTATACTCTACATCATCAATAATGCCTAAGTCACTGTAATTTATAATATTGGCCAACATGGTACTAAGCAACTACTTTACCCTGGCTATCAACTCCTCATCATCCCTCAAGAGTCTATCCAAGCCTCTTAACCAAGCACTTAAACTCTAGATTTTATCAACCACTATTCCCAATATTGAATTTAAGTGTGCTAGGTTGATAGTCTTGAATCTATGAATTCTACCCTTAGTATGTTGATAAGATCTCTTATTTTATCTTCAAAATCCTACCACTAGGCCATCAATCCTTTGGCTATCTCACTCTGTTAGGTTAGTGCATCTAATCTTAGCTTTATTGACTTAAAATTATCAAACATATCAAATAAGGATGCTTCAAACATATTTATTATGGCCTCAAGAACTGATAGGATAGACTAGGTCTCTAGATTCTACTTTTACTTCTCTAGGTTATATATCATTTGCTTCATGCCCTTGATTCTTGCTTTAATTTGAGCTGAATGAGCCTCAACTAGACTTTTTATATCTTCCTCATGAATGGGATGTTCACCAAGCTATTGTCTTCCAACTGGAATTAGGCCTTCAAATGGTTCAACTCTTTGAAAGGTGAATTATTCACCTCCAACCATGGTTTTCTTAGTGGTGACTCTCTCCAATCCAACTATTTTGGATTAAACTACACACTAGTTGTTGACTCTATTACCTTAGGAGGTTATAGGACCTCCATCCTTGTGCTACTTGAAATACATGGAGTGTCCATTTTTATTCCACTTGATCCCTCTATAGCACTTATTCTTCTTTCTTCCTCTTCTTTAATCAAAGCTAATATCCATGCTTTGATTTCCTCATGGACATTAATGTTAATTATTTGGGTCAAGGCCCAAGAATGGGATAAAGTGGGAATCTTTTACATTTTCCCATAGACAAACCATTCAAGGATAAGGGGTCCATGAATGGGGTATTCCTCACTAAACAAGTTTACCTCATTCATGGGGTGCGTGAAGGTTAACTTGGGTTTCTTCCTCCCAACTGGGACCAATGCCAATTCTAATTTTCTCTTATGTGGGGGTGTTATAAGAAATAGGTCCAAAGCAACTTCTTTACCCTTATCTTGTTCAAATTCCTCTATATAGGATTGAGGTTCTTGTATTGTTCTTCCCCATCCTCTGACCCATAAGATTTAGCAATCACCTTAAGTGCATCCTCTACTATCTCATTGGGTTCTAATGCAATCATATACAGATATTCTACTAGAGACTTAAGTCTATTAGGAGGGGCTGAAGATGATTCTTCCCCAGGTCTCTCTTCTAACTTTTCTTTACTAGGTCCTTGTGTTATTTGTGCTTGAGGTTGCTATAGTGGTTTCTCTAGAGGGGGCCTAAAAGAGGGTTTAGGCAATAAGTGATATCGCAAGGGCCCCATTTTCCATATTTCATATAGTGGATTGCTATCTCCTTTAGCTAATCTAGGCTCAAGCTTGATGTTATGTATTTTCAATCTAGCTAATACCTCTGGAAAACTAGAGGCCTTGATGTAAAATGGGTCATGGATTATAGGCTAGTGCTCATATACCCTGTTTATGGTCTTGGACTTTAAATGCTTAGATACCACTCCATTAGGGTCCCATTATTTCAAATCATCTTTTTGTAGGGTGAAAGAGTCCCTATGTTTGGAAATAACATTTATGTACTCTCAAAATTTTGAATACAGTTTTACTGATTGCCAAAGGAAAGGGATGGGGGAGGCCTTTCCTATTCTCCTTTTAAAATCAATATATACTATGAAGAAGTTGGTATGACAATTTTTACTCTACAAGCTTGGTTGGCACATAGATGGGTAACTTAAAGGGCTATGTCAAAGTCCCCTCAATATTGATCATTGTGTAATTAGGGTAGAACTAAATTTACCCTATCAATTCTACATATTTCTTAATCAATGGGCTAACCCTGCTCATGAGAATTCCTATGATGGCTTCCACTAGGGCTGGATAGACACAATCATAGATAAATTGGATGTTGTGTCTATATTTAAAATGTGAAGCTTGGAGTAATGATGGGAGATGGTGGGTCTCCCATCAGGTGATAAATTCTTGATATTTGGGTGGAAGCTAAGAGAGCATCAAGTAAATAAGACATCATGTAAAATTGTTTACTTATTTTCTTCTTGATTGTTATGAATTGGGACTTCAAACAAATGTTAATCGTCTCACCCAATAGAGGAGTGAGTCCTTTATACACCATGAAGTAAACATATGATACCCATATTTGGTCAATATGAGTGGTTGAGGGGGATCTACATAGCATTTTAAACAAGGTCATAATTATCTTAATTCCCTCTCTAAATTGAATAATTGGTATTTTGCCTGTGGGGTCTTAGATAACTTGGTTCCCAGTGAGCATCCATGGGGCTAGGATTGTGTTCAAATTGTGCTCTCTAGTCCTCTTTTTGATGGTGGGCAGGTCTATTTATGGCTTACACACTTTATAGTATCTTTAAAAGGCAAGGGGAGAAATGTATGCTATTTTCTAGAATGTTCACTCATGGACTATCCAATCATCTTCAATTTTACAATCTTGGAAAAGAGGGGAAAGGTCATCAATGCAGTGAAGTAACTTAGGCTTGGTAGCAATGTAGTGTAGGCTATCCATCTGAATGGAAACCAGGTCATTATATCTCCCTATAATGGTTGTATTCTTCTGTTCTTCCCTAGTCAAAGCCTATATCTCCTCGATGGTCCAAAAGAGTTTGGATCAATTCCAATTCCCATTCTTCAAGGCTATAGTGTCTAGATCCATGTCTTTGAAAACCCTTTCCTCATTATCTGAGGTTAATTACAGCTCAATCTCATCCCTTTATTGTTGGCTATGAACTAATATGGCTATAGATGTTGCAACTTCTTATCCAAAGAATTTCAAGTAATCTTTGAATTACCTTGTTCTCACTTAGGTCACAATTGAGCTCTTCTCGATCTGATTTAATTAATCCAAGTTTGAACTAGGGATTTTATGGATGCTTAAGGATTTTATGGAGCTTTAGTGGTATTAGAAATTTAGCCTTAAGCTCATTCATGTCTCATATTTTATTGAGACCCAGGATTTTATACCTTTACCTTTGTGAGCATAGAAAATCTCTAATTTTGTCATTTTATGCATGTGTGGCATCCATTTGATAAATTTTTTGGCATTTTTCATAAATGCCTTGAGGGACTAGCCATTGAGTTTTGAAAACTCAACTTTTATTTTTTACTACTAGATCTTTATTCATGGATTAACACGGGTTGTTGATCATGATCACATGGCTCGAGAATCATTGGTTGCTTTATGTCAGGCCCTACGGTTATGACATTTAGCACTTTTGTGGGTCTTCTCAGCTGTATATTCTATTTAGTAGACATGTGCTTACCACATATCATTCCCATGGGCCTTTAAGGTCTCATTGAAAAGTATATGATAGATGTGCTCTATTCGATTATCCCCCATGAGAAAGTGTGGGCCATCGATCTTGATCTAAGTGGATGCACATG
The DNA here is from genome assembly GCA_037957365.1 of Torreya grandis. NCBI lineage: Eukaryota > Viridiplantae > Streptophyta > Pinopsida > Cupressales > Taxaceae > Torreya > Torreya grandis. Next base: position 3,973,539 of record JARHVA010000030.1, read on the forward strand.
ATTGGTCTAATGGATTAAATGTTATAGACTCACCGGGTCCTTCACTTTGTCTGATTAATCTTTGTGAAGAATCATGGGCCATCGATCTTGATCCGAGTGGATGCATGCAATTGGTATAATTGATTAAATGTTCTAGACTCATCGGGTCCTTCACTCCGTTTGATCAATATCTATGATGAAGCGTCGGCCTTTGATCCTACAAAAGGGTGAGAACTTTAATCATTACCATGATAAAGGAAGAGACTTAGGCTTAAATTCTTTAAGCTAAGGTTTATTTCATGTTTAGTAAATATGTTATAAACTTTATGCTAAATTATTTTAGCCTATGTTTTGGGATGCATATAAAAGGGACCTAGTTGTGTTGGTTGAATATTTTGTCGATTAGTGTACTGATAAACAAAATAGGTCTGATCAGCCAAAGTAGGAAGATTAATCATCCAAATGTGTAGGTTTACCACATGAGAAGGGGACTGATCTCTCCTCTCATCAAGGGGAGGTTCCATATATATATATATATATATATATATATATATATATATATATATATATATATATATATATATATAAACAGAAAATAATACTCAAGGGTAGAACAAACCATCCATCTCTCTTTCTTCAGAGATGAGGTGTGTGGATCAAAGGAGAAACTCAAGGAAAATGACAGAAAGCACTCCTATTCTTTCAAAAGTACTATTCAGCAAGCCACAAGAATACTCCAAGTAGTAACAGCAAAATGTAACAAAAGATGTAATAACCAACAAATCGAGATGCAGCATAAAGTCTACGCCTAAATTTCTCAAGAGTAAGATACGAAGGACATTGAGGGCACAAAGTCGCCCCAAGGTCTTTTACACAAAAATGAAAAGAAAACACACTAAAGGCAATTATGGAGGCACAAAGTCTCTCCATAGTTGACTCTTTAGAACACCTTCTTGACTACTGTCACTAATTCTGCTTGTTGAATTAAAGGAACAGAAGCTATATTAAGGAAAAAGACATAAGAACAATTTCCTCAACAACAAAGATATTATAACACAAAGTCTGAAAAACAACTTGCTTTCTTATTCCAATAACAAAATATGATAAACAAACTGAGCTCAAAGTCTCAGAAGTGTCTTTTAATTTGGGCAGAGGACTGTAGTGTCCCCTTTTCTAAAAATAAAGTAAGATTATTATTAAAATAAAAAGTATTTTTAAATACTTTAAATAAAATTAATAGTATGTTTTAGTTGCTAAAAGTGAATATGTCGGCAACTCCTTTTCTAATTTGATATTTCATAAATAAGGGGAATTTATATTGTGATGTAGGTCAGCGCTTAGGAGCTATTTTGGGGTTTGAGTGGGAAAGGATATAAAAATAAGGAGGTTCATTTGAAGAGGGTTATGTTATTTTTTATAATGGAAATTCTAGAGTTTTGGCATGATTGTTGAACCTCATGCAATTGAGGATAAAAACCTTCATTGGTTTGGTCATAGTAAGGATGAAAACCCTTATCTAACAGCTTGAGGAAAGTTGCATTTGCTTGAGGGAAAACAAATTTAAAAAGGGTGAACTGTAGGGTCCCCTTTTCTAAAAATAAATTAATATTATTATTAAAGTAAAAAGTATTTTTAAATACTTTAAATAAAAGTAATAGTATGCTTTAGTTGCCAAAAGTGAATATGTCGGCAACTCCTTTTCTAATTTGATATTTCATAAAAAGGGGGCTTTCTATTATGATGTAGGTCACCCCTTAGCTAGGAGCTATTTTAGGGTTTGAGTGGGAAAGGATATAAAAATAAAGAGAAGGTTTATTTGAAGAGGGTTATGTTATTTTTTATAATTGAAATTCTAGAGTTTTGCCATCATTTGTTGAACCTCATGCAATTGAGGACAAAAACCTTCATTGGTTTGGTCGCATTATGGATGAAAACCATTACCTAACAATTGGCAGCCTTATTTCAAAGGTTGTATTAAGCATCATTCAACAGTGTGACATGTTTTAAACACAATTATAGATTTGGGGTGGCAAACAAAGACAGTTTGAAGGACGGAACTGATCTAAAGGGCAGTGAGCTGGTTGGAAACCTTAGAAGGGCAACGAAGTGGTTCAAGAAGGTAAAAGACTCATTGTTAGAGCAGTAACCCCCTTTGGGTTTTGGGACTATAATTTGTAAGGCTAAACAAAGCCTAATCTGTAGGGCATGCATAATTAGCTTGTATTTTCACTATATTTTCTAGCCATTGAATTGATAATAAAAATCAGATTTGAAGGTATTTCAGTAGGTTATATTATTTTTGAATTATTTGGTGAATATTTGAGTGGAAAATATTACAAAATGTGTGCTAAATGTTTGTTTCTAGAATTCTAATTTTTTTATGGTTAGGGATTGAAATAAAGAAAACAAAAAAATTACATTTATTACAGGGTCTGAGGCATGCTGAGAATAACCCTAAAGCTGCAACGCAAAAGGTTCTACATAGAAAAGGCCATCCAGAATGCCATCTCAAATGGAGAAGAAAACCCAAAATCCATAGAAGGTGACCTTCAAATCCTCGCCCTCAAAATAAAGAAGAGAGTGTTGCCATGAAAGGCGATGTGTAAGAGGAGCCAACATGGGCATAGTGCATAGATCAAAAAGAGACCTTTGAGAAGATGAAAGTGTAGGAGGATGGGTCAAAGGAAGGTTTGAGAACCCTAGGTCACCATAAATTAATGGATTGTAGCACAATGATGATGATAGAGAGGGATGTTTGATCAATTTTTGATATACAACAGTGCACGATGCATAAAAGATAGTGTTTAGTAATAGAGATAAAGGAAAAGGAGCTTGAGGAAGGAAAGGCTCTAGGGGATCTTTGACTAGGAGAAACTTCCCTAAAGGAATCACTAAAGGAATGGGAGATGCTACAAAAGGAGAAGAAGAATTGCATGGAAAATAATTGGGAGTTGTTGAGTGTAGTTGAAATGAGAGTGAAGCACATGGGTCCAAATGTGCGCTAGAGGAAATAGAGGCACTAGAGCAAGCACCAGTTGAAGAGAGCATGAGCGCTAATGCAAACAACATTGCACCAAGGAAGGAGGAAGGCAATAGAGAAGCTGCACAGGATAAATTCAAGCATAGCAGTCAAGAAAAAGAGATGTGTCCTTCAAAAGGCACAGAGATGGAGAGACGAAAGAGTACAAGAATATTTGTGGGAGACATTTACCCATAACCTAGGGGGATTAGGATAAAAAGGTAGTGTGCAACTGAACCTAAGTTGTCCCAAAGACAATAGAGCATTAATCCATAGAGAGATGTAAGAAAGGAAGGAGAAGTTAACATAACTCCACAGAAAGCATCCAAAGATGCATGAGGAGAGGAGAGGACATAACTATTTGTAATCAAGAGCTCATATTTTAATTACCTATGGAGTTTGATACAAGATCATCATAGGTGAATTTGAATCTTGCATCAAAAAACTCGAGTCAATCAAGCGAGAAATAAACTAACTCTAGTTGTGCACGGTTATACGGACATGCAAGAGTCCACTTGCTTGGAAGGAAGGTGGTTAAAATTTGTGTAGGGAGATAGAGAATAAAAAGGGGGTAAAAAATTTGGCTAAGCCAAGCAGCACACTCGCAATACTACAAAGAACATAAAGATGCTCTAGGGACAGGAAGCAAGGTGTAAAAGTAAAGGGTCACTCAATAGTGCATGAAGGAACCGAGGCCTACAGCGTTCCAAGAACCTTTACGTGGAAGGAGTTGTTTACTGAAGGTGTGCTTCACAAGAATAAGGAAAGTTACAACCAAAACTAAGTTCAAACTTGAGTAACCGATGCATAAAGAGCTGAGGTTATCAAGGAAGCACATTAAAGTAATGCATAGTCATAGTCGAACGACACTCAAATATGTCTATAACGTAATCAACCAATGAAAGAGCTTTAAGGTACCTAGTGTGCGACAATGATGGTGCATAGAAAGGATGATATTTTGAGGTACAAGGATGCACAAAAATCCAAGCGCAGGGCATTTGACTCAAGCCCAAGGAAGTAGAGGATAATTGGATAAGCAATTAGTTGTGAGGATGTACAGTGAGCCTTTCCCTAGTTTAGTACTACAAATGATGTGACAACAAAAGGGACTAAAAAGATCTACTTGTGTGGCTCAAGGTCTGTAAAAGGCTATGCTACTTCTAGGGTAGGATTGTAGACTTGCGTAAAGCCACATTAAATGAAGTTGACTAATTGCATTAGAATTCAGCGAAGCAACCAAAGCTCAGGTAAATATAAAAAGGTGTCTTGGTCTAGAATTTATAATACTCAGAAGCCAAGGAAGAGACTTTTTAGAGTGATCCCATGAGGGGACAAAATAAATTATCTGAGGCTAGACAGAGAAAAGAATCTTCATAGACAATTGAAGGATTGTAGTCATGAGTGAATGGTAGTCTAAGGACACCACAGTAGAGAGAAAGAGAGATATATCTATGTCAGAGGACTAGACTAAGTAGAGTTGAGAGCTCAATATACAACTATTAAGCTTATATTATCTTATAACACTCAAAGTTAAGGAATAAAATGCTTTATTAGCATGATCTACCATGTGGAATTCTGAAGGTTGCATGGTTAATGTATCCCTTCATTGGGACCCCTGATCTTGGCCAACACCAGAATGATATCAAAGCAAGGATGTGATCCTTGAGAGATGCAAGAAGAAAAGATAAACTTGCAAGTGAGATACAAACTAGCAGAAGGAAAGCTATCAAATCATTTAACATGAGGTACCTTATAGAACATCATTCAACACCCTGTAGGACGTACGTGGATAACGAGTGAGTGAAACATAAGCAAAGAAGACACTCGATAGGGACAAGCTACGTAGGATGATGGAGGGGGAATTTTCTAGAGTGATTCCTTAGTGTAAAGCGCCTATGTAGGAGTGCGATAGAGAGCACAATAGTAGGTAGTGCAAGAAGTTACGAGGTTATAAGTAACCCAAAGGATTGTTGTGTGAGTACTAACAGATGGTTGACCATGAGGTAGCCATTGTGCTCGAACAAAGAGGTGAAGTGTCGATAGATTTATAGAAATGAGGTAGTTGACTGGAACACAGATAGATCGCCAAATATGAGGTAGTACAGATGCACAGATAAGGAGAAACCACAGATACATTACCGACCATGAGGCAGTTCACATGCTAAGAAAAAGTGGGCTGATAATGAATTGCATGAAATTAATGAAGATACCGATAGATCATCAAATGTGAGGTAGTTAAGGTGTGGGATCACCTTTTAATCAACATATTGGCATAAGGTTCCAGAAAAAGTTATTTTCCATCAAGCACAGATGGATAGAGAATGAAGACCAAGGCCACTTTGCTAACTCAAGATTAAGATAGACCAATGCCACTTTGTAGTGTCCCCTAGTTGGGGAGGACTAAATATGTTTAATAAAGATATCTAATATAAATATGGAGTGATTAGAGATCTCATCAATCAATATTTGGGCTTGGACAAGGGAAGTTCCCCTATGTTTTCCAATTATTTCTTGGTTTTCCTGCTTGGGGGTTTTACATAGTAACTTGCATGATAAAGTTTCCCCAAGATTGCAAAATGATTTGATAGAATCAAATACTTATGAAGAGAGAGGTGGGTAGCCATTCCAACTTGATTCTCAGTAGGGTATTATGTGCCCATTTCCAACTTGCAATGTTATCATTTATGAGAGGACCTAGCATAAAATTTTATGTGTTGGGTAGTTTTGGACTATGGAGTCTTCCATTGGTTAGGATTTAGATAATTCCCGAATAAAATTTTACTCCACTAGGAGATGTTTGAAACTTTGAGCCTCCAGGTTGATCTCATGGATAGAATGTTATTGAATTGTAAATTTTTTCTGATATTTAATCCTCCTGAACATTTGGGCCTACAAATCTCATCCCAAGAAATAAAGTAATACTTGTGTTGTTAGTTCATGCCTTGTCACAAAAATTTACATTGTAGGGATGTGAATGTTTCCCCTATGTACCTAGGGAATTTAAGAAGAGTGAGAGTGTAAACCAAAACCACCTAGAGTATAACCTTCAATAGTTGAAGTCAATGTGCAAAGGAAATCTAGCTATGGTTTCATTTGAATTTTTTTTTTTCAAACTATGACTTGAGAGTATGCCAAGAGGTCAAGTGAGGTTTATCATCCAAAGGGGATCTCAAATAAGTTAAGGGAATGTATCCATTAGAGAATCCCTAAGCCGGAACAATATTTATTTTTTTGGCAATGCAGACATTGACAAATATTGCCTTGGATTTGTGCCTATTAATTTGTTGACCAAAGGCTTCATGAAAGTTGTCAAACATAACAAAAATGTGTCAAGCTTCAATAACATGGATTTATTAGAGAGGAAGAGTGTCGTTTGCATCTCTTCCCTTTTTATTTTGGCATGTTGCAATGACCTACATAAACATTCTCCCAATATAATAAAAAGTATGGGCTTATCGTATTACTTTGTCTAAGGCCTCAAGTGTAAGTGAATGAGAGGTCAATGTCCCCATTAATGTCTACAAGGGGCAGTGTTGTGATACAAATGTTAATCAATTTAGTTAGATGCTTTAAGAAACCAAAAACAATCATAGTCTAGAAAAGGAGATCTCAATTTGATCTTTTAAATGCTTTTGACATGCCAATCTTAATGAGGATCCCTTACCTTTTTTGGATCTTTAACAACTGCAGAATCTCCCATGTGGATAGGATAATGTCAATGATTTGCCTTTCATGCATAAATGTCAATTGGGTATTTAAATAAATTATAACAAAGATTTGAATCATAAAGCAATGAGTTTATATAATTTTGTAGATCATAATACGTAGAGCTATAATCTTGAATTGGTCCATTTGTACATCTTGAGATTCCTTTGAGATGAGGTCCAACTTAGTGGCATTCATAGCTTTGAGAATAGATTCATTTTTTAAGAACTCCTCAAATGACTGTAAAAAGGTATTCCTTTATCACAAGCTAAAAATATTTGGTAGGAAAAGGTCAAGAAAACATCCAGTCCCGAAGCTTTATCCTTGTGAAAGAAACAAATGAAATGTTTCAATTCTACTTTCAAAATTGGTCTAACAATTGGATTATTGTCTTCCTCTGGGATATGAGATGGATGTGATTCAAATCCTTGTTTTAGTTTATGATTTGTTTCCTTGCAGTGGGGCCTTAACTATAAGGAGGTCTTGAAAATACTAAGAAAGATCTTGGAGTATATTTGTTGAGGAAGCGAGTGGTTTTCCATCTCCCATCACAATGGGTTGTTCAGAAACTATAGTTTTTTAACTATGGACCAATTTATGAAAGCATCAGGTATTTGTATCTCCCTTCCTAAGCCATTAGTCCCTTAAAGCACAGTTGATTTATAATTACATATATAATGTAACAAAAAAGGTGTGGCCTCTTCATTTTAGCATGTGTTTATATAGTGTTCTGGTATAATTTATGATTTATGTCCAATGATTTATTAGATTTCATAAGGAAACAATGTAAAAATGCTTTCAATTTAATTTCTATAAAGTTCATTGATGAAAACTAATAGTCAATAGCAAAATGATTTAGCATTTATGTTTGAAAATCATTAAAAATTGTTTAGCGACATTCTAAGTACATGTAAGACCTAACTTTCCCAAGCTAACCAATGCTAGACTTCATTTTTAAACCTTCTAACACAATGCATGCTCACATGCCACATATTCTAGTTATACACCTCTATACAAATGGCATGGCATGTCCTCTCACATGCTATATTTTTATCATTGTATTCTATTTACTAGTGCTTATGAATAATGTAAAACTATTTACTAGTGCACAATGAAAAAGATTTATTACTGATTGGGAGCAAGGCGGGAGACCATCAACCTGAAATTAACCAGGAATAAGGACTAAAAGGGATATCAATCCAAGCACATAGAGGGAAGTGAGTAATAATAAAGGAAGAAGAAAAGGTGGGAGTCAATGCACCCTATAGAGACTTTTATGCCAACGAGGGCATCAAGCAAAGAGAAATGAAGGACAAGGGCAACAGAAGGTCCACGTGAGAAACATATGGAAGAATAGTACGCAAGAATACCTACTTTGCAAAAGTGACATGAGGAAGAGAGTGTGCATAATAAAGGAGAAGTGAAAGGCACATGGAAAGAAGGAAAGGAAAAGTATAAAGACCTTTTGGAGTAGATGGATGAACAAGAATGGGTGTAAACTAATGAGAGACGAAAGTGTGTGCAAACCCCCAGGAGACAGAGGTAGGCATAGTCCCATAAAAGACAAAGGTGGGCATAAGCCCACAAGAGTAAATAGAGGTAGGTGCAAAACCACAAGAGGAATAAAGGGAAGGAAGATGAAACATATCATATTTAGGATCCAATTTAGGCAAAGAAGAGCAATTTATGGCCCAAGGAGGGTTTGAAAAAGAAGGAAGCATCAAGTAAGCCTATTCAGATACCACATCAGGTGGAAGGGAACACCATTGTCAAGGCAACCAACCAAAAAAATAGTTCTACCACTCTAATACTATTTATAAACAGAATCATCAGACAAAAATAGAATCAATCAAGTGAGAAATAAACCAACATTACTTGTGCACGGTTACTGTTGGCCAAAATTGGCCTACATATAAAGCTTTTCCACAGATGGACTATGGCATTCTCCCAAACTGTTCATTGACCTTTTTCCTTATATATGACCTTTCTACATCATCAATCAAAGTTTTCAAGCAAAAGTGGAGAGGTTCAAGTTTGCAAGTTTCAAGGTTCAAAGCTCTAAGTGTCAAATCACCCTTGAAACGCTTTTTGGGCGCAATTTCACAGGGCTAAATCATGCTATTTTCTGTCCAAAATTTGTATGAGGGAATCCAAATGTCATGAGAATGCAATGAAGGTGGTCGCAAAAAATGATTCTTTAATTAAAAGATATGCAGCCACAAAAACAACCCAGTATGTAAATTTCTGTGTGTTTCCAAAGTGTCAAATCTGCCTAGTAAGCACTTTTTGAGCAACACTGTGCAGGGTCAAATCAAGTCCGATTGCCTTCAAATTTAACATGATGGTAGCCAAATATGGGAAGAACATGTAGGTAAAATTTAATAGAAAATTCGCTCCCACGTGTAAAATGTGCAACTGCAAAAATTGGCTTTTGAGCTGATTTTGTACTTTGCCAGTTTTCTGTGTTTCCAATTGTTAAATTTACCTATTGCACGAGTCTCCAGTGAAAAGTTATGATTGTGCGAAGTAACACTTCTGAGAATATTTATCACTCAGTGAACTTTTTTCCAAAAAATACTCAGATGGCAGGTCGCAAGGGTTATTTTAATCATTTCAAAAAACTAAAAATACCCTTTTGAGCGTCTTTTCAAGAGCCTTCCAGTGATATAAAATATGATGGGTTTTGCTCATATCTTATGCTGCGATTTTCCATTTTCTCACGTTCTAAACGTGCTAATGTGATTGTGTGACTACGTGTTGGGTTTTTAACCATATCTTTTAATCTGTGGCTCCATTTTTAATGTCATTTGTTGCATTAGAAAGCTGACTTCACCTTCTTTGTGATTATATTGATTTAAAATTGGAGAAGTGTATAATCTAATTGTCAATATTGCAGCCGGAAAGGTGTATTGATTTGACAAGTCTACGAACTTCAATGCAAAGGCGGTTATTGACATCGGGCATCATTTCTAAGAATGCAAAGCATGGGCATGCCTTATTTTCCTAAAAGTATCTCAGCTATTTTCCAAATCATTATTGAATAATGTAAGTTCCCCGATAGTGGGTGAGATGGAGTAATGACCATAAGCTCTCTAATTGCCTATGTAAGCAGGCACATTTATTATTATAAAGGGAGGAATTTTTAAGCATAAAAATGCTACAAAAATTTGCCCTCCAGGAGCACCTCTGTTCATTGAATCTTACATCTTACTGAAAATTGAGTTCACCTCCCTTCATTCTTCTTGTATCCTGTATGTTATTTGTGTTTTTTGATCTTTGTCTGTGGGTAATGTTTTCCCCTCTCATTGTTGTCCATTCCCAACATCTTTATGCAGAACATTTAACTCACTTGCAGGTCATATTCTATGTGCATTCTGATCTATGTAGGTATTGTCTGTGGATAATCTTCATCCCTCTCAATACTGTGTTGTGTTGTCGCGCCTCCATACAAAATACTTATGCATGTAGAGTATCCTTGGTGAAATTTGTGTGATATTATCTCATTTTCAGAAATTTGTAGTATGTTAATCAAGGAGTAGGGGCACTCAATCTATCTATTCTTGGTGCATCACCCTTTATTTATTTTAACACTCTCTTACCTTCTCCCTCCCTTTTCTTTATAAGCTTAGGTTTAGATTAGCGGTAAATTTACCTTTCTGCTCTTTAGGTATGCGCGATGGTCTTAAACTAGTGCACCTATAATAAAAGGAATTCCGCCTACTCTGGACGTTCATCCCAAGGAATGCAAGGGTCCCACAACGTTGGGGATGTTCCCATCATCTCACAGATCTAATTCTTCTAATTGAGTGGGTGCAAAGTTTGAGCGATAACAGTTACATATACCATGCAAGAGTCCACATGTGTGAAAAGAAGGTGGATGAGAGTTATGCAGGGAGTTAGAGAATAAAAGGGGATACAAGTTTTTCCTAAGCTAAGCAACACACTCACAAAGCTACAAAGCGCTTAAAGATGCACAAGGGATAGGAAACAAGGTGCAAAAGTAAAGGCTTGCTCAACAGTGTATGAAGAAATCGAGGCCTACAAAGTTCTAAGAACCATTACATGAAAGGAGTTATTCACTGAAGGTGTGCTTCACAAGAACTAGGAAAGTTACAACCAAAACTAGGTTCAAACTTGAGCAACTAATTTACAAAGAGTTGAGATTACCAAGGAAGCACAATAGAGTACTGCATAGTCACAGTTAAAGGTTGATCAAATCTGCCTAGAGCATAATCACCAAATGAAGGACCTCTAAGGTACCCAGTGTGCGATGATGGCACGTGAAAAGGAGGAGATTTTGAGGTATAAGTTTGTGTAAAAGGCCAAGCACAGAGCATTTGACGCAAGCCTGAAGAAGTAGAAGATAGTTGGATAAACAATTACTTATGAGGACCTGAAATTTGCCTTTCCTTAAGCTAGGTTAGTACTACAAATGACATGACAACAAAAGGGACTAACAAGATCTACTTGTGTAGCTCGAGATCAGTAAAAGGTTGTGCTACTTCTAGGGTAATTCTCTAGACTTGTGTAAAGCCGTATTAAATGAATTTGGCCAATTGCGTGGGAATTCAGTGAAGAACTAAAAGCTCAAGCAACTATAAAAAGGGGTCTTGGTTCAAAATTTGTAACGCTCAGAAGCCAAGGTGGAGACTTTGTTATTGTGATCCCATAAAGGGAAAAAAATACTTGAGAGACAGAGAAAAAGATCTTCGTAGATAATTGAAAGCTCATAGTCATGAGTAAATGGTAGACTAAGCACACCATAATAGAGAGAAAGAGAGATACTTATATCTATGTCTGAGGACTCGACTAAGTAGAATGGACATCTCAATGTACAATTGCAAAGCTTATATTATCTTGGAACACCTGAAGTTAAGGAATAAAAGGCTTTATTAGCATGATCTATTGTGTGGAAATCTAAAGGATGCATGGTTAATGTATCCCTTCACTAGGACCCCTGATCCTAGCCAACACCAGTATGATATCAAAGCAAGGTTGTGAACCTTGAGAGATTAAGAAGAAAGATAAACTTGCAAGCGAGATAAAAACTAACGGTTGGAAAGCTAGCTGATCATGGAAAATGAGGCAACTAATTGAACATCATTTACCATCATGAGGGAGGTAGGTAGATAGCAAATAAGTGAAACATAAGAAAACAGAACGAGTGTAAAAAGTTATGAGGTTTTAAGCAACCCTTAGGAGTATTATGTGAGCACTGACAGATGTTTGACCATGAGGCAGTCATTGCACTAGAACGGAGAGGTGAAGCATCAATAGTTTGTTAGAAATGAAGTAACCAAGTAAAACACAGACAAATCATCAAATGTGAAGTAGTCCAAATGCATGGATTAGGAAAACCACCAATAGATTACCAACCATGAGGTAGTTCACATGCAAATAAAAAGTGGGTTGATAATGAATCACATGAAAGCAATGAAGATGTTGACAGATCATCGAATGTGAGGCATTCAAGCTGTGGGAGCATCTTTCAATCAACATATTGGGTAGAAGGTGCCAAAAAAGGTTGTTCTACATTAAGCACAAATGGATAGAGAATGAATAACATAGAAGATGGCTTACCTAGAAGCCAAAATGAGACATGACTCAAAGTTGTAGAACTTAAGTAAAATGGAGATAGTTTCCATGTTGTAGATGCTGCAGGAAAGGATGGCACAAACAGAAAGAAAAATAGTTGGGAGGAAGCATACCATAGAGAAGAAAGGAGAGATAATAGGAGGAAAGAGCCCACAGAAATCCTAATGTGAATCAAGAATTAGCTTGCAATTGAAGCCCAAAGGTTCTATAGAAAAGAAGGCCCTGATGAAATGGAGTGGATTGGATGTCGAGTACTACTTCATGTTGAAGGCTGTAAAGGACTCCATGAAGGTCGAGTATGCAGTAAAAAGGCTCCATGATAACATAGCAGAGAGCTAGAGAGATTTACAGTAAAGGAGATGGAAAGGCAAGAAGAGGCTTTAAAGTTTGGAACAAATGACTTCCAAACTACTGAACCAAGTAGTGCATTTAGAAGGCCATCTCAAATGGAGAATACTCGAAAGCTATAAAAAGTAACCTGCAAAGTCTCACTGCCAAACTAAAGAAGAGAATGTTACCATGAAGGGCGACACACAAGAGGAGTCCTTATGGGAGTATTGTAAAGGTCAGAAGGAGCCCTTCCAGGCCACATTAAAAAGATTAAAAGTGAGAGCCAACATGTAATGTTCTCCAATGTCCCAGAAAAAGACCAATCGTAGCAGAATGAGATCGTAGGTTTAGAAGGCTACGAACAGGAATAAAAATTAATCACTACATTATGAGATCGTTGCATTAGAAATTAATACATAAATCACTGCATTGGAGAATTAGCGTTCCCTATAGAAGAAGTCGTGTGGGGGCAGGAGCAACATTGTTTAATGGAAGGACTTCATAACTAATCAATAGTTATTTATTTTGTATTTTGATTATTGACAGTTGTTAAAATGAATAGTTGTGACTTTTGTAAAGACATGTCCCTTAATGAAGGGAAGAAGATATAAATGTATCCTCTTGTGAGAAAGTAAGACATTCAATTCAATTTATCTCTTATATATATATATATATATATATATATATATATATATATATATATATATATATATATATATATATATATATATATATGAGCAATAGCTTCATATTTATTTATTAAAGATGAAAACCTTTAATAGAGTCTCAGATGAATAAAGATGAAAACCCCTATTCACCAACACAAGGACGAAAACCCTTATGGTCATTTAACTTCAATATTTATATTTGTAAATTCTGATTATTCGATTATTCTGGATATATATTTATCTAATCAAATTTCATTCGCAATATCATTTCAGAATCTCCTAGTGTTCTAAATTAATATATAATATTCCATCTAGGAATATTACACAACACCAATCTCGAAAGGCATGGTGGAGAACATAAGGTAAAGAAGTTTCATAAGAAGCAATGGTAAAGAAAGTTGTTGTGCCAAACCAATAACAAAGGAGTGAAGCCAAGAAGAAACCTGGTTAAAACAAGGTGGATAGCATTCCACAAGAGCCAATAAGAGCTCAAGAAAACCTTTAACCCTAGATGCAAAGGAAAATGAACCTAAGGAAGGAGAGGCTCTATAGGACCTTCGACCAGGAGAAACTTCCCTTAAGGAAGCACCGAAAGAAGCAGCGGGAGATGTTGCAGAAGGAAAAGAAAAGTTGCTTAGAAAGCAATTGGGAGTTATTGAGTGAAGCATAAATGAGAGTGAGGTGTATGGGTCCAAAGGTGCACCAAAGGAAAAAGAGGCATTCATGCAAGCACCGGCTAAAGAGAGCTTGAGAGAAAACGCAAACAACATTATGCTAAGGGATGAGGAAGGTGAGAGAAGCTACACAGTTGAAATTCAAGCACAACAACCATGCAAAAGAGATGTGTCCTTCATAAGGCACAAACATAAAGAGCAAATGAGGTGCAAAGAGTTGAGCTTATCAAGGGAGCAAATTAGACCAGTATGCAGTCACAGTTGAGGGGCACACAAATGTGCCTACAACATAATCAACTAGCGGAGGAGCTATAAGGTACACAGTGTGCAATGATGTTGGCTTATGAAAGGATAGTCTGAAGCACAAAGGCACACAAAAGGCCAAGCATAAGGCATTCAATGCAAAACACGAGGAACCAAAATAAAGTTGGATGAGTAGTCAATTGTGATGACCTACACTTAACCTTTCCTTAGGCTAGGTCATTACTACAAGTGACACAACAACTTAAGGGATAACCAACAAGATCTAAGCTATGAGGATATCTTCTCACAACACTTAGACTTTTGAGGCTCAAGGTTTGTAAAAGGCTATGATAATTCTAGCATAATTCTGCAAACTCACATAGACTCCCATCAAATTCAAGCACAACAACCATGCAAAATAGATGTGTCACTCGAAAGGCACAGACATAGACAGATAAAAGAGCGCAAGTCTATTTGTGGCAAAATTTTTCCTAAAGCATGAGGGGAAGAAGAGAAAGAGGTATCAACTTGCAGTGGAACCTAAGTTGTCATAAAGATAATAGATCATTGTGCTATGGAGAGACACGCAAAGGGAAGGAAAAGTGGGTATAACTCCACAAAATGCATCTAAAGATGCATCAGGAGAGGAGAAGAGTCAGCATGTAGCTAACAAAAAAAAAACATTATTTTCACATGACATGGATGAGCTACTACAAGGAATTAGCCAAAATCAGCCTAATGCCAATCAAAGGAGTACAATTTTCATTGCACAGAAGGAAATAGAGTCACTAACAATTGGGGGCAAGGCAGTAGACCATCAACTTAAAACTAACTAAGAACAACACTTGAAGGGGATATCAGTCCAAGCACACAAAGTAAAGTGTGCAATAAAAGAGGAAGAAGAAAAGCAATAAGAGGGTGAAAATTTGGCAATAGAGAATTTCTAGCCTACAGAACCATGTAGCGCACCCAGAAGGCCATCTCAAATGGAGAAGACATGAAGCCATTGAAGGTAACTTTCAAAGCCTCACTCCCAAAGTAAAGAAGAAAGTGTTACCATGAAAGGTGATGTGCAGGAGGAGCCAACATGGGAGCAATGTAGAGGTCATAAAGAGCCCTTTGAAAAGATGAAAGAGTGGGAGCTAATGGTCATCTCAGAAGGTATTGAGGAGAAGGTTGCATAAAGAAGATGCATAAGAAGTAGAGGAAAAGAAGGTTACTTCCTGAAAGCAACAATAAAGGAACGAAGCCAAGAATAAACCCAATTGTAGTGGGGAGTGAAATGAGTGAAGAAAAAGTGGATATCATTCCACATGAGCCAGCAAGAGTTCATGAAGGTGCGGAAGGTATAGTACTTGTCTGCACAAAGACAGGGGCACATAAGAAGAACCCTAAAGAGAGCACAAGTTTTCTTGTGCTCACACTGGAGGATGCATCGAAGGAAGGGTTGAGAACACTAGATCCCCATAAAGCAAAAGATTAGTTCCCAATAATAACAACATAGAGTAATACTAGAGAAGAGTTGCCTACAGATCAACTGGGAGTTAGTGAGTGAAGCATAAATAAGAGTGAGGCACATGGGTCCAAAAGTGCATCAAAAGAAATAGAGGTGTTGATGTAAGCACCAATCGAAGAGAGATTGAGCACCAATGCAAATAGCATTGTGTCAATGGATGAGGAAGGTAAAAGAGAAGTTGTACAGGTGAAATTCAAGCACAATAGCCATGCAAAAGAGATGTGTCCTTTGAAAGGCACAAACATAGAGAGGCAAAAGAGTGCAAGTCTATTTGTGGCATAAATTTGCCTAAAGCATTAGGGGAAGAAGAGAAAGAGGTAGCAATTTGTAATATAACCTAAGTTGTCATAAAGACAATAGAGCATTGTGCCATGAAGGAAGCACCAAAAGAAGAAACAACGAGAGATGTTGCAGAAGGAGAAAAGTTACCTAGAGATCAATTGGGAGTTGTTGAGTGAAGGATAAATAAGAGTGAGGTACATGGGTCCAAAAGTTTGCCAAAGGTAATAGAGGCGTTGGTGTAAGCACCAACTGAAGAGAGATTGAGAGCTAATGCAAACAACATTGTGTCAATGGATGAAGAAGGCGAAAGAGAAGTTGCACAGGGGAAATTCAAGCACAACCATAAAAAAGAGATGTGTCCTTCGAAAGGCAAAAACATAGATAGGCAAAAGAGCACAAGTCTATTTGTGGTAGAAATTTGCCTAAAGCATTAGGGGAAAAAGAGAAATAGGCAACTTGTAGTGGAACTTAAGTTGTCATAAAGACAATACAACATTGTGCCATGGAGAGACACGCAAAGGGAAGGAAAAGTGGGCATAACTCCATAAAAGTCATCTGAAGATGCATAAGGAGAGGAGAAGAGTTGACATGTAGCTAATAAAAACAAGATATCTTTTTCACGACATGGATGAGCTACTGAGAGGCATTAGCTAATCAATGCGATGCTAATCAAAGGAGTGCAATTTTCATTGCATAGAAGGAAAAGGAGTCACTATCGATTTGGAGCAAGGCAAGAGGCCATCAGCTTCAAACTAGCTCAAAACAACACTTACAGGGGATATCAGTCCAAGCACACAGAGCAAAATGCATGACAAAAGAGGAAGAAGAAAATCAATAAGAGGGTGAAATTTTGGCAACAGATAATTTCTAAACTACAGAACCAAGTAGTGCACCCAGAAGGCCATCTCAAATGGAGGAGAAGAATCGAAAGTCGTTGAAGGTAACCTTCAAAGCCTCACTCCCAAAGTAAAGAACAAAGTGTTAGCATGAAGGGCGATTAACAAGAGGAGCCAACATGGCAATAATGTTGAGGTCAGAAAGAGCCCTTTGAGAAGACGAAAGTGTAGGAGCTAATGATAATCTCGGAAGGCATTGAGGAGAAGGCTGTATAAATAAGATGCATAAGAAGTAAAGGAAAATAAGGTTATTTCATGGAAGCAATAATAGAGGAGTGAAATCAAGAATAAATCCCGTTGTAGTGGAGTGAAATGAGTGAAGAAAAAGGGGATATCATTCCACATGATGCAGAAAGAGTGCATAAAGGTGTGGAAGGTATAGCACTAGTCTCAACAAAGACATGGGCATATAAGAAGAACCCTAAAGAGAGCATAGGTGCCCTTGTGCTCACAATGGAGGACATGGCAAAGGAAGGGTTGAGAACCCTATATCCCCATAAAATAATGGATTGTAGCACAATAATAATGATGGAGAGGGATGTTAGAGTAATTATGGATATCATTCTACAAGAGCCAGTGAGAGCATAAAAAGGTGCACAAGGTGTAGGAGTAACCTACACAAAGATAAGGGTGCACAAGAAGAACCATTAAGAGAGCACAAGTGTTACTGTGATCGAAGTGGAGGATACATAGAAGGAATGGTTGAGAACACTAAATCCCCATCAAGCAAAGGATTAGTTCACAACAATAATAACATAGAGTAATGCTAGAGTAATTGTCCATATGCCACGGTGTGTGATAGATAGAAGTTACCCTGTATCCATGAATGCAAAGCAAACCAAGCCTGAGGAAGAAGAGGCTCTAAAGGACCTTCGACCAGGAGAAACTTCCCTGAAGGAAGCACCCAAAGAAGAAACAACAAAAGATGTGGTAGAAGGAGAATAGTTGCCTAGAGATCAACTGGGGGGTTGTTTAGTGAAGCACAAATAAGATTAATGTATATGCATCCAAAAGTGTGCCAAAGGAAATAGAGGTGTTGGTGCAAGTACCAGCTGAAGAGAGATTGAGCACCAATGTAAACATCATTGTGTCAATGGATGAGGAAGGTGAAAGAGAAGTTTCACGTGTGAAATTCAAGCACAACCATGTAAAAGAGATATTCCCTTCGAAAGGCACAAATATTGAGAGGCAAAAGAGTGTAAGTCTATTTGTGGCAGAAATTTACCTAAATCATTAGGGGAAGAAGAGAAAGAGGTAGCAACTTGTAGTGGATCTTAAGTTGTCATAAAGATAATAGAGCATTGCGCCATGGAGAGACATGCAAAAGGAAGTAAAAGTGGGCATAACTCCACAAAAGGCATCTGAAGATGCATGAGAGGATAAGAGTCCACATGTAGCTAGCAAAAACAATACATTGTTTGTACATGACATGGATGAGTTATCGAGAGGAATTAGCCAAAATTAGTTCGATGTCAATCATAAGAGTGCAATTTTCATTGCACAGAAGGAAAAGGAGTTATATCGAAATGAAGCAAGACAAGAGGCCATGAGCTTAAAATTAACCAGGAACAACGCTTGAAGGGGATATTAGTCTAAGCACATAGATCAATGTGCACGATAAAAGAGGAAGAAAAAAAGTAATAAAAGGGTGAAAATTTGGCAACAGATAATTTCTAAACTATAGAACGAAGTGGTGCACCCAAAAGGCCATCTCAAATGGAAGAGAAGACAAGAAATCTGTTAAAGGTAACCTTCAATGCCTCGTTCCCAATGTAAAGTAGAAAGTGTTACCATGAAAGGCGATGCATAGGAGGAGCTATGGCACATGAGAGCAATGTAGAGGTCAGAAAGAGCCCTTTGAGAAGATGAAAGAGTGGGACCTAATCCTGATCTCTGAAGGCATTGAGGAGAAGGCTACATAAAGAAGATGCATAAGAAGAAGAGGAAAAGAAGGTTATTTCATGGAAGTAACAATAGAGGAGTGAAACTAAGAATAAACCCAATTGTAGTGGAGTGAAATGAGTGAAGGAAAAGTGGATATCATTCCACATGAGCCAACAAGAGTGCATGAAGGTGTGGAAGGTATAACACCAATCTGCACAAAGGAAGGGGCACATAAGAACCCTAAAGAGATCACAAGTGTTTTTGTGCTCACAGTGGAGGATGCATCAACGGAAGGGTTGAAAACCCTCTATCCCCATAAAGTAATGGATTGTATCACAATAACAATGATAGAGAGGGATGTTAGAGCAATTGTGGATATCATTCCAAAAGAGCCAACAAGAGTGTAAGAAAGTGCACAAGGTGTAGGAGCAACCTGCACAGAGATAAGGGCACAAAAACCCTTAAGAGAGCACAAGTGTTATTGTGCTCGAAGTAGAGGATGCATCGAAGGAAGGGTCAAGAACACTAGATCCCCATAAAATAAAGGATTGGTTCACAACAACAACACCATAAAGTAATGCTGGAGTAATTATCCATATATAGCAATGGGTGATGGATAGAAGATAACCTTTAGCTCCAGATGCAAAGAAAAATGAGCGTGAAGAAGGAGAGGCTCTAAAGGACCTTCGACTAGGAGAAACTTCCCTAAAAGAAGCACCCAAAGAAGAAATAGTGGGAGATGTTGCAAAAGGAGAAGAGTTGCCTAAAGATCAACTGGGAGTCATTGAGTGAAGCATAAATAATAGTGAGGTGCATGGGTCCAAAAGTATGCCAAAGGAAATAGAGGTCTTGGTGTAAGCACCAACTGAAGTGAGATTGAGCGCCAATGTAAACAACATTGTGTCAATAGATGAGGAAGCCGAAAGAGAAGTTGTACAGGTGAAATTGAGCACAACAACCATGCAAAATAATGCAAGTCTATTTCTGGCATAAATTTGCCTAAAGCATTAGGGGAAGATGAGAAAGAGGTAGCAAATTGAAGTGGAACCTAAGTAGTCATAAAGATAATAGAGCCTAATGTCATGGAGAGACACGTAAAGATACAAAAAAGTGGGCATAACTCCATAAAAAGTATTTGAAGATGCATTAGGAGAGGAGAAGAGTCAATATGTAGCTAACAAAAATAAGACATTATTTGTATACGACATGGATGAGCTACCGAGAGTAATTAGCCAAAATCAACCTGATGCAAATGAAAGGAGTACAATTTTCATTCTACGAAAGGACGAGTCACTACCATCATCAACTTAAAACTATCTAGGAATAATGCTTGAAGGAGATATCAATCCAAGCACATAGAGTGAAGTGAATGACAAAAAAAGAAGAATAAAAGCAATAAAAAGGTGAAATTTTGGCAATAGATAATTTCCAAACTATGGAACTAAGTAGTGCACCCAGAAGGCCATCTCAAATGGAGGAGAAGAATCGAAAGCTATTGAAGGTAACCTTCAAAGCCTCTCTCCCTAAGTAAAGAAGTATGTGTTACCATGAAAGGCAATACGTAGGAGGAGCCAACATAGGAGCAATGTGGAGGTCAAAAAGAGCCCTTTGAGAAGATGAAAGAGTGGGAGCTACTGTTGATCTTGAAAGGCATTGAAGAGAAGGCTACATAAATAAAATGCATAAGAAGCAGAGGAAAAGAAGGTTATTTCATGGAAGCAAAAATAAAAGAGCGAAACCAAGAATAAACTCAGTTGTAGTGGAGTGAAATAAGTGAAGGAAAAGTGGATATCATTCCACATGAGATAGCAAGAGTACACGAAGGTGTGGAAGGTATAGAACCAATCTGCACAAGGATAGGGGCACATAAGAACCCTAAAGAGAGCATAGGTGTTCTTGTGATCACAGTGGTGAATGTGCCAAAGGAAGGGTTGAGAACCCTATATCCCCATAAAAGTATTGGATTGTAGCAACAAAACAATGATAGAGAGGGATGCTAGAGCAATTGTGGATATCATTCCACAAGAGCCAGCGAGAGCGCAAGAAGGTGCACAAGGTGTCAAAGCAGCCTACACAGAGATAAGGATGCATAAGAACCCTTAATAGAGCACAAGTGTTATTGTGCTCAAAGTGGAGGATGCACCGAAGAAAGGGTTGAGAACACTAGATCCCCATAAAGCAAAAGATTGGTTCACAACAACATAGAGTAATGTTGGAGCAATTGTTCATACGCAGTGGTGTGTGACGGATAGAAGATAACCTTTAGCCCCGGATGCAAAGCAAAATGAGCTTGAGGAAGGAGAGGCTCTAAAGGACCTTCGACTAGGAGAAACTTCCCTGAAGGAATCACTCAAAGAATAAATAGTGAGAGATGTTACAGAAGGAGAAGAGTTGCCTAAAGATCAACTAGGAGTTGTTGAGTAAAGCATAAATAAGAGTGAGGTGTATGTGTCTAAAAGTGCGATAAAGGAAATAGAGGCATTGGTGCAAGCACAAGCTGAAGAGAGATTGATCACCAATGCAAACAACATTATGTTAATAGATGAGGAAGGTGAAAGAGAAGTTTCACGAGTGAAATTCAAGCACAACAGTCATGTGAAAGAGATGTGTTATTTTAAAGGTATAGACATAGAGAGGCAAAAGAGTGTAAGTTTATTTGTGGCATAAATTTTCCTAAAGCATTAGAGAAAGAAGAGAAAGAGGAAGCAGCTTGTAGTAGAACCTAAATTGTCATAAAGACAATAGAGCATTTTACCATGGAGAGATAAGCAAAGAGAAGAAAAAGTGGGCATAACTTCACAAAAGGCATCTGAAGATGCATGAGGAGAGGAGACGAGTTGACATGTAGATAAACAAAAAAAGACATTTTTTTCACATGACATAAATAAGCTATCAAGAGAAATTACCCAAAATCAGCCTGATGCCAATCAAAGGAGTGCAATTTTCATTGCACGAAAGCAAAAGGAAACACTACCGATTGGGACCAAGGCAGGAGGCCATCACCTCAAAACTAATTAGGAACAACACTTGAAAGGGATATCGGTCAAAGCACACAGAGCGAAGTGCGTGATAAAAGAGGAAGAAGGAAAGTAATAAGAGGGTCAAAATTTGGCAACAAGTAATTTCTAAACTACAGAACCAAGTAGTGTACCAAGAAGGCCATCTCAAATGGAGAAGACTCGATAAATGTTGAAGGTAACCTTCAAAGCCTCGCTTCCAAAGTAAAGAAGAAATTATTGCCATGAAAGGCAATGCGGAAGAGGAGCCAAGATGGGAGTAATGCGGAGGTCAAAAAGATCCCCTTGAGAAGATGAAAGAGTGGGATCTAATGCTGATCTCAGAAGGCATTACGGAGAAGGCTGCATAAAGAAGATGCTTAAGAAGCAAAGGAAAAGAAGGTATTTCATGGAAGCAACAATAGAAGAGCGAAAACAAGATTAAACCCAGTTGTAGTGGAGTGAAATGGGTGAAGGAAAAGTGGATATCATTACACATGATCTAGTAAGAGTGCATGGAGATGTGGAAGGTATAGAACCAATTTGCACAAAAATAGGGCACATAAGAACCCTAAAGAGAGCATAGGTGTTTTGGTGCTCATAGTGGAGGATGTGCCAAAAGAAGGGTTGAGAACCTTGTATCCCCATAAAATAATGGATTGTAGTACAACAACAATGATAGAGAGGGAAGTTAGAGCAATTGTGGATATCATTCCATAAGAGCCAGCGAGAGCGCAAGAAGGTACACAAGGTCTAGGAGAAGCCTACACAGAGCTAAGAGTGCACAAGAAGAAACCTTAAGAGAGCACAAGTGTTGGTGCTTGAAGTGGAGGATGCATCGAAGGAAGGGTTGAGAGCACTAAATCTCTATAAAGCAAAGGATTGGTTGACAACAACATAGAGTAATCTTGGAGCAATTATCCATATACAACGGTGTGTGATGGATAGAAGATAGCCTTTAGCCTCGGATGCAATGCAAAATGAGCCTAAGGAAGGAGAGGCTCTAAAGGACCTTCGACAAGGAGAAACTTCCCTGAAAGAAGCACCCAAAGAAGAAACAATGAGAGATGTTGCAGAAGGAGAAGAGTTGCCTAGAGATCAACTAGGAGTTGTTAAGTGAAGCATAAATAAGAGTGAAGCGCATGGGTCTAAAAATGTGTCAAAGTAAATAGAGGCATTAGTGAAAGTACCAGCTAAATAGAGATTGAACACCAATGCAAACAACATTGTGTCAATAGATGAGGAAGGCAAAAGAGAAGTTGCATGAGTGAAATTTGAGCACAACATCCATGCAAAAGAGATGTGTCCTTCAAAAAGCATAGACATAGAGAGGCAAAAGAGTGCAAGTCTATTTGTGGTATAAATTTGCCTAAAGCATTAGGGGGAGAAGATAAAGAGGTAGCAACTTGTAGTGGAACCTAAGTTGTCATAAAGATAATAGAGCATTGTGCCATGGAGAGACACGCAAAGGGAAACAAAAGTGGGCATAAATCCACAAAAGGCATCTGAAGATGCATGAGGAGAGGAGTAGAGTCGACATGCAACTAAAAAAAATAAGACATTGTTTTCACACGACATAGATAAGTTACCGAGATGAATTAGCCAAAATCAGCTCGATGCCAATCAAAGGAGTGCAATTTTCATTACACAGAAGGAAAAGGAGTCATTACTGATTAGGAGCAAGGTAAGAGGCCATTAGCTTAAAACTAACTAGGAACAATGCTTGAAGGGGTATCAATCAAAGCACACAATGTGAAGTACATGACAAAGAGGAAGAAGAGTTACATAGAGAATAATTAGGAGTTATTGAGTGCAATTAAAATGAGAGTGAGGCACGTGAGTCCAAAGGTGCACCAGAGGAAATAGAGGCACTGGAGTGAGCACTAGCTGAATAGAACATGAGCCCTAATGAAAACATCATTGCACCAAGGAAAAAGGAAAAAGAGAAGCTGCACAGGAGAAATTCAAGAAGGCCAGCCAAGCAAAATAGATGTGTCATTCAAAAGGCACAAAGATGGAGAGATGAATGAGTGTAAGTTTATTTGTAGTTGGAATTTACCTGAATTCTGAAGAGATTAAGATAAAAGGGTAGTGCGCAATCGAGCCTAAGTTGTCCCAAAGATAACAAAGCATTACACCATGGAGAGACATGAGAAGGGAAGGACAAGTGGACGTAACTCCACTCATAGCATCCTAATATGGTGAGAAGAGTCAGCTTACAACTAACAAAAATGTAACATTGTTTGCAGATGATCAGTAGGACCTAGCAAGATAAGTTAACCAAAATCGACATGAAGCAGATCAGGGGAGTGCAATTTTCATTATGTGCAATGAAAAGGAGTTATTGCTGATTAGAAGCAAGGCAGGACACCATTGCCCCGAGAATGACCACGAACAATGACTGAAGGGGATATCAATCTAAGCATGTAGAGGTAAGTGTGCGACAATAAAGGAAGAAGAAAAGGTGGGAGTCAATGAAACCCATAAAGACTTCCATGCCACTAACAACATCAACCAAAGAGAAATGAAGAACAAGGGTAGTGGAAGAACCATGCAAACATAACCTATGAGAAACACATGGAAGAATGACGTGCAAGTATATCTACTTACCATAGGCCACATAATGAAGAGAGTGTGTATAACAAAGGAGAAGTGAAAGACACATAAAAATAAGGAAAGGAAAGGTATGAAGACCTTTTAGAGGAGATGGATGAAAAAGAATGGGCACAAACCCACGATAGACAAAAGTGGGTGCAAACCTGTTGACCAATTTTTGCCCTCTAGCAAAATTGTGGTCAACTTCTTCTCTGGCTTTCCGAAGCCAATCTTTTTCAGGTTGCGAGCTCATTTTCAAGTCCATGCTCTGTTCAGGCCTGGTTCATTGGTTCGGCCTGGTTCATCTCAGTCTAAGGCTTGGTTCAACAGTTCAGTTTAAAGCCGCTTGGTTCAACTTCAACAGTTCAATGAAAGTTCATCGGCCTTCTTTGGAATTGGCATGCATTGGTTGAACCTTGAACCGTTGAACCAATCTCTGGTTCAACGGATTTGGTTCAAGGGTGAGTCCTTCACCGAAAGGGAGTCTTCAAAAGTCAAAGTGCCCTAGCGGAGGGCAGGCGCGACAAAGGAAATGACCCGCCACAGTGATGCATAGGTAGAAGAGTGCCCGAGAGGAAAACAAGGACATAAAGCAGACCCGATGACGTCCCGGAGGACGTCAAGTTTAGTCAAGCAAAAGAGCCGTTGGTTTTCAAACTAACGACGGCCATATACATGTCAAATTTAACAAAGCCATTTAGCCATTGGGTTTTCGATCTGGAAAGGCACCAAACATAAGGAAAAGGGGGCAAAATGTAGCGACCTACCAAGGAATTCGCTTAAGGGACCGAGTAAGCAGAAAAGACAAATTCCAAGTAACAAGCGGAGATGACAAAGCAAGGAGCAGTCAAGCAGTCCAAGTGGCATAAACAAGGCAATTTATTGCCGATGGCGTAAAGAGCAAATAGACAAGAGGACACACATGGAATAAACAAACAGTTGAGTCCAAGCGGCGCCAATTTGAAGAAGAGACTCTAGCAGGTGAAATAGTGCCAGTAAATTGATCATGAGAAGACGCAATAGCTAAAGAATGTAACCGGTTTCTTCATTTTACATTTAATGGGTGGACAAACCGCGTCTTGGCATTAAGAATGCGGACTTCGAGCAGAACAGAGCACATGGCTCATTAATATTTTGAGTAGCTTGTTTCTTTTCATGAACAGCCATTTGTAAAAAGAGCGCCAAATGAGCCTCTTGGACTTTCCTTATATATTTGATACTTGTCATTTTGTAATCATTTTTTTGCAATTTCTGTAAGGCGCAGCCCTGCTGAAATTTCTACCTGAATCTATAAAGACTATTTTTACCTCTTCTTGGTTGGATTTTCTATGTATGTCTGAGTGTTTGAGTTGTGTCTAGTCATTGTCTTTAATGCTCTCACAGTTCCAGCACCAACACACCAGTTATCCACAAGGCACCATTGTCTGCAGGTGACAAGAGGAGAGTTCCATTTTAGAGATACAGAACAGAGGAAGTCATTTACAGTATGTATTACATAGCATCTTGGTGAGTCTCTGTTCCTGTGTTTTCATAAGGACCTCCCTGCCATTTTCTTGTAGCCTGGTTTCCCTGCTGAGTCTGAGTGTATGTCTGTGGTCCTTGTTTGATTCTGAGAGTAGGTGTGAGAAGATCACCTTTATTTTGGTGTATCACCTCCTTAGAGTAGTTTGTTTTCTTGCATCTTTCTTCCCTTTTCACCCCCCAGTTTATATATATATATATATATATATATATATATATATATATATATATATATATATTCGCTGAAACAAATAAGCTACATCAGAGGGAACTAGCCCATACCTAGAGACTCTGCTCTCCTGCTTCGCCGTCCCATAGGCGAGAGAGGAGTTTCCATGTTGCGGGGAGAAGGCAGGAACCCGTTTTTCTGCCACCGGGTGCAATCTTCAGCGTCAACAGTTTTGGCACACCCGGTGGGACACAATTTGATAACGCAGTAAGATATCAAGATTGATGCTAGTCCCTCTACAACAAATTTCAAGTTTTCCAGCATCTGGAGACTCTACTGGTAAGAGCTTCAGTTCTATAATTTCAAGACCAATTTCTTAATCTTTCGATGCCTAAAGTCACCACACGATCCGCTAATAAGGGTGTCCCTTTTAAATTCATCGAATTACCTCTCAACTCAGCAAAGCGACTGAGGTTCAAAGGGACTCATCCTTATTTAGCGAGTCGTCTTCCCAGTCTGGCTACAGGTGCTTCCTTCACAAGAGAAGTACCCCATTTGAATCCCCTTATTGCTACGGCATTACCCAACATAAAGAAATCAGCTACTGCTCCATCCAATGAGCTTCAGGAAGTTAGGAGGTTGTTGAAGATCGTGACCAATGAACTCGCTGCCATCAGAAGGCTGCAAGCTCAAGGCAACAGACTGAATCAGGGATACCAGCATTATGGTCAAGCCCCTAAACCCCATTTTTAAAATCACAGTCAAGGACAGGGTCAGCTTACTCAGACCAGACCTTTCCAAGGCTACAACCCAGGTGCCCCTCCACCATCTAAAGCTATGGTGCCCGTTCAGAACGATCTGGTGCAGGAACAACCAAGTTGTTCAACCACAGGATATGGTCAGGAGCAAGTTGTTTATACATATGAGATGATGGGTTGTTACCCAAATGTGTTGGACAATCAGGTAGCCACTCATTCCCAGGTCTTCGAGGCTCCAATGCAACCCAACACAAGCAGCAGTCAGAGTCAGCCTGACTCTACTCTTATGAACCACCTGGAAGGTGAGTTCTGTGCAATCAATTATGTGGGTGCTACAGACAATCAGGTTGACTGTGTTGCAGCCAACACAAGATCCAAAGGGAGAGCTATGGAAGAAGCTCAAGCAGCAGTTTAAACGGCCATACCATCTCTTCCACCACAGGCGAACCAAAAATTCCCAAATTTCAAGATGCAAGTCGTACATTCAGCTCCCCGACCTACGCTTCAGAAGGCTGCAAGCGACCCCAAAGAAAATATGGAAGGGAGCGATCCTCAGATCAACATGGCAGACCAGGTGAAGGAGCTGCACATAAATATTTCCTTGTGGGATCCATTATCGATACTGGGTGTGTCAGATGAAGGAGACATTAGAAGCTTTCCCTTTGATCCAGGAGGGAATCAAAAATACCTGGTTAATTGTATATAGTAGGTTGCTTTTAGTTTTCTTTCCCTGTTTCCCCTAAGTGCTGTTGCACAAGTAGTTTTCTTAGTCTTGTGTGTGCTGTCATTCGTCGAGGTAGATCTGCGTGATTGATTCTGGAATTTATCAGAGTTGTTGCTATTTTAAAGTTACAATCTGACTCCGCACCCAATGGACTGCAAGGCAACTGGGTCTCTAAGCATAGCAGGCATGCTTCCCCTGTGAGTCGCCAATCTGTTGACCAATTTTTGCCCTCTGGCAAAATTGTGGTCAACTTCTTCTCTGGCTTTCCGAAGCCAGTCTTTTTCAGGTTGCGAGCTCATCTTCAAGTCCATGCTCTATTCAAGCCTGGTTCATTGGTTCGGCCTGGTTCATCTCAGTCTAAGGCTTGGTTCAACAGTTCAGTTCAAAGCCGCTTGGTTCAACTTCAACGGTTCAATGAAAGTTCATCGGCCTTCTTTGGAATTGGCGCACATTGGTTGAACCTTGAACCGTTGAACCAATCTTTGGTTCAACGGATTTGGTTCAAGGGTGGGTCCTTCGCCAAAAGGGAGTCTTCAAAAGTCAAAGTACCCTAGCGGAGGGCAGGTGCGATAAAGGAAAGGACCCGCCAAAGTGATGCACAGGCAGAAGAGTGCCCGAGAGGAAAACAAGGACATAAAGCAGACCCGATGACGTCCTGGAGGACGTCAAGTTTAATCAAGCAAAAGAGCCATTGGTTTTCAAACTAACGACGGCCATACACATGTCAAATTTAACAAAGCCATTTAGTCGTTGGGTTTTCGATCTGGAAAGGCGCCAAACATGAGGAAAAGGGGGCAAAATGTAGCGACCCGCCAAGGAATTCGCTTAAGGGACCGAGTAAGCAGAAAAGACAAATTCCAAGTAACAAGCGGAGATGACAAGGCAACGAGTAGTCAAGTAGTCCAAGTGGCATAAACAAGGCAATTTATTGCCTAATGGCGTAAAGAGCAAATAGACAAGAGGACACGCACGGAATAAACAAACAGTTGAGTCCAAGCGGCGCCAATTTGAAGAAGAGACTCTGACAGGTGAAATAATGCCATCGAATTGATCATGAGAAGACGCAACAGCTAAAGAATGTAACCGGTTTCTTCATTTTACATTTAATGGGTGGACAAACTGCGTCTTGGCATTAAGAATGTAGACTTTGAGCAAAACAGAGCACATGGCTCATTAACATTTTGAGCGGCTTGTTTCTTTTCATGAACAGCGATTTGTAAAAAGAGCGCCAAATGAGCCTCTTGGACTTTCCTTATATATTTGATACTTGTCATTTTGTAATCATTTTTTTGCAATTTCTGTAAGGCGCAGCCCTGCTAAAATTTCTACTTGAATCTATAAAGACTATTTTTACCTCTTCTTGGTCAGATTTTCTGTGTATGTCTGAGTGTTTGAGTTGTGTCTAGTCATTGTCTTTAATGCTCTCACGGTTCCAGCACCAACACACCAGTTATCCACAAGGTGCCATTGTCTGCAGGTGACAGGAGGAGAGTTCCATTTTAGAGATACAGAATAGAGGAAGTCATTTACAGTATGTATTCCACAACATCTTGGTGAGTCTCTGTTCCTGTGTTTTCATAAGAACCTCCCTGCCATTTTCTTGTAGCCTGGTTTCCCTGCTGAGTCTGAGTGTATGTCTGTGGTCCTTGTTTGATTCTGAGAGTAGGTGTGAGATCACTTTTATTTTGGTGTATCACCTCCTTAGAGTAGTTTGTTTTCTTGCATCTTTCTTCCCTTTTCACCCCCCCCCCCAGTTTATATATATATATATATATATATATATATATATATATATATATATATATATATATATATATATATATATATGCCTGTACGTATTAGCATTCACTGAAACAAACAAGATACATCAGAGGGAACTAGCCCATACCTAGAGACTCTCCTCTCCTGCTTCGCCATCCCACAGGCGAGAGAGGAGTTTCCATGTTGTGGGGAGAAGGCAGGAACCTGTTTTCTTGCCACCAGGTGCAATCTCCAGCATCAACAAAACCCACAAGAACAAAGATGGGCATAGGCCTACAAGATATAAAAGTATGCATAGGCCCATAAGAATAAATAGAGGTGAGCGCAGAACCACAAGAACAAGAAAGGGAAGGAAGATGAAGCATATCAGAGCTAGGCAGAGGAGAACAATTTATGATCCAAGGAGGGTTTTAAAAAGAAGGAAGCACCGAGTGAGCCTACTCAGGGGCCACACTAGGGGGATGAGAACACTGTAGTCAACACAGCCAACAAAAAAGACACTTCTACCACTCCAACACTATTTGTAAATAGGAGCTCATATTTTAATTGTCTAGCGAGTTTGATGTAGGAGCATCATAAGCGAATTTATAAGCTTACATTAGACAAAAATAGAGTCAATCAAACGAGAAATAAACCAAATCTAGTTGTGCACAATAACACGGACCACACAGGAGTCCACTTATATGGAACGAAGTTTGTGTATGGTGGTTGAGAGTTATGCAAGGAGCTAGGGAATAAAAAGGGGGTACAAGTTTTGGTTAAGCCAATCAACACATTTGCAAAGCTACAAAGCATATAAAAATACACTAGGGTTAGGAAGTAAGGTACATAAGTAAAGGCTTGCTTAACAGTGCATGAAGGAACGAGGCCTACAAAGTTCCAAGAACCATGATGCAGGAGTTGTTCATTGAAGGTGTGTTTCACAAGAACAAGAAAAGTTACAACCAAAGCTAAGTTCAAACTTGAGAAATAAATGCACAAAGAGTTAAGCTTATCAAGGGAGCACATTAGAGCAGTGCATAGTCATTGTTGAGGGGCACTCAAATGTGACTAGAACGTAATCAACCAGCGATTGAGCTCTAAGGTACCCAATACATGATGATTATGGTGCATGAAAAAGAGGAGATTTTAAGGTACAAGGGCACACAAAAAACCAAGCACAGGGCATTTGATGCAAGCCTAAGGAAGTAAAATATAGTTGGATAAGTAATTAGTTGTGAGGACCTACAGTTACCCTTTCTTTAGGCTAGGTTAGTACTGCAAATGACGTGACAATAAAAGGGACTGACAAGATCTACTTTTGCAACTCAAGGTTCGTAAAAGGCTATGCTACTTCTAGAGTAGGTTTATAGAGTTGCATAAAGCCACATTTAATGAAGTTGACCAGTTATGTGGGAATTTAGTGAACCAACTAAAGCTCAGGCAACTAAAAAAGGGGTCTCGATCTAGAATTTGTAATGCTCAAAAGCCAAGGAAAGACTTTGTTAGAGTGATCCCATAAGGGACAAAAAAATTGTTTGAGGCTAGACAAAGAGAAAAGAAACTTTGTAGACAAGTGAAGGCTCGTAATCATGGATGAATGATATTGTAAGGACACCATAGCAGATAAAAATAAAGATACTTATATCTATGTCTAAGGATTGAACTAAGTAGATCCAAGAGCTCAATATATAGCTACTAAGTTTATATTATCTTGTAACACCCGAAGTTAAGGAATAAAATGCTTTATTAGCATGATCCACTATGTGGAATTTTGATGTCTACGTGGTTAATGTATCCCTTCACTAGGACCCCTGATCTCGACTAACACCAATTTGATATCAAAGCAAGGTTGTGAACCTTCAGATATGTAAGAAGAAAAGATAAACTTGCAAGTGAGATACAAGCTAGCAGAAGTAAAGGTAGCAGATTGTTGAACATGAGGCAACTAGTGGAGCATCGTTCACCACCGTGAGGGAGGTAGGTAGATAGTGAGTGGGTGGAACATAAACAAAGAATACACTTGGTCAGGAAGAGCTACATAGGATCACAGAGGGAGAATTTATTAGAGCGATTCCATAGTGCAAAGTGCCTACATAAGATTACAATAGAAAGCACAAAAATAGGTAGTGTAAGAAGTTACGAGGTTGTAAACAACCTGTAGGAGTGGTGTGAGAATTGACAGTTGGTTAATCATGAGGCAGTCATTGTACTAGAAAGGAGAGGGGAAGCATCGACAAATTACTAAAAGTTAGGTAGCCAAGTGGAATGCAGACATATCACTGAATGTGAGATAGTCCAGATTTACAGATTAGGAGAAACCATCGATAGATTGCCGACTATGAGGCACTTCACATGAAAATAAAAAGTGGGTTGATAATAAATTGTGTGAGAACAATGAAGATGCAAATAGATCATCCAATGTGAGGTAATCAAGATGTAAGAGCATCTTCTAATTAATGTATTGGGTAGAAGGTGCCAGAAAAGGTTGTTCTCCATCAAACGCAAATGAATAGAGAATGAAGAGCATAGAAGATGGCTCAACTAGAAGCCAAAACAAGACATGACCTAGAGTTATAAAACTTGAGGAAAATGAAGAGAGCCTCCATATTGCAGATGCATCAGGAAAGGATGGCATGGATAGAAAGAAAAATGGTTGGGAGGAAGCATACCATAGAGATGCGGGGAGAGACCAATAGGAGGAAAGAAGCCACAAAGGTTTTGATGTGAATCAAGAATTAGCTTAAAGCTGAAACACAAAGGTTCTCCAAAAAACAAGGCCCTAAGAAAATGATGGAATGCATTAGATGTCAAGCACTATTTTGCGGTGAAGGGTGTAAAGGGAAGAAGAGAAAGAGGTAGTCACTTGCAGTGGAACCTATGTTGTCCCAAAGACAACAAAGCATTGCACCATGTAGAGACACAGAAAAGGAAGGAAAAGCAGGCATAACTCCACAAAAAACATATGAAGATGCATGAGAGAGGAGAAGAGTCAACCTACAGCTAAAAAAAATACAACATTGTTTGCACACAACATGGATGAGCTATCGAGAGGGGTTAGTAAAAATCAGCCCGAAGCCAATCAAGGTAGTGCAATTTTCATTGTGTGGAAGGATAAGGAGTCACTACTGATTGGGAGCAAGGCAAGAGACCATCAACCTAAAACTAATGAGGAACAACGCTTGAAGGGGATATCAGTCCAAGCAGACAGAACGAAGTGCATGATAATAGAGGAAGAAGAAAAGGTAGGAGTCGACAGACCCCATAAAGACTTGTATGATACTAAGGGCATCAAACAAAGGTAATTGAAGGACAAAGGCAGTAGCAAAACCATACAAATGCACCCTATGAGAAACATGAGCAAGGATAGCATGTAAGTATGCCTACTTGTTGCAAGTGATAAAAGGAAGAAAGTGCACATAATATATGAGAACTAAAAGGTGCACAAAAGGAAGGAAATGAAAGGTATGAAAACCTTTTATTGGAGGTGAATGGACAAGAATGGGCATACACCCACGAGAGACAAAAGTTGGTGCAGAACCATGAGAGATGAAACTGGGCATAGACCCAAAGGAGACGAAGGTGGGCATATGACCATAAGAGCAAATAAAGGTGGGTGAAAACCCATAAGAGGAAAAAAAGGAAAGAAGAGGAAGGGTATTAGATCTAAGCAGAGGAGAATTGTTTATGTCCTAATGACAGTGTAGAGGAGGCATCGAGCAAGCCTACTTAGGTACCACATCCGATGTAAGAGAACACCGTGGTCGATGTAGCTAATTAAAAAAATGGTTCTACCATTCCAATCCTACTTGTATGCGGGAGCTTACATTTTAACTATCATGAGGGTCTGATGCAGGAGCATCATAGGGAATCAAAAATCTTGCATCAAACAAAAACAAAGTTAATCAGGTGAGAAATAAAACAACTCTAGTTGTGCACGTTGTATAACACAACATTTTGGAAGGTTATTCTAGACTACACAAGCGACCACTTGTATGGAAGGAAAGTGGTTGAGAGTTATACAAGGACTTAGAGAATAAGAAAGGGTTACAAGTTTTGGCTAAAATAAGCAACGCATGTGTAAAACTACAAAGTATATAAAGACACTAGGGATAAGAAACAGGGTGCAAAAGTAAAGCTTCACACAACACACGAAAGAACAAAGGCCCACAAAGCACCTAGGAACATGACGTAAAAGGAGTTATTCATCGAATGTGTCCTAAAGGAAAACAAGGAAAGTTGTAACCACCCATGAGAGATAAAAGTGGGTGTAGAACCATGAGAGATGAAAATGGGCATAGACCCAAAGGAGACAAAGGTGGGCATAGGACCATAAGAGCAAATAGAGGTGGGTGCAGACCCACAAGAAGAAGAAAGGGAAAAAAGAGGAAGGGTATTGAAATTAGGCAGAGGAGGATGTTTTATGTCCCAATGATGGTATAAAGGAGAAGGCACTGAGTGAGCCTACTTAGGTGCCACATCTGATATAGGGGAACATCATGGTCGAGGCAGCCAACTAAAAAAATGGTTCTATCAATCCAATCCTACTTGTATACATGAGCTTATATTTTAATTATCACGAGGGTCTGATGCAGGAGCATCATAAGGGAATAGACAATCTTGCATCAAACATAAATAGAGTCAATCAAGTGAGAAATAAAATAACTCTAGTTTTGCATAGTTGTACAATGCAACATTTTGGAAGGTTGTTGTGAACTATGCAAGAGGCCACTTGCGTAGAAGGAAGGTGGTTGAGAGTTGTGCAAGGAAGAATAAGAAAGGGATACAATTTTTGGCTAAAGTAATGCATGTGTAAAACTGCAAAGTACATAAGGACACACTAGGGATAACAAGTAAGGTGCAAAAGTAAAGGCTCGCACAATAGCCCACAAAAGAAACAAGGAACATGTCACAAAAGGATTTGTTTGTTGAAGATGTCTTGAAGGAAAACAAGGAAAGTTACAACCAAAATTAAGTTAAAACTAGTTTGTCTGCAATGTGATTATGGTTGCATGTATAATATTAAGAGGTGGATGTCTTTGAACTCCTAGAGTTGTTTGAAGAGACAATCCAAAATAGTGTCCATCTTCTAATTGGGAGTAACTTTTGGGGAAACTTGAGGACTTCGACTCGACTCTTTTTAATACTTTAGATGTTAAATTCCACAATTGTAGTATTGGGACTCACCTTTGATGAATAACTGTGAAATATGGTGTTTTGTTTCTAGATAAACTCTCTTGTACAAGGACAAGGGTTGGGAGAAATTAGTTATTTGCTTGCCCAAATCTTTGCATATTAAAAAAAACTAATGTTTCTTCAAGATTCCACAATATTCCACTAGCAGGGCCTAAATTTTGTGTGGTAGATCCATCGAAGTTGATCTTATGAAATCTTAGAGGGGGACCATCTAGGCATGCTTGGAAATATTGATGAATCTTTGGTATTTATAATGGAATGGCAAGCCAAAGATTTGGAAAGTTTTGAGATCCTCCATACTGAGCGAGGAGAAGGCTACAGAGCTATTCCCCTCTCGAATCATTGTTGTGCTTCTAACTTGAAGTGAGATTTTTCAAACATTAATTAAAGTAGATTGCTTATTGTTTAAAATACTAGCATTTATTCTAGGCCAAATACGCTAGAGGGCCAAAACTGAAGTGAGATTTTGAGCACAATTCAAATTAAGATCCTCTTGGAGAATAATTGAAGCATATGTTTGATCTTTAAAACTACTATGCTAAAATCCACCAAATTTGATGAGCATAAGGGAATTAGAATAATAAGTGCATTGTGTTCTCCCCTTCTCTTTAATAATTTAATCAGCTAAATGGTCCCTATCCAACCTTTACGCTGAAATTTTTCTTCACGAGTATCATATTTTTTAATGGGATCCACAATGGCATGATATTTGGCCGACCTACTCAGAAATTCCTTTTTTCCAATGTCTGCTTTACATTGACTAACTCAAGGTTGAGATAGACCAAGGCCATTTTGCAATGTCCCCTTGTTGGGGAGGACTAAATATGTTTAATAAGGATATTTGATATAGATATGGAGTGATTAGAGATCTCATCAATCAATATTTGGACTTAGACAAGGGATGCTCCCCTATGTTTTTCAATTGTTACTCGGTCTCCAATGGGTTCACTACTTAGGGGATTTACATAGTAGCTTGCACGATAAAGTTTCCCCAAGATTGCAAAATGTTTTTGATAGAATCAAATACCTATGAAGAGATAGGTGGGTAGTCATTCCATCTTGATTCTCAATAGGGTATTGTGTGCCCATGTCCAACTTGCAATGTTATCATCTATGAGAGGACCTAGCACCAAATTTAATGTGTTGGGTAGTTTTGGACTATGGAGTCTTCTATTGGTTAGGATCTAGATAATTCCCAAATAAAATTTTACTCCACTGGGAGATGTTTGAAACTTTGGGCCTCCAAGTTGATCTCATGGATAGAACATTGTTGAATTACAAATTATTTTTGATATTTACTCCTCCTGAATGTTTGGGCCTACAAATCTCATCCTAAGAAACCAAGTAATACTTATGTTGTTAGTTCATGCCTTGTCACAAACATTTACATTATAGGGTTGTGAATGTTTCCCCTATGTACCTAGGGAATTTAAGAAGAGTGAGAGTGTAAACTAAAACTACCTAGAGTACAACTTTCAATAGTTGAAGTCAATGTGCAAAGGAAAGCCAACTATAGTTTCATTTAAAAAGTTTTTTTTTCAAACTATGACTTGAGAGTATGCCAAGAGGTCAAATGAGGTTTATCATCCAAAGGGGATCTCAAATTAGTTAAGGGAAGGTATCTTTTAGAGAATCCCTAACCTTGAGCAATATTTCTTTTTTTGGCAATACAAACATTAACAAATATTGCCTTGGATTTGTGCCTATTAATTTATTGAACAAAGGCTTCTTAAAAGATGTAAAATATAACACAAATGTGTCAAGCTTCAATAACAAGGATTTATCAGAGAGGAAGAGTGTCATATGCAACTTTTCCCTTTTTATTTTGGCATGTTGTAATGACCTACATAAACATTCTCCCAATACAATAAACAAGTCTAGGCTTATCGGATCACTTTTTCTAAGGTCTCTAGCATAAGTGAATGAAAGGTCAATGCCCCCATTAATGTCCACAAGGGGCAATGTTGTGATACAA
The DNA here is from genome assembly GCA_037957365.1 of Torreya grandis. Taxonomy (NCBI): domain Eukaryota; kingdom Viridiplantae; phylum Streptophyta; class Pinopsida; order Cupressales; family Taxaceae; genus Torreya; species Torreya grandis. The sequence goes on from JARHVA010000030.1 coordinate 4,010,004, forward strand.
ATGTTAATCGATTTAGTTAGATGCTTTGAGAAACCAAAAGCAGTCATAGTCTAGAAAACGAGATCTCAATTTCATCTATTAAAGGCTTTTGACATGCCAAACTTAATGAGGATTCCTTACCTTTTTTGGATCTTCAACGAGTGTAGAATCTCCTGTGTGGATAGGATATTCTCAATGATTTGTCTGTCATGCACAAATGTCAACTGGGTATTAAAATAAAGTATAACAAAGTTTTGAATCATAAAGCAAAGAGTTTATATAATTTTATAGATCATATTACGTAGAGCTATAAGCTTGAATTGGTTCATTTGTACATGTTGAGCTTCCTTCAGTATGAGGTCCAACTTAGTAGCATTCATAGCCTTGAGAATAGATTCGTTTCTTAAGAATTACTCAAATGACTGCAAAAAGTTATTCCTTTATCACAAGCCAAAAATATTTGGTAGAGAAACATCCGATCTCGAAGCTTTATCCTTGTGAAAGGAACAAATGAAATGTTTCAATTCTACTTTGAAAATTGGTCTAACAATTTGATCATTGTCTTCCTCTATGATATGAGATGGATGTGCTTCAAATCCTTGCTATGGTTTATGATTTGTTTCCTTGAAGTGGGGCCTTAACTATAAGGTCTTGAAAATACTGAGAAGCATCTTGGAGTATATTTTTTGAGGAAGTGAGTGGTTTTCCATCTCCCATCACAATGGGTTGTTGGGAAATTATAGTTTTTTTTTATATGGACCAATTTATGAAAGCATCAGGAATTTGTATCTCCCTTCCTAAGCCATTGGTCCCTTAAAACTAAGTATATTTATAATTACATATATAATGTAACAAAAAAGGTGTGGCCTCTTCATTTTAGCATGTGTTTATATAGTGTTCCAGTATAATTTATGATTTAGGTGAAACAATCTATTATATTTCATAAGGAAACAATGTAAAAATGCTTTTAATTTAATTTCTATAAAGTTCACTAATGAGAACTAATAATCAATAGCAAAATTATTTAGCATTTATCTTTGAAAATTATTAAAATTTATTTAGCAACATTCTAACTATAGGTAAGACCTATCTTTCCCAAGCTAACTAATGCAAGACTTAGTTTTTAAACCTTCTAACACTATACATGCTCACAAGCCACATATTCTAGTTATGCACCTCTATACAAGTGGCATGGCATGTCCTCTCACATTCTATATTTTTATCATTGTATTATATTTATTAGTGCTTATGAATAATGTAAAATATATATAGTTCTAAACAACTCTATTATTCTCTCTTACTTCATGATACTATGTTTCACATCAGTTGATATTAGAGCCTAATTATCCAACCTTTTCCCCAATTAATTTTGGTTCAAAGTCTGGTTGTACAAATCTAAAGTTCTAGATGTATGAATAAGATTATATAAAGTTGTTCTTACTAGATCTAATTTTTATGAAACACAACTAATTTGATTGCTTCCATGATGAGTTGAGCCTACAGACCAGATATAGCTTACATAAGTAAAAAATGAAATGAAATGAAATACCATGGGTGATCCCTAGTTAGTTAGGTAGAGATTGTACTCTCATATTTATCTTTCTATGCAAATCTTATATTAAAATACATACAACATATATATATTGAAAAAAATTGCCCTCCACTAACTATATAACCTGAATGTCATTTATGACTAATAGATTGTACAATTGATGCATCAATGGAAACATTGAATGGGCATTTTAGTTAGGTTGTAAATCAATACAAAATTTTACAAGTAGCAAAAGATAGGCGGTAGCATTAATGTATCAGCTCTTAAAGATGTACATTGTGCCTACTGATATATGGGTCCAAACAAATATACTCTCTACTAGTCATGTTTCGGGAAAAGGAAAGAAAGAAATAGATTATATTGTTAGTATTATTAGGTTTGTGGCTGTTAGTATTGTTGAGCTACTTCTTGTTGCCTTGATTGAATCTATGTCTAAACACTTAGAAAAAGAGCATTTTGAAGTAAAGCGTAGTATGTTGAGTTATTTAGTACACTTTGAGTACCAAAAACATGTCCACTTATAATTTGACATAAGCTTGCCATAAAAGGCAATGTAGAAGGCAGGGTAGCTGAGCTCTATATTCTACCTAAACTCATGGCATTGTAGTAATGTTTGTTGTGATTGGGACTATCCAAGTAGTGAAATGTCATTACTATTTAAGATGAGTGTGATGTATTTCTTAATTGTAGTGGCATCATAAATCCTATTTAAATAATGAAAATATTTGAAACTAAAAATAAAACCCACTTCTCAACCAAAAATCTTAATTAAATATAGATATCAAAAAATTAAAGAACTTAATTCAAATAAATACAATAAACTGAGTACAACCAAATAAAAAAATTAAAGAATGAGAATAAACTGTAACATTCGTTTTCCAATTTATAATTATTAAAAATGAAAAAAAATAATTCTCGTTTATAAAATTCATCTAAATATCTAATAATTTAAATAATTATTAAAACAACACACAATATTTTTAGAAAATGTAAATAATAAAATTCCCTGGTTGAGTCGGTGGAACAGGTTAAATTTTCCCAATGATCCGAGGTAGAATGCATTCATTTATTTAGTTTGTAACAAAGAAAAGCCCACAATAGCCATACATGTTTCAGTTAGCATTTTAGGATGTCAAATCCAGCTGGGCAGATTTCCTACAGGAAGACAGTTGTAGTAGTTAGAAATGCACGTATGCTCCTCTGTATAAGAAGGCGAGATCTCATTAGAATTGGATGAAGGAACAAGTTAAAAAAAAATGTAGATAGATTTATTTTATTGATAACCGATTTTTTTTTGGGTCTGTACTTCTTTTATCCCTCTTGTCAATAGCTATAGAATATTATCAAAGCGGAAACTAAGGCCGTGGTTGGCAGCACTAGAGTAGTGGTGAGTTTTGCATGGATTTAGTGAGGAAAATAACATTGGTGAGTTTTGCATGGATTTAGTGAGGAAAATAACATTGCACTTAAGAAACCAGGGGATTTAACAAATGAACAAGTCAATGTATTGCAAGAAGCATCGGCCAGTTTGGATAATCAAATACCCAATCCAAGAAGCACTTCAAGCTCAACTTCAGGGGACACTGGAACAAATTCAAATTCTGGAAGTGAATTTTTGTAAGGCTGGTGTGTGTGGTGGAAAAGCTACACCACAAAGTTAACTAAACAACAAATTTGTGCATCCTTTTACATGATTGAATTTTTGTAAGAATGATGTGAGGTGGAAAAGCTACACCACAAAGTTGGACTAAATGACAAATTTGTGTATCCTCATATTACGGCTAATGGGAAGAAATTATCAAAACTGTGGAGGCAAAGCATTGACCTCATAATTATGAGTTGATTTTGGTTGATTATTCAGAAATATTTCAAAGTTTGAGCGCTAAAATGAATTTTTCTAAAGGACCTCAAATGGATTGAGATTTTCTATTCAAAATGTAAATAATAGAATTACCTGGTTGAGTCGGTATAGAACGGGTTAAATTTTGTGAGTTTTTGGAGAGGACAGCTAAGCCATTTGTCCAAACAATCTCTGTGAAATATATGACGGCAATTGCAGAGCTCTCTGATCTCATCCTCCCCCTCAAACGTGCACGTAAAATCCTCCTCGACTTCACAAAACCTGTGGGAAATCTCCCCAAACGTGGTAACGGGCAAATGTTCTCTGATCGTTTCTGCAGAAAAAGCAGAGGCATAGGCACTTTCCCAATAATCCGAGGTCTCGGGTTCGAATACCTCCGCAAACACAAGCCCAGCAAAACACATTCTTCAGAATCGGCAGCAAAAATCCTACGGGCAGCAGCAGTCTGGGGATCACGAGAATATAATACCCTGCAAGGAAACCCATGGTGAAAGGAGGAGATTCGAATCCACAACCTTGCCTTGCCCTACGGGCAATATAAACAGAAGGAAAAACAGGCCAGCACGTATCGATAAGATAGGATTCGGGTAAAACGCACAATAATAGTTAAGGCACCAACCACAACACAGAGACTGCAATCGTACGTTCCGAGGACGAGCGTGGAGTGGAGTGTAGCGCGGTTGTAAATCCGGACCTGATGAAGAAGCCGCCGGCGAAGCGGGCGTCCACCAAGGATCGTCGTACCAAAGAGGATGGGCGGGGACGGCGAATCCGTATGCCCGCAACTTGCGTGGCGAGGGTTTTGAGCTGGGGCACAAGTCAGACGGTGGGACGATAGAATGGCTGCTGCAACAGGCGGAGACGGCGGTGATTGCAGCCACCGGCACTGGAACAATCCCTACGGCGGGTCGCTCAACCTCAACGCGAGCGTGACGGCGAGGCTGGATCAGATTCGAACCCGGGCCGAGTGGGAAAGATGGGCAGTAGAGGAAACGAGGTCTGAGCGTATGAGTATTTTAGGTTATATCCATCATCCTCATCACACAGGTGGACTCGAGAACTTGATAAACAACAGCAGCAGCAGCTAATGCACGATTCGGACTGCGGGAACTCGAGATCAAAAAGACAGAGAGAGGAGAGCTTGCAGCAGCAGACGACGGCTAATTGCTTGGATGCTCAGTCACCCCTGCAACGGGGTTATCAAATACCGTACAAAACATGCCAGGCGCGTTCTGGATGCTCCGTCTGCCTTCCCATGCCCCCCTGCGCTGCGCCTTACCCACAAACTGAACCTTTCCTCCTCCTTTTCTTTCGCCCTAACCAGAAAAAGCTCCGTACAAAACACAAGGCAAACTAAAACATTATATAATCCCACATTATGAAATGACATAGCCGTTGGGAACTAGATTTCAAATGCCAGTTACTCGTTTCGCCCTAACCAGAAAAAAGCTCCCTTCTATTAAGCGTGTGGTTTACGCCATGTATCCGTACACAATATTTATATGCTTTTTAAACTATGCCGTACGATAAGGTGGGCCCCCATGGAACAACTATTCCGTACGATAAGGTTGGCCCCCATGGAACAACTATTCTTGGTGGCAACGCAAATATCCATTAACATTGAATTTGGTTTAAACATATTAAAAAACATTAAATAAATTAGATTTAATTAAATTGGATTTAATTATTGGAGATTTAATAAGTGATTAAAAAATTAACAAGTACATTTTGATATTTAAAAATAGATGTTAAAATTTAACGGTAAAAAAAATGGGTTTTTTGATAAGACAATGAGAATTGTAAAAATATATAGTGAACATTTTCAAAATGTCAAGTTTCATCTCTTGGTACTAAAGTGTAGTGAATATGGTTCTAAGAATTGTTAAGTGCGTGCAATTTTTTTTAAAGATTATCAACACCATATTCAAGGCTCCAAAAACTTCGTTCGGTTTTCTGAAATTATTGGCAAATTACACTTCTTCTCCAAATCCTAACTAGACAACTAACCCTGAAATGATAAAGAAAACAATATATTTTAGAATCTACATTATACCAAAAAGAAGCCAAGCTTCCTCAATATTTTATAAGCCCCTCGACAATGTACAATATTGAAAAGAACACGACAATGAATGCAGTGGTTCTTTAGCCAAGTAAATTAGTGTAATGCAATGTGTCATTACTATGAACTTCGGTGCAAATTAGTGTAATGCAATGTTGCCACACATCCCAAAGACAATTGTGTCTTTCACTCTAACTCATATATAACAGATGCATTCCTTCTTATCTATCTCCAAGAGTCTTGTTGTCAACGGTCATATTTTGAACCTTTATGCAAACTATTCCATCTACGCATTAGCCTTCCTAAATCCATTTACATCAATACTTTTACATAATTATTTGACATCCTTCATCCACCTATGCATCATGCACACAAGTTTGGTGCATCCTAGTCCTAACTTGTTTCTTGTATTACCCTTTCCTTTGCACGTAATAACATCTACACGCATTGACCAACTTAATTTTTACTCAATCAAACCCTTGAGCGCCATAGTGTAATGAGCACCTCTATTACGCCCAAAACTAACTCAACTGAAAACCCTTATGACTCCGGAATAGTTTGCTTGTATTGTTTTTTTTTGTGTTTTGCAAGGTCTTATGCATGTAACATAAATATAGAATTGAAAGCATAGACACACACAGCTAAAATAACCAACACACAGTATTTATATTGATTGCAAAATGAGTAAACAAGTACAATGTCGGCCATGCAATAACTCACTAAATACTCCAGTAATCGAATGAGCATTGTTTCGAGCGAATACCGAATGTGCGATCATTTTGTTCTCCGTCCAACAGAACTACGAACTTTGTAGGCTGGTTTCTACGGACTCTGCAGGCTTGTTTCTACGGACTCCATAGGCTTGTTTCTACGGACTCTATAGGCACGCTTCTACGAACTCTGCAGGCTGGTTTCTACGGACTCTGCAGGCTGGTTTCTACGGACTCCGCAAGCTGGTTCTACAGACTCTGCAGGCTAGTTTCTACGAACTCTGCAGGCTAGTTCTACGAACTCTACAGGCTGGTTTCTACGGGCTCCGTAGGCTGGTTTCTATAGACTCTATACGCTGGTTTTACAGACTCTGCAGGCTAGTTTCAACAGACTCTACACGCTAGTTCTACAGACTCTGCACGCTAGTTCTATGGACTCCACAGGCTTGATTCTCCTGAGCGGCTGCTACAAGATGTTATAGTGATGTGGTTGCTACAGTGTCAGGCTACTACAATGATGTGACTGCTGCAGTGATGTGGCTGCTACAGTGGCATGATTGCTACAGTGGCATGGCTGCTACAGTGGTGCAGCTGCTACAATGGTGTGGCTACTATAGTGGCACGACTGCATGAGGCTGAAAGCACATACTCCAAAGACCAATCCCAAGGATTGATGTCTAGAGTGATACAAATGAGAGGGACGTTCCCAAATGTCCAAAATAACCTGCAAACTGCAAGTGCACTAATTTTTTCTTCTTATCCAACATGCCTAATGAAGCCACAAACACTTCCTTTTATTCTTTCTCCAAGGGGTCGACTCAACTCTCATGAGCAATGTGGGATAAAAGATGTGCAACATTTTATATATTAAAATATTACTTATGTCTCCCTTGGGTACCATCCCCATAAAGTAAATATTTAAATTAACACTTTAATATCTTGCAATTAAGTTAACTGTTACTTTTATAACACTTCAGGCATTAAAATATAATAGCAATCAGACTCCGAATAGCACAAGTGATAGTTCACCAGAAAGCTCTCGTCGAGGAGTATCAAATCCAATCATCAAAACTAGCCTCCGATGTGTCTTGATAACTTACTACAAATAGTAAGTATGCCTGAAACTGAGTAGTCAACTCAATTTTGGCCCAAACTGGAAATGACTAGGCCAAAACACTCTAGGATCCCTTTAAACTCTTTGTTAGCCCTCAAGACCATATAGAACTAGGCTAACGCACACACACATTTGATCAACTGTTAAAGTGGGGACATTACAGTCTGCCCCCCTTGAAATTGCTTGTCCTCAAGCAATCTCAACCCAACCTGTTGAATAACCTGTTCACTCTCCCATGTAGCATTCTCTTATGGCAAGTCTCTCCATCTAACCAAAAACTCCTTCACTATCATGTTTCTGAGTTTCCTCTCTCTGGTGTCCAGAATAGCCTTGGGTACTAACACGAGCTTCCCCTCCTCATCCAAAGGGGGTAAATCTACAGAAGGCACTACACTCTGACTAATGGCTTTCTTAAGCCTAGACACACGAAATACATTGTGCACCCGACTGCCCTCTGGGAGCTCAAGCTCATAAGCGACTTTGCCCACTCTGTGAATCACCCTGTAGGGACCGTAAAATTAGGCTTTAGCTTCTCTGTTCTACTCTTCTTGAGCAATGACTGCCTATATGGCTATAGCCTCAAATACACCATGTCCCCCACCTCAAAACTATGCTCTACCATATGTTGATCAGCATACAACTTTTGTTGATTTTGAGCCTGTTGTATAATCTTCTTGAGTGCTCTCAAGATATCTTGACTATCCTACAATAAGTCTTTAGCTTTGGGCACTCTACTATCCCCCAAAGCCATATCCATGAAGCTTGGGGCTTCATACCCATACAATGCCATAAATGGAGTCATCCTGATGGTCATGTGATGCGTGGTATTGTAACAATACTCCCCCATGTGTAACCACTTAACCCAGGCTCTCTGTTGCACAGTCACATAGTTCCATAAATAACCTTCCACCCATTTATTTACTATCTCCGTCTGCCCATCTGTCTGAGGATGGTAGCTTGTACTAGGTGTAAGATCTGTACCTCACAGCTTGAACAACTCCTACCAAAAGGCACTCATGAACTTGCTATCCCTGTCACTAATAATAAATCTCAATAACCCATGCAACCTGAAAACCTCCCTAAATAAAAAATTTGCCACCTGAGTTGATGTCTAAGTAGAAGGGATAGCAAAGAAGTGAGCAAACTTCATCAATCTGTCTACCACCACATAAATGCAATCTCTTCCCTGCACTCGTGGTAGGACAGTGATGAAGTCCATAAAAATGCTTTCCCATTTCCTATCTGGAATGGGTAAGGGCTGTAGTAAACCAGAAGGAAATGTGTGCTCTTCCTTATTCTGCTAACAAACTGCACACTCCCTGACATACCTTTGAACATCATCCTTGAGCCCCCTCCATGAGAACTGCTCTCAGATATGTCTGTAGGTCTTGTAGACCCCCAGATGCCTAACCGTAGGTGCATCATGAAATGCCCTCAGTATCACCTCTCTTAAATGTGATGACATAATCAAATGAATCTTGTCCTGAAATTTGATCAACCCATTAATCACCTCATAGCGATCATCCTGTATAGTACCTAAAATCAATCCAAAAGCCCAAGCATCTCTAGCATATTTTCCTATAATCTTTTCCCTCCAATCTCTTGAAATCTATGCAAGAGCACAAATGTGAAGTCTTCTAGATAAGGCATCAGCTACTACATTCTTCTTCCCTTTGATAAAATCAATGTCAAAGTCATAAGCCTGCAATTTAGTGACCCACTTCTACTACCTATCATTGAGATCACGTTGGCTCATGAAGTACTTGATACTATTGTGATCAGTCTTGATCACAAATCTCCCTCTAACTAAGATCTGAATTAGGCCAATGCATGCATAATGGCCAACATCTCCCAGTCATAGATGGAATAGGTCCTCTCCACCCCACATAGCTTCCTACTCTCAAAAGCAATGGGATGCCTCTCCTACATCAAGACTACCCCAATCCCATCTCCCGATGCATCACAATGAAGCTCAAATGGCTTCATGAAATTAGTAGAGCTAGCACTGGACAAGAAGACATCACTTGCTTGAAGTGATCAAAACACCTCTGAGCTATCCCTGTGTATATAAAGGCCCCTTTCTTAGTGAGATCTATCAAAGGCACTGCTGTCTGTGAAACCCCCTTAACAAACCTCCTGTAAAAACTGCAAAGACTAAAAAAACCCTTAAGCTGTGTGAGGTTCATAGGAGTAGGCCAATCAACAATTGCTCTAATCTTTTTGGAATCTACCTGAACTCCATCTGCACTCATAATGTGCCCAAGGTATAGTAAGTCTATCATACCAAACTCACACTTAGACTCCTTGGCATACAGGGACTCTCTCTCTAGGATAGATAACACCTCCTCCAAATGATGCAAATTCTCCTCCAAAGTCTTACTGAAGATCAATATGTCATCAAATAAAATCAAGACAAATCTCCTAAGTTGACCCCTGAACACCTGATTCATGCAACTCTGAAAAGTAGCAGGGGTATTGGTTAGCCCAAATGGCATAACTAGAAAATTGAAGTGGCCATAGTGACACCAAAAAGTCATCTTCTCAATGTCCTCCCTCCTCATCCTGATCTGATGATACCCTGACTGCAAATCAATCTTTGAAAAGAAGCATGCACTATGTAACTCATCAATCAACTCATCTATCTGTAGAATGGGATACCTATTCTTAATTGTCTTTTTATTTAATGCCCTATAATCAATGCACATGCGCATCGTCCCATCCTTCTTTTTTACCAACACTACTGCTGAAGCAAAAGGGATTTTACTAGGCCTGATATGCCTCATCTCCAACAACTCCTTAATTGCCTTCTCTATCTCATCCTTATGTTTCTTTGGGTGACAATAGGGAGTGATGATAATGGGATTAGCCCCCTCCTCAAGCTCTATGACATGCTCTATCCCTCTATCAGGGGGAACTCCATGGGGTATGCTACCAAATACTTTGGCATGTCTGTCAATAATGTCCTGAATGTCACATGGATGACTCTTAACTTGTGGTTCTGATGATGTTGGCATGATCAAACACTCTATTGCCCACTCGACATCATTATGCTTGAAAAGTCTTTCCATCCCCCTCAAGGAGACCATCATACAACCACTGTCTGATAATCCCGTAAGCACCACTATTCTACCCTCGTGCTGGAATCTCATCTCCACCCTCTCCATGTTGAGAGTGAACTCAACCAGTGTTGCCATCCATGTCATACCCAAGATGATGTCATAATTTCCCATGTTTACAACATAGAACTCATTCTGTAACTCATATCCATCACCCAATCTAAGGCAAAGATTTGAAATCTTTTGCGTGCACATTAATTTTTGGCCATTAGCCACCATAACTCTAAATCCAACATGCTCCTCCATTTTCCAACACCTCTTAGCCACTAGCTATGCAACTAGAAAATTGTGAGTGGCCCCTGTATCAATCAATGTAATCACCTTCTATCCCTGTATAGTACCATGCACCTTAAAGGTAATTGTCTTTTGGGCTCCTGTCAACCTAGCTAGGGATTTCTCATCCCCTGAACTCTCCTCAGAAGCATTGCTCTCTTGACTAGACTTAGAATCATATTGTTGCCCCTCATCCTGTGACTGTGACTCCTTAATTGAAAAGTACTCCATCTGCTTGGATTTAGCTTTCAAAGGACACTTGTGAGATAAATCCCACGGCTCCCTACACTAAAAACAAAGTTTTTTCTTTCTTAGCTCATTTAGTGTCTCGTTGTCCAACTTCTTTGACTCTCCCTTTTTTGGCTATACATCTTTATGCATTGGCTTCTTGTCCTTATCCTTCTTAAAATGAGAGTCCTTTGAAGTGAACCTGCTCCTGTAAGTAGAAGGTGCTAAGTCTCTAGCCTTCCTGATAGCATCCTGCAGAGTGGGAGGATCATGTCCCTTCACCCAACCACAAAGGGGGTTTGACAGTCCATCCATGAAAAACACTATCAACCTCCTCTCTGATATGTCTATCACCAACACTAGAAGCCTCTGAAAATCTAAAATGTAACCATCTATAGAGCTCCACTGTCTAAGCTGCACTAACTCCTTAAAATGAAGTTCAGGATCCTTCGTGTCAAATCTATCAATGAGTCTCTCAGTAAACTCTGCATAGGTATCTATCTGGTTATGGCCAAGTGTGACCATACCATGGTGCCACCACTCATGGGCACTCCCATCCAAGTGCAATGTAGCATACTTAATCGCATCCTCCTCAAGCATGGGATCAAGCTGGAAATAAGTGTCTAATTTATGGACCCATGTTCGTGCTGAAGTCTTCCCTGTACCGTCATAGTATGTAATAGACAACTTCCCCAACTTCTTTCTCATCTCAAAATTTTGTTGCCTATTTCCTCTCATGGGCATATGCTTGAGTCTAACATCCATATATTCCCTGAATGTCATCTCAGCCTGTAACTCTGGGATAGAATTCCTCCAATCATCCATAATCATATCATGAATCTCCAGCTGTGTAGGACCAACATTATTTTGGTCATTCTGTCTCAGAGGAAACTGTGGCATGAGTGGTCTTGTAGTAGGAGAACCTAGTCTAGCATATGTGTGGGTTCTTCTATTAATCGATGCATCTCCATTACCTCCATTACCCTGTCCACCTACCTGGTTAGCATTATTACCCTAGTTGGCAGTATTGCCTTGATCTACTCTAGTTAAGTGTTGTGTAATTGCTAGAGCCATCTGCTACAATATAGCCTGTAGCTCCCTCTAACCCCTGGAAAGATCACTGAGCATCATCCTAGTGCTAGGTTCTCCCCTTTCCCCATCTTTGTCACCCATGGTTGGTGCTGAAAAAGGGTCACACTCCTCTTCAATCTCTAAAAAATTATGTAAGTCTGGGTTTGTCTAGTTTGTCCTCAAGTAGTACTGATGTGTTGGATGCATGAAACCTCATAGGATGGTAGGAAAAATAGGCTCTGATACCACTATAATGCGCACCTCTGTTATGCCCAAAACTAACTCAGTTGAAACCCCTTATGACTCTAGAACGGTTTTCTTGTATTGTTTTTTTTGTGTTTTGCAAGGTCTTATGCATGTAACATAAATATAGAATTGAAAGCATATACACACATAGCTGAAATAACCAACACACTATATTTATATTGATTGCAAAATGAGTAAACAAGTACAATGTTGGCCACATGATAACTCACTAAATACTCTAGTAATGGAACGAACATTGTTTAAAGCGAATGTCCCCAGTGAATACCGAAGGTGCGATCATTTTGTTCTCCATCTAGCAAAATTATAGACTCTGTAGGCTAGTTTCTATGGACTCTGTAGGCTTGTTTCTACATACTCTGCAAGCACACTTCTACAGGCTCTACAGGCTAATTTCTATAGACTTTGTAGGCTAGTTTCTATGGACTCTATAGGCTGGTTCTACGGACTCTATAGGCTGGTTTCTACGGACTCTACAAGCTGGTTCTATAGACTCTGCAAGTTGGTTCTATAGACTCTGCAGGCTGGTTTCTACGGACTCTGTAGGTTGATTTCTATGGACTTTGCAGGCTGGTTCTATGAACTCTGTAGGCTAGTTCTACAGACTCTACAGGCTAGTTTCTATGGACTCTACAAGCTGGTTCTATGGACTCTGCAAGCTGGTTTGATGGACTTCACAGGCTTGATTCTCCTGACTCTTACTATAGATAGCGGCTACTATGAGATGCTACAATGACGTGGTTGCTACAGTGCTAGGCTGTTATAGTGACATGATTGCTACAGTGATGTGGCTGCTATAGTGGCACAATTGCTACAGTGACACAACTGCTACAGTGGCACAATTGCTATAGTGGCACGGCTGCTATAGTGGTGTGGCTCCTACAGTGGTGTGGCTACTACAGTGGCATGCCTGCATGAGGTTTAAAGCATAGACTCCAAAGACCAATCCCAAAGATTGATGTCTAGAGTGATACAAATGAGAAAGACGTTCCCAAATGCCCAAAATAACCTACAAACTTTAAGTGCACCAATTTTTTCTTCTTGTCCAACATGCCTAATGAAGCCACAAACACTTCCTTTTATTCTTTCTCCAAGAGGGAGACTCAACTCTCATGAGCAATGTGGGATAAAAGATGTGAAAGATTTTATATATTAAAATATTACTCATGTCTCCCTTGGGTAACGTCCCCATAAAGTAAATATTTAAAGTAACACTTTAATATCTTGCAATTAAGTTAAATGTTACTTTTATAACACTTTAGGCATTAAAATATAATAGCAATCAAACTCTGAATAACACAAGTGATAGTTTGCCAGAAAGCTCTTGTCGAGGAGTATCAAATCCAATCATCAAAACTAGCCTCCATTGTGTCTTGCTAACTTACTACAAATAGTAAGTATGCCTGAAACTAAGTAAGTTAACTCCATTTTGGCCCAAACTAGAAATGACTAGGCCAAAACACTCTAGGATCCCTTTAAACTCTTTGTTAGCCCTCGAGAACATGTAGAACTAGGCTAATGCACACACACATTTGGTCAACTGCTAAAGTGGGGACATTACACATAGTAAGTGACCAACTCCTTTGGGCATTCCCATGCAAGTTCTGATTTCTTACTCTAAAATACATATGCACTTCTCTTATGAATACTTCTTATATGTTAGACAACCCTCTGTACTAACTCTTTGTGTAGACCTTTTCTTAGAGTTAAAAGGCACTAAAACGTACCTCAATTGACTCCAACACTCTACACAACCATTCTACTACATTTTGGGCCCTAATCACATGTACAAACATTTGAATTCTCTCATACCCTTGTAGGTGGTTTTATCAGCTCTTTTTAGATATTCTTACTGTAGTTTTTTTCTCTTTGTTCCCAAGGTTTGTCCCTTAGTGGTCTATATCTCTCCCTTTAGGACTTGTTGTTAGTTGGATGTCTCTGCCTCAACTAGAACACCACCTATTTTATGTATTTTTTTCCTTCCTCCTTTGTATGGGTAAGGTCCCTTACGCTCGATATTTATAAAAAAAAATCAAATTCCATTGTGTTAGCTTGTCTCCAAGCAAGCATCTCAAAAAAATTTTAATGCTCATATTCACAACTTTTGTTTGTCCATCTATTTATGGATGTAATACTAAACTAAAACTCAAATGTGCCTAACATCTTCCATAAGGTCCTCCAAAAATAACCTCAAAATTTATATCTTTGTCCAACAATATGTTATGTCGCAACCCATACACCCTTACCACCTATATGAAGAATTGTTTTTCAATATTTGTGGCATCACTTTCCTTATTACATGCAATGAAGTGTGCCATATTTAAAGATATATCCATGGCCATGAAGACCGAGTCATTTCTTTATATTTTTAAGGTAATCTAAGCACAAGATCTATGTTGATATCATCCCATAGATTCTTTGGAATATGCAGTGGTTGATACAACCTACATTTTGACTCCTTCCCTTTGCTAACTATAAAACTCTACACTCATGCACATTCTTGCACACATCTATACTCATCTTAGGCAAATATCATTTTTTTAGCTAATTGTACTTATGTTTTGTCATTTCTAAAATAATTGTTTAAACATCCACTATGATTCTCCTTGATCAATTTTTTGCTCATAGTCCCACTAGGTATGCATAATTTCTTTCCCACAAATAACAATCTTTTTTGAATGAAACAATCCAACCACGGTGTCTGATCCATACTCAATGGTTCTACACACACACCCCACACATTTATGAAATATTCATATTTTGCATATAATCCCTTAATATGATCAAAGTCTAGGATTTTCACTTGCATCTCATTTAACAAGAGACACCTTCTAATCAACATGTTTATAACTCTATTCAACTTCTCACTTATGTGCTTCAGCAAAAAATTTGAGTAACTTTATAGAAACTCAATCCACTTCAATTTTTTGGTTTAAATTTCCATGACAATTGATGAATTTTAATGCATAATGGTTTGTATACAAAGAAAACTCCTTTTTTAAAAAAAGTAACATCTCCACTTCTTGAGTGCTTACACTATAGTATAGAACTCTTGGTCATAAATTGAATACTTCATCTTCACATCATTCAACTTATCACTAAAGTAAGATACATGCCTACCTTATTACATCAACATTGCTTTTATTATTACACCATTTGCATCATAATCAACATGAAATACCTTCCTAAAATCACAGAATGCCAACACCAATTATTTAGTTACTTTTTTCTTCAAAGTTTAGAAGTTATGCTCCACTTCATTGTCCAACCAAAGTATTTCTTGTCACATTGCATTGCTTTGGTGATTGATGAACATATCCAATCAAAGTTGTAAATTAAATTTATATAGAAACTCTATAAGCCATGAAAGTTTCATGCTTTAAATGTGCACCTTCTCTAAACCCATCTTAAAAACTTATTGAGAAATCACAAAGCCCAAGATTTCCAAACTCCTCCTTCATGAAGCTACACTCATTCACATTTACTAACAAAGTTTCTTCTTTCAATCACAATAAAATTCATCTGAGATGCATCAAGTGTTCCTCCTTTTTCATTGTGTTGAAAATCATGATGTCATCTAGATATAATATGGAAATTTTACCTAGAAAAGGCTTTAGGGTTTCATTCATGAATCTCATGAATGTACTTGGCATGTTAGTCAGATAATGACATAACCATGATTTATATAATCCATCTTATGTCTTGAATGTAATCTTCCATTCATCACCTTCCTTGATGCAAATTTGATGATAACCACTCTTCAAGTCTTATTTTGTGAAGTATTGTACTTCACTTAAATAGCTCATCAATTCATTTTATAGTAACTCTTGAGTATGTGCACATTAGCTTATTTTATAGTAACTCTTGAGTATGTGCACATTAGCCTTTTAGCTCCCTTATTTGGTGTTAGCAATGCTAAAATAACACATTATTTTAGACTCTCTCTAATCAACCCTTTATCTAATATCTCTTGTACTTATCTTTTAACCTCTAAATTATCCTTAGGTTTTAACATATATGCCACATTTTTTAGAAAACTTGTTCCTGTAATCAAATCTATCTGACGACTAATACTTCACATGGTTATAAACTCATCTAGTATATTATTGGAAAGGATATTTTCAAGCTCACTCAATAACTCCCCTCACTTGATGTGGAATTGGATCTTCTTAGATCCCACACATCTAAATTACTCTGGCTTTAACATGAAAATAGAACATGCCTTATACTTTCTCACTTCTTTTAAGAATTATTTCCCAAGACTAACAACACTCATATATTTCTACTTACTTCCTCTTCTTTATCCTTAAATGAAATCAATTTAAACTTCCTATATGTTGAGGTATTGTGTAAACATTATTAATGTATAACGTAATTATTGTTTGGTAAAACAATAATATGTTAATAGCTTATGGTTAGATTTATTAGTTAATAGAATATATTTTAATAATAATATATTCATATTTAGTTTAGTTTGTTAGTTTAACTTATATATGGAGATTTACGAAGATTTTGGTGGAGATTTGATCTCCCCAAATATAGGAAATACTTTTCCTATATAATTGTAATCCTCTCATATGGTTTTCATATGAAGAAGAAATAATATTATTTGAATTATTTTCTTTGTTGGTGTTCACCTCTCTACAACTCTGGTTTTACCAATATCTGGTATCAAATCATGGTGAGATTATGAGCAGTGTGAGGGGCATTTATAATTACTGGTTGCCCCATTGATGAGAGCAATCTATTCATAAAGATGGAAGCTTTAAGTTCTTAGCTTGTCTTTCTCCTTGTTAATGTATGTGATTTAATACACCTACCATTTGATTTGAGTCTTCTCCTTTTGACCCATGCACACCTGTGTAGACTCTGATTTTCAAAGGAGAATATATAACCTACATATGGACTTACTCAGTAATGTCACATTAGATATCGTGATGACTTATTCATTATATTAGTAATTTGCTGCACCCACATTCATTTATGATACATTTGGGAGATATTTTATTTAATGTGAGCTATATAATCTCTACTGTACTCCATTTGAAAACCCCTATCCATTGACATATTGGCTACATTCAAACCTTTGCCCATTGTTTTGGTGCTTTCTCCATACATATGGTTCATGCATCAATCCAGGAGCATATAGAGACATAATTGCTTGAATCTTCAACATAGAACTGTGTATATAATACAAAAACATTGCATCATTATGTGTCAATGCTCAGCTCATATCTAGCTTAACAAAACATCGACATGTGATTCATATGGTTGCCTAATCCCCATGTATGATGATATCATATTATGGATATGGTATCAATATATCTAAATGTTGCATCAAATTTTGCATTTTATTCATCTCCATGCACCCATCATCTATGAAAGTCTAACGTAAGGATCGACATGTTGCTTGGTTAATTTCCATACTTTCATGCTCAGTGTATTGAACCATGTCACCCATCACCTACTTTTTTAAACTGTATCTTTAAGTTTTTTTATTTTTTTAATACATCTTAGCGTGATTTGCTAGTTTATTTAGTAATAAATGTTAAATTCTAATTATTTGTGGTTTAGGTAATATTTTGGTCAAAAGTCCATAGGTTTTAAAAGAGTTGTGTCATGGTGAGTCGTATTAACTTTGAATCTAAATATGTATGTCAAAGTCTTTATTAGTTTATAGTCTATTTATGTCATTTCCATTGAAATTTTCTTTAAGATATAAAGGTTTTAAGTCATTTTGTATATGTTGTTTTATGTCAATAGTCTTTTTGGTTAATAGTTAGAATTATTTTTTGAGTTAAGATATGTCAGTTATAAAATTATCGAGAGAGAGAGAGAGAGAGAGAGAGAGAGAGAGAGAGAGAGAGAGAGAGAGAGAGAGAGAGAGAGAGAGAGAGAGAGAGAGAGAGAGAGAGAGTAAAGTCATGAATTTATTATAATTAGTCATCAATATTGATAAGTCATTGTGAGGTATTATTATTTATGGGTCATAGTCATCAAAAATCAAAATCAAAAAGGTATGTCAAAAAAGTTGAAGTTGTTCAGGGTTAGAATCACAGACGTATTTTTGATTGTACGTGACATCCAAATTATAGGGATTTTTATCATGAATAACATGATCTTCATCGAGATATCAGCTGAGTGAAGCAACTTCATCAACTAGATGATGGATAAAATAAAGACTAGAGGTTCATAGCCTCTCATTAGCCACTAGAAATGGGGCCACTTTCTGATTTAGTGGCATTTTTATTTTTAGTTGTGTTGTGTGTTATTATCAACATGGTGTGTTTTTCTCTTTTCAGTGTGGTGTGCTCTGCACTAAATCATCTGATGCCAAGGACAATTCTTCAATGGCAGTGGAAACTATTTATGCTATTTTTGTTTGGGTCGCAACAAATATTAATAAAGGCTGTATAAAATGATAATAAGAATTTATTCCTCATGATATTTCCTTTTCAGATTTGTGTGTTTTCATTCCCCTACTTGTTTAGACATCCTTTGATATTGGAGAAAAAGAAGAGTGTAGATATAATGGAATGTGGCAAATAGTTCTATAGAAGGGCAACTAATTACAGAAATCCTCTAACTGCAAAGATCCTTTGACTACCTTACTTCTTTATGGAGATGATCAGTTAGTGACACATATATTGTGGTCACATGGAGTAAATATGGGATGTATTCCTTTGCATAGTAGTTGTTATGTACATCAAGATCTTGACAACAAGATTTAGATAATAGTATGCAGACATAAAAGTATGCATTAGCATACGATTCTGTTTGGGCTAGTTCTTGAAGATGTATATTCTCCCCATACTCAAATTAAGAGGGTGTAGATATGATTAATAATGTTCAAAAGGGGGTGAATGTTGAGGTATTATGTAAATATTATTAATGTATAACATATTTAATGTCTGGTAAAATAATAATACATTAATAGCTTATGGTTAGATTTATTAGTTAATAGAATATATTGTTAATAACAATATATTTATATTTAGTTTGGTTTGTTGGTTTAAGTTATATAGGGGGATATACAAAGATTGTGGTGGAGATTTGATCTTCTCAAATATAGTAAATACTTCTCTTATATAATTCTAATCCTTCTATATGGTTTTTATATGAAGAATAAATAATATTGTTTTAATTATTTTCTATGTTGGTGTTTGGCTCTTTGCAACTCTGGTTTTACCAATACTATCATCCTTCTCTAGGAAGTAAGTATTTTCTCTACCATCATGAACAAAATTTCTCTCAAACTTCCATGGTCTCCCCAAAATAAAATGACACACACCCATTGGCATAAAACCACTCCAAACTTCATATTTGTATCTGTATATCTAAAATTTCATTAGGCACTTCTCGTTAACCAATATCTAATGGACCTTTTGTAGCCATAAAACTCTATAAAGGTTAGGATGCATGAACATATTCAACCACAAATTTTATGCAATCTCACATGAAACTAGTTTATCAATGTTACCATTGTCTACAATCACCTTACAACACTTACCTCCTAGATTTTAAATGGTTTGGAAGAGATTATTTCTCTACATAGTTTCACTATCCTTATTTGTTTGCTTCAATAACACTCTCTTAATCATAAGAGTCTCTCCTCACTCAAACTCTTCAGAATGTTCCAGAGATCCACTTGACTCTTCATCTCTATGC
Source organism: Torreya grandis (assembly GCA_037957365.1). Taxonomy (NCBI): domain Eukaryota; kingdom Viridiplantae; phylum Streptophyta; class Pinopsida; order Cupressales; family Taxaceae; genus Torreya; species Torreya grandis. Next base: position 4,029,899 of record JARHVA010000030.1, read on the forward strand.
AAAAAATGCATGTTAGCCTTAGTATTTAAAATATTATTTTGTGCCTTAGGGCACTCATATGCTATATGCATAGGTTATCCAAATCTAAAACATGATCTAGGTAATCTTATTCCTATTAATCTAACAAATATTTCATGAGTAAGGTCCACCTCCATGGGCATGACTATGTTTTATTCATTGTGCATAACCTTATTCCTACATATGTGTGTGGCTACGTGCAACTCTACTTTATCCTTTATGAATTTTTTGGATTCTTCCAACATCGTATCATCCTCATATGTGATCAAACTTTACTATTCTTTATGTGACCCGTATTTTTCTTCAAAACAAAATTTTCTTAGCTTTCAATGCAAATTGATAAGCTTCCTCCACCATTTGGATTTTCATCATACTCCTCTCTACTTGGATACCAAGTCCTAATGCATTTATATATCTTGTTACTTTATCCCAATCCATTTCACTATGGCCAAATCTAATGGTGATTTCATAAAACTCCTTAGTATAGTCCTTAAAACTAAAATCTCTCTGCCTCAAGTTTTTTAGTTTCTTTAATAGAATGAACTAGTAATCATTAAGTAAAAATTCCCCCTTCATTTTAGAAATAAATATTTCCCATTTTGAAATCTTATCTTTCCCTCTTCTTCTTCTTTTCATAAAAACTTCCTTCCACCCAATGGATATGTGACCCTTCAACTTGTTCTCATAAATCTTTACTCTCTTAAGGTTGGTTATATCATTAAACTCAAAATATTCCTTAGTTTATGTGAGCTAGTTTATACGTTCTTCAAAATTTAGTGTTGTTGAAAAACTTGGCACATCCACCTTCATTCCTCTACTGATCATGTAGATAAATCAAAGGGTTATATCTTCTATATATCCATTTTTAATTCATATTCTTGTTCATCATCATTACCTTAAGCTCTTAACTATTCTTATTTAGTGTTGGTTTGGTCATCTCTTGGGATGAAACACCTTATTCTATCTTGTTCTACCACGTCCAATCTGGCTTTCATAACCATCAACATGTCCAATACTTATACTAATATTCATAACATTTACTACTATAGCTCCACCTCTACAAGACATTATTATTGAATGCATCTTGGCTCTCTATTCCACCAAACCCTACTATTGTAATCTCCCTGATCACAATCCTATACATGTAGCCTCTCCACACTTCCATAAGGATATAAACCTTGTGCTTTGATAAAAAATAGGTACAGTCACATGGATGAGGTTTACAACAAGAAATCCCTAACCCAACAATAAGTAAACACAAACATAGAAAATGAAACTCAAATGTTTCTATATTAATGAAAATAAAAATTACAATAGTTTCCTATTATGCAAGTTGCAGGTTACACTTCACTATAATTTTCCAAATGTAAGATTATCCTAACAATTACAATAGAATCTACTCAAATATCCTTTTCTCACTCTCTCATTAGACTTCTATATGAAGAAGAAAATATCCTTTCTCTTGAGCTTGTGATTTATCTTCATATACCTCTTCCTTGCTCCACACGCCTCTACATAGGCTTTCTAAAATGATACATGTCACTACATATCCATGCATGTTCATGTAAATTTCCAAGCATCCCAAAGACATTTACATGTTTTTAACTCTAACTTGGATATAACACATTTTGTTTATGATCCATCTCCATGATTCTCAAAGTCAAAAGTCATATTTTGGACATTTGTGCAAATGCTTTCATTTGTGTGCTATCCTTCCTAAATCCTTGCACATCAATACTTCTGCATAATAATTTCACTTCCTTCATTAGCCTATGCATCATGCACATAAGTGTAGTCCATCCAAGTCATAACTTATTTTTTTCTTTCCCTCTCCTTTGTGTACAATGACATCCATGCATGTTGACCAACTTTATTCCTATGTAATTGAACCCTTGTTCATTTTGGTAAGAGAATGACTCATTTGTGCATTCCCACTCAAATTTTTATTTATTGATCTTAAAATCATATGCACTTCTATTCTAAATAATTATTGCATGGTAAAAACAAATCTGTGAAAACATTGCCATCAAGTCAAAACTCATTGAAACTTATCTCAACTAATGACAACACGCTATGCAACTATTTTTATTCACTTCTACACATGTACCCATGAACAACCCTTCAACCCAAATAAATTTACACTACACAAAACACACATCATGTCATAACATTATTAAAAAAGGACTTTATATATTTTTGGTGATGTAATATTGCATTAATCCAAAGATGTTCCTACATAATTTTTACTAACACTTAGACAAAATAATTTCAAGATTTAAAATCTAAATCATAGATTTTCAATGTCCCCTAAATTAAGTTGATTCACCATTGTGGCCAAAAACACATCACCAATTCTTTTTCCATTTTATCAAAGATCTCTCATCTACTATAACCTTCACAAGTCCACATGCCTTTATTTTCTTCTTTTACAAATCATTATATTCACAAGACATGATCTTAGTTTATTTTTTGTGAACAAGTATTCTTTTCATTTTGGTACAATTGTAGGGATGGGGTTTCTAACAAAGGAAATACCTAACCCAACATAGAGTAAACATCCACACAAAAAATGAAACTCAAAGGTTTTTATATTAAGTTAAATAATGGATTAAAATAATTTCCTATCATGTGAGTTATAATATCCACTTCACTATAAGCTACCAAATGTAATCTTATCTTATCTATTACAATGGGGTCTACTCAAATCTAATTTTATTATCATATCACTAAACTTTCAAATGATGAAGAAGATATCCTTTATCTTTATCTTGTGACCTATCCTCTCATACTTATTCCTTGATCTACACACCTTTATATAGGTTTTCCTAAACACAATGTGTCATGTCATATCCATACACACTCATTCAAGTTTTCATGCATTCAAAAGATAATTGCGTGCCTTTCACTCTAACTTATATTTTAGACATGTTTCCTTCTGATCCATCTCTTCTTGTCTCATATTCAATGGTCATATTTTGGATCTTCATGTAAATTCTTCCATTTATGCACTAGCCCTTGAATCCTTGTGCATCAAGACTTTTGTATAATCATTTGACTTACTCATCAACTTGCACATCATGTGCACAAGTCTAGTACATCCAGGTCTTAACCATTTTATTTCCTTTTCCTTGCCTTTGAATGTAATAAAATTTACACATGTTGACCAACTTGATTAATGTGTAATAAAACCCCTACATGCCCTAGTAAGTGACTAACTACTTTTTGCATTCCCACACTAGTTCTGATTTCTTACTTTGAAAATCCTAGGCCTTTTTATAGAGTCAAAACTCACTGAATCCTACCTTGACTAGCTCTAACACCCTACTTAACTATTCTAATTCACTCTAGTACATGTACCTATGTGCAAAGATTAACCCAAATAGTTAGACAATTGTGTGCAACAAGTAACTTTATTAAAAATGGACATTAGGTATTTTTTGAAATGCAAGATTACATTAGGCCAAGGATGCTCCTGCATCACATTTATTTGGTGCAAGATAACTATGGATCCCCACAAAATATAATCTCAAGTTATAAATCATGAAACCAATTAAAGCGTGGTTTCTTGTAAATGTCATTTGATTAATGTTTTTAAATAATGATCCATGGCTTGGTGATGGATGAAACATCAATAAATCCATGGTTTTATCTTTGTTATTTTAACACTAATTCATTTGAATTTATGTGATAATTTGATTTTTTTTTAACATTTGAATCCCTTTCACTTAATTAACATAAAGCCTTTTTTCTTTTTAGTTACAATGTAATGAGAAAAATAGTAAATAACATAAGATATTTCTCCATGTGTCAGCATCTCACTACATTAAGCCAAATTTAAAATGAAACCAAGGGGAAATATTTCCATGAAAAGAGATCATGATATTTCAACACATTTCAATGTCTCATTTCGTGTGGCATATCAAATTTTATCACCATGATATCTTTTTCTATAGGATTAAAACCATGAAAGAAATAACAAAGAGAACATTGAGATGAGGCCACATGTTAACAGATCGTTTCATGAAGCCAACTAAGAAGTGTAACCAAGAGGTAAATTTTTTTAAAATCCTTAGTGAGACTAGTTCATGAGATCTCAACATGAATCAATATCTCATTTTACAAGGGCACATCTGAATAATAAATCAAAGATAAATGCCTCCAAACAAAGTCTCTAAGAACATGAACAATGCCATTTTGTAGATAGATAATGAAATTGGGGATGAAGTTAATAAAGAATCACCTCAAAACTTCATTATATTATAACAAGTTTCAAGCTCACATTTCATTAAACAATCTAAATTCCCTAAATTAAATTTAAAATGTTGTAAATCAAGAACCTAGAGAGAGTGAAATTGGTCATGTTATTATTACATGTAAAAGTACGGAAATAAATATAATGATACAAATCGTAATATTAGGTCTCCATGAAGTCTTAAACTAATACTTGACACGTGTAAATCTCTCATTTCATAGAGAAAAATTAAATTTGGTTCTAAAAGATAAAACAAAAATCAAGCAATACCTCACGAGTAGATGACAAGTTACCTGATCTTGTATCATGAAACATATAAATAGAAATCTAAGGTGAGAGAAAAATAATGACTTGTAAAAACCTCTTGGGATGATGATAAGTGGCCAAATATAATATTATAAGATGTGTTTGATCCTCAAATATTGAAAGAAAATACTAAAACATTGCTTTACAAGAGGGTGACACTCAATGACCCATCATTTCAAAGAATAAAGAGGGAAATGTGGGGAATATCTCAAAAAATAGATATCATTATGAGAATGGTTAGATTCTTGTGTACACCTAAGAACTCAGACAAATTCAAGGAACCTTCAAACTTTTAATCAATATAGAATCTAGTGAAATCTTCAGACACCATTAAATAGAGAGGTTTGAAATAAAATAAAGGAGAATAAAGGTTCTCAAAACATCTACATCATCTCCCATAATTTAAAACATATATTATTGAATATATTTTTTATTGATGTCATATACTATTCAGTACTAAGGATGATCCTACATCAAACACTTGGGTGAATGAAAAATGTAATCTAGTGCTCATAGAATTAGACTGAATCCCTCTAAACTGTGGCCATAACAAATGGATTTAGTTGTATTCAATCAATTTATACCTTCAATTGATATGTTATTCCTTTTAACTAAATATTCCATCTATTCATTTCCTTTGATATTTATGACAACATTTTAATCAAGAATACTTTATATTTATTTTCTTTTCCTCTCAAGGACTATTATCTCCAATCGAGGGTTTGGGAATCTAATTATTATATGCAATAAATTAATTATCCTTCATAAAAAATTTAAAAATATACCACATTAAATATTGGAGAGATATCCATGCCTTTAGGAAGCTCGATCTCATAAACATTATCTAAATTTCTTCTCATAATTTTGCATGATCCAGTCTTCTTCCCTTTAAGTTCATTATATGTCCCTTTTAGAAACCTTTCTTTCCTAAAATTTGTGTCATGTCCCCCTTTGGGACAAAGATTGAATGAAGACACTTAGCCTTGTTTTGGTTTCCCAAGGGCTAATGAAAAAGAAAGAAAAAAGGAAATGCTATGGGGTTTCTAAGGGAAATTACAAAAGTACCTTATTGTCCTCATTTTAACTTAAGTTGGGGCCTTTTGAGGGTCATGGTCACCTAAGGACTTAAGTGTGAATTATAAGGATTATTTTTTATATTTTTAAAAATGTATTCCCTCTATTTTAGATGAACCCCTTTGGGGGATGGGGTATAAAGGCAAGTGATGAATCATTTAAAAATATTATGCATGATTTGATAATTGAATTCATTGAGTCTAAGCACAAATACAATTGACTTTATCCTTGAGGATAACCCTTCAAGGTGAACTAGAATTAAGGATGAAAACACTTAAGTCTAGCTAGGGCATCTTTGTAAGGAAGTTGTATGGAGCTGAATTATCTTCTAAAGGTGTTTTTAACAACATACTTTCATTTGTAGGTATGGAAATTTGGTTTGAAGGCTAGGCAAAGAGGCTTGGAGGCAAAAAATAGATTGATGAATCCTTATGAGATCTATAAATTCATCTTTAGCCATAACGAACCCTTTCTAGGTTTGGGTGAAGGTTTTTTGGGCCCTATCTTGGCCTTTGTTGAGTTTGGAACAACCATAAATAATTTTGATATTTTGTAATAATTTCCATCCCTTGAACATTGCAAAAAAATTAGGTTTTTGGTTGATTATTGTTGGCTGAATTATTGGATAATTTTATATAATTTTTGGATCATTTGAATAGTATTTTTGTGCCCTATGCTCTACGATAAGGTTCTCCCCATGAAACTTCTAATCTTAGTTGTAACACAAATATCCATTAATATTGAATTTGGTTTAAATGTATACAAAAACATTATAGAAATTATATTTAATTAAATTAAATTTAATTATTTTAGATTTAATAAGTGATAAAAAATTAAAAAGAATATTTTGATTTTTAAGATATTTAAAAATAGATGTTAAAAGTTAACGATAAAAAATTGGGTTTTGTGGTAAGACAATGAGAATTGTAAAAATATATAGTGAACATTTTAAAATTTTCAAGTTTCATCTCTTGGTACTAGAAGTGTAGTGAGTATGGTTCTAAGAATTATTAAGTAGGTGAATTTTTTTTAAAGATTATCAACACCATATTCAAGGCTCCAAAAACCTCGTTCAGTTTTCTAAAATTATTGGCAAATTACACTTCTTCAAATCCTACCTGGATAACTAAACCTGAAATGATATATATATATATATATATATATATATATATATATATATATATATATATATATATATATATATATATTGGAGTATAAATTACACCAAAAAGAAGCAAATCTTCCTCGATATTTTATAAGCCCCTTGACAATGTACAATATTGAAAAGAACACAATAATGAATACCGTGGTTCTTTAGCCAAGTAAATTAATGTAATGCAATGTTTCATTACTATGAACTTTGGTGTTACAATGAATGTTCTATAAAAACTTGCTAAATTTCTCTAGAATTCTTGAAAATTTTCATTAGATCATTGTGATAATCAATGTTAAAATACTCTTTCAAATAATCTCTAGATGTATCTAAATGTACTAAAATCCTTGTGTATTTACAAATGAATTGAATTCATTTTAGGAACCAATTAACACTCAAATCAACATCAAATGGTAAAAAATGTGAATAGGACATGACAAATTTCCTTGCATTTAATGATAGTATAAAGTGAAAAACATATTTTCCCTTGCAACAAGTGAGCTAAATTCATCCCAATCATGTTGATCCAATATTGGAGACAAATGAGACTCTTTATTTCTCAAAATGATAAATATTACGTCACATCATGAGATAACATCATTTTATGATGTTCTCCAAGCAATTAAGATTTGGAGATATGATTCAAATAATGTGAGATATTCATTTTATTAACTAATACATCATAAATAAGCTTACTAGCATTTTCTGATGGAGTCACAAAGACAGGGTTTACAATAAAGGAAAGCCCTAACCCAATAACAAGTAAACACACATATAGAAAAGGAAACTCAAATTTTTATATATTAATGTAAATAACATATTACAAAATTTTTTATTTCACAATCTACATGTCGTGCTTCATTAAAAACTACCAAATGCAAGCTTATACTAGCTATTACAATGAATTCTACTTAGATATCCTTTTCTCACTCTCTTGTTAAAGTTTCCAATTAAGAAGACAATCCTCTTGATCTAGATATCTCCTCCCATACCTCTTCCTTAATTTATATTCATTTATATAGCCTTTCCCAAATGATACATGTAAATTTATATACATGCATGTTCATGCAAGTTGACACACTTCCCAAAGACAATTGTGCCTTTCACTCTAACTCATTTATAACAAACATATTCCTTTGTATGTATCTCAAAGAGTCTTATTTTCAATGGTCATATTTTGAACCTTCATGCAAATTATTCCATCTACGTATTAGCCTTCCTAAATCCATTTGCATCAATACTTATACGTAATTATTTGACATCCTTCATCAACCTATGCATCATGCACAAAATTTTGGTGCATCCTTGTCCTAACTTGTTTCTTGTATTACCCTTTATTTTGTACGCAATAACATCTACATGCATTAAACCACTTAATTTTCACATAATCAAACCCTTGAGTGCCATAATAAGTGACCAACTCCTTTGGGTATTCCCATACAAGTTTTGATTTCTTGCTCTACAATCCATATGCACTTCTCTTATGAATATTTATTGTATCTTAGACAACCCTCTATTCCAACTCTCTGTTTAGACCTTTTCTTAGAATTAAAACTCGCTAAAACCTACCACAACTGAATCCAACACCCTACACAACCATTTTACTACATTTTTGTGCATGTACCCATATGCAGTCCTTTAACCCAAAGAGTTATACACCTACGTGCAACATGCATCATGTTATAACTCTATTAAAAAATGACATTAGATATTTGTTGATGAAATATTATATTAAGCTAGGGATCTTCCTCCATCAAACACCCCAAGTAACTAAAAATGTTATCTCTTATTCATTGTTGGTTAAAATCTTTAAGAGTATGGCCTTAATGACCAATCTTCATAAGATCCAACCATATAGAGTGTTCTTTATTTTTGTTCTTTCCATTTCATTATGTATTGCTTATATTATTTCGCATGTGCCCTCTAAACAATCTTAGATTCTAAAATGGTCTTTATTTATTATTTATCCTTCTTAGGTATTTTCTCTCTCTAATTGAGAACCTAATTATTCTTCCTCAGCAATATTGTTTCCCCCATGGAACATATACAAATATGAAACATAAAATATTAGAGATATACCCATGTTTTTAGGTAACTCAATCTCATGCATTTATCTAACAATTCCTCAACACTCTTTGCATTCCTACTTCTTCCACTTCAACTTTTTATACACTCTGCACAGGAATCTCTCCTTGCGTAAATTCACAAACATTAACTTGTCAACCTAGAAATGATTATATTTACATCTAATATATGGGTGTTGCTTATACTATTAATTTCTCTACTCTCATTTCTCCTTCATATGTTTATGTATTTCATGCGTACATTATGCATAGTTTTTTTCTTCAACACTCCTTTCATTCATCCCTTTGATATTTATTAACTCTTTTAACTCATCTTGGGTTACTTCCATATATAATTTGGAAAGGTGATTTTTCCCATGCTTTTATTTACCAATTTTTTATAGGTGAACTCTATTTATGTAATGTATGGGCCTAGTCCCCCCAACTTTATTTCAATATTTTAGATTTTTTTATGTAAAAATATATGAAATTTTAAAGGCACTAGTGAAGGTATCTTCAAATGTCATCCCTCCAAAACTCTACTTGAATGTGTGGCTTGAATCTCTACCCTCCCTAGCTCCTTTCATTAGCAGATTTGACTCTGAGCCTTTAACATTTGTATCAAATATCCTTGTGGAATTCTAATATAGCAGAGGAGTTTTGGTTGCAATGGAGGAGGAATCTACCAGTATGCATGATGGCAGCCATTCAAAGGACTCCAGGGTTATGAATTCTCAACTCATACATAATAATTTATAGTCGATGGTGGATGTTATTGGTTTAGAAGGTGGTTTTGGTCCTCAAAAACATAACAAGGATGATGAAGGTAGTTTGGGACTTGCTCACAAGTCCACACATTTAAAATCTCTCTCACCCCTATAGGTGGTTTTCTCAACTCTTTTTGGATAATCTTACTATAGGTTTTTTCCTATTTATTCCCAAGGTTTATCCCTCGATGGTATATATCTCTTTTTGGATAATCTTACTTGATCTTGGTTGGATGTCTCCATGTCAGCCAGAACACCACCTATTTATGTTTTATTTTTACTTCCTCCTTTGTACAAGTGAGGGCCCTTACCCTCAATATCTATCCTAAAAAATCAAATTTCATTACTTTAGCTTGTCTCTAGCTAAACATCTCAAAAAATTTCCAATGCTCATATTCATAAATTTTATCTCTCCATCTATTTATGGATGTAATACTAAACTAAAACTCAAATGTGCCCAACTTCTTGCATAGGGTCCTCTAGAAATAACCTCAAACTTTATATCTTTGTCCAACACTATGTTGTGTAGCAACCCATGCAGCCTTACCACCTATGTGAATAATTGTTTTTCAATATTTATGGCATTACTTTCCTTATTAAATGCAATGAAGTGTGTTTTCTTTTAAAATATATCCATGGCCATGAAGATAGAGTCATTTATTTTTGTGTTTAAGGTAATATAAGCACACAATCCATGTTGATATCATCTCATAGATTCTTTGGAATAGGAAGTGGTTGATACAACCCTAAATTTTTGACTCCTTCCCTTTGCTAACTATAAACCTCTACACTCATTCACATTCTTGCACACATATATATACTCATCTTAGGCATATATTATTTTTTTAGATAATTATGCATATGTCTTGTCATTGCCAAAATAATTGTTTAAACATCCATTGTGATTCTCCTTGATCAATTTTTCATGCATAATCCCCCTAGGTATGCATAATTTCTTTCCCACAATGAACAATCTTTTTTGCATAAAATAATCCAACCATGGTGTTTTAGCCATACTCAGTGGTTCTACACATACACTCCACACATTTTAAAATATTCATCTTTTGTATACAATCCCTTCATTTAATCAAAGCCTATGATTTCCACTTACATCTCATTTAATAAGAGACACCTTATAATTAGCTTGTTTTTAACTCTATTCAACTTCCCACTTATGTGCTTCAGCATAAAATTTGATTAAACTTATAGAAAATCAATCCAATTCAAATTTTCTTATGTGCTTGCACTATGGCATAAAACTATTGGTCATGAATTAAATACTTCATCTTCACATTGTTTAACTTATCACTAAAGTAAGATACATGCCTACTTTATTGAATCAACATTTCATCTATTGTTACACCATTTGAATCACAATTAACATGAAATACCTTGATAAACTCAAAGAATGCCAACACTAGTTATTCAATTAGGGAATGCTAACACTGGTTGTTCAATTACTTTTTTCTTCAAAGTTTAGAAGTTATGTTCCATTTCATTATCCAAATAAAATCTTTCTTTTCACATTACATTACTTTAGTGATTGATTAATACATCCAATCAAAGTTATGAATGAAATTTATATAAAAACTCTCTAAGCCATTAAAGTTTCATGCTTTAAACATGCACCTTCTCTAAATCCATCTTAAAAACTTATTGAGAAATCACAAAGCCCAAGAATTCGAAACTCCTCCTTCATGAAGCTGTAATCATTCACATTTACTAACAAAGTTTCTTCTTTCAATCACCACAAAATTCATTTGTGAAGCATCAAGTGTTCCTTTTTAATTATCTTGAAAACCATAATGTCATTTAAATACAATATGGAAAAATTAACTAGAAAAGGCTTCAATATTTCATTCATTAATCTCATGAATGCACTTGGTATGTTAGTTAGACCACAACATAAACATAATTCATATAATACCTCGTGTCTTTAACATTATATTCCATTAATTACCTTCCTTGATGTAAATGTGGCGATAGCCACTCTTCAAGTCTATTTTTGTGAATTATTGTACTCCACTTAAATAGCCCATGAATTCATTTTTATGACAACTCTTAAGTATGTGCACATTAGCCTTTTAGCTCCCTTATTTGGTACTATCAATAACACATGCACTTAGACTCTCTCTAATCAACCCTTTATATAATATCTCTTATATTTATCTTTGAACCTTTACATTATCCTTAGGTTTCAACATATATGCCACATTTTCTAGAAAACTTGTTCCTAGAATCAAAACTATCTGATGACTGATACTTCATATGGTTATAAACCCATCTATTAGATTATTGGAAAGGATATTTTCAAGCTCATTCAATAGCTCCCTCACTTTATGTGGAATTAGATCTTCTTATCCCACACTTATAAATTACTCTGGCTTTGGCATGAAAACATACCATGCCTTATACTTTCTCACTTCCTTTAAGAATTATTTTCCAAAACTAAAAACACTCATATATTTCTACTTACCTCCTCATCTTTGTCCTTAAATGAACACAATATAAACTTTGTATCATACTTCGCTAAGAAGTATTTATTTTCTCTACCAACATGTATAAAATTTCTCTCAAATTTCCATGTTCTCCCAAAAATCAAATGACACACACCCATTGACATGATACTACACCAAACTTCATCTTTGCATATGGATATCTAAAATTTCACTAGGCACTTCTCATTAACCAATATATAATGGACCTTTTTTAGCCATGAAACTCTATAAAGGTTAGGATGCACGAACTTATTCAACCCCAAATTTTATACCATCTCACATGAAACTAGTTTATCAATGCTACCTTTATCTACAATCACCTTACAATACTTACCTCTCATATTTTGAATGGTTTGGAAGAGATTATTTCTTTACATAGTTTCAATATCCTTATTTTTTAGCTTCAATAACACTCTCTTCATCATAAGAGTCTCTCCACACTTAGACTCTTCAAAATGTTCCAGAGATCCACATGAATCCTCATCTCTATGCACAACATGCATGTTATCCTCAGTATTTTAATTATTATCTTGTGCCTTAGGTCACTCGTAAGCTATATGTATAGGTTTTCCAAATCTAAAACATGATCTAGGTAATCTTATTCCCTTTCATCTATCAAATATTTCATGAGTAATAGCCACCTCCATAGGGATGACTATGTTTTACTCCTCGTGCATAACCTTACTCTTGTATATGTGTGTAGCTACGTGCAAATCTACTTTATCCTTTGTGAATTTATTTGATTCTTCAAACATCACATCGTCCTCCTATGTGATCAAAATTTACCCTTCCTTGTGAGACACTTATTTTTATTCAAAACAAATTTTCCTTAGCTTTTACTATAAATTGATAAGCTTCCTCCACCTTTTAGCTTTTCATTATACTCATATCTACTTGGATAATAAGTCTTAATGAATTTATATATCTTGTTACTTTATCCCATTCCATTTCACTATGGCCAAATGTAATGGTGATTTTATAAAATTGCTCAGTATATTCCTTGACATTAAGATCTCTCTACCTTGGGTTTTTTAGCTTCTTTAATAGAACCAACTGGTAATCATTAGGCAAAATCCCCCCTTAATTTTGGAAATAATTGTATCCCATTTTGAAATCTTATCTTTCCCTCTTATTTTTATTTTAATTAAAATTTCCTTCCACCAAAAGGATATGTGACCCTTTAGATTGGTCCCAAAAGCCTTTACTCTCTTAAGGTTAGTTATATCATTAAACTCAAAATATTCTTCAATTTATGTGAGCTAGTCTATAAGTTCTTCAAAATTTAGTGTTCTTGAAAAACTTGGCACATCCACCTTCATTCCTCTACTGATCATGGAGATAAATCTAAGTATCATACCTTCCCTATATCCATTTTTTATTAATATTATTTTTCATCATCCTCACCTTCAACTCTTATCTATTATCCTTTACTGTTGGTTTGGTCATCTCTTAGGATGAAACAACTTAATCTATCTTCTTTTGTCATGTCTGATTTGGTTTTCATAACTCTCAACATGTCCAATATTTCTACTAATATTCTAACATATTTAATGTTATAGCTCCACCTCTATGAGACATTCTTATTAGAGGCATCTTGACTCTCTATTACACCAAACCCTATTACTATAGTCTCCTTGATCACAATACTATATAAGTAGCCTCTCCACACTTCCATAAGGATATAAACCTTGTGATCTGATACAAAATAGGTGCAGTCACAAAGATGAGGTTTCCATAAAATGGAATCCCTAACCAAAAAATAAGTAAACAAACACATAAAATAAAACTCAAATGTTTATATATTAATGAAAATAAAAAATTACAATAGTTTCTTATTGTGCTAGTTGCAGGTTATACTTCTCTATAATTTTTCAAAAACAAGCTTATCCTAGAAATTACAATGGAAGCTACTCAAATATAATTTTCTTACTCTCTCATTAGATTGTTATATGAAGAATAAGATATCCTTTCTCTTGATCTTATGATTTATCTTCATATACCTCTTCCTTGATCCACATGCCTATATACAGGCCTTCTAAAATGATACATGTCATTATAGATCCATGCATGGTCATGCAAATTTCCATGCATCATAAAGACATTTGCATATTTTTCACTGTAACTTGTATATAGTTTCTTTATGATCCATCTCCATGATTCTCAAAGTCAAAAGTAATATTTTGGACATTTATATAAATTCTTCCATATATGTGCTAGCCTTTCTAAATCCCTTCACATCAAGACTTTTGCATAACAATTTGAATTCCTTCATTAGCCTATGCATCATGCACATAAGTGTAGTCCATCCAATTCATAAATTGTTTTTTTTCTTTCCATATTATTTGTGTACAATGACATCCATTCATGTTGACCAACTTGATTATTATGTAATTGGACCCTTGCACATTTTGGTAAGTGACTGACTCATTCATACGTTCCCACTCAATTTTTGATTTTTTAATATAAAAATCCTTTGCACTTCTATTATTAAAAATTATTTCACAATAAAAAACATTATGTGAAAACACTGACATCAAGTCAAAACTTATTGAAACCTATCTCAACCAACTGGAACACACTATGCAACTATTTTACTTTACTTCTACGCATGTACCCATGAACAACCCTTCAACACAAATAAATTTACACTACACACAACACACAACATGTCATAACTTTATTAAAAAAGGACTCTATATATTTTTAGTGATGTAATATTTCATTAATCCATAGATGCTCCTACATCATTTTGACTAACACTTAAACAAAATTTCAAGATTTGAAATCTAAATTATAGCTTTTTAATGTACCATTAATTAAGTTGATTCACCACCATGGCCAAAAACCCATCACTAATTTATTCTCTATTTTATCAAAGATCTCTCATCTGTTATAACCTTCACAAGTCCACATGCCTTTGTTTTCTTCTTTTACAAAGCATTATCTTCATAAGACATGATCTTAGTTTTTTTTTAACAAGTTTTCTTTTCATTTTGGTAAAATTGTAGGGATGGGGTTTCTAACAAAGGAAATACCTAACCCAACATTAATTAAACACCCACACAAAAAATGAAACTCGAAGGTTTTTATATTAAGTTAAACAATGGATTAAAATAATTTCCTATCCTGTGAGCTATAATATCCATTTCACTATAAGCTATCAAATGTAATCTTATCTTATTTATTACAATGGAGTCTACTTAGATCTGATTTTATCATCCTATCAATAGAATTTAAAATTATTAAGAAGATATATTTTATATTTATCTTGTGACCCATCCTATCATACCTATTCTTTGCTCTACACACCTTTATATAGGTTTTCCTAAACAACATGTGTCACTTCATATCCATGCACACTCATGCAAGTTTTGATACATTCAAAAAATAATTATGTGCATTTCACTCTAACCTATATTTTAGACATGTGTCCTTTTGATCCATCTCAAAAAGTATCATATTCAATGGTCATATTTTCGATCTTCATGCAGATAATTCCATTTGTGCACTAGCCTTCTTGAATCTTTGTGCATCAAGACTTTTGTAGAATCATTTGACTTACCTCATCAGCCTGTGCATCATATGCACAAGTCTAGTGCATTCAATTCTTAACCATTTTATTTATTTGTCCTTGCCTTTGCATGTAATAACATTTTCACATGTTGACCAAATTAAATCATGTGTAATAAACCCATGCATGCCCTAGCAAGTGACTAACTACTTTGTGCTTTCCCACACTAGTTTTGATTTCTTACTTTGAAAATCCTAAGCTTTTTCATAGATAAAAATCATTTAAATCTACCTTGACCAACTCTAACACCGTACATATATATGCTACTTTACTCTAGTGCATGTACCTATATGTAACGATTCAACCAAATAGTTAGATACTTGTGTACAAAAAGCATCATGTTATGACTTTATTAAAAATGGACTTTATATATTTTTTACAATAAAAGATTGCATTAGGCTAGGGATTTTCCCACATCACATTTGTTTGGTGCAAGATTACTAGGGATCCACACAAACTTATCTCAAGTAGTAACTCATGAAACCAATTAAAGTGTGGTTTCTTGTAATTGTCATTTGATTAATGTTTTTTAATCATGATCCATAGCTTGGTGATGGATGAAACATCAATAAATCCATGGTTTTATCTTTGTTATTGTAATACTAAATCATTTGAATTTATGTGATAATTTGATTTAATTTTTATTAGAATTTGAATCCCTTTCACTTTATTAAAATAAATCCACTTTTCTTTTCAATTAAAATGCAATGAAAAAAATATTAAATAACATAAGATATTTCTCCATGTGTCAGCATCTCACTGCATTAAGCCAAATTTCAAGTGAAACTAAGGGGAAAATCTTACCACGAGAAGAGCTCATGATATTTCAACACATTTTAATGTCTCATTTCATGTGGCATATCAAAGTTTATCACCATGAGATCTTTTTTTATAGGATTAAAACCATGAAAGAAATAATAAAGAGAACATTGAAATGAGTCCATATGTTAACATCTCATTTCATGAAGCTATTTAAGAAGTGGAACCAAGAGGGTAAAAAAGTTTAAACCCCTTAGTGAGACCATTTCATGAGATCTCAATACGCATTGATATCTCATTTCATGAGGGCACATATGAATAATAAATCAAAGACAAATGCTTCTAAGCAAGGTCTTTAAGAACATGAATAATACCATTTTTTAGATAGATAATGAAATTGGGATTAATAAAGCATCACCTTAGCTCTTCATGATAATATAACAAGTGTCAATCTCACATTTCATATAACAATCTAAATTCCCATAAATTAAATTTAAAATGTCTTAAATTAGGAACCTAGAGAGTGAAACTGGTCATGTATTGTTACATGAAGAGGTAAATAAACAAATATAATGATATAAATCAAAATACGAGGTCTCCATGAATTCTTAAATTAGTACTTGACACATGTAAAACTATCATTGCATATAAAATAAATAAATTTGGTTTTGAAAGATAAAACAAAACTCAAGTAATATCTCATGAGTAGATGAAAAATCACATGATCTTGTATCATGAAACATATAAATGTAAATATAAGGTGAGAGAAAAATCATGACCTATGAAAACCTCTTAAGATGATGATATGTGGCCAAATATCATGTTATAAGATATGTTTGATCCTCAAATATTGAAGGAAAGTACTAAAATATTGCTTTACAAGAGGGTGACACTCAACAACCTCTCATTTCAAAGAACAAAGAGGGAAATTTGTGGAATATATCAAACAATTATAGATCAATCCAAGAATGATTAAAACCCCATGTATGCCTAAAAAACTTTGAGAAATGCAAGGAACCTTCAAACCTTTAAGTAACATAGAATCTACTAAAATCTTCAGACACCATTAAATAGAGAGGATTGAAATAAAATAAAAGAGAATAAATGTTCTCAAAAAATATACATCATCTCCCATAAATTCAAACATATATTATTGAAGATATTTTTTATTGATGTCATATACCTTTTAGTATTATGGATGATCCTACATCAAACACCTGGGTAGATGAAAAATGCAATCCACTGCTCATAGAATTGGATTGAATCCCTCTAAAATGTGGACATAACAAATGGATTTAGTTATATTCAATAAACTTATACCTTCAACTAATATGCTATTCCTTTTGACTAGGGCTTCCATATATTCATTTCCTCTAATATTTATGACAATGTTTTAATCAATAATAATTTTTATTTATTTTCTTTTCCTCTCAAGCACTTATCTCTAATCGAGGGTTTGAGAATATAATCATTCTATGCCATAAATTAATTATCCTTCATAAAAAATTTACAAATATAACAAATTAAATATTGGAGAGATATCCATGCCTTTAAGAAGCTCAATCCAATAATCATTATCTAAATTTCTTCTCAAAATTTTGCATGATCCTATCTTCTTCCCTTTAGGTTCATTATAGGTCCCTTTCAAATTCATTTATTTCCCCAAATTTGTGTCATGTTCCCTTTTGGGACATAGATCGAATGAAGAGCCTTAGCCTTGTTTTGATTTCCCAAAGGCTAAGGAAAAATAAAGAAAAAGGGAAATACTTAGGGGTTTCTAAGGGAAATTACAAAAGTACATTATTATTCTATTTTTCACTTAAGTTGTGGCTTTTTAAGGGTCATGGCCACCCAAGGACTTAAGTGGGAATTATAAGGATTGTTTTTTTTATATTTTGAAAAAAAGACTTCCCTCCATTTTGGTTGCACCCCTTTGGGGGATGGATATAAAGGCAAGTGAGGGATAATTTAAAAATATTATGCATGATTTGATAATTGAATTCATTGAGTATAAGCATGAAAATTCTTGACTTTATCCTTGAGGATAAAAACCTTCAAGGTGAACTAGAATTAAGGATGAAAACCTTTAAGTCCAACTAAGGTAGCTTCGTAAGGAAGTTGTATGGAGCTAAATTATCTTCTAAAGGTGTTTTGAACACAATAATTTCATTTTTAGGTGTGGCGAGTTGGTTTGAAGGTTGGGAAAAGAGGCTTAGAGGCCAAAAAAAGATTGATGAACCCTTAGGAGCTGTAATAATTCATCCTTGTCCTTAATGAAACCTTCCTAGGTTTGGGTGAAGGGATTTTAGGGCATATATTATCCTTTTTTGAGTGTGGAACAACCATAAATAATTTTGATATTTTGTAATAATTTTCATCCCTTGAACATTACAAAAAAATCAAGTTTTTTGTTGATTATTGTTGGCTGAATTATTGGATAATTTTATATAATTTTTGGAGCAGTTGAATAATATTTTTGTGCCATAATTGGGCACCTACATCAGTCTAAAAATTGATTTTGTGTATCTAGGGTTTGATCCCTTTTATAAATTTGCTTTTTTGATTAAGGTTTGTTGGAAAACCCCTTTGATCTAATTTCAACTCTAAAAGGGATATTTCAGTGGTATCAAAGCCAATTTCTTGGCCAACTATGGGTTTTAAGGTTTTAAAAGGTTAAACAATGATAAAAGGCAAGTAAATGGATTTTAGGTTTTTGGACGGTGTTATATTAGAGAAGCTTACTCAAGTGCAAGAAATATTGAATGATATGATGGAAGAAATGATCCACACCTTGAAAAATATAAATGGTGAAGGGAGTATTCTATGAGAAGACATTAGTTTTCAACCATCAAAGGTCACAAGTGATTCTTTACCTAGGTCATTTTGGCCTACATCCCTTCCAATGGAATTTAAGGAAGGATGAGTTGGTATTAGACCAATTTTAACCCTAAGAGATACACAAGGAGATTCAAGGCATGCTTGGCATGTAGAAGAGGAAAATAAATCTGCCCTCGTGATGAAGGAAGAGCCACTAGTTAATTACCCTCAGGATTCATCACTAAAGAAGGGCACACAATTATAATTGAAAGGTGTTAGTGAGCATCAAAAAATTGGTACCTTGAATCCTTTTGAGAAAAAAGGGAAAAACTTTGGGGCATCCAAGTTTTGAAATTTTTGAGTTTCACAAATCATATAATTTGGGGAAGCAAGAAGAAGTTATCTAACAAGTTTATGAGTAACAAATAAAACAAAAAGGGGAAGATAGGAATGAAGGAAAATCATAAAAATCAAAAATTTCCAAGGAAAGGAAAGAGAAAGCTTTATGTGAGGGGTGTCAAGCATCCAAGGTTAAAGTTGTCTTAGCCTTAGAAGTAATGAACCCTCATGCAAAATTTGCAAAGTTTGAGCGATCACATGTTGAAAGTAGTGTTATGAGTTCTTCCTTAGTGGTGAAGGAAGAAGGGGAAATATTTTCACATGAGATAATAGAAGAATAAGAATCCATTTGGCATGATGATGGAGAAAATTTGATGGTCAAAGTAAAATTTCTAGGAACTATTGTTCATTTTTAGTTTGTTAAAATTTTCATATCGACAACTAAGGGTAAGCGATTTGATGACCTTCACATCAAGGCATTGTTGCATCAACACCCTAATTTATCCCTATAATAATTTGATCACCATGAATATCATGCTAACAATAAAGTCAAGATGAAGGGAACTAAATGGAGGAAGGAATTTCTCCAAAAGAATCTAAGGATGGGGAGTTGAAAATTCCTAATATGGATGTGGGATCCAGATGAGACTTACAAATTTAGCATTACTATCATACAAATTCTAAGTTATTTGGCACTCATGCAAGGAGGTTGAAAAGGCCTTAGGATCATGAAAAATAAAAATAAGGTGAATATCATGCAAACCACTCCAAATCTTGTTAAGCATCATCCTTTACTTGCTAATTTTCAAAGGCTACATAGGGTGGTTTTGATTTATAAGAGCATGAAGGGCACATAGTTTTAGGTTGTACAACCCTTGGCCAAGATTTAGGTATGTACCACTATTATAGAATCATTTATATCTCTTAAAAATTAGATTCCATGTGGAAAAAAACATTTCTATAGCCATGGTATGAAGGATAATACTTTCTTTAATTTTATGTATATAAAGAATTGCTATATGGGGTCACAAAGTATAATTTTTACAGTGAAAATATCATTGTTTGAGAGGTAAAACCTAGAAATTAATGATTATTACAATCATTATACAACCCACTTACATTCTATTTTATGTTTTTGGACAAGGGATAGAGTTTTGATTGTCATGAAAATGGGGGTAAGAAACATATATCATGACCCAAAGATCAATGGGAGGGCTATTTATAACTTGTTGACTATTGTTTCTCAAATTTATAGCTTGTCCCTCCAATGTTTATTGCCATAAGAGAGAATCTTGACTCTAAGGAGGTATGTTTCCCACCCCTTAACACCTCATAGATTTTTATATCAAGTACAAATGGATTTTCAACCACCTCAAGAAGGAGTTATAAGGAAAAATAAAGACATCAAAGAGGAGTTCATATCAAGTTCATAAAGCTTGATGAGGTGATCAAAAAAGTGTTGCTAAGCACTCTTGTTTCTACTAACATGTTTTTTTTATGTGTAGGATCAAAACTTAGGCCAACTAAAATGGAAACAAGGAAGGAAATTAAGGTTGTAATATCTAAATTGGGGCAACCACTACATTGGATGGGGATCCACCCCATTCCATGTTTAAGAAGTGATTCAAATTCAGAAAATGAATATTTTGGGTAGCTATTTAAATTGGAAAAAATTCAAACTATGGATGATAGGAGAAAATCTAAAATTATCACAAATAAGAGGCCCCTAACACATTCAAAAAATCTGAGTTTTACATACCAAATCAATTTATTTCTTTCACTCAAAATTTTAAATTTTATAGGGTGATAAATTCTGAATGTGATGAGGGAGAAAATTATGGTAAAAAGGTACACACACAACTTGTTACATAGATTTAAAATTCTATAAATGATGAATTTATAAGGATTATGTTATTTTTATGGCTATGGGCACCCAAAGACTTAAGTGGGAATCACAATTATTATTTTTTTCATATTTTAAAAAATGTCTTCCCTCCATTTTGGATGCACCCCTTTTAGGATGGGTATAAAGGCAAGTGAGGGATCATTTGAAAATATTATGCATGATTTTATAATTGAATTCATTGATTCTAAGCATGAAAATTCTTGATTTTCTCCTTGAAGATGAAACCTTTTAAGGTGGACTGGAATTAAGGATGAAAATTATTAACTCCAACTAGGGTATTTTCATAAGGAAGTTGTATAGAGATAAATTATCTTCCAAATGTGTTTTAAACACCATAATTTCATTTTAAGGTGTGGTGAGTTGGTTTGAAGGTTTGGTGAAGTGTTTTGGAGGCCAAAAAAATATTGGCAAACCCTTGGGAGTTGTAGTGATTCATCCTTAGCCCTAGCGAACCCTTCCTAGTGTTGGGCGAAGGTCTTTTGGGACCTATCTTGGAATTTGCTGAGTATGAAACAACCACAAATAATTCTAATATTTTTTACTAATTTACAACCCTTGAACATTACAAAACAATAAAGTTTTTGGTTGATTATTGTTAGTTGAATCATTGGATAATTTTCTATAATTTTTGGAGCATTTGAATAATATTTTTGTGCTATAATTGGGCACCTAAAATAGTCTAAAAATTTATTTTGTGTATCTAGGGTTTTACTCTTTTCATAAATTTGATTGTTTGATTAGCATTTGTTGGAAAGCCCCTTTGATCTAATTTCAACCCTAAAAGGGATATTTCAATGTGCTAAAACTAAGTTAACCAATTGGCATTCATTTTCTCTTCTCTTTTGATTAACATGATCTTTGTACCTTTGAGTAATTTGTTTTATTTTTTCATATACCTAATTATATACCTCTTTCATCTATTATGTGAATTCCTTAGCTTCAACACTTTCCATTCTTTGATCTACCAAGTCTTTCAGCTATTTAACACCTTTAGAACTGTGTCCATACACTACCTAGAATAGTGTCTTTCTTTCACTTTGGTTCATTGAATTATTGTATGCAATTTATGCTTGTGGTAAGGTTGAATCCCATTGTTCCAACTTGTTTCCCATAAGGCATCTCAACAAGTTTCACAAATTTTTCTTCACGACTTCTGTTTGATTGTCCATTTTTGGGTGATAGGCCAAACTGAATTATAAAATTCAACCCAGAATTTTCCACAATGTTCTCCATAAATGCACAACAAACATTGTATCACTATCAGATACTATGTTCTTTGGCAATCTATTAAATCTCATTAATTCTCTAAAATGTAAGTTTACTATACTTATAGTACCATTAGTCTTGTTACATGTAGATAAATGAAGCATCTCTAAAATTATATCCATAACAAAAAAAAAATAAGTCATTGCATTTTATATGTGGGGTAATATCAACACAAAATCAGTGCTTATATTTTCCCATGGTCTACCTAATATAGGTATTGGCTAGTACAATCCTGTATTTTGACTTGTCTATACCCTTGTAACAGTGACATATTCTAAAATTTTGTACATGCCTCCTCACATTTGTAAACATGTTTGGATAATAATATCAATCATTAAAATATGCCAATGTCTTATACATGCTAAGGTGGTGAACTAATCCTCCATTATGCTTTTATTTGATCAAATTATCCCTATAAAAATATAAATTTGGTACAAGATCCTTTTCCAAATTTTTTAATCCCTAGTTTATCATATTTAACATACTTATGTATATTTGTATATTTATATGACTTATTTGATGCCACATTAGTCTACATTTAGCTCTTGAGCCTTAAAATAACACCTGACAATTATCAAAATATATATCTTGGTATCCTTGGACTAAATCTCATTTATTATTATCCTCCTCTTTGAGATCTGAGCCTTTACTTATTCCAAGTCAGACTCATGCTTTGTCCTAGTCAAACATTGCCCTGTACGAGTCTATTCATTTTTGCTTTGTGGATCCATTTTCCCATTGTCATTAGTCTTGTGACTTTAAATTTACTCCTTACCATTTCAAAGTTTGACTAGTGTGTCCAGTGTTTCTTAGAGTGCCCTATAGATACAAGTAATCCTATAACATCTAGTGATAATAAGGGATCATAAAAAAGAATAAGAAAATCAAACTCAAAACTTAGAGTAAAGCTAAGTATTAAATATATTTACTCCCACTTCAAGTTGAGCTTCATTGAATCATATCTTACACATTTGTAATGAAGTTTTTTCTATCTCAGTCTCTCATCATCCCCTTGTATTAAATAAAGATTTGAACTTTAATATAGTTACATCATCAGTTATAGGTAAGAGGAGGTTTAAAATAATTGCTTAGGCTATTCCATTTTGATGTTAATTTTTAGTATACTCACCCCAAGATCTTTTATTATTATCGAATACCTTTTTCAAAATACTTCAATATTCATTTAAAATCAATGAAGACCAATCTTGTTCTCTTAATATTGATCTCACATAGGTATTATGAATATTTACTTTGATATAAAAATTAGTATACAAATTTCCTATTACTTTGGAAAAGTAATCAAACCAAAGTTTTAAACTTTTAGGATGGTGTAAATAAACAACATTACCATAATATATTATACCTAGTAAAATGACCTCCCATGAAAATGTGTTGCAAATACATAAAAGTTTATAATATAACAATCTTCAATGCTTTCTTTCAACTATTATAGGATATCTGTGAAATATTTTCTTTATTTATTAAAATCTAATGATTTTTTGTGTGTCTTAAACTATATATTATTTGAGGATCCTATTTTGATCCTATTATAACACCTTCATAATAGTGTTCCATGATAGAAAAATATGTCTTTGCACACACCATATAAACCTCTATTCATTATCTTTAATTTGATCAAATATTCAACTACCAGTGTGATTTTTATGCCAAACAACTCTATAATAATATCAGATCTCTACTATTGTTTTTGACAGATTTATATTACTTGGTTTTAAAAAAATTACTCACTAGGATAGGACCATTATAGTCATATCTAGCCAATCATTCCCATAGTCCCTTTAATCTAAAAAGAACGTCAATCCAATGCTTCATCTGATATTTTCTCTTTCCTCCAATGTTTCTCCTTCATAATTGACATTTATTTAATACATGGCCTCCATAAAATACAAATCTTGATTTACCCATTACACCGTTTAGATCTCATTCTAATTGGAGATCTGAGTGAAATACGAGTTCTAAGCATATATAATGATGTATTAATCTTATACAAGACCATTCTGAGTACCTCCAAGTGGCAATAGAAGATATAGGTCAATCTAAGAATGTACTCACAATAGATTGGAATGTATATTCATGTTCTTGCTTCGTAATTTATCTTATTACATATAGATTGACAACTACAAAGTTTGGAAATTGTTATGCACATATATATATATATATATATATATATATATATATATATATATATATATATATATATATACTACTTATAGAGTCACCCTTTATTCTACATAAACCAAATAGAGTTATTGAATGAATATTTAAAAATTTAGATACATATTAGACATGATGAAAATGGCTGTATTAGGTTTATATTCCTTGAATATTTATCTTACCTTTGGTTGTATTAACTCGACCTCATACAACTCCTTCAAAATTTTATTCCATTGCATGTTGATTGATTTATTATCCTTTTGAATGTTATATGTTGTATTTTTAGTGACAATCACAAGAGGATTCCACTAATTTAGTCTGTTGGCATATGAATTTCTATTTCTTCTTATGCATTCATGTAACATAAGCACTCTAAGATAAATACACTCCTTTGTTGATCATATGTGATATGAACACAAAATTAGAACATGGTACAATTAAAACAAAAACATACACACACAATTATATCTGATATGACTCTAGGTTTAAAAAAATCTCCTTTATTCTATATATTCTCCATGTGATGCATGAATCTTGCAGGATTATTAAAAAATTAGCATTATTGTGAACTCATGCCGACCATGATCTTCTTTTCACATCTCTACCTATAGACCAACCATGATTTTGTAGCATACTCTAAGCAAGAACTTATTTCTCTTTCTTTTATCTCTTATTTACATGCTTCAACCCCTACATTCTCTAACAATCATGCTAAATATAATCTTCTTTGATATATCTCCTCCTTGTTTAGCTTTTCCCAATGTAGATTTAGTCTTAATGATAGGTTCACAGTATTGTTTACATTTACATAGAGTGTAAAATATGTTTATAACATGTCATTAGACCTTATAGGACCATATTAGGTTCTTTATAAAAATACCATCCATTTACAAACTTTCCTAAGAACTTAATAAATTCTTCCACACCTAATATAACTATTAAAAGATAATTTGAAGTTTGATAAAGATTTTAATGGACCACAACTTGACTCATTAAAAATTTACATATTCATAGCCGATGCTCCTGCATTATAATTCTAGGCTTGAAACTTTTCGTGAGCTCTTGCTCATTATCTCTTGTTATTTCCCTTTAGTGCTACAAATGATCATTATTTGGTTATCTTCTTTCTTCTCTTTCAAGTTTCTTCTTCTTTTGATTATCTTTGCTTCTTACTCTTTTAGATCTATCCACATCTTCATTTATCTCTTTTGATTATTATTTTGTCTTCCTAGCTTTGTCTTCTCCATCTCCACTTTGTCCACTTTTCCACATAACTACATAAACACAACTAAAAACAATTTTTAAGTTAGAAAAATAAAACTTCTCCATTGCTTTCTCCATGTTCTTCTTTTCCAATTCACCAATCTTCACAATCTTCTTTTGATTTTTTTCTCCCCATCTTTATTTCTTATTTTGTACACTTCTTCCTATAGAGCCTATAGATAGGTTCAAATATTGTATTGACCCTTTGATTAGTTATAAAAAACCTTTCTTTCAATATTCTATTTATGATTTTAACCTTGCTACTCAATATTCTTGCAACTAACTGACTAAAATTATGATATAATATAAAACAAAGAAACCATATTAACTCCACAAGTGCCCTTATCCTTGACATTTTTCTTTTATTTTCCATCTTTATTTTTTACTCTTTGCCCTTGTCCATAGATTTCTGATATGTCATATATTATTTATGATTTATACTTGTATACGTACATTCAAAGAAAATATTAGAAGGAAAATCTTGAGACAAAACTATCCCAACATATGCTTGCAACTGTGGTTTCATTTCTACTTGACTTTATTTGCTCAAGAACTCTTTTTCTTATACAACCTCATAAAACTGATCTTCTTCATCCAACCAATCCTCTTCATACTCTTTTTCTTCAAGAGAGGTTAAAAAATGTTATATTATCTTTTCATTATGTTTCATGTCTTCTACAAGTAATTCACGAGGTGTTTCAACTTCATACATGTCTTCATTGAGTCCACTCAATGGACTAAACACTCTTTTATTTAAGGCTTATTTATCAACTTGAAAATTTTTATTCACATCATTAAGAAAAATATTAATTTTTTTTTAGGCCATATAGCCTCTTAAAGTGTTCCTTGATTTATAATTATGGAGTTTTCTTCTCCAAGTATTTCCCCTTGCTCAAGGTAGTAGATTTATGCACCATCATACACTGCTATCAAATCAATTTATTCTTCAATATAATCATGTTGCTTATGCTTAATTTTCATCACACTCCCAGAATTTATGTCCTCAATTTGGAATTCTCTTTCATTCATCTTCATACCTGCGTAAGCACATAACAAGAAATTATTATATTTAAAAAGTTGAGGCTTGGTTTACCCTTCATTTCCTTTTTGGATTTCCTTACTAGAAAACCTCATTTGTCTTTTCTATTTGCTGATTTCTTTTTGCCTTTTTATTTTCTCACTAATCTCTTTTGGAGGCTATTTTATTGTTTTCTTGATTCTTAAAGAGAATCTTTGTCTTGAATCCTCTAATACTTGTGTTAAGCTTGCCAATATTACTCTTATCTTTGATATCTCTTTTACCATATCTTTTTCTCTATTCGATATTTATTATCTTACCTTCTTGTGGTAACTTTCCTGAACTAAGCCCTTCATCTCTCTTTTTTCGTTCTTCATCTTTACATTACACCTAATTGGACCTATCTTATTTTAGCAAGTTTATCCTAATTATTATTTATAGTACCTCATCCAGGTCTTTTTCACCCTAGTCTTTTGGTAGCCTTCTAGTCCTTTGCTTTGGAATTTTTACCTTCTCTAATCTCTCCTTAAGCTTACCTTGAGCTTTCAACACCTTTATCTACTCCTCACTCTATCAAACTTCTATGGTTTTAAGGATCTCCTTGCCACTCTAATCTCTTTATCTCTTTTCACTTTAGTTTTCAAACAACCTTTTTGCCTTTCACTCTTTATCAATACCTTCAAATTATTAATCACTACATTCTACCACTTAAATAAACCCACATGAACAAACAAATACCTTTTTCAAAGAGCTTCTGCCAAGCTTCCCAAATTCCTTCACTCAGAAACTTCCTTTAAGTTGTTTCACTATTCACCTCTCAGATGCAACATTAAATTTAACATCTAAAAAAACTTCATAAGATACATTTTCCTAAGAGCATTGCTATGCTCTGATATCAAAAATTGATGCTAATCTTCAATATACTCACCCCCAAATATTTTATGATTATTGAATGCCCATTTAAAAATAGTTTAATATTCAGTAAAAATCAATGAAGACCAACCTTTTTCTCTTTATATTGATCTCACACAAGTATTATGAATATTTACTTTGATACAAAACTTAATATATAAATTGCCTGTTACTTTGGAAAAGTAATCAAACTAAAGTTTTAAACTTCAAGGATGGTGTAAACAAGCAACATTACCATTAGACATCCTACCCAATAAATTGACCTCCTATGCAAATGTGTGGAAAATACATAAAAATTTATAATCTAACAATATTCCACACTTTATTTCAATGATTATAGGATCTTTTTGAAATACTTTCTTTATCTATTAAACTCTGTCAAAATTTTCTATGTCTCAAACTGTACATTATCCAAGGATCTTATTTTGATCCTATTATAACACCTTCATAATAGATTTTGATGATAAAAAAAGACATCTTTGTACCCATCATATAGAACTCTATTAATTATCTTTAACCTGTTCAAATATTCAACTACAAGTGTCATCTCTATGCCAAACAAATCTATAACAATCTCATATATATATTATTCTTATTGATATATTTATATTACTCAATTTAAGAAAAACTACTCTCCAGGATAGGACCATTATGGTCATTTCCATCTTACCATTCCCAGAATCCATTTAATATAAAAAGGATGTCAATCCAAGGCTTCATTTGATATTTTATTTTTTCCCCAATGTTTCTCTTTCACAATTGGTATTTATTTCATACACTGCCTTCACAAAAGACAACTCAATTTACCCAATACACTTATTAAAGCTCATTCCAACTAGAAATCTGAACATAATCTAAGTTATAAGCATATATAATGATGTATTAATATTATACAATATAAATTTGACTACCTTCAAGTGGAAATAAAAGATCTAGGTCAATATAAAAATGCAACTCACAATAAATTGAAATGTATATTAATGTTCTTGATTCGTAATTTATCCTATTACATATATATTGATAACTACAAACTTTTGTTATCATTATTCACAAAGAAGATATATATACTACTTATAGATTCTCCCTTTATTATCATAGAACAAAATGAGTCCTTGAAAGAATATTTAAAAATTTAGATAGATATCAGACATGATGAAAATGACTACATTAGGTTTATATTCCTTGAATATTTATCATACCTTTGGCTGTATAAACTTGACCTCATGAAACTCCTTCAAAAAATTTATTTTTTTCATGTTGATTGACTTATTATCCTTTGAATGTTACAGGTTATATGCTGTATGAAAATTACAAGAAGGTTCCACTAATTTAGTCTATTGGCATATCAATTTCTATTTATTCATATATATTCATGTAACATAAGCACTCCAAGATACATACGTACCTTTCTTGATCATATGTGATATGTGTTGACCAATTCTTGGTCTTGTAGGCCAAAAATTAGGCACCCCTCTTCTTTTTATTTCAAGAGTCTTTCGATCCAGGTTCTGGCTAGTTCATCCCTCAGTGCCTTGTGCAATTTTTCTCTAACAGGTCATTTTCCATGAAAAAACCAAGTGTTTTTCTCTTTTTCTTACTAAGTGATTTTGGGTTTGACAAGTAAAAGTTGACTTGAAACTTAATGTGGTCTCAGATTCTTAACAAGGTAAGTAAATTACTTCGAAGGGCTCTTTATCAGCAAAATGGACCAAGTTCAAAAGGTCGAAGGGTTGTTTACAAAAAGTCTGAAGGGTAGGTGCCCTTATGGAGGGCACTTGGCTTTGAAAAGAAGACCTTTTCAATTATTTCAAAAGGTAACTTTGGATGCCAAGGTGCCCTTGTCAGGGGTAGGCAATGAATAGGGTGAACCTTTTCAAAAATTTGAAGGGTGACTTTGGACTCAAATTACCCTTGTGGAGAGTAGCTGGTTGAAGCAAAAAGGGTTAGGAAGAAAGCTCGAAGGGGACTTGCCCTTCAAAAAAGCTAACAGGGTAAGAGAGAATTCCATCAAACTTTTATCTAAAGGAAATCCAAGGGGGAAAACTCATAAAAGGAAGAATTATTTTAGACAAAATGTTCGAAGGAATTCTTTCAGACATTTTGTCTGAAAAAATTTGACAGTCAATGAAAGTCTGAAAAAATTTGGAAGTCAAAAGTTTGAAGGGTAGGTGTCCTTATAGAGGGAACTTGGCTTTGAAAAGAGGACCTTTTCAATTTTTATGAAGGGTCACTTTCCCTTCAAAAAAGTTCATTTGCAAAAAGCTGAAGGAATTGGCCTAGGGGTGATAGGGCCATGAACATCAATTTCAAGGTGATAAGCTAACCGTTGGGATTCAAATGTCTAGTGATAGGCCCAAAAACATCAAATTTAAGGTGGTGAGATAGCCATTGGGAAGTAATCAAAGAATAATTCTTTTAGACAAAATGTCTGAAGGAATTCCTTTAAACATTTTGTCTGAAGGAAAGAAGGCCTGCCAAAGAAAGTCTAAAAGTGCAAACTTAGAAAAGGAAGAATTATATCAGACAAAATATCTAAAGTAATTCCTTCAGACATTTTTTCCAAAGGAATTCAAAAGCCTGAGAGCCTAAGGAATAACTCAGTGAATAGCCAAAGAAAGGAGCCAAGGAGGAAATTCGTAAGCATCGAGAGCCTGAATTACTAAGGAAAGGGGGAAAATAGCAAGGAAAGAGAAAATAAAGTAGGTAACCCAGAATGCAGCCATGCAACATGAGACAAAAGATAAAAATGCTCTAGGGGGCATAACAAGTCAAAGCATAGACCCAAGGATGAACCAGACCAAGGCAGGTGGCACAGGAGTCATCAACAGGAGAATTGAATACACTTAGGTGAAATACTCTCCACCAAAAACCAATAAAGGAATTGGTTACGAGAATTGAAGAGGAACAGATTGTGTTTTATTATTTTTACATTAATGAATAGTTAATTGCACTCAAAATTAAATAGAGCATGCCCTAGTCAATATATCTTTGGGATGTCCTTGTCAGTTACTTAAAGAAGTAACCCATGTTCTTGCAGGCCTAGAAATCAAGAGCAATGACTTAAGCACCTATAACATGGATTTACCATACACATTTAAGAAAAGATGGAAATAGCATGGGCTTGTGGTCACTGTAGGAGTGATTAATACCATATGGGTTTCCTTCGCTTGACTGGTCAATGATCTGTTTCCCAAGTTCTCTATATAATTGTAACTTCTCATTTTGAAAAGGAGCTCTCTCAGCATTATATGGCGAACCCCTGAGGAAATTTACCTTAAATAAAAAGAATCATTTTACCTATATTTGAGTTGCACTTTTATATATGTCTATGGTCTTATCTTATGTTCATTCATTTCCTTTAATGCCTTCATAAGTTTATACCAACATATCTAGTGTATTGTGAATCTTTTTTTGTAGGTCAACAAGAAGTGTTTAGCTCGAAGCATAGGTGCATATGAACATATTGTCCAATAGTGTGTCTTTTGAACACCTCTGGTAGTTTCTTCCTCCTTATACCTTCATAGGATGCCTTTTTGAAATACTGATGTAGTTAGTTTCTCATTTGAATGAAGTGTCTGTTGGCTTTTCTTTGGTGTAAAGTGTAGGTAAAAGTTGAGTAGATCAACCAGTTTGGTGCATTACCACATTAGTTAGGTTCTATTTTTAGTTTCTCTCTGTCTTTTCACCCCCTCATTATTAGCAATAGGAAATCTAGGGCCTTAAGGTGCATCAAGGGGAGCTAACCCATAATCTAGAGATTCATCCCTCAAGTTTGCCACCCACAGTAAGAGGAATGTTTCCATTATGCCACATGGAGAAAAGGAGCTAAGTATCCTTTCAGAGGGTGAAATCCATAGCCTCAATAGTTTTTAGCATGCTCAGTGGGACAAATTTTTGTGTCTTGCAAGTTTTAGGATTAGTGTTGGTCCTGTTATTGTAAAAAATCCAAAAGAAGGAACTATAATCTAGCACATGGCAGCTCCCTTTCAGGAACTCATTCTCTAGTTAATGATCATCCTGACATCCCATGCCTAAGATCACCACAAGATCTTATTCTAGAGGTGTCCCTTTTGAATTTATTGAGTTACCTTTGAACTCAATAAAAAGGCTAAGGTTTGTAACTACTCATCCGTACATAGCAAGCCACTTTCCCAAACCAACCATAAAATACACCTACTTAAGGAGACCCCAGTTGAATCCTTTCACAAACATGGCTTTCCATTTTGTGGCCTTCAATGGTCAGAGTCCCTTGAAGCTTCTAAAGTATGACCAATTCTAGGGACAAATCTCAAAAGTGTTCCTACCTTTAGTGGAGAGGGCCTAATCATTACTATCAAGTATATCAAAAACATATCTAACCTCTGTAACATCCATAATATCACTGAGGAAAATGTAGCCATCAGATTGCTAGCCTTGTCCTTTAAAGGGAAAGTTTTGGATTGGTATGGGACCTTGCCTATGAATTTAGTTGGATCATGGAATGAGTTAAGTACCCTCCTGATAAATAGGTTTGGGGAAAAAAGTGACCATTTTTCTCTAGCTGAGAAACTAACCACCATGAAGAGAGCCCCACATGAATTTATGCAAGATTTTAAAACTAGTCTCCAAAAGACTTGGGATAGAATCCCAATTCTTATGAGGTCAACCCCAAGCTATGCTTTCCTTTACTACTTGAAGGCCCTAAATAGTGACATTACTATCATGATATAGTCGATGGGTGGACATGTTCTATCTGTTGCTTATGAAATATCCATAGCTACTGAGAATTGCCTGGTTCAAGTAGGAAAGATAGCCCTTATACCTCATATGACACTCTTTCCTAATTTTTAGCCCCCATTTTAACTTGTTACACCCACTCTAGCTCCTCTAACTAGTGTAGAGAGGTTAGTTGCTACTCCTATAAATGATCTCCATGAAGTTAAGATCCTACTGTATAATGTTACTAATGAGTTAGTTTCCCTCAAGAGGTAACAAGCTCAGAGTTATAGGCCAAATCAAGGCACCATCAATTTGGGTAGACAAATAGGCCTCCCTTTCAAAATTATAATCAAGGTTAGGGTTAGATTACACAAGTCAAGCCTTATTAGATCTATAATCCAAATGCCCCTTCACATTCCAAGGCTCTTGTCCCCACTCAAAATAATTTGGTGTAGGAGTAGCCTAATTATCTACCCTTAGGGCATGGTCAAGAATAGCTTGCTTATGCCAATGAGCTACCAAATCAAAGCATGACAACACCAAGTGATTAAGTAGCCCAATTCTCAATTTTTGAGATGTCAACACAACTTGGGATGGATAACAGGTAGGCTCAATCTGATTCCACTCTTATGAATCACCTGTAAGGGGAGTTCTACATAGTCAACTATGTGGGTAACACAAGTGACCAGAATGATTATGTTGCAACCAAAAATAGGTCCAAAAAAAGAGCTATGGATGATGCTCAAGAAACTACTTAGGCACCTAAAATGTCTCTTTCATCACAAGAAAATCAAAAGTTTCCCAATTACAGACTGCTGGTTGCAACTTCAACCCCTCAAGTTACATCATAAGTTATAAATGTCCCCAAAGAGAACTCTAAGGGGGGGGCAATCCTTAAATTAATGTAGTGGACCAAATGAAGAAGCTACACATGAACATCTCATTGTGGGATTATTTAGCATTCCCAGGGCAAAAGGATATACTCCAAAGGGAATTGCACGAGCTAGGTGAGTGAACTATCCCAACAAAGAATGATAATGTGTTGATAGTGAATGGGGATCCTCCCATGGGAGGTCAAGCAAAAAAGGGTGAAAATGTCCCTATTTTTTATTTATCCTTGATTATTGGTGATTTCTTGGTCCAAAATTGCATTATTGATAGTGGAGCAAGCACCTTAGATATGCCCAAATGCATAACTGATAGCCTAGGCCTCAAATATGAGTAAATGACCAAAGGAGTTCTATAGTTGGATGGATCACCAGTCAAGACCTTGGGAGTGGTAAGAGGCTTGAATCTAACTCTCCATGCCTATGCAACCTTCTCAAATCCCCATGATGTGGTAGTGGTAGATGTTCTTCCTTAATTTGCTCTTTGCTTATCTAGAGATTTCACATCCAAGATAGGTGGATAGTTGGCAGCCAATTGGTCTTACATGGTTATTATGACAAAGTATGGAACTAAGGTGAAGATTGAGTCAAAGCCCATCCACAAAGATCACCTAGATCCATACTTTCCCAAAGCAAAAAATGTCAACTATGCCATCATCGATGAAGAAGAGCTCTAGGTGGACCAATCTTCATTTTCTTCCCTTATAAGAGTTGATAACCTACTCCTAGATGAATGGGGAAATGAAAATTTTGAGAATGATCCTTACAAGTTCATCAAAGAAGCTAGAATTGGAGTCTACTACATGCATGAGAAAGATGATTTCATGCCAAATTTGATGAAGGTAAACCAAGAGGACTGTGGTTTGTGGTAGCTATTCTTTGATGGGTGTAGAAGCAAGTTAGGAGCTAGTGGTGGAGTAATGTTGGTTTCACCTTCAAAGGAGAAATATTTCTTAGCTTTTAGGTTATAATTCTCTTGCACTTGCAACATAACAGAGTATGAATCTCTTATTCATGGTCTAGAATGGGCAAGGAAGAGAGGAATTTAAGAATTACAAGTGTTTGGAGATAATGATTTGAGTGTGAACTAGGTGAGGGGTCAAAACTTGACCAATAACTCTCTACTCAAGTCTTACAAGCATAGAGCATGGGACCTAATGGAGAGCTTCACTACTTTCAACATCACTTCCATCCCAAGAGATGAGAATAAGTATGTGGATAGACTAACAGTAGTTAGTGCTCATTTTGATATCCTAAAGGGGGTGAGATAAAGCAAAAATCAACACCATTTAAAGGTGATAGTGAGGCCCTCCATACCAGATAATGTCACAAATTGGTAGGTTTTGGAAAGTCACCAGTAAATAACACATTTATTATAAGAGGAAGATGAGTTTGATTCTAAAAATTAGTCTAAGCTGTAGCAACAATATGATGGGTAGATTGTTCAGCTAAAGACCAATAGGCTTCCCAAGGGTTTGGTAACTCTTGAGAGCATCTTTAATGAGGATGACCAACTCAAGAAGGAAAAAGCAAGCATGTCAACCAAGAAATAAAATTATGAAAGGATAGAGATCTATAAGGATAACATGCTTGCACTTGGGAAGGTATGTACCAACAAAGGAAATCATGTTTTTATTTTGTTATGCCAAGAGTTTACTGATGTATTTACTTGGGAGTATGGTGATTTGACCCAAGCTTGGCCCAACACACCATTGGGATGGAAGAAGATGCTAAAAGCATCAAGAAAAAAAATGCCAATCAACCCAAAGATTAAGCCTCTCATGAGGAAGGAATTCACCAAGCTAATCGAGTCCAGGATCATCTTCCTTATCAAACACTCTTCTTGGCTGGCCAATTTGGTCCCCATTAAGAAGCAGAATGGAGAGATTAGATTATGTGTAGAGTTTAGAGACCTGAATAGAGTCTCAGTAAGAGATCACTATCCCCTCCCAAGTATGGAGTAGATTCTTCAAATGGTGACAGGCAGTGAAAGTTTCTCCCTCCTAAATGGCTACTCTAGATACAATCAAAATTTGGTGCAAGATTGTGACCAGTACAAGACAACCTTCACCACCAAGTGGGGAATTTTTGCCTACAAGAAGATGCCATTCAGATTGTCAAATACTAGAGATACCTTCCACCATGTTATGGATATGGCTTTCCAAGGTTTGATAAATGACATTGTGATAGTTTATCTTGATGATGTGATAGTCTTCTCCAAGGAGGTAAGTGAACATCTAAAGCACCCGAGGCAAATATTTGAGAGGTGTAGAGAGTTTGGCATCTCTCTCAACCCTAAGAAATGCATGTTTGTTGTCTATGAAGGCAAACTCTTGGGCCATGTCATTTCAAAATAAGGCTTGTCCATTGATCCAAAAATAGTGCATGTCATCATAGAATCATCCTTGCTTAAGCACAAGAAGGGCTTGCAAAGTTTCTTTGGAAAAATAAATTTCATAAGGAGATTCATTCCTAAATTTGCTGAGTTGGTCAAGCCACTAAATTCCATGCTGAGGAAGGATGAGACTTTCATGTGGATAGCAAGGAGAAGAGAAAGCTTCAAAGGCATCAAGAAAGCTATCACCAAAGCTCCCACCCTAACTAGTCTAAATTTATCCAAGGAATTCAATCTCTACACCTTTGGAAATGAAGAGGTAATCTCTGCTATACTCACTCAAGCAAATTATGAGAATTTAGAATAGCCTCTCACTTTTTTAGCCAAGGCTTAGAAGGCTACGAGATTAGGTAAATGTATGTTGAGAAATAGGCACTTGCAATCATATAAGGTTTGAAGAAATTTAGACATATGTTGTCTAGTAGCAAGATTCACATCATGGTGCCACATCCTAGTGTAAAAGACTTCTTGTTGAGTTGAGACTTGAATGAAAAAAGGGTAGGGTGAATCATCAAAGTAATGGAGTATGATGTAGAGATCAAGACCACCAAATGGTAAGGGGAAGAAGGCTATTTGGATAACTCACTAAAAACTACAAAAAGATAAAGGAGGACATTTTGGTGCTCCATGATGAATCTACATTAGAAATACCTACAATCATGAAGAGTTAGGCATAAGACATGGTTCATTTCCTTCAAACTGGTGAGTGTCCATAAATTATTGATAGGACCAAGAGGAGGTATTTTAGGCTCCAATATATTCTTTATGTCCTAGTTTATGGAGTGCTATTTAAAAAGGACCTTTTAGGGGTACTCTTAAGATGCATTGACTCAAACCAAGTCGATAGGGTACTATTTAAGTTCCATGATGGACCAGTTGGTGGCCACTTTACTCCCAAGTCATAGCTACAAGGATTATGAGGGTTGGCTACTTTTTTCCCAATTTTATTTAGAGACACTCACATTTGGGTGAGGAAATGTCAAAAATGCACTTTCTTTGATGGGAAGCAATGGCTAGCTGTAATGCCTCTTCATCCTATTTAGGTGGAAAAACCTTTCATGCAATGGGGTTTGGACTTCATAGGACTAATCAACCCTCTTTATAGTGCTAGCCATTAGTGGGTATTGACTACTACATATTATTTCACAAGATGGGTATGAGCCATAGCTTTGAAAGAGGCCAATGAGAGCATAGTCCTAGACTTCTATGAAGGCATAGTGATGAGATTTGGGGTCCCAACCACAATCATTTTAGATAATGCATTGGATTTCTTGGGAATAAAGAAAAGTGAGTGGGTGTTAAAGTATGGCATCTATCCTGACACTTCTTCCAACTACTACCCACAAGGGAATGGGATGGCCAAGTTCACAAATAAGAATTTGATCAGGATCATTAAAAGGACAATGGAGGAAAATCAAAGGACTTGGCATGTCAAGTTGAAGATAACTCTTTGGGTAGATAGGATCACTCCAAAGAGGGTAATTGGGAATTCACCATACACACTCATGTATGGGAGGGAAGATAAACTCCTTATTTCACTTGAGTTGCCAGCCTTGGATCTTTCCCATTAGTTGTAATTAGTTGAGAGTGACAACTTGGAAGTCAGGTATTTATAGCTAATGGAGCTTTAAAAAGCAAGAAATCAAGCCATGGATACAATGACCAGCTACTAACAACAAACAAAGAAGCATTTTGACAAGAGGTCTACACTAAAGAGCTTCTGAGAAGCTGACATTATCTTGAAGTGGGATGAGGACCGAGCCAATCTTGGAAGGCACACAAAGTTTGATGCCTTGTGGAGTGGCACATATGTCATCATCCAATGTAAGAAACATAATGCTTTCTAACTCTCAAAGTTGGATGGTGAAGAGCTACATATCCCAGTCAATGGGATATATCTTAAACATTGTCACTAGCTTTTTTTTGCCATGTACATAGTTTCCCAGTCTTTTCCTCATTTTCCCTAAGTGCTTTTATGCATGTGTTTAGTGTTTTTTAGCCTTTGTGTGTGTTTTATTTATCATTTTGGGTAAATTTCTATTAGTTCTTAGGTTTTTACAAGGCTATTACCAGATTTTCAAGCTGTATCCTGACTCTATGCCCAATGGACTTTTAGGCCACCAGTCTTCTCAAGCATAGCAGGTATGCTCCCCTATGAATCGCTAAATGTGTTGACCAATTCTAGGTCTTGCAGGACAAAAATTGGGCACCCCTCTTCTTTTTATTGCAAGAGTCTTTTGATCCAAGTTCTAGCTAGTTCATCCCTTAGTTGCCTTATGTAATTTTTAATTGATAGGTCATTTTCCATGAAAACATCAAGTGTTTTCTTTTTTTGCTTGCCAAGTTCTTTCAGGTCTGATAGGAAAGAGTCGAATTGAAACTCAATTTGGTCTTGGATGCTTAACAAGGCAAGTAAATTACTTTAGAGGGATTTTAATCAATAAAATGGACCAAGTTCAAAAGGATAAAGGGTCATTTGCAAAAATTCTGAAGGGTAGGTGCCCTTGTGGAGGGCACTTCACTTTGAAAAGAAGACCTTTTCAATTCTTCTGAAAGGCAACTTTGGATGCCAAAGTTGCCTTGCAAGGGGTAGGTGATGAGTAGGGTAGACCTTTTCAAAAGTCCAAAGGGCAACTTTGGACTCAAATTGCCCTTGCAGAAGGTAGTTGGTCGAAGTAAAAGGGCAAGGCAAAAAGCCTGAAGGGGACTTACCCTTTGAAAAAGATGATAGGCCAAGAGAGAATTCCTTTGGACTTTTGTCTGAAGTAAATCTAAGGGGGAAAACTTAGAAAAGGAAGAATTCTTTGAGACAAAATGTCTGAAGGAATTCCTTTAGACATTTTATCCAAAAAAATTTGATAGTCGAAGAAAGTTTGAAAAAATTTGGAAGACAAAAGTCTGAAGGGTAGGTGTCCTTGTGGAGGGAACTTTCAATTTTTATGAAGGGTCACTTTCCATTTAGAAAATTTCATTTGCAAAAATTTTAAGGAATTGTCCTAGGGGGTGACAGGCCTACAAACATCAATTTCAAGGTGATAAGCTAGCCATTGAGATTTAAATGTCTGGTAATAGGCCCATGAATGTCAAATTCAAGGTGGTGACCTAGCCATTGGGAAGTAATCAAAGAAGAATTATTTTGGACAAAATGTTTGAAGGAATTACTTCAGACATTTTGTCTAAAGGAATGAAGGCTTGCCAAAGAAAGTCCAAAAGTGAAAACTCAAAAAAGGAAGAATTCTTTCAGATAAAATATCTGAAGGAACTTCTTTGGAAATTTTGTCTAAAGGAATTCAAAATCCTAAGAGCTTGAGGAATGACTCAGTGAATAGCCAAAGAAAGGAGCTTGGGAGGAAATTCATAAGCACTGAGAGCTTGAATTACTAGGGAAAGGGGGAAAACAGAAAGGAAAGAGAAAACAAAGTAGGTAACCTAGAACACGGCCATACACACATGAGACAAAATCTCAAAATCCTTTAAGTGGCATATCAAGTCAAAGTCCAGACCCAAGGATGAACCAGACCAAGGCAGGTGGCACATGAGTCATCAATAGGAGAATTGAATACACTTAGGTGAAATAGTCTCCACTGAAAACCAATAAAGGAATTGGTTATGAGAATTGAAGAGGAGTGGCCCATGTTTTATTATTTTACCATTAATGAACAATTGATTGTGATTAGCATTGAATAGAGCATGGCCTGGTCAACATATCTTTGGGATGGCCTTATCGATTGCTTAGAGAAGTAACCCATACTCTTACAGGCTTAGACATCAAAGGTAATGACTTAAGCACCTACAATATGACTTTCCCATATGCATTTAAAAATATATGGTAGTAGCATAGGCTTGTGGTCACTGCAAGAGTGATTTATATCACATGGGTTTACTTCCCTTGACTAGTCAATGATCTATTTCCCAAGTTCTCTATATAATTGTAACTTCTCATTTTGAAAAGGAGCTCTCTCAACATTGTATGGTGAATCCCTGAGGAAATTTACCTTAAATCAAAAGAAGCATTTTACCTCCATTTGAGTTACACTTTTATATATGTCTATGGTCTCATCTTATGTTAAGTCATTTCCTTTAATGCTTTCATAAGTTTATACCAGCATATCTAATGTATTGTAAATCCTTTTCTGTAGGTCAACAAGAAGTGTCCAGCTTGAAGCATAGGTGCATATGAACAGATTGTCCAATAGTGTGTCTTTTAAACACCTCTGGTAGTTTCTTCCTCCCTATACCTTCATAAGATCCCTTGTTGAAACATTGATGTAGTTAGTTTCTCATTCGAATGAAGTGTCTATTGGCTTCTCTTTGGTGTAAAGTGTAAGTAAAATCTAAGTAGACCAACTAGTTTGGTGCATCACCACATTAGTTAGGTTCCATTTTTTAGTTTTTCTCTCTCTTTTCACCCCCTCATTATTAGTAGTAGGAAATCAAGGGCCTCAAGGTGCATCAACAGGAGCTAACCCCTAATCTAGAGATTCATCCCTCAAGTTTGCCACCCACAACAAGAGGAATGTTTCCATTGTGCCACGTGGAGGAAAAGAGCTAAGTATCCTTTCGAAGGGTGGAATCCATAGTGTCAACAATATGAATACAAAATTATAACATGTTATAATTAAAAAAAAAACTTACACACACAATTATATTTGATATGACTCTAGGTTATAAAAAAATCTCCTTTATTCCATATATTCTCCATGTGATGCATGAATCTCAAGATTATTAAAAAATCAACATTCTTTCAAACTCATGTTGACCATTATCTTCTTTTCACATCTCTACCTATATACCAACCATAATTTTTTTAACATACTCCAACCAAGAACTTATTTCTCTTTCTTTTATCTCTTATTTATATGCTTCAACCCCTATCTTCTCTAAAAATCATGCTAAATATAATCTTATTTGACATATCTCCTCCTTGTTTAGCTTTTCCCAACGTAGATTTAGTCTTATAGATAGGTTCACAGTATTATTTACATTTACATAGAGTGCAAAAGATGTTTATAACATGTGATTAGACCTTATAAGACCATACTAGGTTCTTCATAAAAATACCATCCATTTACATACTTTCCTAAGAACTTAATAAATTCTTCCACATCTAATATAACTATTTAAAGATAATTTGAAGTTTGATAAAGATTTTAATGGACCACAACTTGACTCATTTAAAATTTACATAGTCATAGCTGATGCTCCTACATCAAACTTCCAGGCTTGAAAATTTTCATGAGATCTTTCTATTATCTCTTGTTATTGCCCTTACAACTGTAAATGATCATTATTTGCTTATCTTCTTTCTTCTCTTCCAATTTTTCTTCTTCTTTTGGTTATCTTTGCTTCTTACTCTTTTAGATCTATCCACATCTTCATTTATCTCTTTTGATTATTATTTTGTCTTCTTAGCTTTGTCTTCTTCATATCCACTTTGTCCACTTTTCCACATACTTGCATAAACACAAACAAAAACAATTTTTAAATTAGAAAAATAAAACTTCTCTATTGCCTTCTCCATGTTCTTGTTTTCCACTTCACCATTCTTCACAATCTTCTTTTGATTTATTTTTTTCTCCCTATCTTTATTTCTTAGTTTGTACACTTCTTCCCTTAAGAGCCTATAAATAGGTTCAAATCTTGTATTGACCCTTTGATTAGTTGTACAAAACCTTTATTTCAAAATTATATTCATGATTTTAGCCTTACTACTCAACATTATTGCAACTAACTGACTAAAATTATGATATAATATAAAAAAAGAAACCATATTAACTCCACAAGTGCCCTTATCCTTGACATTTTTTCTTTTCTTTTCCATTTTTTTTAACTCTTTGCCCTTGTCCATGGATTTTTGGTCTGTCATATATTCTTCATGATTTATACTTGTATCTGTACATTCAAATATAATATTAGAAGGAAAAGCTTGAGACAAAACTATCCCAACAGATGCTTGCAACTGTGGTTTAATTTCCTCGACTTTATTTGCTCAAGAACTCTTTTTCTTATACAACCTCATAAAACCGATCTTCTTCATCCAACCAATCCTCTTTGTACTCTTTTTCTTCAAGAGAGGTTTAAAAAGCTTATATTATCTTTTCATTATGTTTCATGTCTTCTACAAGTAATTCATGAGATGTTTCAACTTCATACCTATCTTCATTGAGTCCACTCAATGGACTAAACACTCTTTTATTTAAGGCTTATTTATCAACTTGAAAATTTTTATTCACATCATTAAGAACAATATTAGAAACAAAAGATTAGGCCATATAGCCTCTTAAAGTGTTCCTTGATTTTCAATTATGGATTTTTCTTATCCAAGTATTTCCCCTTTCTCAAGGTAGTAGATTTATGCACCATCATACACTGCTATCAAATCAATTTCTTCTTTAATATAATCATGTTGTTCATGCTTAATTTTCATCACACTCCCAAATTTTATGTCCTCAATTTGGAATTATCCTTCATTCATCTTCATACCTACGTAAGCACATGACAATAAATTATTATATTTAAAAAGTTGAGGCTTGGTTTACCCTTCATTTCCTTTTTGGATTGCCTTACTAGAAAACCTCATTTGTATTTTCTATTTGCTGATTTATTTCTTCCTTTTTATTTTCTCACAAATCTCTTTTAGAGACTATTTTATTGTTTTCTTGCTTCTCACATAGAATCTTTGTCTTGACTCCTCCAATACTTGTGTTATTCTTTCCAAGATTACTCTTATCTCTGATATCTCTTTTACCATATCTTTTTCTCTATCCACTATTTATTATCTTACCTTCTTATAGTAACTTTCCTGAACTAAGCCCTTCATCTCTCTTTTTTCACTCTTCATCTTTACTTTAGACCTCATTGGACCTTTCTTCTTTTAGCAAGTTTATCCTACTTGTTATTTATAGTACCTCATCTAGGTCTTTTTTGCCCTAGTCTTTTGGTAACATTCTAGTCATTTGCTTTGGAATTTTTACCTTCTCTAATCGCTCCTTGAGCTTACCTTGAGCTTTCAACACCTTTCTCTACTCCTCACTCTATCAAACCTCTATGGTTTGAGGGATCTCCTTTCCACTCTAATCTCTTTATCTCTTTTCACTTTAGTTTTCAAATAAACTTTTTGCCTTTCACTCTTTATCAATATCTTCAAATTATTAATCACTACATTCTACCACTTAAATAAACCCACATGAACAAACAAATACCCTTTTCAAAGAGCTTTTGCCAAGCTTCCCAAATTAATTCACTCTGAAACTTCCTTTAAGTTGTTTCACTGTTCACCTCTCAGATGCAACATTAAATTCAACATCTAAAATAATTTCATAAGCTACATTTTCCCAAGAACATTGCTATGCTCTGATATAAAAAATTGATGCCAATATTCAATATACTCACCCCTAAATATTTGATGATTATTGAATGCCTATTTCAAAAAACTTTAATATTCAATAAAAATCAATGAAGGCCAATCTTATTCTCTTTATATTGATCTCACACAAGTATTATGAATATTTACTTTGATACAAAACTTAATATGCAAATTGCCTATTACTTTGGAAAAGTAATCAAACTAAAGTTTTGAACTTCTAGGATGGTGTAAGCAGGAAACATTACCATTAGACATCCTACTCAATAAATTGACCTTCTATGTAAATGTGTGGAAAATACATAAAAATTTATAATCTAACAATCTTCAACACTTTCTTTCAACTATTATGGGATCTTTTTGAAATATTTTCTTTATATATTAAACTTTGTCAAATTTTTCTATGTCTCAAGCTGTACATTATCCAAGGATCCTATTTTGATCCTATTATAACACCTTCATAATAGCATTTGATGATAGAAAAATACATCTTTATACCCACCATATTGACCTCTATTCATTATCCTTAACCTGTTCAAATATGCAACTACAAGTGTGATCTCTATGCCAAACAAATCTATAACAATCTCAGATATCTATTATTTTTATTGATAGATTTATATTACTCGATTTAAGAAAAAATACTCACCAGGATAGGACCATTTTGGTCATTTCCATATGACCATTCCTAAAATCCCTTTCATCTAAAGAGTACATCAATCCAAGGCTTCATCTGATATTTTCTTTTTCCCCCAATGTTTCTCTTTCACAATTGGCATTTATTTCATATATTACCTTCACAAAAGACAAAACTCAATTTACCAAATACACTTATTAAAGCTCATTCTAGCTAGAAATATGAGCAGAATGTGATTTATAAGCATATAAAATGATGTATTAATATTATACAAGACCAATCTGAGTACCTTCAGGTGGAACTGGAAGATCCAAGTCAATCTACAAATGAAACTCACAATAGATTAGAATGTATATGTACATTCTTGATTCATAATTTATCTTATTACATATAGATTGATAGCTATATACTTTGGAAATCATTATGCACAAAGAACATACATACATACATACATACATACATACATATATATATATATATATATACATACACACACACTACTTATAGAGTCTCCCTTTATTCTACATAGAACAGAATGAGTCCTTGAATGTATATTTAAAACTTT
The DNA here is from genome assembly GCA_037957365.1 of Torreya grandis. NCBI lineage: Eukaryota > Viridiplantae > Streptophyta > Pinopsida > Cupressales > Taxaceae > Torreya > Torreya grandis. The sequence goes on from JARHVA010000030.1 coordinate 4,074,601, forward strand.
AGATAGATATCAGACATGATGAAAATGATTGCATTAGGTTTATATTACTTGAATATTTATCTTACCTTTGGCTGCATAAACTCGACCTCATACAACTCCTTCAATTTTTTTATTTTGTTACATGTTGATTGAATTATTATCCTTTTGAATGTTATATGTTATATATTGTATGAAAATCATAAGAAGGTTCCAGTAATTTAGTCTACTGGCATACAAAATTCTATTTATTCATATACATTCATGTAACATAAACACTTCAAGATACATACATACCTTTATTGATCATATGTGATATGAATACAAAATTAGAACATGGTTTAATTAAAATAAAAACTTACACATGAAATCATATTTGATATGAATCTAGGTTATAAAAAAAACTCCTTTACTCCATATATTCTTCATGTGATACATGAATCTTGTAGGTTTCTTAAAAAATCAGCATTCTTACGAACTCCTGTAGACCATTATCTTATTTTCACATCTCTACCTATAGACCAACCATGTTTTTTATAGCATATTCCAAATAATAAATTATTTCTCTTTATTTTTATTTATGTATTTCTTATTTACATGCTTCAACCCCTATCTTCAATAACAATCATGATAAACATAACCTTCTTTGACTTATCTCCTCCTTATATAGCTTTTCCCAATGTAGAATTAGTCTTATAGATAGATTCATAGTATTATTTACATTACATAGAGTGTAAAAGATGTTTATAACATGTCATTATAACTTATAGGACCGTACTATGTTATTTATAAAAATAACATCTATTTACAAACTTTCTTAAGAACCTAATAAATTGTTCCACACCTAATATAACTACAACAAGACAATTTGAAGTTTGAAAAAGATTTTAAAGGACCACAAATTGACTCATTACATATTTACATAGTCATAACTGATTTTCCTACATCACATTTACACTCACTCATAATTTTGTAGAGGTCTGATTCTAACATGTGGGATACATAGTTTGCAACATCACTTTGGTGCTTATCTGACTCAATAAACATTATTTGTTTTATGTTCTAGTATAGGTCAAAGAGAGAGAATAAAAAATTAAACACATTCTACCCATAAATTATTTAAAGTGTAAGTACAATAAGATAAGAAAACATTAGGTGAACTAGTGACATAATTTAAGTTTCATAACATTGTACATGATATACTCAATAAAAAAAAAGGCAAACCTGACAACATGAATTTATCTATCACAATTTTACCCATGTCAAACTTGTATAGAGTGTGATTTTGTTTAGGTGTATCTAGAGGTCAAATAAAATTTCAAAATATTTCATAGTCAACCTATATATCCATATTCCAAATCAAAACTTTTAAAATTATCTTATAGTAATAAGGTGACGTAATTTATTATTTTTTGTATTTATTTTGCATAACCTAATTCATTTATCACTTTGTATTTTTACCATTATTATCTAATTGGGTGTATATAAATTATGTAATTTATTAGATATATTGTCATATTTATTTTTTTAATAGTGTAATATTTATTTTTTATAAAACTAGAATTAGGGTAAACATAGTCTAGTGGATCCTAACTCCATCAAGCATTCAACATAGGGTTTTACAAACCCTCATTCTCTAAATTTTTTTTTATTTCATACATTTTTATATTATGATCTTAATATTTATTCAACCTTCCTATCCATAGGGATTATATATATTTGTGTGTTCATTGCTTAGTTTTCATCATAGTTTGCATTAACACAATTGATGAGAAGACTGTCTTTCTTGGATGCTATGATTTTTTTTTAAAATTTCAAAGGATAATGAATATAATGTTTAAATCGATAAATCTTTAAAATAATAATTTCTTGCAAACCCTAAAAATTTATAAAAGGATGCAATAAAGTTAATAAGGTAATTAATGTAAATTTTTCTCATGTATAAACCCATAGGGTTTACATTTGTATTCTTAAATATTCCATGTTATGTAAAGAGTGTTTGAATCCTACTCCCATGATAAATAATACATCTATGGCCACATCAATTGTGATACTTAGCATTTAAATAAACCTACCAAGTGTACAACCATTACTAAACATGAGTTAGTGACTATGATGCATGTTGTAGGTAGTTTGCAAAGATAAGTGCATATTTTATCCTTGGAATGATAAATATTTGAGGAAACCATGATAAAAAATATAATACCTTATGTCCTTATCCCAAAGGATATATTTGACATAAATTTTTACATGATTTTATCTTTATAAAATTTAAATTATTTGATGGTCATGGAGATTCTTGAGTGCACCTTTATTCAACATAAACTTCTATAAGTGATTATGAGGACTATCCTTTGATGATGATTAAGTTTTTTCATATAAATTTGGTTTTTTATGCCTTACACTATTTATATTATTTTCCAAGTGGTTCCCAAGAATCAATGGTATATTTAAAAAAAGACTTCCTAGATCAATACATTACCAACAATGGACCTAGAACTACATTCAAAAGTATTCAACATCTTACATAAGGTCCCAATGAACAAATGCAAGAATAAATATTTATAATTTTTTTTCGTCAAATGAGGTCATTTATTTATCAATAATTTGATATTATAATACAACATATCTTCATTAATATCCTAATAAAACCTACTAAGGACAAACTACTTAGATAATTTACAAACCATTCACTTGTCTCACACATAAAGCTACCATTCTAGAGAAAAAATAATTAATAAAACCCAAAATCCACATCAAGTACTAGGGGATACAAAAATATAGTACTCATAACTAATCTAATATTTCATTTACTACCAAGGTAAAATAAACATTACAAGACATTGAAACCATCAAAACCAAACCCATGAATGTTTCAAGAATTAATGCACTATACTAAAGGACTTGATGGACAAAAACTTGGTCAAAATTCCTTTTATGTGAAAAATATTTTCAAACAATAGGCCACCATCTTACAAAGACAAATATTTTTTTTCGTATCATATGAAAATGGGGCAGTCAATAAATAAATGCATTAATTTGAGAAACAAGATTCAAGAGCTAATTCACAAAGGAAAAATTATGTTTCCTATTCAAAATTTCCTAGGAAAGGGAACTATTTACAAAGAGGATGATCCTCCTAAAGGTACTTTCAAAAAAAAAAAAAACTTCAAGACCAATGATCAATATTTATGTAACCAAAATTCTGATGATGATGATTATATATATTATGATGAGACAATTTAGTGGGATACCAAGAACCTCCACTACATAAATTAATGATTCAAAGGCATAACATGATATTAAATGCATACATATTACAAAATTTTACTTGTACTATAATTTTGTTTTCTATATTTTAATTTAATATGGTTTTAATGCATCTAATCATTTACTTAATAGTATTACCACATATTTAGAGTCCAAGTATATATGACATATTTGGAATTTGACACATACTTGATTGAAGTAAACATTGGATTTAAGCCTCATCATTCATGGTGGTTCTCTTATTTATGTAGTTTTTTTTAACTTATTTCATTCCACTTTTGGCACTTACCATGTCACATATATAAATTAATGACTACACTTTGAGCAATACTTATACACTAGTCATACATAAATCTAGTGCTAAAATGATACATCATTATACACAGTTTATTATGTGTATTAAATATCAAAATTATAAAGTATAAAAAAATATTAGATCCAAAAACACAAAAAAATCATAAAAGATAAAAAATATCAACAATGTCTTTACTTTTATCTTGTCATATGATGGATATCATCCCTATTTTACCTATACTAGAGGTATTTATATTCATGTTTCCATGAGATCCTCTCATGGTATGCATTGAGTGGGTGAGATGTAGGGTATTAAAATTATATATGATTAGGGAATTATTCATTCCTCACCTATAATTTCTATACACTAGTAATTATTACATAGTGATATCTTTCTAGATTTTTCTTAAGATATTATATCGAGCTACTTTACATAGATCATATATCTTGAATTTTTACTTACATAGAGTATACACATATTAATTATTTACATGGAAATATACATGAATTTATTGTATATCATTATTACATGGTTGCGTATTTTATACCACTTTCCTTGTGATTAATATTTGTTTATCTATTACACCTTGGTATCATGCCATGCATATTTCAATTACTAGGATTTGGGTCTCATCAACACATATTTATTGTACCATAGTAGTATACACACACACACACACACACACACACACACACACACACACACACACACACACACACACACACACACACACATATATATATATAATTATATATGTCATGCCTTATATGTGGATTTCTCCTAGAGATTGATTGCATTATTTTTTCTTCCTCAATTGATATGTTGGCATTTACCTTTTATTTTCATCGATATTCTTATAGACACTTGTTTTATGTTGATTTATATGTTTCGTTGGCCTTGTCTATTTTATTATTTATCCCATTCTAAGCCCTCACATTTTTTTCCTGATGATGGTAACACATTTATTAGGATTTTAGAAAATAACATGCTTTGATTTTTTATGGAATCCATTGCTTAGAATCCTCTACATCTCATTTCTCTAGTCACAAACCTTGATCCTATTGTTCAAGTGTGATATCATGCATTCTTATGTTATTTATCTATCTTATTTGATATGCATTACTAAAAAACAAAAAAACATAGATTCATACACAATCATATCTACTCACCTATGGGGCATCATTGTTGGGAGTAGAAAATGGCTACCAAAATTACATAATGTAATTGATAGACACATGTGTGACTTACACTATTTTGTCTGTTGTATACCTTTTTGTATGTACTCAAGCCTTGTAGGCATAAAAAAGGATTGATAATGTGAAGATTCTTTCCTATATATGTAGTGAAAGGTTGGAATATGAAGCGACATCAATTTTTAAAACTCTATATGTAATGCTTAATTGTATTGTGAAATGGTTATGATGTGATAGAGATTAATACATAGTTCTGAAATAGTTTCCATTGTATGTATTTTATTATTGTTCTATGCATAGTGATGCTCTATTTTCTAAATCTATTAGTTATGTAGATTTTTGTGATGGTTTTGTATTTAATAAGTCTTTGGTTCATGACTCCCTTGTTGTGTTTTAGTTAATTAATAGATAATTTCAATTTGAATTTTAGTCTATTAAATTATTTTGTCATTTATCACATGACTATCCATGTATTAGTATATTCTGATGGATTTTACAGAAGTCTCTACTAATAATGGGGTGGTGAGTGTGGAATCTTTTGTTAAAAAATGTTGCGATGGATACTAGGGTAAAGAAATTTGGAGAGATGGATAGATGAAAGAATAAAAAAATTTGTAGAAGAAAAGTAAAAAGAATTGGGAAGACTGTGAAAGAAGTTATTCAAGAGCATATATACGGATACATTTATGAAATCTTTTGGTGTGAATTACCTGGGTTATTAGCTACATAATTGATCTAGAGGTAAATTTATAAAAGGTCAAGAAGAATATCAAAACTTACACCATTATGTAGGTCCCATTTGCACCTTTATAATGGTATGCAAAATGCAAAAAATAGAGCTCATATGCTCCTTGTGGAGCTAATCAAAGTTTTAGTCAAACTAGTCAAAGTAGGTCAAAGTTGGTCAAACTATAGAAATTGATTATTATAGAATGATTCAAGAATAGTCCCAATGAAAAAAACATCTAGATAGCTTTTTGGTGTATTTCATGGTTCACATAATAGATCTCATATGTGCAAGTTATTGCATGTTGAAGATCAAATCGAGTAAGTAAAAAAATTAGGGTTTGAACAAAACATCCAGTTGGATGATAAGTGGTGAGTGGATGACAAGTGGTGAGTGGATAACAAGTGGTGAGAGGATATTAGAGCACGTGGTGGGTCCTCAAGTCACCATGTGGCTTGCCACCAATTATTTTACCATGGTCTAATTTTATATTATTTCTTGAATGTTCTAAACAAACTAAATAGCCATACCATTTCTATGTACATGCCATGTAACTCTACATTCCATGTTTCACCAACATCCTTACCATGTGTCATACACTAAATTCCATGTGACCACATATTCCATTCATGTTTCATGTCTTAGCTTCCATGTTTCATGCCTAAACATCCACATGAATCCCCAAACATCCATGAAATCACCACATACTTTCTAAACCCCACTAAAATCCATGTCATTGCCAATTACTTGGCATGTGATACCATAATTTTTGTGGTATTTAAAAATTTATAATAGTTACCCACTTACCAGTGTGGGATTATTGATATACATAAACCACCAAAAATGTAGAGGATGGGTTTCAAACCCTTATCACTTGGATAAAAGGATAAGTGTCCCACCATCAAACCCATGGTAGGGAAAACTATATAAAGTGTTGAAAACTTGTATTTGAATGCATCAAAAAGATTAACATCCAATGTTAAAGGCATAAAGAAGCTTGTGTAGAGGGAACTAGAGGAAAAATCACAAAAAAATCTGAAAAGAGACTAAGATTATTTTTGCCTAAAGAATAACTTTGTAGTTGTTCACTTTTCATTTTAGAGACATTTGTAAGTACATTTCCTAATACATTAGTTGATGTTGGATCTAGAGACGTAGGCCTTTGTGCCGAACTCCATTATCAAATTATGTGTTGAATGTTGTAAATTATTTTATCAAATTCATGTTTTGTAAGTCAATTTTTTTAAATTATTCTATAAATTAAAATTGTAATGCAAAATTAAATTACGTTAACATAATATTGCTTTAAGTTTATGGATAAGTTTGGTATCAGAGCAGTTAGTGTGCTGGGTTAACTTTTATTTAGGCATTATTCTAGTGCATCAAGTTTGATATTAGAACTAAATTTATGGGTGAATTTGTGATTTTATTATTTTAATCAAAATCAATTATTGTAGAACAATGGGTCCAATGCTAGCTCATATTCAATTGTTACTGAATTCCATTATCACTGTGATAATGCAATTCCTACAAGCCAAAGAGTAAAGTTGGCAAGCGGTATAACAATGATAAGAGCATCAAATCAAGATGTTCTAATAGAGCATTATTGCACTATGAGTAGAACTATAGCAAAAAAATTGACAGAAGAAGAGGATGCATGAATATTCAAAGATTTGTGGACATTATGCCTAGTGAGGTCATATTCTTGAATAATGCTATATTCTACACCCTAGTTAGGTTCCATTATGGTCTAGAAGATGGAATGAGGAGAGAGGCAAGGCACTAGTTATATCTAGTAGCAGTCAATCAATATGACCAATAACACCTTTTCAAGTAACTCCAGAGTCTCTAATGTGATAGTTCTTGTCGATGGAAGTGCCAGATATTGTACTATGATTTGAATAAACTCAAAGGTAGAATTGCACTACTATTGTTGAGGGGAAGTTCATGCAAATCTATTTTAACTAGAGTTTTGGAGCTAGCTATATTACTGAAGGTCTTGGACAATGTCTACAACTAAGGAATCTTCCATTACCCCACACTAAGAAATTTAGAGGAGCTAATGGCATAGTACATGGATATGTGACTCATTATGGCATCCTACATTTTGGCATTAAAGGATTATTATTTGATCAAGTATCTCTTGACAAAGTTATCGGAGAAGTTGAGGATATAACTTTGGCACATTATAATCTCATATCTTAACATGTTAGAAACACTACATCAGGAGAAGGAATCCAACTAAAAACTAATCATACCTACAAGACTTAGTTTGGGACAAGCCAGAAAACAAAAGTACATTCTAATTATAGTAGTGATTCTTCTAATTCATATACTCCTGCAAGTCCTATCAACGAAAATGATGTTGTAAGTCTGGAAGTAAATAATGATCCAATTATCAATGTATCTTCATATGTACATTCTAAAGATAAAAATAATGAAATCAACATTTATAGCTATATTGATAATGCTAAAGATGTTGAATGTACTAACCTTAAACATTTATTGAATTCATGTGTTGATACATTTGAAAAGCACATGAAAGGAATAGGTTCTAAGCTGCTAACTAAAATGGGATTCGAAGGAAAAGGCCTTGGCATTAATTGTCAAGGGATTGTCTAGCTAATCCAAATGGCAAAGAGACTACTCCATGCATGATTAAGATATAGAGGTGAAGGACAAATGTCCTAAGATGCTGAGTTAAAGGATTACTTGAACAACAAGCTAGATCATCTCAAAGAGATAGAAGTACTCTTTGAAGATGCAATCATTACATTGGATGAATAATCTTCAAATTATTCATCAAGGTATAAAAATAAGAAATAATCAAATGTATTTTTTTGATTATGCACAAGAGAGTCCTAAAAAGGAATTTTAAGAAAACTAAAAAAATGAGGTTACCTAAATAATACATGAAACTGAGTTTTTACTTCAATGTTAAGGGGAAAATGCTAAAAGAAGATAAGAAAATTTATCCAAAACCTAAGGAAAAGGTTTTAACTACATCTTCAATGAAGTAGAAGATAGAATCTTGTTAGATAGAACCTAAGATAACATCAACAAAGGAGACGGTAGTCAATGAAAAGCTGACAGTACAAAAATTGACACCTTAAAAAGGTAAGCAACAATTCTTTAGTCAAACATTCAAAGATAGATGCTATTTTTGATTAAAAATTATCAAAAGAATATAATCTAAAAAGATGTTGTAGAAACCCTATGTTTGGAAACTAAGCAACATTTCCAACCAGATTCTCTAGATATAATAAATGATGATAATAGTGTATATGTAAGTAAAACCAATAAATTTGGGTTTGCTATTACCTCCCACTTTTTAGATGAAATTGAATTAGATGTGGTTACACTTTAGTTTAATGACATTATCTTGGGTAAACCATACTTGTATTTGAGATATGTAACTTTTTCCAAAAAGGAAAATCAGTATAGCATTGCAAAAGATTGGATAGAATATCTCATGCAAGTACATCGACAATAACCATTATAGGTAAATGGTGCCTTCAGTGTTATTTTAATCATATGTTGTAGACAAGAGCATTGTAGGGTAACATAAATATGTTGCCATGAGAAGCATCAAGAACAACTCAAGAAACAAGTTGTATATTTTAATCTATATGTTTTAGAGTGTACAAACATACATATATATTTCCTTCATGCTTGTAAGACCTGACTATAGGGATTATTTATAAATGTATAAGACCCAAGTATGGACAATGTTTTTAATCATTACAATGTTTATAAAGACCCAAGAAGGGCAACATTTGTAAAAACTGTGTTGTTGGGTAAAACCCTAAGCATACAATTGTAAAATGGTGATAATTATAAAACCAAGTAACATGCAAAAGTCCAAATCAAAAGACCTGAAACTAACTAACATTTAGGGAATCATCTAAGCTAGAGTTAAGAGCCAAAACCATGAAAATATCCTCACATGGAGTACCAGGTCCAGTAATAGCTTTTTGAGGACAAAAATCCCTCTTAGTGGAGTAGATTGATCTAGAATTCAATTCAAAAAGGGTCTTGAAACATATCAAAACTTGCACCATTTCTAGGGCCCATTGATACCTTTCTAATGGTATGTAGAGTTCAAAAAAAGAAGCTCATATGCTCCTTATGTAGTTAGTCAAAGTTCCAATCAAACTAGTCAAAGTAGGTCAAACTATAGAAATTGATCATTATGGAATGATTCAAGAATAGTTCCAATTCAAAGAACATATCAAGAGATTTTTGGTGCATTTTATGGTTCATAAAATGGAGCTTGTATGCACATGTTATCATGCATTGAAGATCAAATCAGGTAAATAAAAAAATGGGGTTTGAATAGAACATCCAGTTGGATGACAAGTGGTGAGAGGATATTGGACCATGTGGTGGGTCCTTAAGCAACCATGTGGCTTTCCACCACTTATTTTACCATGGTCTTATTTTATATTATTTCTTGTATGTTCCAAACAAACCAAATAACCATACCATTTCCATGTACATGCCATGTAACTCTACATTACATGTTTCACCAACATCCTTTCCATGTGTCATACACTAAATTTCATGTGACCACATGTTCCATTCTTGTTTCATGTCTTAGCTTTCACGTTTCATGCCTAAACATCCACGTGAAGCCCCAAACATCCATGAAATCACCACATACTTTCCAAACCCCACCAAAATCCATGCTATTGCCAACTACTTGGCATGTGATACCACAAGTTCTGTGGTATTTAAAAATTTATAATAGTTACCCACTTACCAATGTGGGATTATTGATATACATAAGTCACCAAAAATGTAGAGGATGGGTTTCAAACCCTTATCACTTGGATAAAAGGATAAGTGTCCCACCATCAAACCCATGGTAGGGAACACTATTTAAAGTGTCAAAAACTTGTATTTGAATACATCAAAAAGCTTAGCAACCAATGTTAAAGGATAAAGGCATAAATAAGCTTATGCAGAGGGAGGTAGATGTAAAATCACAAAAAACTCTGAAAAGAGACTAAGGTTATTTTTTCCTAAAGAACAATTTTGTAGTTGTTCACTTTTCATTTTGGAGATGTTTGTGAGTATTTTCAAGCATTTTTCCCAATACATCGGCTGATATTGGACCCAAAGTTGTAGGCCTTCATGCTGAACTCTGTTATCAAATTATGTGTTGAATGTTGTGAATTATTTTGTTAAATTCATGTTTTGTAAGTTAATTTTTTTAAATTATTATATAAATTAAAATTGTATAGCGAAATCAAAATCAAATTACATTAGCGTAATAATTCGTTAAGTTTATGGATCAATGGTTATCCCAATTGGATTATTATTATAATTAGCTAAGAAGGACAAATTTTCTAATTTAGATAGAATAAAAGTTAGACAACCCATGGAATCTAAATACTGTTTGGACCCATGTTGTAGAACATTGGGATAAGACTACCATTGATGGTTACATCATATAATGCACTATATAAGGGTATTTGGATTTTGAAGTTACACAGGACTTGTTTGTGATAGAAATCCAAGGAAAGTTTCTTCAACAACTACCTACTTTAACCAAGATGTTAATTGTTAAAAAGTCCATGGTGCTTACCCCTACCAGCATGGAGAAGTCACTTTAGGCATTATGGGTGTGTGTGTGTGATGTAATAATGAATGATGTAGATTTGAGTAAAGTAACTTTAACCTAAACCCAAAATATGGATAACCCATAAAGTCAAAGTGAGAAGAAATTTTTGGGATTAGAAAGATAACTACGACAACAAAGAAAATTGAATAAATCAATTAGTCTAAATTTAAATATGAATATGAATAGGAGTAAAATAGAGGATGTTGAAGAGAGTGGAGCCTAGAGAGAGGATATAAAATTTATAGAAATTGGAGAATGTGGAGATTATGTAGAGCAAGGAATGGAAGGTCCCAAGAAGGAAGATAAAAAAAATTGAGATAGAGAGGATATGGATCAGAGTGGAGAGAAAAAAGAAAGTAGGATAACAATAAAATAATTAAAATATATGAGTAGTTCAGAGTTACAATAAAGGATATTATTTGTCCAGGGAAGGACTATTCTCTAGAAGAAGTTATGCACACTCACAGAAGCATCATAGGTTCAAGATCATAGACAAAATAAATTATAGACATGGATCATTCATTTCAAGAGTACACATCCCCTGAGCCAAATCTATCATTAGAAATAAAAAATCAAAGTATAGAGGAAGGGATAAATAGAAATTGGTTTGAATCATTTACAGATAATTTTCTAAACTTAACACATAAACTAAGAAATAAATAGACAAGAAGAGGTTAAAAGAGGATAGATTCAATTTTAAAACTAACCTTAAGACACTCATAAAAACCAATGCACAAAAGATAATAGGAATAGTTAAAAGTACACCAAACATGGAATTTAACATAGTAATGTTAATTTATTTAACTCCATATGATGGGTATTTTAACCCTGAACAATATTTATTAACCTATGATATGAAATGGCAAGTTAAGGGAGTGATCGTTCAAGATGTGAAGAAGTGCAAACGCATAGGAGCCTTAACAGGTCAAGATCTAAAGTTAATTTATAAAAGGGATGTTGATTTCCTAGGACTTCAACAAGTTAAAGATCATTTAATAATAAAATAAAAGATGAAGTGTTCAAGTCAGACCATTCAAGATCTTAAGGAGATTCAACAGCAAAGCAGAGAATCAATATGGAATATGATCACATATTTTTAGATGTAATGAATAGATTGATTTTATCATGGAAGATAAAGGTAAACCTATTTGGTTTGTAGAATGACTATGATCAAGAAATAGATTTTACATTGTGAAGTCCTAGTTTCTAACTAAGACTGATGCTCAAGCAACTATGCTCTAGGTTGAATAGATTGAAGATTATGGAGATGCTCCATCAACTAGTTATAAAATTTAGAAGAAGATATTAGTTTTTCTCAAAAATATGGATGAGCTTCATGAAATCAATAATCCCAAGTTAGGTCTATGGTGTATGGAGTGTGGTAAGGAAGAAAATCATAGGAATTATTTTCCTAAATTCAAAATTGATTTCTATGACATATGCAAAGTACTAGGACATGCAACTTCAAAGTACCATTTACTGTAGTAGTATATTAAAAACCCACTAAACTTGTCTTGTAATTTTTTTAAGTCAATTAACCATGATGATAAAATTTATTGTGATTTCTAATAAATAAAGGAATATATCACCAAAAATATCTATGTTGTCACATTGAAACATATACCTACTACAAATCAAGGTATTCTAGGAACAGAGGTGGAAATGGCTAATGTGACACAAGGTGGTCCTAGGTGGATGCAATTGTATCCTTAATATCAAACCCATGGTTTGGATGGATGGACGTCATCATATCTAAATTATAAATATTATTACTTATGGAATACTTCAGGTCATCAACATTAATAATCAAATTGGGCTCCAACATCACCTTAATGATAATATGGTGGATATGACGTGCAATAACAACAATCGAGGGGTTTGAGGGGAAATAATTGTAAGGTTAGAGTTTTTAGTAAAACTAAGGAGCATACATGGGAGGATACCATGGGGGATAATAGGGAAATCAAAATAATGATAACCAATAAACACATCAACTAATCTAGTGTTATCTGTGTGGTGAATATAACCACTTCACATGAAACTGCTTTACTAATCCTTAAATGAAAATGTATTTTGTATATTATAGAGTTTTAGGACAATATCATACATAATATTATCTATTATTATAAAAATAGAGGAAATAAAAACCTATGTAAGATGTAAATATGATAAATTTTCAACCTAGGGAGAATGCATTCATGCAAGCAGTCACTAGGAAATAGTACACAGAGAAATTATTTCCACCATTAAAGATGCCACAAGATCAAAGAATCAAGAGGGTCCAATAGGATAAGTATCTTAAGCTTGAAAGCTAAAATGGTTTGGTTTTTCAAGTGTCACAAGTCCTACAATATATACAATAACAAAATGCGTCAGAAGGGGATGCTACAACTATAGTTGCTTAAATGTATGGGTAGATTGTGCACATAATGCAATAAGAAGGATTAGTGACTCCATTAACAGATTTAATGAAGCTCTTGAGAACCTTAATAAGTGAAGATATTTTATAAAACATTAAAAATTTGGTGCGTAATTTGTTTGAGTGTGTATAATGAGGGAAATGACATACTGACAAGGTGGTATGGTATGTAAAAACTAAAAATCCATCGGATGTTGAATCTACAATGGATATTAAACTCATAGGGCATGAGGTACGTGATGTTGTATTTGAGTTTGGGAGTAAAATAAATATGACACCCAGATCTACATGGGAGGATATAGGTTGACCAACATTGATTTATAGTCTAGTTACTCTCAGTCATATAGAATATGGAAGAGTAGAACCAATTGGATGACTAGAAGATGTAAAAATCAAGGGTGTTGACTTAAGCTTATGAGGATATATTTAGGCAATTGAGATGAAAATTGATGAGATCCATTATCCTCATTTGGTTAGTATGAAATGGGATTACGATCATCAAATTATTATCAATATGGTGCAAAAGCAATTGGAGGTGTACCAAGGAGATAAGATAATTGTGATATTTTTGAATAAGTCTGAGCATAAGCCATATGTTATTCCTAGAGAACCTAAATAAACTAATGCATATGAGGATAATAGTTAAATGTGAATGCAGATAAAAAAATTCTATGTGAATAATGGAATCTCGATTCTTCAATACTAAACCAACACATTAAGTTTAATTGCATCCAACTGAATAGTTTGTATATAGATCAGCTACAACAATGTTGCATGCACATGAGTTTTAGATTAAATAATGTAGGTTACATTTTATGTGATCACCAACTTGGTCTAAAGTAGATTTATTATATAATATAGGGGTGATAGCTATGGATTAAATATATCCTACTCTAGGAGGTAGCTTACCTTGGGAAGTGACATCTTTGATAAGTGGTGATTCAAATACACATATGTTGAATTGGGTCTAGGGTGATCATGAGGTGAGAACACTATTAATGGTGTCTACCACTAAATATAAACAATTGAAATAATTTATAATTAAGTATCTCAATCAATTCATCTTTCAATTGAAGCAACATGTACTTAATGGAGAGTAGAGAGTTAGTACACTCAATTATGTGTTAAAGGTAATTGTTGAAACATGGTGGGTAGTTCATAGAAAAACTCAATTACTTAGGGATGTCACATGCTAATTATATTGAGCATGATTTCAACTACCAAACACTGTTATAATAGATTGGTTGTTCTTTCAAGAAGGATAGTGTCTAGAGTTGTATATACACTAGTGCATAGACATATGGTCTACTCAAGGTGTTAAACCTAAATATTGGGTGCATGTTTTTAGATACACTTTGGTATCAATTCCAACCACTTGTTATATGGATCAAGAACACATGCAAGAAACTAAATATTAGGCATGAGTTCAACAAGACTTTATCCAAGTGTTTGTTTTTGAAGATGAAAATCTTGTATTGTATAATGATTTACAAAAATTAATTTTTTTTTATATCATGGGTGAGTGGAAGACTTGAGTACTATGATAGACTCATCATCACATCAAGAAGCAACTTGTAATTTAAATACAACTATACATCAATATAAGGATAGTAAAAAAAATAGTTTATTACATAACCTTGTAAAAATATCCAAGATAAGTTGACATAGTCCAGTGATAGTGATGAGGATAAGGACTTGATTGCCTTCTTGAAATTAATACGATAAGATGAGCTACCAAATGTTCAAATCATAGAACAAACTAAGGAAGAAAAGTTGTGAATTTTCAATATTCTATAACACGAAATATACAAAAATCTATAAGAATCCATTCCTAGTGAATATAATAAGATATACCATAAGCCACTGAATAAAATTGTTTAGAGTATTGTAATAGAGTATGTTCTCAATCTTACAACTTTGAGTGATTACTAGACATAGAATGAAATTTTAGAAGGGTTGCAACTGTTGGAGGACTATCATGATGTTTTTCCTATTAAGATTAACCTAAGGTGATTAATTCACCAATGTTAAAAAATGCAAATGAGTAATTTATCATTATTCATCATAGGTAGGTTAAATATCTAGTTTGTTATTCAAACTATCTATATTGTTTATTTAGGTATATTGTAACTCCCACAACATATTTGAGAGGATTAATGTTTGTAACCTTATTTCATAGGGATCATAGGATAATGCCCTCCCTATTATATATATATCAAATATTTTTTGGTATATAGTTATGTATCAATACTTATTTGTAAATCTTTTCAAGTCAAAAAAAAAAAAAAAATTATCTATCTATAAGATCTGGTATGAGAGCCTGAGAGGTTTCTAACCCTACCATGTGTTAACAAAAAGAGGGAGGAGCTTGAGCACTCCCACACTAGTTTGAAACATCCCATAAATCTTGGACCAATTTAAATCTACGCATGTTTTCAAAAAAATATAACGTATTCTAGATAACATGTGGTGTTGGAATATGTTGAAGATGTGTCATAGGACATTAGAGATTGGCATTGGAAGGTTATTATTAATGTTTCTATACATATCATAATACTACAGCTATGTAGTCCATAAAAATGTGTAGATATTTAATATTTTAAGCTATGTTATAAAGGGGTGTATTCCAAAATCAAAGGAAAAGTCTACATTCCAAAGCTAATGTCCCAACCAAGAGCACCACCTCAAACAAAAGAGTACTAAGGTTGGTGGTTTTATTATTGTTTTTAGTCCATGAATTTAAAAATAATAATTTATGAACTTTAAAACTATACAAAGGTCAAAACACACTTTCTTTTTATAAAACCACCATTCCTATCTCAAAACTACCTATAAAATAAATCCTTTGCTTTACATTCTCTCAAAAATGACTTATTTGCCAAACTCGTGGTATTGGGTAGGAAGGTGGTTTTCATTTAAAATCAAGATTTTTAAGCCATTAAATTTACAATTATCTCTTATAAACTTGATATGATTCATATGTAGGATGGTAGGATTGTGTTTTATCAAAGAAGAGGTGTGAGGTTCAATTCCCCAAAAATAACTTTTAGTAGATTTTTCTTTTCTGCTATCTTTGGCAATTTTGCTAAATTTAGTCATGACTAGGTAAAGTTAGATAGAAAAGTCTTAAAAAAAACTCAAAATAATCTAATTTAATTTTTATTGTATTTTATATTTCACTTAAATTTTAATTTTTTTCATTGTATTTCATAAAATCACATGTTAAACTCAAACATAACATTTGATAAAAGTTATGCCTCCAACTCACATTTACAGGTAAAGCCAATATGTTTGGGTTATTACATACATAGCCTAATATAGATACAATAATGACACATGAGTATAGAACCTATAAATCATTCGGGAATAATAAGGGAACATGTACTCATAGCCATCCCTCCATTACCTATTTGTTATAATTGAAAGGCATAGATCATAAAGGTGGAATTTCCAAGTATATAGAGAATTTACGCTCACATATGAAGAATTATATATAATTAGGTGCTAATGATTGTATGAACCCATTTTATTACTATATAGATACCATGTACTAGACTCTTTCACATATGTTAACACCTATTTCATGTATCAATGAAAATATAAAAAGGGCGAGCTTCTTCCATGTATTGACGAGTATATAGGATTGATGCATATATAGAAAAGTCTAGTATATCGGTCTGATGGTATATAGAAAGGGAGATATAAATACTTAGAGTGATAATGAACCATTACATCATTCACAATCTTGTTCATGGTTGTACAAACACCAAAGTTATTTCTATCAGATTCTTAGTTACTCAAAGGCAAAAACTACTCTACTTTGAAGATAAAGATCACAACAAAACTGAAATTTGAATAAATTTGGATTATTTTAGATGGTTCCTACACCCAACATGCATCCAACATTGAACATCAATGTAAATATGACAAAGCCAATCAAAAGGCAAAATTGATCATAATGTGTGGGGTATCAAATGTAGGGTAACCACACATCTGTGAAACCAAAAAAACTAAAAATGATTGGAACAAACTACAAACATTATATGAGGCCAAAAAAGAGAGTACTATTATGCATCTATAAATCCAACTTCACTCTCTCAAATTGAGACCAGGTGAAAAAGTAGAGGTTTTTTTTAGACATTTTGTAACATAAAGGGCATCACTCCAATCCTTAGGTGAATAGTTTCATATGACTCTCTTGTAACCATTGTTTTGATAGCTTTTCCACCCTCATACAAAATATTTGTGACTACTTTGATTGTCATAAAACAAAAACCAAGTTTTGAAAAATTGGTAAATATGTTACAATAAGAAGAGTCTTTCAGTACTCAATAATAAGAACATGTTCTTGCTTCTTAGAAAGGTAATAAACCCATCAAGTCTTCCAATCCATCATCAAAACAGGGTCCTTAGCAGAATACACAAATAAGTAAATCATAAAAATAATGTCTCATTTGTGGTCATAAGGGACATGAACTCAAATATTGTTGGTATAATACATTACAAAAGGGATATTCAAGTGGTCAAAGGCCCACTATCCAATAGTCATCCCCATCAAGTAAAATTAAACTGATATAAAAAACAAATTTGGTAGAATAAAATAAAGCACATGGTAATATTGCTAAATATGAACACAATGATGAAGATGCAAACTTCTTGTACTTTTCTAATTTCCATAAATAATCCTAATAAAGTGATATTTGGTGTGTTGATTTAAGTGCAACCTAACACATTATAGGATGAAAATACTAGTTTTTCACTTTGAAGGACACACCCAATAATAATAATGCCTATTTGGGTGATACATCATAAAATGTATAAGGAATCGACAACATTGCTTTGCCTCTTGGCACATAAACCTATAGAATCACAAATATATTATATGTACCTAGATTTACCAAGAATCTCTTATCAATTAGTCAACATTTAGACCATATTTTAAAGATTGAATTTGACTGTAAAGGTGGAAATAAAATGTGTTTGATTGGAGATAAATCCAAAAACTCAAAACATTTTGCATGAGCATCCAATGTGATTTGAATGTTTCATTTAGAATAATAATCAAGCACTTGTTGTAAAGGACACTAACTCAACACAATTGTGGCACAAAATTTTGGTCACATTAGCTCTGGATAACTTGATACACTCTATTGTTTTGACATGGTAAGAGGGTTACCACCTATTTTAAAAGGTACAATAAAATTTTAAAACTACTTAGCATGTAAATAACATAGAAATCATATTAAGAAAACTACATATCAAGCCCATCAAAAACTTGATCTAGTACAATTGATCTATGTGAATTGATGACACTTAGTAATGTTGAATTTAAGTAGGTCATGCTTTTGTTGATGATTTCTCTAAAAAAAATGTGGGGTTATCATCTAAAATTAAAAAGTCAAGCCTTTGAAACTTTAAAAAAATTTAAAGTTATTGTTGAAACATAGACTGGTTAGAAAATTAAAACCCTCCACTTAGATCCTAAGGTAATTCACTGATAATAAATTCAAATTTTTTTAATAATAAAATGACATTCATCATCAAATGACATCTCCAAAAAACCAAAATAAAATGATGTTTCTCAACAAAGAAATCGTACTATCATGAAAATGGTGTGATCTATGCTACATAATTTAGGCATGACAAAGGCATTTTGGGTAGAAGCAATCAAACCATAATATATCTACTTAATAGAGTTCTCACTATAGTTATTGATGGGGTAACACCATAAAAATCATGGTCAGAGTGAAATACATATATAACACATCTTTACATTTTTGGATGTCAATCAAGTATGCACATTATAAAAAAGGAGAGAACTAAAATCCACATGAAGATATAAAACTATATTTTATTATGGTATAATGAATAATCACTTACCTATAAACTAATGGATCTGAAGACCAGGAAAATCTAAACTAGCAACGATGTTGAATTTTTTGAAAATAAAAAAGAATAAATTCTTCTACAAGCTCATCTAGCTCTATATAAAATGCAGAAGATGGAAATCCCCTAGATGAAGACAATAATGGGATCAATGATTCATCTACAGGTATCACTCAATGTATTCCTAAAAATTATATAAGTACACTAAGAGATCCTAAATTGAATGGTGTTATAGATACTTCTACTACTAGAATAAGAACTCATTATATGTCTTGAAGAGAGATCAATTTGGCCTTAATGAGTATAATTATTGAATATGTTAAGCCATATGTAGTTCAAGAAGCCCTACAGTTAAAACCTTAGAAATATTTCACAAATGTATAATATAACTCACTAATAAAGAATAAAACATGGCATCTTGTAGACCTTACAATAGGAAAGAATCCAATTGGTTGTAAATGGATCTTCAAAATAAAGTACAAAGCAGATGACAGTCTCAACAAGCACAAGGCAAGGTTGTAAATGGGAATACCAAAAAATAAAACATTGATTATGAGGTGACATTTGATCCCATAAGTAAGATCAAAACTATCAGGATGATTTTTTCTCTAGTCACATAGTTTGGTTGGAAATTCCATCAAATAAACATAAAAAGTGCCTTTCTTAATGGAGACTTACAAAAAGAAGTATGCGTGACTCAACCATAAGGTTTTATAATAATTAGAAAACAAGATAAAGTTTGTAGACTTGTAAATTAAAAATGGAAATTTATAGGAAGAAGTATACATGACTCAACCAAAAAGTTTTTTCATACTTGGAAAATAAGATAAAGTTTGTAGCCTTGTCAAATCACTGTATGGTCTTAAATAGGCTCCCCAAGAATGGTATATAAAAATTGATGAACATATATTGAAACATGGATTTAAAAGGAGTATACATGATCTTAATCTCTACTTCAAACAATAAGGTGGGAGATAATGATCATTTTATATATGTCAATGATCTAGTCATCACTAATAGTTGAATAAAGATGATTGAGTCAAAAAATAATGAGACAAATTGATCATTTGACATGATATCTTGGAATTATACATTATTGTCTTGGTTTAAAAGTTTGGCAAAGAGAAAACCACATATTTTTATCTTATCTCAAATATGCAAGGACAAATCTCAATAATTTTTGCATGATAGATTTCAAACCAATTATAAGACTTTAGTTGTCTTGAGTATATCCATCACCATAGGTAAATACAACTCTATATTGACAGTTGATAGGAAGTCTCATTAAGCTAGGGCTGATTAATTCACCATTATTAAATAAATGTAAATGAGTAATTTATTATTATTCATTATAGTATGTCAAATATCTAATTTTTTATTCTAACTATTTATATTGTTCATTTTAAGTATATTTTAACTCGCACATCAAATTTGGGAAGATTATTATCTATAATCCTATTTTATAGGGATCATAGGATAATGCCTTCCCTATTATATATGGAATATTTTTGGCATATAGTTATGTATAAATACTTTTTTATATCTTTTCAAGTTGAACAAATAAAATATTTTTTGTTTGTAAGATTTACCACTAAATTTGTAGAGTTGAAAGGGGTAGATCCATCATTGGGGGAGATGCACATTAAACTCAAAGAGTGTGCACTAGCTATAAATAAGCACCCATATAGAATGAATACCTACATAAATTTAATGATGAAGGTTAAGATAGATCACATTCAAGAAAAAATTATCATTTATCTGATTGAAAAGGTGTATTGTGTAAGTCCTATGGTTGTACAATCTAAAAAATTAGGTGAGATTAGGGCATGTAGAGATTATCGTGCATTGAATTATGCTTGCATCAATAATCCCTTTCTAATACCTTGTATTGATGAGGTTATAGAATTAGATGTAGGAAATAAATTATATTTATTTATGGATGGATTTAATGGCTATCATCAAATTCTCATCATAGAGAAAGATCAGGTCAAGACAACATTTACAACTGAATGGGGATCTTTTGCATATAAGGTAATGCCATTTGGTTTAAAGAATGCTCCAACTCTATTTTCTAGGGCTATGCTAATTAATTTCAAGTATTTTATTCATGATTTCTTAAAATTTTTTTTATTCAAAGATCACCTATCAAAACTGTGACTAATGTTAGATGGCTACAAATCTCTACAAATTACATTAAATTTGAATAAATGCTTGTTTTTCACACTACTCGGTGTTTTGTTGGTCCATGTAGTTTGTCATGAAGTAATTTTTGTTGGTTAAGCTAAAATTATATTCATATTAAATAACACTAGAAACTGCTAATAATGTTCATAGCATATATAAGGAGTCTACCAAAAATGAGTTGGGTGTCATCCAATGAAGGGTGTAAAGAATAAGTAATGACTTCCTTGGTTTTCAAAGAAAAATCGGTAGCTCTAGTGTAGAGATTTCAAATATTAACTTCAATTACCAAAGAAACAATAGAAACTAAAACCATTCCCACAATCAGTCAAAACCTTCACCCAATAAATTTCCTAAGATCAACATCTATAAGATATCACTCCCAAACTGGTGTTAGGTGCATAAAACCTACACTAGCAGGGATGTTGAATTTTTTGAAAAGAAAGAAGCATAAACTCCTTCTACAAGCTCATATGGATAAATATAAAATGCAAAAGATAGAAATCCCCTAGATGAAGAAATAACATTGAGAGATGTAAAAACAACATAGCCCAGGATAACTCAGCGGTTAGGTATGCTAGTATTATCCATACTTAACCTCTCATATTATAAAGCATCATTAATGATTAAAAGTACATTTTTATGACCTTAAAACAACATTGAGAGATTTAAAAACAATGGTTGAACCCTAGGATACCAATTGATAAAGAAAACATATACCCAACTAAATTTATTACAAAACTACATCAACCAATACAAAATATATAAACAATGATAACTAATGTTACAAGTATGAGAGTCAATAAGTATTATAAAACTTGTTTCAAAATAGCTAAAAGATAAAAATCCATCTTAGTGATTTACATATAACATCACAAACATCTATTACATCAAAAAAATCATGGCTAGAAACTATTCCACTTGTTCCACCAAGTATTGTCAAAATTGTATAGGTAACTTAATTACCTTGCTATAAAAATCTTGGTAGCCATGTACAACCAAAAAATCCTTAATATATCCTAATTGGTTTCCATATATACCCAATATAAGTCTATAATATTATATAGGTGAATACACAAATTCAAACATTCTACATTATAGAAGAAAAGATCCTTTTATAAATATACCAAATGAGTTATTAACAATTTTATCTAATTTATATTGAAGTAAAGTTTATTCCTTAAGAGAGTCAATTTCTACCATAGAAAAATGAAATACAAACAAATATTTTAAATAAAAAATGAGAGCTTAATTAAAACAAACTTTAAACTGAGTTCCCAAGAGATTATAAATAAATTCAATAGATTCTTAAGCAACCCAACTAGGGTTTTCCCATTTTCTAAATACATACACGTCATATACTCTCAAAATGAACATGATAATTAAACAATGTACTTATATAAATATTCAAACAAACTAAGAAAGAGGATATACCATAGTTTATAATAATCACACCACTCAAATATAACCATTTCTAGATAAAATAAACATTTTTACATGCTTTAAAACATATACCCAAAAAGATATCATAGAAAAACGAAATGGTTTATTGTGTTGGCCATTTGACTCAAAGTATAGAAAGGAATTTAAGAAGAGAAATTGAACATGCTTGAATTCAAAATCATAGCCTGCCATGCATACCCCATTTCACATTTTCCTTCCCTAATTCAACTCATGTCAGTTAAGCACATGTAGTAAGATGACTGCACAATATTTTATAAAAGTTACAGGGTATGCCCTAGTGCAAATGGATTATTGGTAATAATACCTCTAAACAAAAGTATCAACCCCTTTCGATGGATGCACCCATGGTTCTAATATCATCTAATGCAACACATAACAACTACCATCATATGCTCCCAAGCTCTCCTACAAACCCTAGTGTGCCACTTTGTAGTGTCCCAACCATAAATTTATGTTTCCTCCCAATATCCTTTATGCCAACACAATTATTAAGTTTCTCCCATGCTATAAATTTTTTTACACTAGATTTATTCATAGTGTAAAATTACATAATGACACTATAATTGTTTATACATGATCTCTTTAAAACAAAGACAAACTTGACAACATGAATTTATCTATCATAATTATACCCATGTCAAACTTGTTTAGAGTGTGATTTTGTTTAGGTGTATCTAGAGGTCAAATAAAAGTTTAAAATAGCTCATAGTCAACCTATATAGACATATTCCAAATCCAAACTTTTAAAATTATGTTATAGTAATAAAGTGATGTAATTTCTTATTTTTTGTATTTATTTTGCATAACCTAATTCATATATCACTTTGTATTTTTACCATTATTATCTAATTAGGTATATATAAATTATGTAATTTCTTAGATATATTGTTAGATATATCTTTTTAATAGTTTAATCTTTATTTTGTATAAAACTAGAATTAGGGTAAACATAGTATAGTGGACCCTAACTCCTTCAATCATTCAACATAGGGTTTTACAAACCTTCATTCCCTCAGTTTTTTTTTATTTCATAAATTTTTATATTTTGATCTTAATATTTATTCAACCTTCCTATCCATAGGGTTCATATATCTTTGTGTGTTCATTGCTTAGTTTTCATCATATTTTACATTAGAAAAATTGATGAGAGGACTATGTCTTTCTTGGATGCTATGATTTTTTTTAATTTCAAAGGATAATGAAGTTAATGTCTAAATCAATAAATCTTTCAAATAAAAATTTCTTGCAAACCCTAACAATTTATAAAATGATGCATAAATCTAATAAGGTAATTAATGCAAATGTTTCTCATGTAGAAACCCGTAGGGTTTGCACTTGTATTCTTAAATCTTCTATGTTATGTAAAGAGTGTTTGAATACTACTCCCATGAGAAATAATATATCTATGATCACATCAATTGTGATACTTAGAATTTAAATAAACCTACCATGTGTACAACCATTACTAAACATGATTTAGTGACTATGATGCATGGTGTAGCCATTTTGCAAAGATAGTGCATATTTTATCTTTGGAATGATAAATATTTGAGGATAACATGATAAACAATATAATACCTTATATCCCTATCCCAAAGGACATATTTGACATAAATTTTTACATGATTTTATCTTTATAAAATTTAAATTATTTGATGGTCAAGGAGATTCTCGAGTGCACCTTTATTCAACATTAACTTTTATAAGTGATTATGAGGACTATTCTTTGATGATGATTAAGTTTTTTCATATAAATTTGGTTTTTTATGCGTTACATTGTTTATATTCTTTTCCAAGTGGTTCCCAAGAATCAATGGTATATTTAGAAAAAGTCTTCCTAGATCAATACATTACCAACAATGGACCTAGAACTACATTCAAAAGTATTCAACATCTTACATAAGGTCCCAATGAACAAATGAAAGACTACATATTTATAATTTTTTTTGTCAAATGAGGTCATTTATTTATCAATCATTTTATATTCAAATACAACATATCTTCATCAATATCATAATAAAACCTACTAAGGACAAACTACTTAGATAACTTACAAACCATTCACTAATCTCACACATAAAGACACCATTCTAGAGAAAAAATAATAAATAAAACCCAAAATCCACATCAAGTACTAGGGGATAAAAAAATATAGTACTCATAACTAATCCAATATTTCATTTACTACCAAGGTAAAATAAGCATTACAAGACATTGAAACCATTAAAACCAAACCCATGTAATGTTTCAAGAATTAATGCACTATACTAAAGGACTTGATGGACAAAAACTTGGTCAAATTTCCTTTTATGTGCAAAATATTTTCAAACCATAGGCCACCATCTTACAAAGACAAATATTTTTTTTCGTATCATATGAAAATGGGGCAATCAATAAATAAATGCATTAATTTGAGAAACAAGATTCAAGAGCTAATTCACAAAGGAAAAATTATGTTTCCTATTCAAAATTTCCTAGGAAAGGGAACTATTTACAAAGAGGATGATCCTCCTAAAGGTACTTTCAAAAAAAAAAAAAAAACTTCAAGACCAATGATCAATATTTATGTAACCAAAATTCTGATGATGATGATTATATATATTATGATGAGACAATTTAGTGGGATACCAAGAACCTCCACTACATAAATTAATGATTCAAAGGCATAACATGATATTAAATGCATACATATTACAAAATTTTACTTGTACTATAATTTTGTTTTCTATATTTTAATTTAATATGGTTTTAATGCATCTAATCATTTACTTAATAGTATTACCACATATTTAGAGTCCAAGTATATATGACATATTTGGAATTTGACACATACTTGATTGAAGTAAACATTGGATTTAAGCCTCATCATTCATGGTGGTTCTCTTATTTATGTAGTTTTTTTTAACTTATTTCATTCCACTTTTGGCACTTACCATGTCACATATATAAATTAATGACTACACTTTGAGCAATACTTATACACTAGTCATACATAAATCTAGTGCTAAAATGATACATCATTATACACAGTTTATTATGTGTATTAAATATCAAAATTATAAAGTATAAAAAAATATTAGATCCAAAAACACAAAAAAATCATAAAAGGTAAAAAATATCAACAATGTCTTTACCTTTATCTTGTCATATGATGGATATCATCCCTATTTTATCTATACTAGAGGTATTTATATTCATGTTTCCATGAGATCCTCTCATGGCATGCATTGAGTGGGTGAGAAGTAGGGTATTAAACTTATATATGATTAGGGAATTATTCATTCCTCATCTATATGGAGGCATTTCTATACACTAGTAATTATTACATAGTGATATCTTTCTAGCTTTTTCTCGATATATTATATCGAGCTACTTTACATAGATCATATATCTTGCTTTTTTCCTTACATAGAGTATACATATATTAATTATTTACATCTATACATGAATTTATTGGATGTCATTATTACATGGTTGAGTGTGTTTTATACTACTTTCCTTGTGATTAATATTTGTTTCTCTATTACACCTTGGTATCTTGCCATCCATATTTAAATTACTAGGATTTGGGTCTCATCAACACACATTTATTGTACCATAGTATTATACATAGATTTATTATTATATAAGTCATGCCTTATATGTGGCTTTCTCCTAGAGATTTATTTCATTATTTTCTCTTCCTCAATTGATATGTTGGCATTTACCTTTTATTTTCATCGATATTCTTCTAGACACTTGTTTTATGTTGATTTATATGTTTTGTTGGCCTTGTCTATTTTATTATTTATCCCATTTTAAGCCCTCACATTTGTTTCCTGATGATGGTAACACATTTACCAGTATTTTAAAAAATAACATGCTTTGATTTTTTATGGAATCCATTGCTTAGAATCCTCTGCATCTCATTTCTCTAGTCACGAACCTTGATCCTATCTTTTCAAGTGTGATATCATGCATTCTTATGTTATTTATCTATCTTATTCAATACATATTACTAAAAAACAAAAAAAACATGGATTCATACACAATCATATCTACTCACCTATGGGGCATCATTGTTGGGAGTGGAAAAAGGCTACCAAAATTACATAATGTAATTGATAGACACGTGTGACTTACACTATTTTGTCTCTTGTATACCTTTTTGTATGTACTCAAACCTTGTAGGCATAAAAAAAGGATTTAGAATGTGAAGAGTCTTTCCTATATATGTAGTGAAATGTTGGAATATGGAGCGACATAAATTTGTAAAACTCTATATGTAATGCTTAGTTGTATTGTGAAATGGTTCTAATGTGATAGAGATTAATATATAGTTCTGAAATAGTTTCCATTGTATGTATTTTATTATTGTTCTATGCATAGTGATGCTCTATTTTTTAAATCTGTTAGTTATGTTGATTTTTGTGATGGTTTTGTATTTAATAAGTCTTTGGTTCATGCCTCCCTTGTTGTGTTTTAGTTAATTAATGGATATGTTCAATTTGAGTTTTAGTCTATTAAATTATTTTGTCATTTATTGCACAACTATCCATGTAATAGTATATTCTGATGGATTTTACAAGAGTCTCTACTAATAATGGGGTGGTGAGTGTGGACTCTTTTGTTAAACAATGTTGAGCTGGTTACTGGGACAAAGAGATTTGGAGAGATGGATAGATGAAAGAATTAGAAATTTTGTAGAAGAAAAGTAAAAAGATTGGGAAGGCTGTGAAAGAAGTTATTTAGGAGCATATATACATATACATTTATGAAATCTTTTGGTGTGAATTACCTGGTTTATTAGCTACATGGTTGATCCAAAGGTCAATTTATAAAAGGCCAAGAAGAATATCAAAAATTACACCATTATGTAGGTCCCATTTACACCTTTATAATGGTATGCAAAACACAAAAAATGGAGCTCATATGCTCCTTGTGTAGCTAATAAAAGTTACAGTCAAACTAGTCAAAGTAGGTCAAAGTTGGTCAAACTATAGAAATTGATTATTATGGAATGATTCAAGATTAGTCCCAATGAAAAAAATATATATATATAGATTTTTGGTGTATTTCATGGTTCACAAAATAGAGCCCATATGTGCAAGTTATCGTACGTTGAAGATCGAATCGGGTAAATAAAAAAAATTAGGGTTTGAATAGAACAACTAGTTAGATGAAAAGTGGTGAATGGATGACAAATGATGATAAGAGATTTGACCATGTGGTGGGTCCTCAAGCCACCACGTGGCTTGCCACCAATTATTTAACCATGGTCCAATTTTATATTATTTCTTGAATGTTCTAAACAAACCAAATAGCCATACTATTTCCACGTACATGCCATGTAACTCTACATTCCATGTTTCATCAACATAATTACCATGTGTCATACACTAAATTCCATGTGACCACATATTCAATTCATGTTTCATGTCTTAGCTTCCACGTTTCATGCCTAAACATCCACATGAATCCCTAAAAATCCATGAAATCACCACATACTTTCCAAACCCCACTGAAATCCATACTATTGCCAATTACTTGGCATGTGGTACCAAAAGTTTTGTGGTATTTAAAAATTTATAATAGTTACCCACTTACCAATTTGGGATTATTGATATACATAAGCCACCAAAAATGTAGAGGATGGGTTTCGAACCCTTATCACTTGGATAAAAGGATAAGTGTCCCACCATCAAACCCATGGTAGGGAACACTATATAAAGTGTTGAAAAATTGTATTTGAATGCATAAAAAAGCTTAATAGCCAATGTTAAAGGCTAAAGGCATAAAGAAGCTTGTGTAGAGGGAACTAGAGGCAAAATCACAAAAAATATTGAAAAGAGACAGGTTATTTTTACATGAAGAACAACTTTGTAGTTGTTCACTTTTCATTTTAGAGACATTTGTAAGTATTTTTCAAGTGTTTTTCCTAATATATTAGCTGATATTGGACCTAGAGACGTAGGCCTTCATGCTGAACTCCATTATCAAATTATGTGTTGAATGTTGTGAATTATTTTATTAAACTCTTGTTTTGTAAGTCAATTTTTTTAATTATCCCATAAATTAAAATTTTAAAGAAAAATCAAATTACGTTAACATAATATTTCTTTACGTTTATGGATCAATTTGGTATCAGAGTAGTTAGTGTGCTAGGTTAACTTCTATTTAGGCATTATTCTGGTGCATCAAGTTTGATATCAAAACTAAATTTGTGGGTGAATTTGTGATTTTCTTGTTTTAAGCAAAATCAATTATTGTAGACCAATGGATCCAATGCCAGCTCAGATTCAATTGTTACTAAATTCCATTATCACTATGATAATGCAATTCCTACAAGCCCAAGATTAAATTTGGAAAACAATGGAGCATCGATAGGAGCAACAAATCAAGAGGTTCCAATAGAGCATTGTTGTACTATGAATAAAACTATGCAAGAATGTCGACAAAAGAAGAGGATGCATGGAGCTTTAGAGATTTGTGGACATTATGCCTAGTGAGGTCATATTGCTAAATAATGTTGGATTCTACACCCCAGTCAGGCTCCATTATGGTTTAAAAGATGGAACAAGGAGAGAGGCAAGGTGCCAGTTGTATCCAGTAGCATTGAATCAATATGACTAATAATACCTTGTCAAACAACTCTAGAGTCTCTAATGTGATAGTTGTTATTGATGAAAGTGCCAAATATTGTACTATATTGTGAATAAACTCAAAGGTAGAATTTCACTACTATTGTTGAGGGGAAGTTCATGTAAATATATTTTAACTAGAGTTCTGGAACTAGTTATATTATTGAAGGTCTTGCACAATGTCTGAAACTAAGGACTCTTCTGTTACCCCACACTAAGACATTTAGAGGAGTTGATGGCATAGTATGTGGATATGTGAATCATTATGGCATCCTACATTTTGGCATTTGAAGATTATTATTTGATTAAGTATCTATTGACAAAGTTTTAGGAGAAGCTAAGGAGATAACTTTGGGACATTATTGTCTCACATCTCAGCATGTTGGAAACACTACATCAAGAGAAGGAATCCAATTGAAAACTAATCATACCTATAAGATTTAGTTTGGGACAAGCCAAACAACAAAGGTACATTCTAGTTATAGCAGTGATTCTTCTAATTCATATACTCCTGCTAGTCCTATCAATGAAAATGATGTTGTAAGTCTGGAAGTAAATAATGATCTGATTATCAATGTATCTTCATATGTACATTTTGAAGATCAAAATAATGAAATCAACTTTTCTAGCTATATTGATAATTTTAAGGATACTAAATGTACTAACCCTAAACATTTATTGAAATCATGTGTTGATAAATTTGAAAAGCACATGAAAGGAATAGGTTCTAAGTTGCTAACTAAAATGGGATTTGAAGGAAAGGCCTTAGCATTAATGGTCATGGGATTGTCTAGCTACTCCAAGTGGCAAAGAGACCACTATGTGCATGATTAGGATATGGAGGTGAAGGACAAATGCCCCAAGAAGCTGAGTTGAAGGATTACTCGAGCAACAAGATAGAACATCTTGAAGAGCTAGAAGAAGTACTCTTCAAAGATGCAATCATTACATTGGATAAAGAATCTTCAAATGATTCATCAAGGTATAAAAAGAAGAAATACTCGAATGTATTTTTTTATTATGTGAAAGAGAGTACTAAAAAGAATTTTAAGAAAACTAGCAAAATGATGTTACCTAAAGAAGACATGAAGTTATATTTTTGCTTCAATGCTAAGGGGAAAATGCTAAAAGAAGATAAGCAAATTTATCCATAACCTAAGGCAAAGGTTGTAACTGCATCTTCAATCAAGTAGAAGATAGAATCTTGTCAGATAGAACTAAAGATAACATCAGCAAAGGAGACGGTAGTCAATGAGAAGTTGACAATATAAAAATTGTCACCCTAAAAGGGTAAGCAACAATTATTTAAAAGAATAATTGTCAAGAATTCAAAGATAGATATTATTTTTGATAAAAATTATCAAAATAATCTAATCTCAGAAGATGTTGTAGAAACCCTAGGTTTGGAAACTAAGCCACATTTCCAACCCTATTCTTTGGATAGAATAAATGATGATAATAGTGTATATGTAAGTAAAACCTATAAATTTGGGTTTATGATTACCTCCCACTTTTTAGATGAAGTTGAATTAGATGTGGTTCCATTTTAGTTTAATGACATTATCCTGGATAAACTATACTTGTCTTCGAGAAATGTAACTTTTTCAAAAAAGGAAAATCAGTATAGCATTACAAAAGATAAGATAGAATATCTCATGTAAGTACATTGACAGTAACCATTATAGGTAAATGGTTCCTTCAGTGTTATTTTACTCATATACGTTGTAGACAGGAACATTGTAGGGTAACAAAAAAATGTTTCCATGAGAAGCATCAGGAACAACTCAAGAAACAGGTTGTATATTTTAATATGCATGTTTTAGAGTGTGCAAACATACATACATATTTCCTTCATGCTTTTAAGACCTGAATTTAGGAATTATTTATAAATTCATAAGACCCAAGTATGGGTAATGTTTATAATCATTATAGTGTTTATAAAGACCCAAGAAGGGCAACATTTGTAAAAACTATGTTGTTAGGTAAAACCCTATGAGGGCAATTGTAAAATGGTGATAGTTATAACACCAAGTGACATGCAATAGTCCAGATCAGAAGACATAAAACCAAATAACATTCAAGGAATCATCTGAGCCATAGTTGAGAGCGAAAGCTATGCAAAGATCCTCGTATGGAGTACCCAATCTAGTACTAGCTTTTTGAGGACAAAAAGCCTTCTTAGTGGAGCAGATTGATTTAGAATTTAATTTAGAAAAGTTATTAAAACATATCAAAACTTTTACCATTTATAGGGCCTATTGAGACCTTTCTACCAGTATGTAGAATGCAAAAAATGAAGTTCATATGCTCCTTATATAGTTAGTCAAAGTTCCAATCAAAGTAGTCAAAGTAGGTCAAAGTTGGTCAAGCTATAGAAATTGATCATTGTGGAATGATTCAATAATAGTTCCAATGTAAATAACATCTCGAGAGCTTTTTGGTGCATTTTGTGGTTCAAAAAATGGAGCTTGTATGCACAAGTTATCATGCATTGAAGATCAAATTAGGTAAATGAAAAAATGGGGTTTGAACAAAACATCCAGTTGGATGACAAGTGGTGAGTGAACGATAAGTGGCAAGTGGATGACAAGTGGTGAGAGGAGATTCGACCATGTGGTGGGTCCTTAAGCCACCACGTGGCTTGCCACTAATTATTTTACCATGGTCCAATTTTATATTATTTCCCATATGTTCTAAACAAACCAAATAACCATACCATTTCCATGTACATGCCATACAACTCTACATTCTATGCTTCACCAACATCCTTTCCATGTGTTATACACTAAATTTCATGTGACCACATATTCCATTCATGGTTCATGTCTTAGCTTCCATGTTTCATGCCTAAACATCCACGTGAAGCCCCAAACATCCATGAAATCACCACATACTTTCCAAACCCCACTAAAATCCATGTTATTGCCAACTACTTGGCATGTGATACCAAAAGTTTTGTGGTATTCAAAAATTTATAATAGTTACCCACTTACCAATGTGGGATTATTGATATACATAAGTCACCAAAAATGTAGAGGATGGGTTTCAAACCCTTATCACTTGGATAAAAGGATAAGTGTCCCACCGTCAAATCCATGGTAGAGAACACTATATAAAGTGTCAAAAACTTGTATTTGAATGCATCAAAAAGCTTAGAAGCCAATGTTAAAGGCTAAAGTCATAGAGAAGCTTGTGTAGAGGGAGTTAGAGGCAAAATCATAAAAAAATATGAAAAGAGACTAAGGTTATTTTTGCTTAAAGAATAATTTTTTAGTTGTTCACTTTTCATTTTGGAAATTTTTGTAAGTATTTTTCAAGCATTTTTCCTAATACATCAGCTGATATTGGACTCGGAGATGCAGGCCTTCATGCCAAAATCCATTATCAAATTATGTGTTGAATGTTGTGAATTATTTTGTTAAATTAATGTTTTGTAAGTCAATTTTTTTAATTATTAAATAAATTACAATTGTAAAGCAAAATAAAAATCAAATTATGTTAGCATAATATTGCTTTAAGTTTATGGATCAATGTTTATCCCAATTGGAATATTATTATTTTTAGCTAAGAAGGACAAATTTTATAGTTTAGATAGAATAAAAGTTAGACAACCATGGAATCTAGATATTGATTGGACCTATGTTGTAGAAAATTGGGATAAGACTACCATTGATGGTTACATCATATAATTCATTGTATAAGGGTATTTGGATTTTGAAGCTACACATGACTTGTTTGTTATAGGAATCCAAGGAAAGTTTCTTCAACAACTACCTACTTTGACCAAGATGTTGATTGTTAAAAAGGTTGTGGTGCTTACCCCTACCAACATGGAGTAGTCACTTTAGGCATTATGGGTGTGTGTGTTATGTAATAATGAATGATGTAGATTTGAGTAAAGTAAATTTAACCTAAACAAAAAACATGGATAACCCATAAATTCAAAGTGAGAATAGAATTTTGGGATTAGAAAGATAACTACGATAACAAAGAAGATTGAATAAATTAATTAGTCTAAATTTAAATATGAATAGGAATAGGAGTAAAATAGAGGATGTTGAAGAGAGTGGAGCCTAGAGAGAGGATACAAAATTTATAGAAATTGGAGAATGTGGAAATTATGTAGAGCAAGGAATGGAAGGTCCCAAGAAGGAAGATAACAAAAAATGAGATAGAGAGGATATGGATCAGAGTGGAGAGAAAAAAAAAGTAGGATAACAATAAAATAATTAAAATACATGAGTAGGTCATAGTTACAATAAAGGATATTATCTATCCAAGGAAGAATAATTTATGCATAATAAAAAAAGCATCATAGGTTCAATATCATAGATAAAAGAAATTAAAGACATGGATCATTCATTTCAAGAGTACGCATCCCCCGAGCAAAATCGATAATTAGAAATAAGAAATCAAAGTGCAGAGGAAGGGATAAATAGAAATTGGTTTGAATCATTTATAGATAATTTTTAAAAATTAACACATAAACTAAGAAATAAATAGACAAGAAGAGGTTAAAAGAGGATAGATTCAATTTTAAAACTAGCCTTAAGACACTCATAAAAACCAATGCCCAAAATATCATAGGAATAGTTACAAGTACACCAAACATGGAATTTAACATAGGAATGTTAATTTATTTAACTCCATATGATGGGTATTCTAACCTTGAACAATATTTATTAACCTATGATATGAAATGGTGAGTTAAGGGAGTGATCGTTTAAGATGTGAAGAAGTGCAAACTCATAGGAGCCTTAACAGGTCAAGCTCTTGAGTTAATTTATAAAAAGGATGTTTATTTCCTAGGTCTTTAATAAGTTAAAGATCATTTAATCATAAAATTCAAGATGAAGTGTTCAGGTTAGACCATTTAATATCTTAAGGAGATTCAAAAGCAAAGTAGAGAATCAATATGGAATATGATCACATATTTTTATATGTAATGAACAAGATTGATTTTATCATGGAACACAAAGATAAACCTATTTGGTTTGTAGAATCACTATGATCAAGAAATAAATTTTCCATTGTGAATTCATAGTTTTTGACTAAGAATGATGCTTGAGCAGCTGTGCTATAAGTTGAATAGATTGAAGATTATGGAGATGCTCCATCAACTAGTTATAAAATTTAGAAGAAGATATAAGTTTTTCTTAAAAATATGGATGAGCTTCATGAAAGTAATAATCCCAAGTTAGGTCTATGGTGTATGGAGTGTGGTAAGGAAGAAAATCATAGGAATTATTTTCCTAAATTCAAAATTGATTTCTATGACATATGCAAAGTACTAGGACATGCAACTTCAAAGTACCATTTACTGTAGTAGTATATTAAAAACCCACTAAACTTGTCTTGTAATTTTTTTAAGTCAATTAACCATGATGATAAAATTTATTGTGATTTCTAATAAATAAAGGAATATATCACCAAAAATATCTATGTTGTCACATTGAAACATATACCTACTACAAATCAAGGTATTCTAGGAACAGAGGTGGAAATGGCTAATGTGACACAAGGTGGTCCTAGGTGGATGCATTTGTCTCCTTAATATCAACCCCATGGTTTGGATGAATGGACGTCATCATATCAAAATTATCAATATTAGTACTCATGGAACACTTCAAGTCATCAACATTAATAATCAAATTGGGCTCCAATGTCACCTTAATGATAGTATGGTGGATATGACGTGCAATAACAACAATTGAGGGGTTTGAGGGGAAAAAATTGTAAGGTTTGAGTTTTTAGTAAAAATAAGGATCATACATGGGAGGATACCATGGGGGATACTAGGGAAATCAAAATAATGATAACCAACAAACATGTCAACTAATCTAGTGTTATCTGTGTGGTGAATATAATCACTTCACATGAAACTACTTTACTAAACCTTAATTGAAAATGTATTTTATATATTATAGAGTTTAGGACAATATCATACATAATATTATCTAGTATTATAAAAATAGAGGAAATAAAACCCTGTACAAAATGTAAATATGATAAATTTACAACCTAGGGAGAATGTATTCATGCAAGCAGTCACTGGGAAACAATACACAGAGAAATTAATTCCACCATTAAAGATGACACAAGATCAAAGAATCAAGAAGGTACAATAAGATAAGTATCTTAAGACTAAAAGATAAAATGGTTTATTTTTTCAAGTGTCACAAGTCCTAATATACATACAACAACAAAATATGTCAGAATGGGATGCTACAACTATAGTTGCTTAAATGTATGGGTAGATTGTGTGCATATTGCAATTGGAAGGATTAGTTACTACATTAATATATTTATTGAAGCTTTTGAGCACCTTAAGAAGTGAAAATATTTTATAGAATATTAAAAATTTGGTGCATAATCTATTTGAGTGTGTATAATGAGGGCAATGACATACTGACAAGGTGGTATGGTATGTAAAAACTAAAAATCCATGGGATGTTGAATCTAGAATGGATATTGAACTCATAGGGCATGAGGTAATTGATGTTGTATTTGAGTTTGGGAGTAAAATAAATATGATACCTAGATCTATATGGGAGGCTTTTGGTTGACCAACACTGACTTATAGTCTAGTTACTCTTAGTCTTCCAGAATATGAAAGAGTTGAACCAATTGGATGACTAGAAGATGTAAAATCAAGGGTGTTGACTTAAGCTTATGAGGATATCTTGAGGTAGTTGACATGAAAATATATGAGATCCATTATCCTCATTCAGTTTTTATGAAATGGGATTACAATCATCAAATTATTATCAATACGGTGTACAAGAAATTAGAGGTGTACCAAAGAGATAAGATAATTGTGATATTTTTGAGCATAAGCTATATGCTATTCCTAGATAACCTAAATCACCTCATGAATATGAGGATAATAGTTATTTAAAGGTGAATGTAGATAAAAAAATTCTATGTGAATAATGGAATATCAATTCTTTAATCCTCAACCAACACGTCAAGTTCAATTGCATCCAACTGAATAGTTTATATACAAATCAGTTACAACAATGTTGCATGCACATGAGTTTTAGATTAAATAATGTAGGTTACATTCTATGTGATCACCAACTTGGTCTAAGGTAGATTTATTATATAATATAGGCGTGATAGCTATGGATTAAATAGATCCTACTCTAGGAGGTACCTTACCTTGGGAAGCGACATCTTTGATAAGTGATGAATCAAATACACATATATTAAATTGGGTCTAGAGTGATCATGAGGTGAGAACACTATGAATGGTATCTACCACTAAATATAAACTACCAAAACAATTTATAATTAAGTATCTCAATCAATTTATCTTTCAATTGAAGCAACATGTACCTAATGGAGAGTAGAGAGTTAGTGCACTCAATTATACGTTAAAGGTAACTGTTGAAACATGGTGGGTAGTTCATAGAAAAACTCAATTACCATGGGATGAAGCGTGAATTTTTTTTAGCATGATTTTAGCTTCCAAACACTGTTATAATAGATTGGTTGTTCTTTCAAGAAGGATAGTGTCTAGAGTTGTATATACACTAGTGCATAGACATATGGTCTATGCAAGGTGTTAAACTTAAATAGTGGGTGCATGTTTTTAGATACACTTTGGTATCACTTACAACCACCTATTATATGGATCAAGAGAACATGAGAGAAACTAAAGATTAGGCATGAGTTCAACAAGACTTTATCCAAGTGTTTGATTTTGAAGATGAAAATCTTGTAGTCTATAATGATTTACAAAAATTAAAATGTTTTTATATCATGGGTGAGTGGAAGACTTGAGTACTATGACAGACTCATCATCACATCAAGAATCAACTTGTAATTTAAATACAACTATACATCAATATAAGGATAGTAAAAAAATAAATAGTTTATTACGTAACCTTGTAATATGATCCAAGATGAGTTGACATAGTCCAGTGATAGTGATGAGGATATGGACTTGACTTCCTTCTTCAAACTTGTAAAATAAGATGAGATACCAAAAGTTAAAATCATAAAACAAAATAAGGAAAAAAAATTGTGAATTTTCAAAATTCTATAACATGAAGTATAAAAAAATTCTACAAGAATCCATTCCTAGTGAATATAATAAGATATACCATAAGCCACTGATAAAATTATTTAGAGTATTTATCAAGCTTATGACTTTGAGTGATTACTAGACGTAGAATGAAATTTTATAGGGGTTGCAACTATTGAAGGACTATCATGATGTTTTTCCTATTAAGATTAACCTAAGGTGATTAATTTGCCAATGTTAAAAAATGTAAATGAGTAATTTATCATTATTCATCATAGGTAGGTTAAATATCTAGTTTGTTGTTCAAACTATCTATATTGTTTATTTTAGGTATATTTTAACTCCCACAACATATTTGAGAGGATTAATGTTTTTAACCCTATTTCATAGGGTTCATAGGATAATACCTTCCCTATTATATATATCAAATATTTTTGGTAAATAGTTATGTATCAATACTTATTTGTAAATATTTTCAAGTCAAAAAAAAAATATTATCTATCTGTAAGATCTGGTATGAGAGCTTGAGAGGTTTCTAACCCTATGAGGTGTTAACAAAAAGAGGGAGGAGCCTGAGCACTCCCACACCAGTTTGAAACATCCCATAAATCTTGGACTAGTTTAAACCTATGCATGTTTTCAAAAAAATATAACCTATTCTAGATAACCTGTGATGTTGGTCTATGTTGAAGATGTGTCGTAGGCCATTAGAGATTGGAATTGGAAGGTTATTATTAATGTCTTTATACATAGCATAATACTATAGATATGTAGTCCATAAAAATGTGTAGATATTTAATATTTTAAGTTATGTTATAAAGGGGTGTATACCAAAATCAAAGGAAAAGTCTACATTCCAAAGCTAATATCCCAACCAAGAGCACCACCTCAAACAAAAGAGTACCAAGGTTGGTGGTTTTATTATTGTTTTTAGTCCATGAATTTAAAAAAATATATTTTATGAACTTAAAATTTTTACAAAGGTCAAAACAAACTTTATTTTTCTAAAATCACCATTTCCTATCTCAAAAATACCTATAAAATAAATCCTTTGCTTTATATTCTCTCAAAAATGACTTATTTTCCAAACTCGCGGTATTGGGTGGGAAGGTGGTTTTCATTAAAAATCAATATTTTAAAGCCTTTAAGTTTACATTTATCTCTTATAAAATTGATATGATGCATATTCAAGATGGTAGGATTGTGTTTTATTAAATAAGAGGTGTGAGGTTCAATTCCCCAAAAATAAATTTTAGTAGATTTTTCTTTTCTACTATCTTTGGCAATTTTGCTAAATTTAGTCATGACTAGGTAAAGTTAAATAGAAAAGTCTTTAAAAGAAACTCAAAAGAATCCAATTTCATTTTTATTGTATTGTATATTTCACTTAAATTTTAATTTATTCACTGTACTTCATAAAATCACATGTTAAACTCAAACATAACATTTGATAAAAGTTATGCCTCCAACTCACATTTACAGGCAAAGCCAATATGTGTGGGTTACTACATACATAGCCTAATATAGATATAATGATGACATATGAGAATATAACCTATAAATCATTAGGGAATAATAAGGGAACATGTACTCGTATCCATCCCTCCATTACCTATTTGTTATAATTGAAAGGCATAAATCCTAAAGGTGGAATTTCCAAGTATATAGAGAATTTACGCTCACATATGAAGAATTCTATATAATTAGGTGATAATGATTGGATGGACACATTTTATTACTATATGGATACCATGTACTAGACTCTTTCACATATTTTAACACCTATTTCATGTACCGATGAAAATATAAAAAGGGCGAGCTACTTCCATGTTCTGACGAGTATATAGGAAGGATGCATATATAAAAAGGTCTAGTATATCAGTTTGATGGTATATCTAATACTTAGAGTGATAAGGAACCATTCAATCATCCATAGTCCTAATCATGGTTTTACAAGCACCAAAGTTATTTCTATCATATTCTTAGTTACTCAAAGGTAAAAACTATTCTACTTGAAAGATAAAGATCACAACTCAACTGGAATTTGAATAAATTTGGATTATTTTAGATGGTTCCTACACCCAAAATGCATCCAAAATTGAACATCAATGTTAATATGACAAAGCCAATCAAAAATAAAAATTGATCATAATGTGTGGGGTATCAGATGAAGGGCAACCACACATCTGTGAAACTAAAAAAACTAAAAATGATTGGGACAAACTACAAATAGTATATGAGGACAAAAAAGAGAGTACTATTATGCATCTATAAATCCAAATTCACTCTCTCAAATTGAGGTCAGGTGAAAAAGTGGAGGTTTTTTGTAGACATGTTGTAACATTAAGGGCATCACTCCATTCCTTAGAAGAATAGTCTCATATGACTCTCTTGTAACCATTGTTTTGATAGTTTTGCCACCCTCATACAAAGTATTTGTGACTACTTTGATTATCATAGAAAAAAACCAAGTTTTGAAAAAATGGTAAATATGTTGAAATAAGAAGAGTCTTTCAGTACTCAATAATAAGAACATGTTCTCGCTTCTTAGAAAGGTAATAAACCCATCAAGTCTTCCAATCCATCATCAAAATAGAGTCCTTAGCAGAATACACAAAGAAGTAAATCACAAAAATAATGTCTCATTTGTGGTCATAAGGGACATGAACTCAAATATTTTTGGTATAATACGTTACAAAAGGGATATTCAAGTGGTCAAAGGCCCACTATCCAATAGTCATCCCCATCAAGTAAAATTAAACCAATAGAAAATATAAATTTGGTAGAAGATAACAAATCACATGATAATATTACTAAACATGAACGCAATGATGAAGATACAAACTTCTTGTACTTTTTTAATTTCCATAAATAATCCTAATAAAGTGATATTTGGTGTGTTGATTCAGGTGTAACCTAACACATTATAGGATGAAAAGACTAGTTTTTCACTTTAAAGGACACACCCAATAATAATAATGTCTATTTGGGTGATGATACATCATAAAATGTACAAGGAATCGACAACATTTCTTTGCCTCTTGGCACATAAACTTGTAGAATCATAAATATATTATATGTACCTAGATTTACCAATAATCTCTTATTAGTTAGTCAACTCTTAGACCATATTTTGAAGATTGAATTTGAATATAAAGGTGGAAATAAAATGTAATTGATTAGAGATAAATCCAAAAACTCAAAACATTTTACATGAGCATCTAATGTGAGTTGAATGTTTCATTTATATTTCATTTAGAATAATAACCAAACACTTATTGCAAAGGACACTGACTCAACACAATTATGGCACAAAATGTTTGGTCACATTATCTCTAGATATCTTGATACACTCTATTGTTTGACATCGTAAGAGGGTTACCACTTATTTTAAAAGATAGAGGAAAATTTCAAAACTACTTAGCATGTAAATAACATAGAGATCCTATTTAGAAAACTACATATTGAGCCCATGGAAAACTTGATCTCGTGCAATTGATCAATGTGAATTGATGACACTTTTTAATGTTGAATTTGAGTAGGTCATACTTTTATTGATGAATTCTCTAGAAAAATGTGGGTTTATCATCTAAAAATTAAAAGTCAAGCCTTTGAAACTTTAAAAAAATTTAAAGTTATTGTTAAAACATAGATTGGTTAGAAAATTAAAACCCTCCACTTAGATCTTGGGGGTAATTCACTAATAATGAATTGATTTTTTTTTTTAATAATAAAATGACATTCATCATCAAATGGCATCTTTACAACACCACAATAAAATGATGTTTCTCAACAAAGAAATCATACTATCATGAAAATGGTATGATCTATGCTAGATAATTTAGGCGTGACAAAGGTGTTTTGGGTAGAAGCAATCAAACCATAGTACATATACTTCATAGATTTCTCACTATATTTCTTGATGGGGTAACACCATAAAAATCATGGTTAGAGTGAAATCCATAAATAACACATATTTGTGTTTTTGGATGTCAATCAAGTATGCACATTCTAAAAAAGGAGATAACTAAACTTCACATGAAGATAGAAAACTATATTTTACTATGGTATAATGAATAATCACTTACCTATAAACTAATGGATCTGAATACCAAAAAAAATATACACTAGCAAGGATGTTGAGTTTTTTGAAAATAAATAAGAATAAACTCTTCTAAAAGCGCATCTAGCTCCATATAAAATGTAGAAGATGGCAATTCCCTAGATGAAGACAATAATGGGATCAATGATTCATCTACAGGTGTCACTCAATGTATTCCTAAATATTATATAAGTACACTAAGAGATCCTAAACTGAATGGTGTTATAGGTACTTCTACTACTAGAATAAGGACTCATAATATGGCTTGAGGAGAGATCAATTTGGCCTTAATGAGTATAATTATTGAATATGTTAAGCCCTATATAGTTTAAGAAGCCCTACAATTAAAACCATAGAAATATGTCACAAATGTATAATATAACTCACTGATAAAGAAAAAAACATGGCATCTTGTAGACCTTACACTAGGAAAGAATCCAATCGGATGTAAATGGATCTTCAAAATAAAGTACAAAGCAGATGATAGTCTCAACAAGCACAAGGAAAGGTTGGTTGTAAATTGGTATACCAAAAAAGAAAACATTGATTATAAGGTGAAATTTGATCCCATAAGTAAGATCAAAACTATCAGGATGATTTTTTCTCTATTTACATAGTTTGGTTGGAAATTTTGTCAAATAAACATAAAAAGTGCCTTTCTTAATGGAAACTTACAAGAATAAGTAAGTGTGACTCAACCATAAGGTTTTATAATAATTATAAAACAAGATAAATTTTGTATACATGTAAATTAGAAAATGGAAATTTATAGGAAGAAGTCTACATGATTCAACCCAAAGGTTTTTTCATACTTGGAAAATAAGATAAAGTTTGTAGCCTTGTCAAATCACTGTATGGTCTTAAGTAGGCTCACCAAGAATGGTATATAAAAATTGATGAACATATATTGAAACATGGATTTAAAAGGAGTATACATGATCCCAATCTCTACCTCAAACAATAAGGTGGGAGATAATGATCATTTTATATATGCCAATGATCTAGTCATCACTAATAGTTAAATAAAGATGATTGAGTCAAAAAATAATGAGACAAATTGATCATTTGACATGATATCTTGGAATTCTACATTATTGTCTTGGTTTAAAAGTTTAGTAAAGAGAAAATCACATATTTTTATCTTATCTCAAATATGCAAGGACAAATCTCAATAGTTTTTGCATGATGGATTTCAAACCAATTAGAAGACTTTAGTTATCTTGAGTATATCCATCACCATAGGTAAATGCAACTCTGTATTGGAAGTTGAAAGAGAATATCATTAACCTAGGGGTTATTAATTCACCATTATTAAATAAATTTAAATGAGTAATTTATTATTATTCATTATAGTAGGTCAAATATCTAATTTATTATTATAACTATTTATATTATTCATTTTAGGTATATTTTAACTCTCACATCAAATTTGGGAAGATTATTAGCTATAACCCTATTTGATAAGGATCATAGGATAATGCCTTCCCTATTATATATGAAATATTTTTGGCATATAGTTATGTATAAATAATATTTTATATATTTTCAAGTTGGATAAATAAAATATTTTTTGTTTGTAATATTTACCACTAAATTTGTAGAGTTGAAAGGGGTAGATCCATCATTAGGGGAGATGCACATTGAACTCAAAGAGTGTGCATGATCTATGCAGATGCACCCATATAGAATTAATACCTACATAAAATTAATGGTGAATGTTTATCTAGATCACATTCAAGAAAAAATTATCATTTATTTGATAAAAAAGGTGTATTACGTTAGTCCTATGGTTGTACAATCTAAAAAATTAAGTGAAATCAGTGCATGTAGAGATTACCGTGCATTGAATGATGCTTTCATCAATGATCCATTTCTAATACCTTACATTGATGAGGTTATATAATTAGATGTATGACATAAAGTATATCTATTTATGGATGGATTTAATGGTTATCATCAAATTCCCATCATAGAGAAGGATCAGGTCAAAACAACATTTACAACTAAATGGGGATCTTTTGCATATAAGGTAATGTCATTTGGTTTAAAGAATGCTCCAGCTCTATTTTATAGGGATATGCTGATTAATTTCAATTATTTTATTTATGATTTATTATAATTTTATTTATTCAAAGGTCACCTATCCAAACTATGACTAATGTTAGATGTCTACAAATCTCTACAAATTGCATTAAATTTGAATTAATACTTGTTTTTCTTACCACTCGGTGTTTTGTTGGTCCATGTAGTTTGTAGTGAAGTAATTTTGGTTGGTTAAGCTAAAATTTTAGTCATATTAAATAACAATATAAACTTTTAATAATGTTCAGAGCATACATGAGGAGTCTACCAAAAATGAGTTGGATGTCATCCAATTAAGGGTGTAAAGAATAAGTAATGACTTCCTTGGTTTTCAAAGACAAATCGGTAGCTCTGGTGTAGAGATTTCAAAAATTAACTTCACTTACCAAAGATATAATAGAAACTAAAACCATTCCCATAATCAGTCAAAACCTTCACCCAATAAATTTCCTAAGATCAACATCTATAAGATATCCCTCCCAAACTGGTGTTAGGTGCATAAAAATGACACTAGTAGGGATGTTGAGTTTTTTGAAAAGAAAGAAGCATAATTTCCTTCTACA
Organism: Torreya grandis; assembly: GCA_037957365.1. Taxonomy (NCBI): domain Eukaryota; kingdom Viridiplantae; phylum Streptophyta; class Pinopsida; order Cupressales; family Taxaceae; genus Torreya; species Torreya grandis. The sequence goes on from JARHVA010000030.1 coordinate 4,119,034, forward strand.
AGCTCATATGGATACATATAAAATTTAGAAGATAGAAATCACCTAGATGAAGAAATAACATTGAGAGATGTAAAAACAACATAGCCCAACACAACATAGCCAAGGATAGCTCAGTGGTTAAATATGCTAGTATTATCCATACTTAACCTCTCATAGTACAATGCATCATTAATGACTAAAATTGTTGTTCCCAAAATTGAGAGATGTAAAAATAATGGTTAAACCCAACATTACCAACTGATAAAGAAAACATATAACCAACTAAATTTATTACAAAACTACATCAACCAATACAAAATATATAAACAATGATAACTAATGTTACAAGTATGAGAGTCAATAAGTATTAGAAACCTTGTTTCAAAATATACAAAATATAACAATCCATCTTAGTGATTTCCATACAACATCAAAAACATATATCACAACAAAAGAATCATGGCTAGAAACTATTCCACTTGTTCCACCAAGTATTGTTAAAACTGTACAGGTAACTTAATTACCTAGCTATGAAAATCTTGGTAAACATGCACAACCATAAACTCCTTAATATATCATAATTAGTTTCCATATATACCCAATATAATTCTATAATATTATATAGGTGAATACAAAAATTCAAACATTCTACATTATAGAAGAAAATATCCTTTTATAAATATACCAAATAAGTTATTAACAATTCTATCTAATTTCTATTGAAGTAATGTTTATTCCTTAAGAGAGTCAATTTATACCATAGAAAAATTCAATACAAACAAATATTTTAAATCAACAATGAGATCTTAATTAAAACAAACTTTAAATTGAATTCCCTATAGATTATAAATAAATTCAATAGATTCTTAAGCAACCTGTCTAGGGTTTTCCCATTTTTTAAATACATACACGCCATATAATCTCAAAATAAACATAATAATTAAACAATGTACTTATATAAATATTAAAATAAACTAAGGAAGAGGATATCCCAGAATTTATAACAATCACACCACTCAAATACAACCATTTCTAGCTAAAACAGACATTATTACATGCTTTAAAACGTAGACCCGAATAGATATCATAGAACAACGAAATGGCTTATTGTGTTTTCCATTTGACTCAAAGTATAGAAAGGAATTGAAGAAGATAGATTAAACATGCTTGAATTCAAAATCATAGCCTACCATGCATACCCCATTTCACATTTTCCTTCCCTCATTCAACTCATGTTAGTTAAGCACATGTAGTAAGATGAATGCACAATATTCTACAAAAGTTACAAGGTGTGACCTAGTGCAAATGGATTCTTGGAAATAATACATCTCAAAAAAAGTATCAACCCATTATCATGAATGCACCCATGGTTCCAATATCATCTAATTCAATACATAACAACTACCATCATGTGCTCCCAAGCTCTCTTACAAACCCTAGTGTGCCACTTTGTAGTGTCCCAACCATAAATTTATGTTTCCTCCCAATATCCTTTGTGCCAACATAATTATTAATTTTTTCCCATGTTATAAAACTTTTTGACTAGATTTATTCATAGTGGAAAATTATAAAATGGCACTATAATTGTTTATACATGATCTCTTTTGACTCAAAAGCCTTATTTATTGGTTTAATTATAGCACCAAGGATTATTTTTAATTGTGCCTTTATGACCAATGAGATTCTATACTCAATCTTCTATACATTAAACAAGAGGGGTATTTTACCATGGTCTACAACCCCACCATGCAACAATAATCTAAGATAATCTCAAATATCTCTAGTAATGAAAATCATGCCAAATTTACACTATAATAAATTAAGAGGCACAATTGGTCTAATGTCAATGATGGCCTTCAATTATCTAGAAGTAAGATCATCTCAATAAACGTAATATACTCAATATGAGTACATGAGGAAATAATATGTTTATCATATTTTTCTTAACCTAAAACAATAACATAATAAAGCTTTCTCTTGAGTTATTATCTATAAACAATGCAAAACATTATTCATAAGACTGATAATAACATAAGTACAACCTTCATAATAAGAATATATCCCATAACAAGATATGTGCAATTAACTAAAATTGGTGATGGCTACATAATAGGAGAATGAGGAATCAAAATGAAACATCCCTTGTAAAATCAATTCTTGAAAAATCCTGAATTCTATATTTTTTAATTTATTTTTTGAATTCTTCTTAGTTCAAAAAGATCATATAGAATAACTGATAATAAATTTAAATTAATATAGTAGTTTACTTTTAGAAAAGAAACCCTTATAAATTCTAGAAAATTTAGATTGCATAATAAAGACAAAATACCAATTTGTTTCTGATTTTTCCCGCTGAACCATAGCTCTAAATAACCCAAAATAGTACAATTGGCCTTTTTTAGTACATCAACCCTTTGAAAGTCAATGTAAAACCTTCAACTTCATTGTCTAACTTGTAATAATAGTGAAATGGATAGAAAATGTGATGCCAATAGTCAAGTATTGTACAACATTCTACAAATGTGACACCCATCCCTAGAAAGGGTATAACAACTACTAGAATTGATGTTGTGGTTTTTGGGTGGTACAGAGAGTCTTCTATCTACTGTGTTGCCACAAGGGCTGATGTAATTTATCATACTCAAAAAAAGTTTCCCTCAATGTGCCATGAGTTTCCATTGAAAGGGGATAGTTTAGCTTGGATGTATGACACCCTAGCCTTAGGGCAATGATCTGACCCTTAGATGTGATGCCCAACTATGAATCCCCTGACAACTAGAAAACTAAGTTTTATAGTTCTATTTTGCCTCCCAAAATTGAAAATGAATGGTGGCTTCCATCCAACCCTAATCTAAAAATAATATTGTTGATTTATACACTTATAACCCCTGTATGGAGCTAACTCAATAGATTGAAGGGGGTTCATCCTCTAATCCATCTGTATTGGAAGGTTTTCATCCTCATGCAACAATTTGAAAGAATTATAGATTCCATCATGAATGGTGAAAGTGAATAATCAATCATCTTCCATATTGATTGCCCCTTTGTTTTTTATGAAACTCACTTTTCCAATTTCACCCTAACCCTAAATTAATTAGAATTACTTTTTAATTAATTAAATACTACCAGATTGATCAAGAAGAAAAAATAAGGTATAAATTAACCCAAGAAAAAATTGAAGAACACATTTTCACACTTACTACACATATCATACCAAGTGACATCATGTTATCATCCCTCTCAAATTATGTTGAATTATAGGCATTGATAAGGAAGACAAAAACTCTATCAATAAATTCAATAGTTATAGTAAAACTATGTACACTTGGGTGGAACAACTATGAGTACATAGGCTAAAATATATTGATAAGAATGTGAAGGATCAGGTGAAAATTATGATTGAGTGTGTCAAAGTTATTTAAGACATCAAAAAGGAATTAGGAATGTGGAGATGAGTGTAAGGAAATCTAAAGGCTATGACCCTAGGCCTAGGAGGAAAACTAGTGGACAACCTACTTAAATGGATTTAAGAGGGTTATCAATTGAAGAACATTTATGAATGAAAAAATATGAAAGTGAAATGCATTCATATAATAAAGAAAATAATAAAGAGATAACCAATGTAGAACTCTGATAGCAAGATTTTATTATGCTAAGCTACGTACTATATCTAAGAGATCATATGTATAGTGTCTATGTACTTTATAACTTCATTCTTATATGTCTATATATAAATAATGTTAAGTATACATTATTATATAATGAAAGAAGATGAAACATTGCCTAAACTATTACAATAATTGGTAATATTTAGTTCATAAGCGAAGAGTGCAATGATGTCACTAGATATTATTATTATCAAGCTTGGTACTATAGTAGTGACACTACATGAGATATGTAGTAATGCAAAAGTGGAATTAGATCTAAAAAATTGGCACATAGGTGTGGAAACTACTGCTAGTGTTTTTAAGGTTAGCACAAAATTGTGTGTGTAATAGTGATAATATTTATTAAGGCCTAGTAACCCAAATCTTCCTAGATCAATCACCCCTCCTTAAAGAATAATGGTCCCCATTTCATGAAATTGTAGTAATAGATGTGGAAATAAATTGTCATCCTACACCTCTATAAATAATTTTCTTTTGGAATGCATTTGACATGATTTGATGATTTGGAAGAGAAGGATATTTTGTTGACGTGTCCTTTTAACTGGGTATCAATAACTTGAAATGATGATGTTTTAATGGGGATTGATTGATGTCTACTGAAGAGTCTCTGTAGTATATGAAGAATCAAACAAGGTTGGAATGTAGTGGCATAAGATTTCTATTTTGAAGAATAGATGCAACCCAAGGTAAGATGGAAAATTAAACTTGAAAGTGTTATCTCGTACTTGCTTAGTGATGGTATAGGGCCTACAATGAAGTGAAAAAATCTTAAGGTAAGGTATTATCAATCTCTCCTTCTACAGGTGTATCTAGACTCAATCACCAACCTAAAAGGTGTGTGATGTCTAATGCTTATCATGAATTATTTGTGTTTCACATAAGCCTATTATAAAATGGTTTATACTTGTTAAATATATTGATGTGATAAATTAATTGAACAACTTTGTTAACTTATTTTTTCACTGAAGGAGTTGATACTATTGATGATAGAATAGGATAAGTTATGTCAATGGGTGACAAAGTTTGGAAACCTAAGTAGGGTTAAAAAGTGTTGTATGCAGTAGAGTTGTGTAGAGATCTATTATATATGTGCTAAATGAAAGGCAAAACTTTAGTTTGTCTATCAGTTTATGGATGAAAAAAGTGGAATTATTTAATTTTATGTTTATCATACACTAAATCACTTTTCAAAAATGCTCAAAAATATTATATCCTTATCAGATTGGATATTTTATGGGATTCCAAAGTGGATCTAGACATGTTGAAAGTAAAATTGATCTATTTATAGAGATGATATTGCTTTATTACAAGGTATGTGAAATTACATCTTTAAGAATGTATCAACTACAACATAAACACAATCATTACCATGTTTAATAGTAGGGTATCTTGAGATAAAATACATGGAAATAGATTACCATAATATTTTTGTAACTGGTAAAGGTGCATATAAACCTTACTTCTTGTTAACTAAATTAGGTATTGCACATGTGGTACAAGACTTGATGTATTAGGTACATCAGCCCTAACATGTGGCTAAAAGAAGTACTTATACAACATAAAAGAGTCTATTCAAATATAAAATGTCTTACAACCTTTCTAAAATGAGCCCCCCATATTAGTTTATGTTTCTCTACCTCATGTAGAATGCACAAGTGCCCAAGGTGATATAAGAGTCCATAATGCAAGTAGAAATCTAAAACTAAATTATCATAGAGAAAATTTTGATAGGTATCTACAAAATCCATGTTTGATGGATACAATTATGACCATGTGATAACTTCATGGCCACATTCATCAAGTATAGACATGCAAGCTTAAAAAAGTGGATAGTTCAGATAATTTATGATAGGATTAGCCCTTCCTTCTTATGCTTGATGTTTAGGTGGAACTAAAAAAGATAAGAAGACCATTTTTGAAGTCATTCTTGCCACAACTTATTCTGAGTCTAAAAGAACTGAAGTGTATTGTGATATGTGTGGATCATAATAAAATATGATTCTTCCAATACTTACATGATTGAATGATGGCATAAAGCTCATTATCATAAGTTGGGTAATCTATTACCAATGAGGTGAATGTTTTTCTATGGTAAGTGTTGGAATGAAATTCTGCACCCTAGGACACCTTGTTTAAGTTCTTACAATTTGATGCAGCATTGAATCATCTCTCAAGTTGTGGATCAACTTGTAAGAGAGATGAATCTCTAGATTATGAGGACTAGCTCCCTAGATTCATCTTTAAGTGCCTATCACCTAATGTAATACTTGTTCATGAAAAGGGGTCAGAAGTTTGTATGAAATGGAAAATTAAAATAAAGAGGTGATACACCAAGACATATCCCACAGACTATCACACTCCTACTAAACAAAAAAAATTTCCAAGACTAATTATAGGCATTGAATGACTAAAATAATTACCTCAATATGAATGTAGTATACATAAGACAATCAATAAGATAACTGATCTAGGGGTAGATTACACACCATAAAGACAATTGATTACTTGAATAAGATTCTAGTACAATCAATACACTTCACATGCCCTATTAAAATGAGAACTCTTGCTTAAACATGAAGGATAAAGGGAAGTAAAGATGATATTATCACTTGGCTCCACTATTCATCACTCACACACTTAGACAAAATGTTCATAACTCAAAATTTGAATTATATGAAATTTTCAAAGACAAAATGTAATGTCATACTAGTAGGGCTTCACTATAGAAGTTGTGGTATCTTTTCAATAGCCAAAATGGCTTACATTTATAGAATTTGGAAGAAGAGAGAGAAAAGAGAAGTTGAAGAGGCACAAGGACAAGTGTACAAAGGTGAAAATTAGTTAAAATTCATGTAGATTAGGTGGATAAGGAGTTATGAAATTTATTTTCACATGATCACATCCCAAATAAGCCTCTTCTCCAAATGTGGCATTAAAACTCCTTAACAAGCATCTTTAGGTCTTGAAACTCCTTAACAAGTGGCAAGAGGCAAGAAGTAAGAATTTGATCATGAGATTTATTAGACAGTTATATATGCATCCTAAGGATATTTTAAGATCATATTGGATCATCTCAAACTGATACATCACCTGAAATCATTAATCCCACTCTTAGGTGTCACAAATCTCTACATTTGGCATAAGTCACTTTTGCCTCAAATGGTCCACTCAAGAATTTGACCTTATCAATGCATTTACTACTCATATAATGACCTCTTAGGCCATATATAACTTGAAATAAACTATTTTAAAGCCTCAAACAATCTCCAATGCTTCACCAAGCATCTATACCTATAGTTTAGGCCTATTCCCTTGTAACCCTACTTTTACACAAATCCACTTGTGTAGGGGAATGTACAAACCTTTATGAATAATTAAGGCCATTTTTGAATACCCTTTTCCTTCATTATAATATGTGTCATCTTTCATGGCTTTATACCCAAGGCAAGTGTAACTTTTGATCAGTTAGTCTTCCCAATTAGGCCTAATGAGGCCTCTTTAGCCTAGAAGACCAAAAATGTCCATTTTGTGCTCCCACTCATGTGAAATGTAAAAGTAACATGTGATTAAATTTTTTTACCTCCTTATCATCCGTCATGTCTAATTTTATCTCTTGGCCATTTGTATGGATCCCTATTCTAACATTAATTACTCTTTTTCGACCTATTTCGTACAACCCTATACTTGTAGGTACAAACTAGTGGCATGAGATGAACCTTAGGAGAGTCCTATAGGTCATCTTGATGAATTAAAATCATTAAAAATCCATTTTAGTGATTTTTTTCCCTTTCCTTCTGATTGGGTTCAAAATAGGCTTCTTGGAGGGTTTGGAACACCTTACCCTCTTAACAATAGTTCATATAGATGACACATTGAATCATTGAAATAATGGAAAAAAATTCAAGATAAGGACCACCTATAACTATTATCCCTTTCTTAGGATTCCATGCAATTTGTCTTTACATTACTAAGCTCTTAAAGTTGCTTCTTGGATTGGGAATGAGTTATTTAGGCTCCCCTAAGTGAGATTTGGATCCAATTGACCAATATTAGACTTTCATTTTCAAGGTGATGGTTTAAATACTTCATATTTACCTTTATAAATCTGACCCAAGTCATTGAGATGTTTTCCTAAGGCCCAAACTAAAAATGATCTCTCATTTGAGGTTAGGTTTGCATGTTGTCTCACTAGGTCTGCCTGCAGACCTCCTTGTCTAGGCCACTCTATCTATCTTCCAACATTATAGTTTATATTTTTATCTTGTATTAGGTGTGATCCAGATTATAAAACATTCCTCCAAGATTCATAACATCCCCAACTCATTAAATCATCCTTTTCTCACAATACTATTTGTGTTTTGCTTTGAAGGGAGTACCCCTATTCTAAGATAGAATAGGGGGTATCTACCCTATTTATTTGGGAAAAATGAGTATTATAGGTGTATTTTTAAGTGATAAGGACTCTCCATATCAAAATTTATCCCTTAGTTCAATGTTTTGACCCATCAAATCATCAAATTCCAAGATTGTTTACCTAACAGGTAGAATATGCAGGGTTGTCACTGGAGTGTATGTGCTTGATGAGGGTTCTAGCCTTATCTATCTTGTGACATATGGTAATGTCCTTGTTTCACCAAAAATAGATAAATTTCCATTCAAAACATCATTATTTTATGTTTCCCTTATACTTTTCGTAGTTAATACTAAGCACACTTGTCATAACTGTGACTATCTTCTTATTCTGACCCCTGTTGGTGTTTATAGGTGGTCATGGGTATGAAATAGGTCTTATATGATGATTCAAAACATTATTTAGGATTTAAAAACCATTATGACTTAACATTGACACCTCCTCAACTCAAAATTTCTTGGAACCTCCTCAAACTCCATTGTTTCACTCCATTGCTTGTCTCAGTTGTAGGTGGCTATTTGGAAGCATTTATATGGATTGTGGGATGGTAATGTAAGGTATATCAAATTTTAACTAATTATTGATAATATTATAAGTTATTGATGTTACTTAAAACAAAAGGAAATACTCTTAACATGAATGTATCCTCATTTATCTCTAGCCATCAAAAGCCATTTGAAACCTTGTAAACCTAAAGACACCACTGCACATTTTTAGTGTGTTTTAGGGTGACTTTGATCCTTTTAAACACTTCTCTCCATTTACCCTCTTGAATAATTAATTTTCAATGTCCTTCTATATGATAGAGACAACCAATTAATATCATTAGGAGGTATCAAAACCTCATATAAACCTATCATATACCCTCCACAAAATGCTTGAGGGCCTCTATTTGTAACTTTCAAGGTACAAGAGCCTTGAACATAGTCTCCTTTTTCATGATGATGTTTGCCCTTCTAATTTGTTAATTAGACACCTCAAATAGGTGTGAAATGATCAAATTAATAGGCTAGGATTTCAATAATGGTTTGAATAAATGCTTAATCACCCCAAATTGGCTTTAAAGCTTCCTACCAAGTCACTTGTCAATACACACATAGCTGTGTATAGGCAAGAAGGATGAAATTAAAAAAGAAAGGTTAGCAAGGAGTCTTAAAAACACCTTAAAATGTAAATATTATCCTTTCACAAGAATAATATCCATAAAGGACACCTTGAGATGAACTTCATAACACTTTCAATGGCACCTATAGGTGAAGACATCTCTGTGAGGCTTGACAGTCATGGAAGGACTATACATTTGAGCCTTGTTTTGATATTATATGAGTTAGAAAATTGTTCCAAAACCCTCAAATTCATATTCATGAATTCAAATTCTTAAATCAACATCCCATGCCTCCATCCAATGTATAAAATCTCCTTCTTGGTGGTTGAGATAACTATGAGTATGAAAGGACCAGTTTGTAAGCATCTACAAGCCTAGAAGAGGATTTATTATGCACTTAATCTTTACAAAAAAATAAGGAGGATATACAACCTATGAATAGGTCATTATAAATATGTAAAAACATCAAACACATCAAAACCAAATGCAAGAAATAGAAACTAGCTCAAAAGGAGACCCCTCATGGTTGCACATGCATAAAAATTTATCTAAGGTGTAAGTGATTGTTAATAAATGAATAACCACCAATATGAGAGTTATTATTATGGATTTAAATTAAACTCAAATAACTATCCACCCCCAACACCATTCTTACCAACTCCACTTGTACAGACCATACTAAGTGCTCTAATTTGACCTTCCTTGGCTTGCAAAGGGAAAATGGAAGAAACATGAGAAAAACTAAACTTTTTGATGAAATATATTCACTTAAAGAGTTGAAAATAGATTGGGGAGGTTAAGAGTCACCCCACCCAAAGTTTTAACTAAAATTGAGATCAAGGAGTCTGTACAAGTTCCCAAAAGGGCCTAAAATCAAGGAAAAAATTGCCATTTCCTACACAACCAATTTTTTAACTGACCTATGATAGGCCCTAACATAATTTGACCTCCTCCACATTGATATTTTGGTGAAAAATAATGTAACTCCAGCATCCATACAAGTCAATTAATAATCTAAAAATGCGACCAAATAGCCCCTTTTAGCTCATGAAACCTAGCATGTGGCCAATTTATGACTTGAAGACACCTTGAAACATATAAGAGACCATTTTAAGACATTTTAAAAATAAATTGAGACCTTTAATAAGTTTTACCATGGTTAACCAACTTTGACTTTTTTTGACTAGACTAGTACAAGGAGAATGGGCTTCAACAAGGACTAGAGGAAGGACAATTGAGACATATAGGACAATAAGAGACCCCATAGGACACATGAAACCTTATTCAAAAGTTTAAAATAGTAGGGGTTGACCCAAATTTTATTTGTGGTCAAATTTGGTCAATAATAAGTAACCAAATGACTATATTGAGTTGGGATTGTTCCAAGTATGGATTTAGAAGAATCTATCTCAAGCTTGATTGGCAATTTAATATCTGGTAACACAAGTAATGGTGCAGAATAGAGTCTACATTTAAATTATTTGAATGATTTCTATTGTGTGGCTTCCTAGATGAACTTTGCTTTATCACCACCTTTGATAACTTGGTTTAAAGGCTAAGTCACATGAGAAAAACCAAGTACAAATCTCTTGTACAAATTTGTCATTCCTAATAAGGTTTGAAGCTCTATGATATTATTTGGTTGTGTCCATTCAAAAATGAATAAAATATTGGTTTGATCCACATGCACTTCTTATGTATCTACTATGTATCCCAGATACTAGTCTCCCATATAGGAAATGGACATGTCTCCATGTTTGCATACAAATTTTGTTTTGGTAAAGTGTCAATCACTTGCTCTATATAACACAGATGCTCATTCCATATTTTGTTGAAAATTGGCATGTCATCAAGGAAGACTACAACAAACATAGTGAATGGCCTAAGAATTTTGTTCATTATCTGCATGAATGTAGCTGGTGCATTGGTCAAATCAAAGGGATGACTAACCATTCAAATAAACCTTATTTTTCTTTGAAGGTTGTTTCCATATATCCATAGGTTTAATAGGGAATTGATGATATCTAGACTTAAGATTGATTTTGGTGAATATTTTACATCATAGAGCTAGTCCCTCAAATATTCAATCCTTAAAAGAGGATAGCATTTCTTCACTATGATTTTGTTGAGAGATTTTTAATCGATTCATAACCTCCATGTGTCATAATTATTTGGCATAATCATAATGGGGATATCACAAAGGTAATGAATTGGGCTTGATATGTCCTTTGTCCAAAAGTTCATGGATTTATTGCTTGATTAATTCATTCTTTAAAACTGATCTATGATATAAAGAGACATTAGTTAGTAGTGTAGGGATAAAATCAATAGTGTACTTTACCACACAGTATAATCACTTCCCTTGGTAGCTAAAAAATATCCTAAAATTCTTCCAATGAGTAGCTCAAATTTGAGGTTTTCCACTACTATTGTTAGAGGAACTAAAATATGGATTGGTGCCATAAAGACTTTTCTACATTTAGACCTTACCATCAAAAGCACAAAATTCTTACTAGATGTGGCTAGCATCTTAAATTACTTGGTGATATGAGTGATATCTTAGGGACTACTTCTGGTAATATGGTATCTCTTATTACCAACATCTATGGCAACACATTTGGTATTTTCCCCATAGATTGCATGTCAATTATAAATATATGGTTGACTAATTAAAACATTACATACCTCTGAGACATCACAAAGGAGTATATATTAAAAAGCTTGATGTTTTATGCCAATTGACATTTCTAAGTAACATATTTCTTGAATCTTACAATGAACCATTCGATAGTGTGTGGTTATGGTGAGGTATCAGTTGTAAGTTCAATATTATTTTTCTTAATTTTTGCTCATTTCTTAATTTGGAAGAGGGTAAGAAACTAGTAATAAGGGGTATGCATAGAAACTAATAGGAAGTGTGCACATGATCTAGATGATGATGGAGAAATTCTCTTTGACTTGGAAGGAATAACCTAGAGATAAGAAATACACTAACAAAATGGGTTGTTAGCAAGATAGTTGAGTGGACTGCCTAGTATGAGCTAGATCCAATAAGCATAAGATTATTAGGAGGTTGTCAATCCATTGTTGATAATAATTAAGTTGATATAGGTAAAAGAAAGAGTACTTTCATTCAATAACATGAAAGTAAATACATGCAATATAAGAAGAAAGTAAAATGTTTATTAAATAAAATGACTAAATATAGTAGAAGTAGGTCAATACTCATGCTAAAATAGTTAGGATCAAGTTCAAAAAATTAGGGAATTATTTGTGAATAGGAAAGAACACAAAGAGTTGGATTTGATTGGGGTTAACAAGCTAAAAATAACTTGCTATTATTTTCTACCATAGTGACCATTGGTGCTTAGGTGAACTGTCAGTGGTTATGTTGACTGTCAGTGGTTGGGTAATCATTGGCAATTAGGGTGACAATTAATAATTATAATAACTATCGATGGTTTTGTATGAATTCTAAAGATATTAAAAAAAGAGAGTTTTAAGTTGGGTCAGAGGTCTGATAATGGTTTTATTAAGGATCTGATAGAGAGGGAACAAGGTATAAATAGCTCTGATAAGTTTAGGGAGATTATAAATCTAAAATAACAAAGAATAAGTAGAATATACTTGTAGTTTACTAGATAGTTGATAGTTGAAGGCTAAGTCAATTTCACCAGAGTAATAATACTTTGGCCTCAAAATAAAATTTGATAGAGGTTTAGGTCTCTTTTGCTGATGCTAAGTTACTAAAGGAAGACTGGATGTTAGAGAGCTTGAATACTTGTATATTTGATAACTCTTTTGATTGATCCTTTTCACCTTCCACTCCCCTCCTTTTATAGGCAAAGAGATATGGAGGATGGAAGGTTCCCTTGAGGGAGAGGTTGATGATCATGATGCTTAGAAGTTCATTAACACTGCATAAGGTGATATATTAAATTATGCCTTGTTACCTTGTATATAGCTGGTGATGTGTTAGGAGGGTGAGGACCTGACTATCAACAATTAGGTTTGACAATTGGGCTAACTATAGGTGGTCAAGTGCTAAATTTAAGTTGGTCAAGGTGGGGGTTAAAAATAGTGTTTAAATGTTTGAATTAGTAAATGAGTTTAGTTAACTAGGTGATTAACTAGATTGAAGGTCTGATAGGTTGGTTGATGAGTCGAGTGGGGGTTTAAGGTATCTAGAGGATTTACAACATTTAGTATGGTCTTTTAGTTTCTACATTTTGCCCCTTTTATTATGTATTTTTGAATTAATAAGATAAAAAATAAAAATGGATTACTAGTCAAGGTCTGATTGCCTTGAGTATGAGAGGAGGTGTTCCCCCTCAAACCAAGAATCAATGAAGTGAAATTAAAATTAGGTTAGAGTTTGATAAGTGGTGTATGGTGAGTCATGAGGTTGGTGACAAAATGGGTTGGGCATTTGAAACACAAACATGTGCACAAAATATGACTAAGTATGATATCCAACATCACACACAAACTAAAGTTACCAATTTTGGTAAAAATAAGGTCAGTTCTAGAAGTATAAGTGATAGAGTAATCAGTCCATAATGTCGGTCATAACTGACTAGGTGATTCTATAAGTCTTCTAGATAGGGTCAATATTTTTGTAGGTATCCAAAGTAGGAAGTGTTCCCTTGAAAAACATAAAAGGTTTGGCTGTGCATGAGGTGGTATAAAATTTAAATGGTCAACATGTCAAAAATGGTTGGTGCGGTCAAAAAACCAAAGTAAGGTCATCGTAAAACATGCAAATAGTTTAGGTAAAAAATGACCAACATTGAGGTGGACGTGGTCAAATGGTTTGATGGAGAAGGGTAATCTCTGAAAGTTCAAGTTCTGGTTGAAGTGAGATTAGGTGATCTCTATAGTTTAACACCTAAAGGGGGTTCTTAAATTTTTGAAAAGGTAGGGGACCCTAACCATAAATGGTCAGGGGTTACTAGGGTCAATTGTTGATGGTTACCCTAACAGTCAATAGTCAAGGGAAACCCTAGAAAGATGAAACATAAAAAATGAAAAATCATTTTCACTTTTGACTATTTGACCTCTATTTTTATGCTCTGGCTCTTGTGTATGTTGGAATTTTGTGGTAAGTTGAATGAACATGCTGAGGTGTAGTTTGGTCATTGGTTGAGTGTGTGTTTGAGGAGATCAATTATTGACTGAGATGGAGGGTGGATGAGGGCATTATTGAGTGACAAGATGTGGGCTTTGACCTTGACAGTGATTGAGAAATGAGGTAGGTGATGTTCTAAAATTTGATAGTTAGTTGAATTTATTATTTTGAATATGCATTTGAGTAGGTTTAAATTAGTTTTATAGGGTTTTGATAGTTTTTTGGATAGGGTTTAGGGAGTTTTTACCCTAATTTAGGTGTTTGGTGAGATTAAGAAAAATTAGTGGGTGAATTTATAATGTGAAAGATGCTTTGGGTGGGGGATAGGCTGTAGGATAGAGTGAGGTAGTTTAGTTTATGAAATGAGTTATTTTGATGTAGTTTTAGTTGGGTTGGTTTTGAGGGTTTTACCACCAACAGTCACACATAGTGACTGTCAATGGTTCAACCCAACCATTGACAGTCATCTTGACCATCGATGGTTGAACATCAAGGGTAAAGTGAGTAATAAGACCATCAACCACTAGTAGAAAAATAATAATAAATGACTAAAAAAACTACTAAAAATTGCATATAAATGACTAAGCTTAGTCACTTAACCATTAGTAGTTTATTATCGATCATTTATAACATGAACAAATTTATGACTAAACTATTTTTAGTCATTTATTGGTTATTTTGATTGATCAATTTGGTAGTATATTTAGTCATTAATTTAGTCATTGATGGTTTTTTAACTGTTCATTTATTTAGTCATGATATTCATTGTAATCATTAATTGCCATCAATTGGTAGTATATTTATTCATTTTTATTCACTAATTTTTGTGCATTGGTAGTATATTTAGTCATTTGTGTTAACTGATTTCCATCCATTGGTAGTATATTTAGTCATTTTAATCATTATTTTTCCATCCATTGGTCATATATTTAGTCATATTTATTCATTGGTTTATATCAATTATTAGTATATTTAGTCGAGTCAATTATTAATTGATGTTGATTAGTAGTAAATTTAGTCATTTTAATTAACTGATTTCCATTAATTGGTAGTAAATTTAGTCATTTAATTTTTAATTATTATCATTTGATAGTTTATTTAATTGTTTTTATTCACGTCTTTCAACTGGTAGTATATTGATAGATTGTTTATTAATTACATAATCATTATATTTACTACTAGTTTAGTAGTAAATTTTCATTTGTATGATATGAATAATTTATTAAATTCCATAAATTGTATAATGCAAAAATAAAAATATTGTTAAACTTGAATTAAAACATAAAAGCAAATAAAAATATAGAAATAAACATATTATTAAACTTGAATTAAAACATTAAAAAAATAAAAATATTACATATATGAACAAGCTAAAACATGCTAAAAGTTAAAAGATTGATTCAAAATCATGATAAAAAAAGATAATCTACAATAAAAAAATATAATGCAATTTTGATGAACTGTAAGATGTTCACACACACACACACACACACACACAAACACACACACACACACACACACACACACACACACACACACACACACACACACACACACACACACACACAATAAAAAATGTCAAAGTCTAAGAGTTTCCAACTCTTTCAATTACACCATGATAAAGATTCTTAAACAACACATTCAAACTACTGCATAAAGTTGTGGGTCAAGCTGTCTAGCAATGAGTACATAATAAACATCAACTATGTCATTTTTTACAAATATTTTAGTGGCCACGTATCATGTGAAGGTTCCTTTTTTCTCTTTCAGATAGATAACTCTATCTAATTTATCTTCATAAGCAAGGGGTATTTGTGATCTTTAAAATATTTACATTTGCATCTCCTATTCCTCTCAATTTTACTCCATGTATAATAGATAGTGAGTGAATTTTCCCAATGCCTACAATAACACCATCAAATAGATCCAACACCCCAAATTTATCCCCTTCTTGGAGTTTATCAATACATTTCTATAAAAACAAAAAAAATACACATTATACTGAGATATAAAACATTCGATAACACACAGATAAACATTCTATAAATATTTATAATAAAGTATATAATGACAATAGAAAACTTGAAACCATGTACTTGACATATTAAAAAAATTAACTTCTTGCTATTTGATATAGAATGGATGTTAGATACAGAAGGTGTCAATATGTTAGTAGTCATGTGCCATGAAGATGTGGATACTGCAAAGAAAATAAATACCATTCCTTCAGTTGTTATAAGCTATTTTGTAGTTGTTGTGAGCACCTTCCTCATTGTTGGGAACAACTTTGCAGTAGCTACAGGCTCAACTTATAGTTTCTACAGGTACATCCTAAACCCTATATACACCTCTCTAGTAGCTGCAGGTTAATTCCTCATAAATGATGAGCTATGGCTTTGGATATGGGATATTGATAGATTCATGGAAGACACCATACAAGCTAGAGGAGGAGTGAAGGAAGGTTAGAGTAGAAACTTAAAAAAATTCTAAGGAATGACCATACCCTTGAATAACAAATTAAGTGCTACAATAAAAGCATACACTTTCAATCTCTATTTGGAGTGTTACAGACCAAAATTTATGACTATAGGGATATAAAAGAACCATTTTTAGCTTCTAGTCACTTCATAGAAAATAATTTCATTCTACCAATAAGAGAGATCTAGGATATTTTCTAGAGCACAAGTCCTATGTTTGATAAACCAACTGATTACTAGATTAAAATTTCACTAAACAAAGAATCCATCATTAAACATCCTCATTTACTTAGAGTAAGACAAAAGAAAAACAAGCCATCAACATGCTCATACAGAGGATATTGATAGTATAACATGCCATCACCCACCCTCATCCATGATTATAAAGGATATAACTTGGATAATAAACAAAGATATGAAACAACCACCTTATGAAAGGATGGAAATAGTCTCTCATACCACTACAAGACCACTACTCTAGTGCTTTGTAGGTCATCATGATTACATGTAAGTTACTGAGGGCATAATTAAAGGATATGACACTGTGATCACATAATTACCCAAAGATAACAATACAACAAAAAAATTACTACTAGGGTAATAATTTCATGTGAAAATAACAAGCTAAGCTTCCATTCTGGCAAACACTCACATACATATTTCCGATGCCACAAACCTAGGAATAAATGGTTATAAAGGTACATTGTATCTTTTAGTCATAAAAAAACACTTTATGTTTTTAATATAGCGTACCTTATATTAAAAATCATATTACATCATTAAAACATCATTCATTGAGTCTTGTCATGAGCTATGCCAAGTCACCACTCAAAACCCTCATTATAACCCCATCTTATCTTTTTGGATCCTACACGTACCATGCCACTTGGGTAGAAGTGACACTTCACATAGGGGAATAATGTTGTGGGCAATCAATCTCATGATAATCTATATATTCAAATTTAAAGCCCATGATTACATCATAATTACACCCATATTCAATTAGGAAAAATAATAAATTTTATTGTTTTTCACTTTGAGATCAAAGCTCATTCACAAAAAGACCTAAGAAAGATATTAATACAACTTACAAACAAAACTACCATTATTATAGAAACTTGATTCACTACAGGCAATAATCTAAAGGTAAAATTGGGTAGTTTGAAGAGATATCTATTTAAAAAATTTGATAGGAAGATAAACTAGCTAGAATGGGAGGTTTAGTGGTGAGAAGGGAACCCTCGAACCATAGGCAGTTTCAAGGAGACCTAGACAACTAGACCATCTTCATTAGGGTGTGATGAGGCCACTAATTATTCTATTTATAGCCTCATCTATACCCATTTGTATATCTTTTTCCTATATGAATCCCTAGAACTATCCATGACTCATGTAAATAAATGAATAAATTAATGATTATATGTATAGATTAATATATATGTGTGTTATGGATTAATGATGATTTTTATTTGAATATATTATACTTGTGTAACATTATTTAATAGACATTTAAAAGGTAGAATAAGACTGTAAGAATCCTATTTGGTCATAACACTTATAGAGAAGCCCACAACAAAAGGGGCTTCTATCTCGTAACAACTACCAATCTATAGGTTTCCACCTACAAGTTGCCCATAGCAACTAAAAGCTTTCATCTATAGGTTTCCCATAGAAATTTCAAAGCTACATTATTTCCACCTATAGGTTTCCCATAACAACTACAAGTTTTCACCTACAAGTTTCCCATAGCAACTGCAGACTTTAACCTACAAGAGCCCCAGCCACTACATAGAACCAACTATTGCTATGATAATAAGTAATTGATTTTTAAGGACACATCCAACTATCTTAGAAACAAAATAAATGATTGAAGAGGATCCTCCATAGTAGTTGTATGGATCCCTCACATGCATATAAACTTGGATGTGTTGTCAAAAGATGAATAAGATAAGGACAATAGAAAGGAGAAAAAGAAGTAAAATAGCAAAATAGAATATATTATCCTTTATCCATTTAGGGCTACAAAGAAGTAACTTTAAGTTACTAACCATCTAAAGGTTGACTGGGTTAGTTGCAAAGTATTTATACCTTTCCTAGTTTAGTGTCTACTTGTATAATTGAGCAAATTTAGTTCTTATACACTTGTTACAAAGGGTTTCTGTGAACTTATGCAGAGAAATTATAGCTGTAGAGTCTTCATCCTTAAACTACCTTACCTTTGGTACACTGAGTTGTGTGAATGATTGTAAAAATGGTGTCTAATCCCAAGTACACTTGTTGCTAAGCTCAGTCACCTCACTATTAATGTCAATTTTTGTAAAATATTTCATAATCTATTCATATTTCAAGTGTGGATACATTCTTTTGATCTGGGGAAATTGAATGGTTCATTTTTAGAGGTGTAATCATTACAAATGATGATTTAAATGCTTTGATAGCTTTTACCATAGTAACTTTCTATAATATCAAGACCATTGCAGGGTAGTGATATGGTAGAGTTAGCATTTTACTCTCCCTACTATACTTCACACCTTCACTTTACTTGTTGTTGGATAGTAGGTCAAATAGTCTCATATCACCACCCTATGCACACCCTTTTGGACTCCCATGGGATGGTGAGTTAATTCTAGCGGTTAAGTGATTGTTTACCACCATGCCGTAGTGTCACTATTTACCCCTTATGGGGCTGTGGTATTAGATTTTTTTATGTATTTTAGGTGTGAATATAGGGGTATATTATGAATGCAGTATTTTATATATTATTTTATTGAAAATATTGAACAATTTTCTAATTTTTAGTCTTTTAGTTCTAATTTTTAGTGTCAATCAGACCTAAGATATCATTTCTTTGTTTGTAATGAGGAGGCTTAGTCAGGTAGAGATACTTTTATCATAGGAATCATGGCTTTAGTTATTGGGCTCAAGGCTAGTTATGATAATGAAACTTGGCAATTTTTGAAGGTTCTAACATAGGGGTTGTCATTTTTTAAAATTTTACCTTAGTATGGAACCCTTGTACCCTAAAAATTTTGGTCTTATAATTCATCATTGACCTCTTGTTCTGGTTTCAGTCTTTTAAATTTCTTGCACTACAAGTTAATGAGGGGATTTAAGTCAAGGGGTTAATTGACCAGTACCTTTGCCATTGATGTCAAAGGGGGAGAATTGAATTAGTAAAACATAGCATGATCTAGAACAACATGACAGTGCTAAAGTTAGGGGGAGCATAATAATAAAGGGGAGAATGATAGGAAATTCTACTTATCTTTTCACATAAATTGTTTAATAGTATAGGTTAAATATTTTGTTCACCTAATGTTAAGATATATATATATATATGTATGTATTACTAAATCATAGATGTTCATTATTGTTTCCTTCACTCAAGCATATTCATTGCATGTGGAGGCTAGAAGCTGTATTACAAACTAAAGCTATCTAAATATTAGAGAAATGACTATAATTTATTGCCAAGATTTTAAAGAGTTGTTTTCTTTCATAGGTATCTTGTTACATTATTTGATACCTTTAGATCTTGCTTGCTTATTTTCATATCTAGCATTTCTAGACAAGTTAGAAAAGTTTAGCATCTAGAAAACATATAGGACATACAAAAAATTATATTCTAAATAAACAAAATTAATTTCAACCAAAGTAATAAAACTAAGAAGAATGATTGAACCTAACTTTAAATGCACTTCAAATCAGCAGTGGACATCTCAGGTTTTATAGACAATATACCAGTAGAATAATGATGATTACATTCAAAAATGTATTAGTAAAACAATAGTGAATAATCACAGCTATACTCAGATCTTTATTACATTCAATAATAAATTACACCATAAATATAACCAAAGTTTAGGTGACTAGATAACAAGTTAAGTTAACAAGCTAGTTAAGGTGATAAAACATCATCATAATCATCTGCATTACCAACAAGATCAAAATCCTAATGTTTTATGTCTACATCTACTTAATTTTCTTTGTCATCCTCATATGTGACATGCAATACATTCTCTCTCCCAATCTCTTCAATGGTAATCAAAATCTCTTCTTTAAACACTCCATCATCTTCATCCACTTCTTTGAATGTTTCTTGTAAATTAACATATTGCCCATCAAGTATTATATCGACAACTTCCATGATTTTTATTTTTAAAAAAGACTTTATTTGAATGACATACAACCAACCTGGGATTATTACATCATCAATTAGAAATGATTGGTTAATTTGAAGAAGGGAAACATACAGTTCATCCGTCTTTGATAAAATTTGTCATCTATTTGCATGTACAAATCCATACTCATCAAATTTTACTATGGATGGTTGGATCCAATTACATTTTAATAATATAGGATTATTTTCACCAAAATCCACTTGAATAATTTCTTGGATGAATCCAACATAAACAAATTTCTCAGTTTCAGGAAGAAATTTAGCACTAACAACACAATCACAATTTATCTTTCCTTTGTCTTTTTCTTCCACTCTTAAATGACCGCCATAGGCTCACATTCCACCAAAATGCATAGCCCACAAATGTGGAGATTTTGAAAGCTCAGTTTCCTCCATTGTTATATCTTGACCTTCTTCTTTTGCATCACTGACTGCACTAACAATCCATTCTTCAACTTTTGGAAAAGAATCACCTCCAATCAAATCATGATGTCTGCACTTTTGAGGTCAATGTTACATCCAAGTTTGATTATCTTCTTCATATTTTCTACATAGAATATTAACATAAAAATAGTAAGATTAATAATATAAATGTGTAAATGCAATTGAGTAAATAAATTATCATGTAATTTTTTTTTACCTATGTCACTTATCAAATGAAGATGTGTTTTGAAGAATATAGGTATGTATCACACTTATTTCTTGATGTGATAGATTGAAGTGACATCCATTTCCTTCTAATACTTCACCTACAACTCTCTCATCTTCGTCATCATCCCATACATGTCAATTGACATTTTAAAAATCCTTCATATATCATGTGCAAAATCCCATGGCCTCTTGCATTGAATATCCCTCAGACATGTTGCCTTCCATTTTTTCCCTAGTACAAATAATTTTTTTCAAAACATTCATATATCATCCTATAGGATACATCCATCTAATTATTACTAGGTCACAATGTTCTAGTTCATATTCTAAGTGTATTAAAAGATGCATAGAAATGTTAAAGATTGTTGGTGTCCCATTCCAATCGACAAAGGAATTCAACAAACTCCTCCCTCAAACTATCAAAGTTCAAAGGATCTAATACATGTAAACTCATTCTCTTTAATATTAGGCCCAACCTTATAATTGCCAATCTTGGCCCCTTTTCCAAACTTGGTATATTTACCACAATAGGTAAAATATTCTTGATTATGACATGATAGTCATGGGTCTTGAGGACTCTTAATATATTAATGTCAATTTGGATTCTATTACTACTAATTACATATCTAGTAGGAAATCGAGTCTTAGACATCAACTGTAATAATTATGCACATTGTTCCTTTTTCTAGACATAAGGAACACTAAGTTTTCTATATTTTTCATCATCATATTTTTCAACCCAAAGATTTCAACAAATCTTTAGTTGTCGAAAGTCTTCACATGATGAAATAGTATCAAAAGCCCCAAAAAGAGTTTCTATAATAGCATAGGCTATATTTTTCTCAGTATGCATAAAGTCAATAGTATGCCTAATGGATATATCCTTAAAGTATGGAAACTTATAGAATATGCACAACCATTTTACATCACTTTCACTAAATAGATCATATCTACTACCATTAATTCCATAATTTTTAATTATAAATGACATTATTTTTTTTTCCATTCTCAACAATGTAATCATGCATTACTATCAATGGTGCTTCACGATTCTCTTCTTGACCATTGAAACGTGTTTTTTGTTGATGATATGGATGATCCATTTTAAGGTAAGCATGATATTCACAATAAATACACTTACAAAAAAATCTTTATTGCCTCAAAAAATTCTTAAAGTTGCAAGCATGACATCCATGGTATCCATGAAAAGTGAGACCAAACAATGTGACATATGCACAAAGATCACGAGTCATAAATAATAAGGAAGCTCTTAAAGTGAATTTGACTGAATGAACATCCTTTAAAGATTGAATTGCTTCAATTATTTTCCATAATTCTATTATCTCATCATATAATGGCTCTAGATAAGCATTGATTATATCTGAAGTTATACTTTTCTTTCCTGGTATAATCAATGATAGCATTAAGAAAAAAGGTTTAGTTGCTAACCATGGATGAAAGTTATAATTTATTAAAAACACTGGCCAAGTTGACCATTTAGTAATTTGATCTGAGAATGGGTTCACCCCATTTAGATCCAAAACCAACCTTATATCATGAGGATCTTGAGAAAAATTAGGCCATCTATTATCAAATTCCATCCACATCTTAGAATCAGGCACATGTCATTATTTTCCATCAGTGCTCTTATTTTGTATATGTCATTGCATAAGTTTAGTAATGTCTCTACACCTATACATTTGGAGTATTAATGGGATTATCAAATAGTGGAGAAGAACCTTTCTAGGAATCATAACTGATTTCAACCCTTGTCAATACCTCGCTTCACAATATTTCAGACATTCACTCTCACTTGCAAGATTATTATGAAATAATACACAACCATTCACACATGTGTGGATGTTTTCATACCCTAATCCTAGATTAGTGATTTACTTTTTACATTG
Source organism: Torreya grandis (assembly GCA_037957365.1). NCBI lineage: Eukaryota > Viridiplantae > Streptophyta > Pinopsida > Cupressales > Taxaceae > Torreya > Torreya grandis. Next base: position 4,142,540 of record JARHVA010000030.1, read on the forward strand.
ACTTTATTTTTTTGGTAATGTGGAGTCAGGTGGTAACAACAAACTTAATAATGCCAATAACTAATCTACACTCTCATTTGTCCAACCAAACACCACTTGCAAGTTAAGAATTTAAAGGATTTTTGTCAAATTACTTAACTTATAATTAGCATACATAGGATTTAATGAATCCTCCATCAACTTGGCCCAATCATCATTTAAACCCTCATTTAACATTCTATCAACTTCAAACCCATTATCTAACATTGTTACCTCTTCATCTATGTTTGGTGTCATTTCACCTATGTTTGTTTCCTCTTCATCTCTCACACTCTATAGTTATATCATATCTTCATAATAATTATAATCCCAAGGGCTTATACCACTATGCCCATATCTTATCATATGTCGATAAATCACATTTATTTTTTTCACCTTTCTACCAAGATAGTCATTACATGGACATGGATATTTGTCCATGTCAATCTCATCGACTACTCTCTCATCATATGCATGGTAGTGATCCATAGTCAACCTTCGACATGGATCCATCTGTAATGTTTTGCATTTTAGTATTAATTTATTTTTCTATTTTGAAAAAAATAGAATTTTGAAAAACTCAACTTACTCAAGATCTAATTCACGTAAACTTATTCTCTCTAGTGCTCTTCATCACTTACCCAAAATTTAGAGCACTTCATAGAATTAGGATACAAAGAACTCTACAAAATTAGAATTGTAGCACTCTATAGGATACAAAACACTCTGTAGTAATTAAAATTTAAGAAATACAGCTGGGCATCACTTTATAGAATCATATGTTCTTTTTATGACTAAAAATAAATAAATGTTATTTTTATCCATGTTTTATTGAGGGCCTTCCCTGTCTAGATGATAATTAAAGAAATACGTTAGAAATGGAACATAGAATTTATGTTTGTTTTATTGATGAATGACAAGATTTTAAACATATGGTAATCTTGTCAATGTTAATGAGTACATAAACACTAACAAATAGGCCAATGAGTTCTTTGTTGAAACTTTGAGCATTACTTACTAGCATAAATTATTAACATGCTGAAATAAGATGACTTATTCTAACAATTGATATACTCCCATGTGTGGAATATAGTATTAAATAAAATAGCTTGGTGATCACATTGATTTGATGAACTAGCATAACTTTCAACTATGCCATATGAAACCATCTCCTAGGATTCCATGCAATTAATAGATTAGGCTTGCACATAATGTTACCCAAGCATTGAAGTCTAGGCTAGGGATATGAGCCTATGATTTAATGGCAAAGTGATCAAAGGAATTGAAATTTGGATGCATGTTACAAGATTAATTCCCATATGCTCTAAAATGTGTAGAAGAAACTAATGAAAAAATAGTCTGCTAAAATTAGAATTGCCTATATGGTTCTATTTCTCAGTTGCCTATGTAACTACTATGAGTTACACCAATGAATAACAAACTAATTATGATGTACATGCACTACCCATGCCATGAAGGCTTAGTGAAAAGGAGCCTCAGAGATTAGGTTGGTGAATTTGTTATAAAATTAGAAATTAATACCATACCCATGTATGATAACATGGAACACAAATAGACAACTTCAAGATATGGTCACTACATTATATTGATTATACAATGAATAAAAGCATCCAATTATTTCACAATCTCAAGAACTCCAAATTGTTACATGGTAATCAATGCCTTATGATAAGATACCCTCTTATTTATGTAACTCATCTCTTATAATACATCAATTTTATTCTCCTAGCTAGATACATTTGCCAATCAGAAAGCTATAGAATTTGTGTTTAATGTAATGAGGCTTTTAAATTACCTCTAAATTCATTATAAAGGGCATCCCCAATTTTAATCTCACTGCAGAGGGCCTCACCAACTTCAAATTCATTACAACAAACTCTAAATTCTTTGCTTACCTTTTTAGAAGTCTCCAAGTCCTATCCAAATAATCTGTATCATTCATGCAAGTAAATTCTATACATATATGCTAAAACCCAAAATGACTCATGCCATCAAATTGGCACACAAACCCTCTCTGGTAAGCTTTAGCTCCATTAATAATTAATAAACCCTCTTTCTATTTGTAGAGTTACATTGCATAAATAATGCTAATTATACTCCCCACTCCCCCATCAAATTACCTCTACCAGATTATACACTTGATTGTACTTCCCATTCTCACTAACAATTTCCCAATTTGATATTAACCCTACGTATGCAATACAACCCATTCCCACCAATAATTTCCCAATTTAAAATATATTTTTAATTACCCACTTTAATATCATATTGTTTTTTTTAATTTGTGTGACTAATTATTTAGTCATTTTTATTTGGGTGATTAATTATTTAGTTGTGTTTTTTACCCAATGATCAAATAAGTCATTTATTTAGTTATTTAGATCTATCTTGTAAAAAATTAATAGAGTTTAGTCATTTTTAGTTGTCATGACTAAAAGTTTTAGTCATGTAGTCATTTATTTACCAAATTCTACTAGCAGACACACTCTATGTAGTATGGAGACCATATGTGGGCTAGCCTAGCTAGACCCAATATAACTATCACACTCTATCACTATAGATCTAGAGATGAATACATGGGAGGTAAGATGGTGAGATCGAGCTCATCCCATTTGATAAAGTTTAGAGGTAGTTTAGCTTTATGCAGGGGATTTCTCTAGCATTCCTGAGATATAAGAGGGAAGATGTAGAGTTTTTACTCCCGGAGCCATAGCCACAGGATGTAGTTTTAGATCATGAAGAGATACTGACTAGAGAAATGATAGATGATGCTGGTGTGGTGGTCAGATATGTGACATGGTATCAGACCTTATATATAGTGACCAATTTTTGATGGAGTGATAGGGGTTAATAGGCTATGGATGTGGATCCTATTGGGAAATTGGTGTAGGGTGGGGACCAGGGTGGATAAGCACATGTAGCACTAGAAGCTACACAGGCTTAGATCATAGGGTTACAGGGATATGTGATCACTCTATAGGGCTTAATTACTATTTTATAGGGTCAAGTTACCACCTTGATAGGAGAGTGAGATCAAGGAAGGATATCTCTTGTTTAGTGACCCAGAAGAGACATACCTTGACACAGAGGGTAGGAATGATGACATCATCGATAGGAGGACCACTTGATATGATTTTGATGACATAGTACTTAGCTATGGTAGAGGAGTTGAGATAATATGAGGTGATAGTTCTAGCATAATTGGCATTACTCTGATGGGCTGAATATGTAGCTAGATTAGAAGGTGGGGTAGCCATAACTACTCTGGGATAATGGGTTAGTTTAGTGATAGGACATACAGGCACCCTAGGAGGACTAACACCAGATGGTAGTGTAGGTGTTGAAGTAGGTATATGTGGGGATAATAGTAGTGGTTCCCTAGGGGCATGACATATGATATGATGTGATGTATATTTGAATGATTTTGATATTGGCCTGTGTGCTGATTGTTGGTTCAATATTTTGTCAATCAGTTAACTAATGAGTAAAACAGGTCTCTTCAACCACAACATAGGGAGATTATTCAGACAAATGTGTAGGTTTACCACATCAGAGGTGGATAAATATTTCCTCTCATCAAGGGAAGGTTCCCTACAATTATAAGGTACTATATATATATATATATATATATATATATATATATATATCTGCTATAAATAAGCTGAAAATAACACTCACGGGTAGGATAACACCATCCATCTCTCTTTTTTTAGAGATGATGTTCACAAATCAAAGGGGAAATCCTAATGAAATGATAGAAGGCACTCCTCTTATTTTAGAAGTGCTATTCAACAGACAACATGAACCTTTCAGGTAGTGACAAGTAACTGTAACAGGGTGCAGTAACACAACAAGATGAAATGTAGCACAAAGCCTCCACCTCAACTACCAAAGAGTGAAATACGAAGGATAATGAGGGCAAAAAGTCATCCCAAGATCCTTTACATAGAAATAAAAAATAGACAAACTAAAGACAATTGTGGCAACACAAAGTCTCTTCACAACTGGCTTCAGGACACCTTCCTGATTACTTTCACTAATTCTGCTTATTTAATTATATGGACAAAAAACATATTAAGGAAATAGACATAAGAAAAATTTCCCCAACAACCAAGATATTTTAGCATAAAGTCTAAAAAGTCACTTGTTTTCTTATTCAAATAATGAAAATGATCAATAATTTGAGCTCAAAGTCTCAGTAATGCCTTTCAATTTGGGCAGAGTTTTGTTTTTGATAATTAAGAGATCTCTCTAAAATAATTAGAGAGAGTCCAATATATAGTGCTCCAAGAAAGACTTGGGTGCTTTGTTCCACAAAAATGGCTTATGATGCATTTAATGCATTTTAAATTCTATCTATGGGCTATGCTAGAATCAAGCATCAATTTTTAATATGGGCCACCTAATGTGTTTCCTGATGTGTGCACAGTTATTCGCTTTACTTAATGCAAAAAAATAGGCCACGCTATTGAATGTTTGTGCTCTCTAATGTCCACTTGGTGGGCTACTTTACCTTCTAGAAACATATCCCATGCACAGATATTTCTGATCTTTCTCCATCATTCTCCCTTTCTTACTATATTTTGAGCTCTCAGACTATCTTTTCTATTGTGTCTTTGTATTGGGAGTGTTCCGTCTTTGACATCTATCATAGTTCACTGCTTTGAAACTTTACCAACTTAAAAAAAATGGGACCCACAACACTTCTTGCCCAAGTAGCTTCAAAAGGGGAATGGGTACAAGTGGTGATTTTTGCTGATCTTAATGAGTGACATGTGGCATTTTCTACTGTGAAATAGGTGAGGACACTTGGCAGCATCCATTTAAATTTTATAAGTTTAAGATATCTTTTGAGAGTTCTACGAAAGATGACACATGGTGGCTTCTACTGAGTTTTTAGAAACACTATAGAAACATGTGGGACTCATTTGGATTCACATGAATGATGACACTTGGTGCACTCCGCTTACCTTAGCAACTGACCTGGGGCCCACCATAGTCCTTACTCAATAATGAAAACAAAAGGAAGAAATGGCAGACATTGACACATGGCACTTTCTGCCAAGTTTTACAAGGGACATGGTCACTATATTTTGTCCTTATCTATGTCATCTGAGTTCTCAGGCTATCTCTTTGGCTAGTCATTATATTTATTCATAGGGTCTGCATCATATTTGAAAATTGATAGATATTTCATTATCTTAAATTTGACATTTGTGGGGACGTTAATGGTTCAATTGCTTCCCTGGTTCAATCACTTCCCTGGTTCAATCACTTTCTCAATTCAATCCCTTTCTTGATTCAATCACTTTCTCAATTCAATCTCTTTCTCAGTATTTGATTGAGCCATCCCTTTGTTCAACACTTCCTTTGATCTTTGAACCAATGTTCTCTACCCTTCACAAGCACACTTGCCTTTAGTTCACTACCTTCCACAAGGGCACTTGTTCTTTTGGCTTTGGGGCACTCCTTTAAACCATCTACATTAAACCTTTGAACTATTAAACCATTTTGGTTCAAGGTTCAATGGTTCAATAGTTTAATGGATTTCTTGCTCTTTGTCTGGAGATTCCTTTGAACCATTGAACCTTTGAACCGTTGAACCATTTTGGTTCAAGGTTCAATCGGTTCATTGGTTCATCCTTCGAGCTTCAATAAAAGTCAATTTTTCTCATCACCTACCCTCCATAAGGGTAATTTGGCCTATGGGCTTTGGGACACTCTTTTGAATTGACCACTTGAACCGATCGATTGAACCTTTAAACCTTTAAACCATTTTGGTTCAAGGTTCAATGGTTTAATGGTTCAAGCACTTTCTTGTGTTCCACTCATTCACTTGACCGCTTGAGCCAACCACTTTGAACCAACTATGTTGAACCTTTGAACTCTTTTGGTTCAAAGTTCAATAGTTCAATGGTTCAAGGGTTCAAGCCTTCTTTTTTTCACTAAGTCTTTTGAAGCCGTTGAACTTGCTGAAGCAATTGAACTTTGAACTTTTGTTGAAGTGCTTAACTCTTTAAGCTTGCTGACATCATTGAACCCTTAAACCTGTTAAACCTTTGAACCATTTTAGTTTAAGATTCAATGGTTCAATAGTTCAATCCTTTATTTGAAGTTTGCCAATGAACATTTTGGTTAAACCTTGGCGTTGAACCAACCTTGAAATTACCTAAGTGTTGAGAGCTTGTTTCTTTCCTGCAGAGTCCATAGAAGTGAATCTACAGAGTCCATAGATATGAACCTATAGAGTCTGTAGAAATGAACTGGTGGAGTCCATAGATTCCTACCTATAGACTTTGTAGAAATGAGTTCATAGATTTTTGTCTGTAGAGTCTATAGATTTAAGCCTACAAAGTCCATAGATTTAAGCCTGCAGAGTCCATAGATTTCTTATTGCAAAGTCTGTTAGCTGAAAAAAGCTTGAAAATGGAGAATTTGAATGCCCAAAAAAAATTTTGAGAAGGGAAGGGATAATTTTTAGGTTGTAGGACCAAAAATAGTTCATGTGTTGTCTCAAAAATGAGTAACAGATTTTGGAAACAACACTAATGATACAAGATGTATATTAGAGAGAGTTTATACATTGTTACATGTATTATTTACTAGATAGATATGCTGTATATGGTGATGCTGATGATTCTATAGATGTGATTTATTGTTCATGATGATGTTGTTATAATTATGGATATTCATGTTCATGTTATGGTTCATGGTTTGGTTTATGGTTTATGTGTATGTTTCATGAGATGTTTTACTCGACAGCATAGGCATGTGATGTTTATAATATGGTTATGATGTTATGGTTTTGTTCATAGATATGATATGATGTTTATGGATGGTTTGATGTTCATGGTTATTGATATGGTTATGCATGATGGTATTTAGCATGGATATTATTTGATGTATGTTGTTTTGTTTATGGTTTACGATTAATGATGGTCCATAAAGTTAGATAACAAACTAAATGTGAGAAATTTGATAAAAACAAAGAAACATATGTCTACATGAACTAAATGATGAAATATAAAAAAATAAACATGATGCCTTGTCATTGGTAAGAACAAAACAAAACCCAAAGTTAGATTGTCTTAGGGAATGCAAAAATTTTGGATGTTTCACATTAGCATGCTTAGGTTGATAAAAAAGGTGTCTTGATCATAGTGTGTCAAGTAAGCTCATAATCCATTGATTTATAGATAATATAAATGGGAGTTAGGTGATATGAATATAAAGGAAATGGGTGATAGGTATGGTAACCTTATGTGGGTTAGTTTATCCCTTCTATAGGTGACCTAAGAACCATGGTAGATAATTTCATGTCTTAATACAAGGTGTAGATTGATTGATGTAGGAATTATACTAATGCCATATATAAAAGAATCAATTATAGATTTCTTGGGATAACTTGTTTTGATTTTGATAGTGGGTCTTTTACTTGATTTTGTTTTGATAAATTTTGAAACTGATCAATGTGAGAAGCTTCAAATGATTGCTTTGACAAACTTGACTTAGACACCCTTCAAGGGAGTGGTCTAAATTTGGATTTGTTTATTTTGGTAGCTGTCCTTTGAGGGAGAAATCTATCTTGTAAGTAATTTAGTTTTGTGTATCTACCCTTCAAGGGAATAGTTTGTAATGTTATAAATATTGACCCAAGTGATATTTTGGTATCCCAAATTATTTTGAAAGCTAGGTTTAGACATGGATAAGTCTAATTTAGGCTTTAGAGGTTTACCTTTATGAGGGCAAAACATTTATCATAAAAGGTTAATAATAGGTGAAAGGTTTGAGAGACAAATGATCATGGGATTCTATTTAGAAAGACATAAAAAGTATCCATGAGAACCATGCTATGGATAGAGCCATGGTAATCATATTTAAGATTAGGTGATAGTTGTGATGGTTAATCACATGGTTATATATTGTAATTGATTGTTATTAAAGGGGTACGGATAGGGAAGTGAAGGTGTGAATCTCATAAATCAAAGGATGACCTTAAGTTAAACAAAAAAGTGATCTTGATCCTTCTTTAGAAAAATAAAATATGTAGATACAAAGCATTGAGAGGCTCGGGTTTTGGTTTGCCTTTGAGGGAGGACAAGTGATAAGTTCCTGATCCATACTTATGGGTTACGATGTAAGGTCCAAGCTAATTTAAATCAAATTTATCTCTTTTTCTTTTCTCCATATTAATTACATGTTGCTTTTTCTTTAAGATGAGGTCTTCAATAGTGAATTCTCATTTTGTCAAGTGTTTTTTGTAGGTACACTTGATTCATTTTTGATAGATACAAAGGTGATTAAGCACTGCTAAGTGATGTTCATCAAGTAGATCAAGTCATTTTAGTCATTCTTGATGATAATTGCTCTTAGAAATGATCTCTTACAAAGATATACAAAGTGAAGGAATTTGGACTTCAAGAGGAAAGACTACCTCTACTTTGACTAGAGAGAAATGGGTATCACTCGTAGAGGTTTGAATGCTAGTATGATAGGCCCATAAAGTGAAATGGATGTGCAAGTGTCAATCCTAACCTGAAGCACTTACTACTTTGGTTATAATTTTGTTAACGGTCTTGCTCGAGGATTTTTCCCATCTATTTATTTGTGGATAGTAAGGTGAGGAAAAAATTATCTTGATGTTGAATGCATCATAAAGACCTTAGACATGCTTGTTCTTAAAGGATTTGTCATTATTGGTGATCATCTTATGGGGAACACCAAAGTGATAGATGATGTGGTGATTGATGAAGTTAATTATCTTGTTGGATTTGGTTGAGATAAGAGGAATAACTTCTACCCAATTGGTGAAATACTTAGTGGTAGTGATGATGGATTGGTGTCATTATGAAGAAGGAGGATTGATTTCACTAATGAAATCAAGTCCCCATTACAAGAAGGGACAATAGTCTTTGGATACTTGAAGGTCATAGGTAGGTGTATGATGTAAGCTAGTGTGTTGTTGACACTTAACACTTCTTCACATATTCATAATAGTCCTAGTTGAGGGTGGGACAATAGTAGCCAAGATGAAGGATAAATTTTATGAAATCTAGGCCAATAAACTGTCCCCCATAGATTCTGTCATGCATTTCCTTGATAGCATGGGAAGATTCATGACTAAGTAGACAATGAATAAGGAGGCCATAAAAACCATGTTTATAGAGTTTCCCCCTAGTATGGTGTAATGAGAGGTACTCTAAACAAAGGCTCTTCAAGAATTCCTAGAGAGATTAGGAGGAACAATGTTGTGGTTGAGGTAGTTAAAGGTTTGATCATATCAAATGTTTGATGGAAATGATTACACACTTAAAATGGTAGGAAGATGGGAATTGACATATGAGGGTGTGATAAAGTGATGGATGATGAAAATAGTTTAGACTCAGTAGGTTGAGATGGGATTTGGGATGAAAGGGAAGCCATTGTATTCATGAACTTGTTAGTAGATCATAAAACTGACTAGATAAGGTAATGCTTGAATGATTCTAAGAGTATATCCACTAGGATTTTGTACTTTTATAAGACATTATTTTTACATTGATATGATCTATTGACCTGGCTAACCACAAGTTGGGAATCACCAAAGATATTGATGGTCCTAACTCCTACAGTTAGAGTGGCTTAGAGACCTATTACTAGGGCTTCATACTCAACCATATTGGTGGTACACTCAAAGTCAAGTTCAAAGGAAAGGGTAATAGGTTCACCATCAAGAAAAATGAGAATAATTTTGGCACCCCCATCATATTAGCATTTTGAGCTATCAAAGAACATGATAATTTGATAGGTGGGGTCCTATTGAGAAAGAGTTGTGATGGAATCATCCAAAAATGCAAGAGGAAGTGGTTGGTTGTCTAGTAGAGGAGCCTTAGCTAATTAGTCAATGATGACTTACCATTTAATTGAATTTTGATAAAGGAATTCAATGTCAAACTCAGCTAGGAGCATGAGCCACTTATCTATATGCTTATTTTGGTATGGTTTAGAGTGCATGTAGTTGAGTGGGTCAGTGTTAGTGATAACAAAGGTTTTGTGATTAAGAAGGTAGTGACAAATTTTATATGCCACAAATACTAAGGTGAGGGAAATTTTATCAGGATAGGTATATCGAGTCTCATATTCTATAAGTGTGTAACTAATGTAGTATATAGCTTGCTCTTTATTTTATTTGTCATGATGGATGAGCATTACCCCTAGGAAATGGTCAGTTGTAGAGATGTAAAGGTAGAAGGGTTGGTCTTCTCTAGGATGGATATGAATAGGTGGAGAAAGAAGGTGTTATTTAAGTGAATAAAAAGCTTTTTTATAGTCCTTGGTCCACTTAAAGGAGGTGTCTTTCTTAAAGAGATGGAGAAAAGGTTAACATATATCTGATAATTAAGAGATGAGGTGACAGATGGATTGGAGCTTCCCCTATAGGCTATGGATTTGATTAAGGTGTGTAGGAGGACATATCTCTAAGATTTATCTAAATTTGGAAGGATTTACTTCAATTCTTCAAAGAGAGATGATAAAGCCAAGAATCTTTCTAGATAAGACCTCAAAAATGCATTTCTTGAGGTTGAGCCTGATGTGGAAATGGATAAGGTGATCAAAGATAATTATGAAAAAATTTAGATGGTCCTTGTAGTATTTGGATTTCCTAGGGAGGTCATCTACATATTCCTTGATGATTTTATGGATAAGATCATGAAAGATGTAGGTTATGACATGTTGATAGGTTGCTCTAGCATTTTTCAGACCAAAAGGCATGACCCTGTAATAAAAGGTTCCCCATGGGGTGATGAAAGAGGTTTTATGCTGATCTTTTTGGGCAATCAAGATTTGATTATATCCTAAAAAAACATCCATGAGAGATAATATCTCATGGCTAGTTTTAAGATCAATAAGTTGGTTGATGCTAGGCAAAGGAAAATCACCCTTTTGACAAGTAAGGTTAAGGTTATGAAAGTAAATATAGAGGTGAATTCCCTTTGTGGGTTTGGTTATGAGAATGATGTTAAAAAACCATTGTGGATATTCTATGGGTAGGATGAAATTGATAGATAAGAGGTATTGAAGATCTTCTTTAACTAGAAGGGCTATGTAAGGGTACATCCTGCAAAGTTTTTACCAAATAAGCTTAACCTCAAGATGGGTGATAATGTTATGGAGGGAAATATAAGGGTCAATTCTAGGAATATCTTGATAGGACCAAACAAATTCTATGCTATGGTCTTGAAGGAAATAAGGGTAATCTTAAATCTCCATAGAATTTAAGGATTGGTTGATCTTGACAATATGGGGGTTATCTTGAGTATCTAGGTTGACATTGATAGTGGATTCATTCAACATGGTTTGGTTCTTAGGAGGAAAGGATTTGTGGATAGAATAATCCACCACACTAAGGTAGGTGAGAATGAAATCATCATCTTGATGTTGGATGGTGTTAATGAATGAGAAGAAGGATTTTAGTTTTGCCATGATTTTGATAAGTGAGAGGGCCTAGATTAATAGTATTGACTAAAAAAAGTTAGGAGGAATGATGTAAAAATATTTAGACTTCAAAGGAGGTTGGGTTGGTGAGGAGGGTATGTCTTCCTCAATAGTGGAAATGGGTTTGGGTGAATCACTAGGTTCTTCAAGTGGTACAAACCCAAGGCCAAATAGATCACAAGGTTTATGGGTAACTTATGAGGTACACATTTATAAAGGCTATGGCCAAACGCTTTTTAGGCATAACTATGAAGGTATAATTTGGTAAATGCCATTTTTTCCAAGTAAAATAAGTTAGAGGTGAATGGTTTAATATAAGAGGTAGTGGTGGAAGCAAAAAAATACTAATTAAATCCCCTATAGATGAAGTTGATTTGATGATTGGGGATCCTGAAAGGGATAATGGTTCTGATGTTAGGATCATAGGAAGGGTCATGCTTGAGTTTCTCATACTTTTGAGGAGTAAAGAAGGCATCCAGGGCTAGAATATGATACTCCCCTAGTGAGAGATTAGATGTCTAGTGTCTATGTATTTCAAAAATTCATTCTTTTTGGTATCTATATATAATAATAATGGAAGAGTATAATATTATACAATGAAGGAAGATGAAGCATCAGTTGAACCATTACAATAGTTGGTAATAACCACTTCTTAACTAAAGAGTGTGGTGACATCACTGGATATCATTACTAATGAGTTAGGTACTACAATACTAACACTATAGGAGCTATGTGATAATGTAGAAGTGCAAATAGATATAAAAAATTGGCATGTAGGTATATAACCTCTTTCCATCACATCAATTGAACCATTACAATAGTTGGTCCTATTTATTATCTGAGAGATTAGATGTCTAGTGTCTATGTACTTCAAAAATTCATTCTTTTCGGTATCTCTATATAAAAATAATGGAAGTGTATAATATTATACAATGAAGGAAGATGAAGCATCAATTGAACCATTACAATAGTTGGTAATAACCACTTCATAACTAAAGAGTGTGGTGACATCACTGGATATCATTACTAATGAGTTAGGTGCTATAATACTAACACTATAGGAGCAATGTGATAATGTAGAAGTACAAATAGATATAAAAAATTGGCATGTAGGTATATAACCTATTTCCACCACATCAATTGAACCATTAAAATAGTTTGTCCTATTTATTATCTGAGAGGTTACATGTTTAGTGTCTATGTACTTCAAAAATTCATTCTTTTTGGTATCTCTATATAAAAGTAATATAAGTGTATACTATTATACAATGAAGGAAGATGAAGCATCAATTGAACCATTACAATAGTTGGTAATAACCACTTCAAAACTAAAGAGTGTGGTGACATCACTGGATATCATTACTAATGAGTTATGTGCTACAATACTAACACTATAGGAGCTATGTGATAATGTAGAAGTGCAAATAGATATAAAAAATTTGCATGTAGGTATATAACCTATTTCCATCACATCAATTGAACCATTACAATAGTTGGTCCTATTTATTATTTGAGATATTAGATGTCTAGTGTCTATGTACTTCAAAAATTCATTCTTTTTGGTATCTCTATATAAAAAAATGGAAGTGTATAATATTATACAATGAAGGAAGATGAAGCATCAATTGAACCATTACAATAGTTGGTAATAACCACTTCATAACTAAAGAGTGTGGCGACATCACTGGATATCATTACTAATGAGTTAGGTGCTACAATATTAACACTATAAGAGCTATGCGATAATGTATAAGTGTAAATAGATATAAAAAATTGGCATGTAGGTATATAACCTATTTACATCACATCAATTGAGCCATTACAATAGTTGGTCCTATTTATTATCTGAGAGATTAGATGTCTAGTGTTTATGTACTTAAAAAATTCATTCTTTTTGGTATCTCTATATAAAAATAATGGAAGTGTATAATATTATACAATGAAGGAAGATGAAGCATCAATTGAACTATTAAAATAGTTGGTAATAACCATTTCATAACTAAAGAGTGTGGTGACATCACTGAATATCATTACTAATGAGTTAGGTGCTACAATACTAACACTATAGGAGCTATGTGATAATGTATAAGTTAAAATAGATATAAAAAATTGGCATGTAGGTATATAACCTATTTCCATCACATCAATTAAACCATTACAACAGTTGGTCCTATTTATTATTTGAGAGATTAGATGTCTAGTGTCTATGTACTTCAAAAATTCAGTCTTTTTGGTATCTCTATATAAAAATAATGGAAGTGTATAATATTATACAATGAAGGAAGATGAAGCATCAATTGAACCATTACAATAGTTGGTAATAACCACTTCATAACTAAAGAGTATGGTGACATCATTGGATATCATTACTAATGAGTTAGGTGCTACAATACTAACACTATAGGGGCTATGTGATAATGTATAAGTGTAAATAGCTATAAAAATTGGCATGTAGGTATATAACCTCTTTCCACCACATCAATTAAACCATTACAACAGTTGGTCCTATTTATTATCTGAGAGATTAGATGTCTAGTGTCTATGTACTTCAAAAATTCATTCTTTTTGGTATCTTTATATAAAAATAATGGAAGTGTATAATATTATACAATTAAGGAAGATGAAGCATCAATTCAGCCATTACAACACTTGGTAATAACCACTTCATAACTAAAGAGTGTGGTGACATCATTGGATATCATTACTAATGAGTTAGGTGCTACAATACTAACACTATAGGAGCTATGTGATAATGTAGAAGTGAAAATAGATATAAAAAATTGGCATGTAGGTATATAACCTATTTCCATCGCATCAATTGAACTATTACAGTAGTTGGTCCTGTTTATTATCTGAGAGACTAGATGCCTAGTGTCCATGTACTTCAAAAATTCGTTCCTTTTAGTATCTCTATATAAAAATAATGGAAGTGTATAATATTTTACAATGAAGGAAGATGAAGCATCAATTGAACCATTACAATATTTGGTAATAACCACTTCATAACTAAAGAGTGTGGTGACATCACTGGATATCATTACTAATGAGTTAGGTGCTACAATACTAACACTATAGGAGCTATGTGATAATGTAGAAGTGAAAATAGATATAAAAAATTGGCATGTAGGTATATAACCTATTTCCATCACATTAATTGAACCATTACAATAGTTGGTCCTATTTATTATCTGAGAGATTAGATGTCTAGTGTCTATTTACTTCAAAAATTCATTATTTTTGGTATCTCTATATAAAAATAATGGAAGTGTATAATACTATACAATGAAGGAAGATGAAGCATTAATTGAACCATTACAATAGTTGGTAATAACCACTTCATAACTAAAGAGTGTGGTGACATCATTGGATATCATTACTAATGAGTTAGGTGCTACAATACTAACACTATATGAGCTATGTGACAATGTAGAAGTGAAAATAGATATAAAAAATTGGCATGTAGGTATATAATCTATTTCAACTGCTATATATGTTATCATAAGTTTATATGTGTAATAGTGGTAATATTCAGTAATATCTAGTCATCCATATCCTTTTGGATCAAGTAGACTCTTATTAATGAGAAATTGATTCTCTCAAAAGGTATTTCAAGATAACAAAAGATAATGGACATGATAAGTGACATACGTAATGATTTTTATGAACTTGACAAAAAATTTCTTATCTTCTATGATATTATTGATGAAATGACAAAGGTCATGAACACATGGTTAACTTAAATTTCAAATATAGTGATTTAGAAACATGATAACATAGTTGGTACTTGGTGTTATAACTATGTTATGAATTTTCAAATTGAATAAATCACACGAGGAATAAAGTATTATTATGTAGACTAAGAGGGAGTGAATCTTAGAAGAGGGCATATTTTTTAAGGAAAGTCTTCATAATTAAAACTTAATCTATTTTCACATTGTAATTTTGTAATATTCTATGCTTATTATTGGGAAATAATCACATGTCTTAAATATACAATTTTGGAAATTCCAAATTCACATTTAGACTCTTATACTAAGAGTGTTTGCTGCCTCAAAATTCTCAACACTATGTCTAAGTGTTGAAGATGTTCCTCCCATGTTTTATTATACACTAGGATGTCATCAAAGAAAACCAACACAAACTTCATTAAGTGTTGCCTAAAGACATTATTCATACAATATTGGAAAGTTACTAGAATATTATTTAAAAAATTGAAAAGTTTAGAGGAATTCTTGGTCTAATAAAGGGGGATGTAACAATATTATATATATTTTTTATTATCCTAGGTGTCTTTTGCCTCATTTGGCAATTTGGTTTTCATTCCCATAGGAATATGAAGAGTCTCTTTGGGAATGTGAAGTGAAAAATAATTTTAAATTATATATTTGTCAAGTTTTCCCTTCCAAATTTAATGTGATCACATTTTTTGCTTGCACCAATAATTATTAAATCATGGACTTGATCCTAGTATTTTTTCTTTTGCCATCGCCTTGCTAACTGTGGAGGATTGAGTTGTTGGTAGAGTTGCCTACATCCTAAAAAGTGATAGAGAGGTTAGGTATTATGAAAGATAAAATAAAAAGAGTCAATAAAAATAAATATAAGGGTTTGATTAGCTAGGGAATAAAGATATGGATTATTAAGACCATGTTTGGTTTGAAAATTTTGATCAAAACCAAGAGGGTATGACTGATGTGATCACTAAGTTTATTCACACCATGCAAGGTATAAGTGTAAATCATCCTCCCAATGGTGAGGGTAGTGCTTAAAGAATTAGAAATAACCATCCTCCTACAAAAAAGGTAATCACTAAAGCTTTAGCTAGGCCTTTCCAAGGTAACTTCATATGTAGATAAGAAGTCATTCTTGAGGTGGAGTTTCAGCCTCCAATGATGGATGATATCATTTCTAGTTATGAAGAATACATGAATTTTTTTCCTTAAATCAAAGTGGAAATGTCCCTCACTAAATTCATGAAATAAAGGAGAAATAAATAGGGACATAGGACTAATCATATCCCTCAGTATAATTAGAAGGATCTTCAACACATAGTGCGAAAGGTCACTCTGTTTACAATTGATGGATCTACAAGAGTACCATTCGAGCTTAGATCTAAATGGTGGATACATACCTTTACCTCTAACTTATGATGGAATATGAAGCCATAAAATATGGTATTTTTTTTTTGAGGGTACAACACATGAGTGGTGGTACTTTGGTTATACAGGGGCATAACCTAATCCACTCTTATGATGAGTTCAATAGGAGGTTGATAGAGAGGTTTGATATGGATAATACAGAAGTCTATTACTTATAGGAATAAAAATAAAATATCCATAAAGGAGGGTTTTAGTAAAAAGAGATACCAAAAGTGAGTAAAGAGATGAAAATAGGGAATGAGCTTAGAAGGAAAAAACAATGCTTCACTTGCAAGGATCCATGGGAGCCTTGACATAGATGTCTTGGGCATGGTCGAGTGATATTGAGGTGATATCAGATGTTGAATCAAAAGTAGATGAGTTTGAATATGAATTTTAAGAAAATGAATTAGAACTAGAAAGAAAAGAGGAATAAAATACTTTAGGAGACACACTTTCCTCACTATTTGGTGATCTTATATATACTCCTTTTAGAGTTCAGGAAGTTTTGGAATGGAAAAAGGTCATAATATTGATTGAAAGTGGGGAAACCCATAGTTCTATTGATGAAGGATTGGTAACCAAGATGGTTTTGAAAGTGAAATATTTCAAGGGCTTCAATGAGATTGTAGTTGATGGATCCACCCTTCCATATACCAAGAGAATTGAAAAACTTAATCTTACATTGGGGAGACATAAAGTAAGTGATGAATTTTATGTTGTATGAATAAGAGAAAAATATGTGGTACTTGGGGTAAAATGGTTAAATTATTTGGGAGAATTCACACAAAATTATCAAACTATGGAGATAAAGTTTTAAATAGATGGGAAAGAGGGTGTGTTTCAAGGCATGACCAATGGTGCTCCTAGAGTGGTCATGACTAAGAGGATGGAGAGAGATTTTTATAGAGGAATTATTTCTTAGGAATATAATTTTTGGGTTAAAATTAACAATTCATACATAAATAATATATCCTACCAGTGGACATTTAGTCTATTTTAGACGAGCATGACATAGTGTTCAAGGTATACCTCCTAGATTACCACTAGATAGAGGATTTCAACACATAATTGAGTTAGAATTAGGTTCTAAACCTATAATTATTACTCCTTAAATCCATATAGAAGAATTAAAAGAGTAAATTGATAATGAAATCAAGGAATTATTGGAAATGGGACATATCCAACCTAGTTCTAGTTCCTTTGCTTCTTTTATTGTTTTGGTGTAGGTAATGCATCAACAACTACATTATCCTTCCCTTTGACATATTAAATATAAAGGTCATAGGATTGAAGTTTTATTACCCACTTCTATTACCTATCATTAAAATTAGTTTGATTGGGAAAATATTTCATACTATTATGATCTGTTTTAACTACAGACCTGTCAAAAATCAAATATTATCTAAATTTGAGTAAAACATGCATGACGGCCAACATTTTATTATTATAAATGAAGAACCTAACTCCAACTCTTTGATTTTATAGATTTAAAAGGCCCTAGGGTTACCATTTTTTACTAAAATAGCCCTTATACCTTCCCTTGAAGCGTTACATTTTATCACAAAAGGAAAGAAGAAATCTAGAACAATAAGTACCAGGAACGAACTCATACCTCCTTGAATTTATCAACTTGGGATATTTTAGACCAGTTTAAATCCCTCATTTTATTTAAATATGTCAATAAAACAAAAATCTAAAAAAATGCCTTGGTAAACATTTTATATTAGCTACACAAACCCAAAAACCCTTTCAAATGTATCATGGTAGTAGGTGGAGGCCAATCCATGATTTCTTGGGTTTTTTGTTGATAAACATAGACCCCTTGGGAAATAATCACATGTCCTAAATATAAAATTTTGAAATTAAAAATTAAAATTTAAACTCTTATACAAAGAGTGTTTTTAATCCCAAAATTTCCAACAATATGTCCAAGTTTTGAAGATATTCCTCCCATGTTTTACTATACACTAGGATGTCATCAAAGAAGACCAACACAAACTTACTTAAGTGTTACCTAAAGGCATTATTCATATAATATTGTAAAGTTATTATAATATAATTTAATCCCAAGGGCATAACCAAAAATTCATGGTGCTTATAATGATATCTAAAAGTAGACTTTTGAACATCCTCTTCTCTTACCTAAATTTGGTGATATTCGATCCTCAAGCCAATCTTGGAAAAGTAGATGGACTCAGGTAGCTCATCAATTAATTCATCAATCCTAAGTTTTGGATACCTATTTTTGATGATTTTTTTTTCAAAATTTATTATTTTATGTGCATCCTCATATTTATATCTTTCTTCTTCACTAAGACAAATGAAGAAGCAAAAAGACTAGAACTAGGCCTTCTAGGACCTATATCCAAGTGTTATTTGATGGATTTCTCAATATATTCCTTGTAGACTCTAGGATTTTAGAAAAAAAATGACTAAGAGTGGGGTTGAATCATTATTTAAAACTATTATAACTTTACCTTATCATTCATGAACTATCAAGACAATATAGTGAACTAACAACATATTAAGAGCCATGAACATAAGACAAGAACATAACACATAGAACACTTATTTGAGTGGGAAAACGTCAAGGGGAAGAAACCCATTGATTATTTAAATTGAATAAAATCCTATAAGACAAACATAAATATTTATTAAAGAACCAACTTCACTTGGAGCACCAGTCCCAACTATCCAAACACCAACTTGACTAGGCTATAGTAAGCACCCACTTGCAAGGAGGAACTAACCCCCTAGAAGACTCATCACCAAATAATCCACCTCAAAACCTTGATCACCTTTATAAAAAAAATTTCTCATACAATAGATGATGATATCCTTCTTTATCTCTTCACACACTCCTATCTTTCTCAAACTGGTCTTTAGCCTTCTTCACTCAATTAGCCCTCTTCTTGACTCGATTAGGCCATATGAACTTAATAATCATCTACAGTACCTATATAATATATTAATTATTTTTTATATACACCCTAATAATGGTATAAAATACCTATTTTATCTCTTCAAATTTTTATCTCATTCGCTTCAACTCTTTCAAAATCTAACTAGACAATTAGGCCTTGTTCTTATACTAGGTTCTTGATCATACACTCCTTGGTCAGTAATACACACTTGAACATTTATATTTACCATAAAATTGGACTTAATTAATGTAAAAATTATTAATAAAACATTACAATAGGTTTTTCATAGCATATAGGACTAGAAACCTCTTTTAGGCCTTAAGGAGACCTAATTCAATTAGGCCTTCATTAGCACACATTACACTTTAAACTCATTAGAACAATTTAAAACTCATATTATGTAAATATAATATCATAAATCAATAAAATATATACATACCAATATCATATTATGTCAATGACACCTTTTAGCTTCAACCACCACTTGAAGCATGCCATTAGCAATGTTCACAATTAGGTCTATGCATACCCAGAAAGTCTATCTTGAACAACTAAAGTAAAAGCAAAATTTTTAAAAATAAACATGGAAAAAATCATATAAATATAACCTTAAATACTTTAAAAACTTAAAAAAAATTATTATACTTCATTACATATGGTGAAAGGACTCAAACCCTTCTCTGCAAGTAGCCCACTCAGAATTGCCAACTAGACTCAAAACACAATCATGGAAATAATCACCTAAAACACTTGTAAAACCAATTTAAAAGAATTAAAATTAATTTATATGATACTATGATGTCATTATACCATATATGGATAGATATATAATATGGTCAAATGGTAATATTGGTCTTGTGGACCAATCTTATAGTCTTGTATCTTCATGTCTCATATGAACTAGACATGTCAACTTATGAGCAATATTTTCATATTTATCACTAATATCCAAAAAATATATCCAAAATTAATTTTTTTTATAGTTCATGAATACTATCTCCATGTAATTTTAATCATCCCTAATCCATGATAACACATGCCTAATCACCTTCTCACTTCTGCTTGGGTTTCTCACTATTTGCATCATTAGGCCTATTAGTGATTGGTCAACTTGTAAGACCAGTTAATCACCTTTGAGGGATATAATATGATAATAAAACACCATGGAAATTAAATAAAAGTCTCAATATTAAACCTTCATCCATTTGGTAACTTTGACTTGGTCAACTCTAACTGTTACATCAAATCTCTAAGAAATAAGTCCTTTCCTATAAGGTCCACTCACTCACCTGACAAAAAAATTACACCTTAAGGTGAATAATAGAGTTTTATAAATGATAAAATCACTTAAATATCCATACCAAACCATTCCAAGAATTTATAACAATATCTTTCACATCGGGTCATTTTTAGGGTTTTAGATAGGGTTAACACTATTTTTGGTGTTAATGATTGTTCATAAAGGATTTCCCATCATTTACAAAAATAATTCCTAGAGATATTATCTATGACCCTTATAAATCTCTCCTTAATATCTTAGGTTCCCATGTAGAGTTTACACATGCTAATAAACAATTGAAAGTTCTTTTTAAGTTGAGAACCCTTCATTATGTATACTCAAAAAACCTTAAAACCACTTTTCATGCCTCTTATTGAAAATTTTACCCTAAAACTTAATAAATGAACCTTATAAACCCTCTCACAAAACTAAAAATTCTCACAGCATCATTCTTGAATTAGAAACTGATCCTAATACCCCATCTAGTCACCATCTCCTTTTACTATCTAGGCCTTGATTTAAAAGTCATAATAGGTCTTGAAACTTACCTTATAGCCACTATCTAAGTTGTAAACACACCATATACATGTCATTTAATATATTACCAATATCAAACACTACCATAAAATCTTCATATGCATTGAAAATACCTCATAACACCTCATTAAGTCAGGCAGAGTCTAGAACTAGTTTAGTTATATGCTAGGTCTATAGGTACTACCACTATAGGCTCACACTGAGACTCTCATGAGTGATCCAATGCCTCATATTCATGATATACAAACCTAATATAGATTCTTATTCCTCTGTACATCCATCTCACTAGGCCACCAAACTCATACCTTCTCATAAGGTCTCTTCATGCAATGACCAGTGTCATGACTATGCTTCTTGAAATATGACAATTGACCTTGAAATACTTCTTGATTATCTTATACCTTGATCATGTGTCTTACATGATCCTCAGAAAATGTCATACCTATTAATTATACTATCAAATAATAACATTCTTCAATGACCTCATGAACACCTTTCTTAATAGTCTTTGACATCAATGACAACATCAATGTCAAACTTAAATAACAAGAACAATGATCAATAATATCCCCCTTTGTCATTGATGGAAAAACATACTATATGATGATCATTATTATCTCCCTATTCTTTTATTTCTCCCTCTTTAACATAAATGACAATGTGATGTCTATAACTCCTTGGATCACACTCATTGTAATCAAAATACTCAGCACATAGGACTTATGAGTTTATGAAACATAAAAAAAACATGTCCCCTATCTCCATACATACCTTCTTGGAAAAACTAACTTGTTCTTGGATCTAATGAGAATGATTATCTCCCCCTAATTACTTGAATATGATTTTAGGGGTAGGAATTACACCTAATTCCTGTCTTAGGTGTTCAAAAGTTACCTTTGGAAGTGGTTTAGTCAAGATGTCTACAATTTGTTCCTATGTAGAAACATATTCAAGTTTAACACTTTGTTCACTTACCTAGTCTCTTATAAAATGATGCCCGATGGGAATGTTTTTGGTCCTTGAGTGCATGATAGGTTTCTTTGATATACTTATAGCTATTGTATTATAACAATAGATAGGGATAGGACCATCATACTCCACTTTGTAATCTTTTAGGGTTTGTCTCATCCATAAGACCTAAGTGAAACATGAATCTAATGCAATGTACTCATCCTCACAAGTAGACAAAGCTACTGATGGTTGATTTTTGCTTATCCATGAAACTAGGCACCCACCTAGGAAGAAGGCTCCTCCACTGGTATTTTCCCTATCTACTATACTTTCTACCCAATTTGCATATTTGTAGGTTGTCAAATTGAACTCCTTGATTTTTAAATAACATAATACATACTCAATATTAACAATGAGAAACCTAAGTATCCTTTTTACTTCGTGCATATGATTCTCCTTTGGATCTTTTTAAAACCTTCCCATAAGATCTACTACTTACATGATGTTAGGTCTAGAGGCAATGTATACAACAAACTTATAATCATTGAGCTATATGACATCTAATTAAACTTTGAAGTCTCATATTCCTTACTCAACTTACATAGTTTTATCATGGGTGTACTAACTGCCTTGCAATCTTTCATCTCAAACTTCTTCAACATCTCTCTTATGTACTTGGCTTGTGAGATGAATATATCTTTTTTAGATTGAGTGATTTTTAACCCAAGAAAAAATGATAGTTCTCTTAGCATGGAAATATAAAAATATTTCTTGATCACCTCTTTAAAGTCATTTATCATGTTCTCATTATTTCCACCAAATATGATTTCATCCATATAGATAAATACTATCAATGGATGGTCATATTTTATCTTAATGTATAGATTACTATCTACAACTCTTCTTTTGAATCTTTGATCCAATAGATACTTGTCTAACCTAGTATACCAAGATATAGTAGATTGATTAAGACCATAAAGAGCCTTTTTAAATCTAAAAACATAGCTTTATCATCTTATAGTGATAATCATTTAGGTTGTTTAATTTACACTTCTTCTAAATATCCATTCAAAAAGGTAGATTTGACATCCATCTAATATACCTTGAATCCTGAATAAGCTAGAAATAATATGATGGCCTCTAATATTTATAATAGTGTAAATGTCTCCTCAAACTCTACCCCTTCAACATGCACATATCCCTTACATGCTAATCTAGCCTTGTTCTTATTGACTTCTCCTTATTCATTCAAATTTTTGATAAACACCCATTTTATGCCAATGGCATTCTTATCTTTAGGCCTAGGAACTAGTTCCTAAGTCTCATTCTTCTCTATTTGGTCTAACTCCTCATTCATAACACCTATCCAAAATTTGTCTTTTCTTGATTATATAAGACTTTAGGTTCAATCTTGGATAATAGATAAACATTCTCATGATTTAGATTACTTGCCAGTCTTCTCATTATTTGCATACCTACATTATTGTTTCCAATGATTTGATATTCAAGATGATCTCTTTGAATATACCTTGAAGATCCTTTTGAGTCCTATCTCTCTTCAACTTCTTCTTCTTCCCCATCAACCCATATAGTCTCCTCTTAATTCTTTATTTCTAGATTCTCTAGAGTGTTCTTTGTCTATGAGTGAGATTTCCTTGTCTCATTAATCTTCACATTTGTGTTTTCCACTATCTTTTGTAGTCTCTTGTTATAACATCTATAGATTGAGCTCATTGATGAGTATCTTAAGAATATGCCTTCATCAGATCTAGAATCAAATTTCCCAAGTCTTCATCATCTCTTTTGATGAAACATTTGATCCCAAACACTCTAAAGTATTTGACATTGGCAGGTCTACCCTTCGATAGTTCATAAGGATTCTTGTTGCCATTAGTCCTTATCTATCCTCTATTCAAAATGTAGATATCATTTCTTACTACCTCTTTTCAATATCCATTAGATAATATATATTTATTTATCATAGTTATATTGATATTTTGAATTGTCCTATTCTTCCTTTCCACTACCCCATTCTACTGAGGTGTCTTAGATGCTGAGAATTATCTCCTTATTCTATGAACCTCACAGAATTCATAAAAATCATTAGACCAAAAATATCCTCCTATATCATATCTTAGGCACTTGATCTTCCCATTCTTTTCATTTTCAACAAGAGCCTTAAATGCCTTAAACTTGTGAATAACTTATGATTTATATTTCATGAATGCAATCCAAGTCATTATTGTGTAATAGTTAATGAGTAACATGAAGTATCTATCTCCTTTAATGATTTGAATTATTTTAGGCCCATTGAGATCAATGGGTATTAACTTCAAGGGTTTTATAGTAGATAACTCCTTAGACTTAACCTTCTTTTAGTTTGTGTACCATGTTGACATGCCTTACAAAGTATGTTTGTAGGTTTAATGATCTTAAGCATGTTTTTTAAAGAATTTTTAGTGCTAATATTGACTAGGTTATCAAATTTAATTTGACTTAAGCTTCTATGCCATAACCAACTTTCATCTATCTTGTTCATGAAACATCTCTCCTTCTTGATCCCATTCAATACATATAAGTTATTCTCAGTCTTTTTGGCATTGGCAATTAGCATTTTTGATTTGGATTTCCTTATCTCACACTCTTTGTTATGAAAGGTTAGTGTGTGTAATTTATTGAATATTTAACTTACACTAATCAAGTTATGTTTCAAACTTTCTATATACAACACATTTTATGTCTTAGTCTTTCCATTGTCCAAACTCAAGACATCCTTACCAACTATATTGGTAGTTGTGTTATCACCAAACCTCACTGTTCTTCTAGAATTCTTATTTAATGAGATGAAACTATTTTTGTATCCTATAATTTTTCTTGATAAACCAATATAAATATACCATTTCATGCCTTCATCTTGAATATGAAAGGTATTTCGAGCTAGCATAAAGTCCTCTTTGGCAAAGAGTCCATCTTGCTTCTAGAGCTAAATTTGATCCATCCTAACTTGATTTGGTTTCCATACCAATTTTTTATCCTTATTATGCGTTCTAGGAGCTTCATATGTCCTATTGAATCTTATAGACCTTCTAGCTCTATTAGAGCAAAATCTTGCAATGTGTCTTGTTGTCCCCCAAAAATATCACTCATTTTTGGGACAACATTTGAACTATTTTGGTCCTACAGACCAAAATTGTCTCTTCCCTTTTCAAAATTTGTCCTGGGCATTCAAATTCCTCATTTTTCAAGCTTCTCAGAAATCTACGAACTCTGCAGGCTTAAATCTATGGACTCTACAGGCTTGAATCTACGGACTCAGTAGGAAGAAAAAAATCTATAGACTCTACAGGCCAAATTCAATGGGCTTTACAGGTTGATTTCTATAGACTTGATTTCTACAGACTCTATAGGCAGGTTCATTTCTATAGGTTCAAAGACTTCTATAGGTGGGTTCAACCAAAAGAATCAGTTTCTAACACTTGGTCATTTTTGGGATTGGTTCAGTGCCTTGGTTCAATCAAAAATCTCCATCGACAAGCATCTAAGCAAATAAGGCTTGAACTATTGAACCATTGAACCACTTTAGTTCAAAGGTTCAATGAGTTTAAATTTCAAAAGGTTCAATGCTTCTAGTTCAACGGTGGGTTCAATCAAAGGAACGGTTCAATGGCTTGGTTTAACCAAGTGGTTCAACACTTTGTTTCACTCAGGTGGTTCATCCGCTTTGTTTCAATGCTTTGGTTCATCCTTTGGTTCAATAAAATGGTTCATAAGTTGGTTCAAGGTGTTAAGCATGGAATATACTGAGGGGGGGTGAATCAATATATTATATATCTTATAAATCTTTCCCTCTATCAAATTCCACTTAATCAAACATTCAAAATATGCAATAAAACTCAAATAATAAACATCACACAAGATAGAGAGAGACACCAAATATAACATGGAAACCCAATGTGAGAAAAACCATAGAGTATCAATCTCAAATATATTCATGAGAACAAACCCACAGGAGCACCATACCCCTTTGCCAACTACAAACCTCAGCTATAATTCATGAGCACCAACCCATAGGAGCTTCAAACCCCTTTGTTGAGCACCAACTCAACACCTATTCATAAAAACCAACCCACAAGAGCACGAACCCATTTGCTAAGCACCAACCTAGCAATAATTCATGAGTACCAACCCACAGGAGCACCAACCCCTTTGTGTATACCACACACCTATCTCTCAATGTTGCTATCTCAACAAATGATAGATCAATACAACATCTCCTTCCTCTCTCTCACCTTTGCTCTTATAAGCTAGATTTAATAAATACAAATCATATTCATCTCTCACAATTGCTCTTCTAAGCTAGATATTACAATATCAAATCAACCTCTATCACTCTATATATAGAAATGGCTTCTCAAGACTTTATTTATAGCTTTCCAAATGACCTTTGGCCTTCCCCCTTTGTGACCCTTCAATCCTCATGGAAAATGGTGCCAATCTTAGATGACCCTTCATATCCAAGAATTTGAAAAGTCATGTGGTGACCCTTCATGACCAAAAACATCCTTCCCACTTTTGTCCTTATCTTTGGTGACTCTTCGTATTCCTCAAAGTGTCCCTTCATGAGAAATTGCGCCTTTACTCTTTTGTCTTCACTTGGTGACTCTTGGTATTCCCAAAGATGACTCTTCATGGGAAAATGTGTCCCATCCTTCTTTTGTCTTTACCCCGTGGCTCTTCGACTTCTCCATGGGCCCTTCTTTTGTCTCATATGCAACCAAAAATATATTTTTTAATATTAAATAAATATTAACTCATATTAGCCAAGATATATTTATTACCAACAAAATTAAATGCAATGGGGCTTTTATCATCAATAATGCTAAACCTTTGACATCAATGACAATATTTCCAACAATCTCCCCCTTTGTCATTGATGGCAACCTCAATCTTGAAACTGCCACATCCTGTCACCTGCACATATCGTCATCTAAAAACATATAGTAACTCCCCCTTATTGTAGCAACATGTACATGTTCCTTGTACCTATTTTTTACACCTATTCCTATACCTATTATTATCCCCCTTTGACATTAATGGCAAAGGGCCTACCTAGAGCTAACACTTAGCTCCCCCTCACTTGATGCTAAACATCAATGGTAGGAAGTAATAGAAATTACTCCCAACTCCTCTCTCCGATCTTTGAATGTATCCTTTGATCATGCATTTGAGAAGATATCTAAAAAAACATATACATTGTTCCCTATCCTTTGAGCATTTGCAATCAACTCATTTGAATCTTTTCTTCTAATCTCACAACCTTTAGCATGAAACCTTAATGTGTATCCCTGATCACATATTTGACTAACACTCAATAGATTATGTTTAAGACGTTTTACATACAAAACATTTTAAGTCTTAGTTATACCATAATCCAAACTCAAAGTACCTTTTCCAGCTATCTTGGCAGTGGTTTTATTTCCGAATCTCACTGTGCCACCATTGATCTTCTTTAGAGATATGAACTTAATTTTATCTCCTATCATATGTCTTGAACATCCACTATCAATTAACCATGGCTTATCTTTACCTCTTACATGCAGGGCTGTCTGAACCATCATAAAATCTTCATGTTGTTTCTTCTACCATGAACATGTCTGAACCTTCTCCCTGATGAATGGAGCTTTAAAACTTTGACCCTTCTTCTTGATGAATGGAGCTTTGAACCTTTGATCCTTCTTGACTGACTAAAACATGCTTCTGCAATACCAAGCTATGTGTCCAAAGTTGTTGCACTTGTAGCATACTATGGTCTCTTCATCAAAGCTTGATAGAGGAACAAAATAATTGTGGCTTCTGCTTGACTCTACTTGACTTTCCTTCTCCTTATTTCTGAAATTGTTAGCTCTTTTTCTACATTCTAATTTCTTGTGACCATATCCATTATAATAAAAATAATAGCCATAAAAATAAGACCTGTCTGTATATCTCTAACCTGATTGCCTTTTGTAGCTTTGTTCTTTCCATCCTTCTCTATTTGGAATGTCCTCTATATTTTTCTCTTCTCCCCTTTTTGTTTCCTCTTGTGTAAGAGCTTCAGCATAGCTCTTTTTATTTTCAAAACCGATCCCTGTCTTATCTGAATATGCTTTTTGACTTTCCAATATCTTATTCAGCATGTTAGTGCTATCTTCAAATTTTGAATCACTGACTACTTTATCACTCATAGCTTTCTTAATATCTTCTTCTAAATAGCTTCTAACTCTTCTAGGGCACAATTGAGTTCTCCTTCTATATCTACTTCAGCTTCCTCCTCTTCTTCTTCTTGATCATCTTCATGTATGGCCATGAATATAATCTCTTCTTCTTCTGAATCACTGACTCTACTATCTTCAACTGAGCTAGGATCCTTAGAATACAGGCTCTTCTTCTCGAATCCCTTCTTGGATTTGCCTTTGAAATTCTTCTTGTATGTAGGCTTTTCTTCTTCTTCATCATTAACCTTATTTGGGCATCTAGCTAAAAAATGTCCAATCTTTCCATAATTAAAACATTTAAAAGGTAATTTTTCTTGATATTTACCTGTTCCTCTTTTCGGCCTATGAATGAAAAGTGCTTCGTTGTCATCTTCATCATCACTGGAACTATCACTTGATTCTTGAATCTTAGATTTCTCTTATTTGATGTCTTGAAAGCCACTTCTCTCTTTGAGGGTTTATCTTGTTCTATTTGCATCTCATATGCTGTGAGAATACCATGAAGCTCATCCATCTTTAGCTTGGCTAAATTCTTCATCTCCTTGATTGCCGAAACCTTTACATCATATCTCATTGGTAGAGATCTCAAAACCTTTTGCACTACCATTGAATCTTCTAATGTTTCTCCAAGACCTTGAATCTAATTTACTATCTGATCAACTCGCAAGAGATAACTTGCTATATCTTCTTCTTCCATCTTCAAACTTTTAAACTACCTTCTAAAAGTTTGCAACTTAGCTTGTTGAACCTTTCCATCACCTTTGTAAATATTCTCAAGTTTTACCCAAGTTTCATGAGCAGATTTACATTGCATAACTTTAACAAATTTAGATTCACATAAACCACATAAAATAGCATTTAGAGCTTTAGCATTACATTCACTTGCCTTCTTTTCTACTGGAGTAATTGTAGATGTCTGTGGCTCTTCATATTCCTCCACCACTGATTTCCATATGTCAAATCCAAAGGCCACCAAATAAACCTTCATTCTCATGCTCCAAAAAGCATAATTCATCCCATCAAACAAATGTGCCTTATTTATAGAAAATCCTTCCTGTGACCCAGCCATTGTGCTTTCCCGATCTACCTTCAAGTTGTAAAAATTTTCAAAAAAGAACTTGCTTTGATACCAATTGTTAAGCACATAATATACTGAGAGGGGGGGTGAATCAGTATATTATATATCTTATAAATATTTCCTTTTTAACAAATTCCACTTAATCAAACATTCAAGATATGCAATAAAAATCAAACAATAAACATCACACAAGATAGAGAGAGACACCAGATATAACATGGAAACCCAATGTGGGAAAAACCACAGAGAATCAATCTCAAATATATTCATGAGAACAAACCCACAGGAGCACCATACTCCTTTTCCAAGTACAAATATCAGCTACAATTTGTGAGCACCAACCCATAGGAGCTTCAAACCCCTTTGCTGATCACCAACTTAGCACCTATTCATGAGCACCAACCCATAGGAGCACCAACCCCTTTGTGTATACCACACACCTATCTCTTAATGTTGCTATCTCAACAAATGATAAATCAATACAACATCTCCTTCTTCTCTCTCACCTTTGCTCTTCTAAGCTAGATATAATAAATACAAATCATATTCATCTCTCACAATTGCTCTTCTAAGCTAGATATTACAATATCAAATCAACCTCTATCACTCATATATACAAATGGCTTCTCAAGCCTTTATTTATAGCTTTCCAAATGACCTTTGGCCTTCCCCCTTTGTTACCCTTTAATCCTCATAGAAAATGGCACCAATCTTGGATGACCCTTCATATCCAAGCATTTGAAAAGTCATGTGGTGACCCTTCATTACCAAAAATGTCCTTCCCACTTTTGTCCTTATCTTTGGTGACTCTTTGTATTCCTCAAAGTGTCCCTTCATGATAAATTACACCTTTACTCTTTTGTCTTCACTTGGTGACTCTTGGTATTCCCCAAGATGACTCTTCATGGGAAAATGCATCCCATCCTTCTTTTGTCTTTACCCCATGGCTCTTCAACTTCTCCATGGGCCCTTATTTTGTCTCATATGCAACCAAAAATATATTCATTAATATTAAATAATATTAACTCATATTAGCCAAGATATATTTATTACCAACAACATTAAATGCACTGGGGCCTTTATCACCAATAATTCTAAACCTTTGACATCAATGACAATATTTCCAACATAAGGCTTCATTTGAACCGTTGAACCAAAACTTGGTTCAACAGTTGGTTCAAATAAATGGTTCAAAGGTGGGTTCAATCAAGTGGTTCAATGCTTAGTTTATTTGCTTGGTTCAAAGGCTTAGTTCATCTAATTGGTTCATCAGCTTGAACCATCAGCGTGAACCATTTTGGTTCATCGACTTGGTTCAACATTTGGTTTAACCAAGTGGTTCATTGCCTTGGTTCAACAAAGTGGTTCACTGGAGCGGTTCAAAATTTGGTTCAATCAAATAGTTCAATGGCTTGGTTCAACCAAGCGGTTCACTCAGATGGTTCGAAGGAGTGGTTCAAATGTGAAAGTTCAAAGAAGCCTCCCAAAGGAGAAGTACCTTTGTAGAGGGCACTTGGTTGACAAAAACACCCTTTGGAAGGGTCATTTTTGAAGAAGGATACAAAGGTAAATTTTTTTGGAAATTTTGTTTAAGGTAAATAGTCATAATTCTTTCAGACTTTTGTCCAAAGGAATTCCTTCAGATAAAAAGTTTGAAAGAATTCAAAGAAGTCACGAGAGGAAATCCTGAAGGAATTCACAGATATTTCAAATGGAATAGTTCCACAAAATTTTTGTATGTGGGAAAATACCCATGGAGAAAGCCCAGGGAAAATACCCACGGAGAAAGCCCGAGAGACAGTCCGCTAAGGAAAAGGCCGTAAGAGACTTCTAAGGCAAAGGTCACCAAAGGACCCCAAAGGGCAGGTGCCTTTGCAGGGGACTCTTGACTACCAAATTGTAGGACACATCCCTGAAGCTAAAAAGTCATCTTCCCTTTGGGAAGATGTGAAATAAGAAATCTGAAGGAAGAACTTAGCTATCTGTGAGAGAATGCCAAAACTCGAAGGCCATTCGAAGACCACCCAAAAGGTAGATACCTTTGTAGGGTGCTCTTCTCGACCCAAGGTGGATCATTTCTTAAGGCCCAAAAGGGTAGGGTCTTTTCAGGAAAGTGCCAAATAGAAAATCTGAAGAAGGACCAAGGGGTGACGCACTCGAAGACGTCAAATTCAAGACAGCAAACTAGCCATTGAAAACATAGTGATGGGCGCATGAATGTCAATTTTAAAGCTCATAAAATAGTTGTTGATCCTTTGAATCTAAAAACCCAAATGCATTCATAGGCTTTAAGGCCAAGGCCAGTAGAAAGTGACTAAAGAATATAACAACAAATTGAATCCAGGACCTGATTTAATTAACCAGAAAATGAGGAACAATGAAGGTAGGATCAGATCG
The DNA here is from genome assembly GCA_037957365.1 of Torreya grandis. Lineage (NCBI taxonomy): Eukaryota > Viridiplantae > Streptophyta > Pinopsida > Cupressales > Taxaceae > Torreya > Torreya grandis. Next base: position 4,174,615 of record JARHVA010000030.1, read on the forward strand.
CTAGGTGGACATTGAAAGTTGCAAACTTTTAATAGTGTGACTTGTTTCTCTACATTAATAAAATCAAATGGGTAAATGCCCCTAAGTTCTAGCCTATCTTCTTAATAGATTTTAATGCAACATGATGTGTTACTATTCCTGAGTCCTTCTTGAAGAGGCTATATAAGGGACTCTCTTCTATTGTAAATGGATCTCTTTTTGACAATCAAAATGAAACTCTACCCAAATTGAAAGGCATTTATGAGACTTTGAGCTCAATTTATTTATCATATTTTGTTATTGGAATAAGAAAGCAAGTGATTTTTTCAGACTTTATGCTGTAATATCTTAGTTGTTGAGGAAACTATTCTTATGTCTTTTTCCTTGATATATGTTTTGTTCCTTTAATTCAACAAGCATAATTAGTGATGGCAGTCAGGAAGGTGTCTTAAAGAGTCAACTGTGGAGAGACTTTATGCCCCCATAATTGCCTTTAGTGTGTTTTCTTATCATTTTTATGTAAAGGACCTTGGGGCGACTTTGTGCCCTCATTATCCTTCATATCTTACTCTTGAGCAATTCAGGTGGAGACTTTGTGCTGCATCTCGATTTGCTAGTTATTACATCCTTTGCTACATTTTGCTGTTACTACCAGGAGTATTCTTGTGGTTTGTTGAATAGTACTTCTAAAAGAAAAGGAGTGTTGTTTGTCATTTCCCTTGAGTTTTTATTTTGATTTGCACACATCATCTCTGAAGAAAGAGAGATGGATGGTTTTTCCAACCCTTGAGTATTATTTTCTATATATATATATATATATATATATATATATATATAGGGAACCTCCCTTGATGAGAGGAGAGATCAATCCTCTTTTGATGTGGTAAACCTACACATTTGGATGACTAATCTTCCTACTTTGGTTGATCAGACCTATTTTGTTTATCAGTACGTTGATTGACAAAATATTCAACCAACATGTCTTATATTGTGATAGATGTAGCAAATAATATTTCTATAGTTACTATGGTTATATGATGATTTATCCATTATAGCTTTGGGTTGCATAATTGGTCTTTTCATGTTATTACTCTTAACTTGTTCTAACTTCTCATTCTCTCTCTCAAACTTTCTCAATTTGTATATGAGTTATTCATGCTCAACCTTAAAGGAATCTAGATCTATCTTCAACTGATCATACTTATCTTCCTTTGACTTACACCTTCTATTAATCTATTCAAACTAACTCATAATATCCTTGATAGTCTTCTTTTGATGTTTCAAATCATCAAGGGTACTTATGATCTCAGCTTCAAGGTCTAATTCAGCTTCTCCTTCTTCACTGTCATATCATACTTCTTCATCATACATGCTATCTTCTTCCTATTGATCACAAGATATTCTTATGATTCTTAGGATCACCTTCAAGATGTTAGACTTACCTCAAAGGACCAAGATATAATAATGATTTTTGGAAGCACAATTACTGAGAGGTGAGGTGTATCATTCTTCAAAACTTTTACAAGTTTACTTTATCATTCATTAACTATCAAAACAATATAATGAACTAACAACACATTAAGATCCATGAACACGAGACTAGAGCATAACACATAAAAATTTATTTGAGTGGAAAATACTAAGGGGAATAAAACCCACTAATGATTCAAATGGAATATATTCCTATAAGATAAAAATAAAGATTTAGTGAAGCATCAACTTTACTTGGAGCACCAACCCCAACTAGCCAAGCACTCACTTGTAAAGAGACACCAACCCATTAGATGACTTAGCACCAATGGAGAAAAATCAAACCATTAATCACACATATAAAAATATGTTTCTCATACAAAATATGATGATATCCTTATTCATCTCTTTACACACTCCTATCTTTCTCAAACTAGTCTCTAGCTTTCTTCGCTCAATTAACCCTCTTCTTAACTTGATTAGGCCACATGACCTTGATAATAATATATAGTACCCATATAAAATATTCATGATGGTTTATCTAAACCCTCTTAGTGGCTTATATTACCTCATTCAGCTCTTCCAAGTTCTATCTCATTCACTTCAACTCTCTCAAATTTAACTAGATAATTAGGCCTATTAGGCCTTGTTTTTATAGTAGGTTCTTTCTCATACACTCCTTAGTCATCCATACACACTTGCACATTTAAATTTACCATAAAATCAGACTTAGTTCATTTAAAAAACATGAATAAAACATTAAAATAGGTGGTTCTTATCATATAGGACAAAAAACCTCTTTTAGGCCTTAAGGAGACCTAATTCAATTAGGCCTTCATTAGCACTAGTTACCCTTTTAACTCTATAAAACACTTTAAATTTATTAAAAATATAATAAAATATAATATTTAACTCAAATATATCCATACCAATCTCCTATTATATCCATGACACCTTTTATCTCCAGCCACTACTTGAAACACACCATTAATACTATTCACATTTAGGCCTGTGCAAACCCAAAAAGTTTGTCTTAAACAACTAAAGCAAAAACAAAATTTTATCCAAAAAACATGGAAATAAATCATAAATATAACCTTATATAATTTAAAATTTTCACCAAATTTATTATATTTCATTAAACAAGGAAAAATGACCCAAACCCTTCTCTACAAGTAGCCCACTCAGAACTGCCAACTAGCCTCATAATATAGTCATGGAAAAAATGACCTAAAATACCTATAGAACTAATTTTAGAGACTTATAATGAATGTATATGATACTATGAGGTAATTATACCATTACAATATAGATATATAATATGTTTAAATGTCAATATTGGTCTTGTAGACCAATCTCATAGTCTTGTATCTTCTTGTCTCATTTGAACTAGATAGGTCAACTTATGAGTAACATTTTCATCGTATTCATTGATCTCAAAAAAATATATCCAACATAAAAATGTATTAAATTTCATGAAAAATGTCTCCATGAACTTGGATTCATCCCTAATTTATGATAACACATCCCTAATCCATGATAACACATCCCTAATCACCTTCTCACTTTTGCCTAGGTTTCTCACTGTTTGCATCATTAGGCCTGTTAGTGTCTGGTAAAATTATAAGAAAAGTTTAAAAATATTGAGGGATATAATATTATTATAAACCACCATGGACATTAATTAAAAGTCTCAAGCTTCAAGCTTCAACCTTCATCCATTTTCAACATTGACTTGGTCAAATGTAACTGCTACATTTAATCTCTAAGAAACAAGGCCTTTCCTGTAGGATCCACTCACTCAACTGACAAACCATTCACACCTATAACTGAATTATATATTTGGATACATGATACAATAAATTAATTATCCATGACAAACCATTTTGAGAACTTTACAATACAATATTTCACATCAGGTCATTGTTAGGGTTTTAGAGAGGGTTAACACTATTTTTGGTGTTAACGATTATTCATAAAGGATTGCCCCTCATTTCCAAAAATAATTCCTAGATATATTATATAATAAAATTATTCATATCTAATAAATATCTCAAGTTACCATATAGAGGTTACACAATCTAATGAAATCTTGAAAGTCCTTAAGTTGAGAACCCTTCATTCTATGCACTCAAGAAACCTCAAAACCAATTTTTATGCCTTTTCTTGAAAAATTTGACCTCAAATTTGTTAAACACACATGGTAAAACCTATAAAACCATTTAAAATAATAAAATTCACATTATTTCTTTGGAAACTGATCTTGATACGCCATCTGGTCACCATCTCTCTCTTTACTCTCTAGGCCTTGATTTACAAGTCACATTAGGCCTTGAAACTTACCTTTTAACCACTATCCAAGATGTAAAAACATCATATATAGGTCATAAAACATATTACCATGCTAAACCACTATCATAAAATATGTATATGCCTTTACAATACCTCATGACACCTCGTTAGGTTAGGGAGAGTCTAGAATTAGTCTAGTTGCATGCTAAGTCTGGAGGTCCTACCATTATAAGATCACCCTGAGACTCTCATGAGTGATACAATGCCTGATATTAATGATATAACAACCTCATATATATTCTTATTCCTCCATGCATCCATCTCACTAGCCCAATAAACTCATACCTTCTCACAAGGTCTCTTCATCCAATGACCAATGTTAGACTAGGCTTCTTGAAACATGACAACTAACCTTGAAACACTTATTAACGATCTTATAAGTTTTTCATATGTCTAACATGATACTAAAATAATGTGATGCCTCTCAATGATGCTATCAAATAAGAACATTATTCAATGACTTTATGAACACCTTTCTTAAGAATCCTTGACATCAATGACAACATCAATGCAAAAATTCAACAACAAGAATAATGATCAACATAGGATGGTAGTATGGAGTGGTTATTACCACTTTAGTTTCAGGTTAAAATTTAATAATATTCTAAAAAACCCTTTTTGGTCGTAATCCATGTGGAATGCTAATGAAAACCTGACATGCTTATCAAGGATGGGATGGATATCCTTATGATATTTTCTATTGTTTAAAATTTTGATTTGTAGAATTCACAAAACATTCAAGTGCCCAAGTAATCTACACTTTATGAATATCCCTTTCCATCCTTTTTACTATCACTACTATATGGGATATATTGTCTATAACACACAACACTCTTTCTTTACCTACTGATTTGAACTTGAGATCCATAGTTTGGTAGTTTTGAGTGAGTTTTCCTAGTGAATGCAGTCATTTCACCCCAAGGACTAGGTTAGTTTAACCAATACTGACCACATAAAAATAATCTTAAATCTTATGCCTTATAATAGTAATATTCATATTTTGAATTTTCTTTGCACATGGAATGGTATAGACATCTACACTAGTTACATTGAAGCCTTTGAAATTTACAACTTGTATCCAACATCTAGATCCTAAGCCTTCATCAATGAAGTTATGGGTTTCTCCACTATTAATTAACATTATCAATATCTTGCCTTACAACACTCCTCACTCTAAAAGGGTGATATCTAGGAGTAGCAGGCAATGTGGAAAGGGTTCCATCTATTTAGTCACCCTTTTCTTTCCTTTATTACTTATGTTCATTAGGGGCTGCCCCTTCTTATTCTTCTCCATTTAATACTACCTCAATATAACGAACTTTCCCTTTGCCAAGGCAACGATGAGCTAGTGTCTAAGGATCTTTGTAACTGAAGCATAAATTTCTCTTCCTCAACTCATTTATTGAATCCACTTCTTTGTTTGTCTTTGGTATCAACATTTCTTGTCCATTACCTTTTTTGATATGCCTTCTTTTTTTCCATATGGGGTTGTCCTTAGATACTCAGAAAGTGTAGTCTTAGGCTATCCAAAAGAAGGTGTCCTTTGTTGTCTGAAAGCTATAAAGTTTCCTTTAAGTTATTTTGTTTCAATATAAAAAGCCTTTTTTATGGATTCTTAGATGGAATAAGGGTTGAAATCCTTATCCAAAACCTTGATGGGGTCATCAAACCCTTTCAAAAACAAAACCACAAGCCTCCTTTTAGAAATATCTAGTACCATAATTAAAACTCTCTAAAAATCAGTCACACAATCATTGACATAATTTTTTTGACCTATATTTTATAAATCCCTAAAATGGAATTCCAGATCAACCCTATCAAACATTGATAATCAACCTCCTATTGAACACATCATAAGATTAGATGAGGTTGTGCCCTTGTGTGACAAAACCATGGTACCACCACTTATGTGATGTGTCCTTAAGATGTAAGTTAGAAAAACTAATAGATTCATCTTCCATCATAGGTTGGGGGCAAAGGTATGTATCCACATTTTAGATTCAAGCTCAATCGGTACTCTTGGTAGATCCATTAAATGTAGACAAAGTGAGCTTTCTCGATACATGTTGAATATCCCTATAATTATACCAAGGTCTAGGATCAACCCTAACTCCCTATTTATTTATCTTTAATTGAATGAAGTTAGTTAGGGAAATTTACCCCTTTATTTTATGTGGAATATTCCTTTATTATTCATAATTGACAATGATATCATCCATCATTGAAGGATGAAACTCCACCTTAGAAATGACTTCCTCATTATGGATGAAGTTAGGCTAGAAAGTCCTAGCTGAAGCTCCAATGGTTGTGATCTATGTAAGAGGGTTATTATTAGTTCTTGAATCATTCCCATCACCATTGGGATGATGGTTTGCACTCATGACCCACATGGTGTGAATAAAATTAACCATAATATTAGTCATACAGTCTTGGTTTTGAGCAAATTAATAAAACTGAACATGATAGTGATCATCCATATCTTTGTGCCCTGTCTACTCAAACCCTTTTGTTTTTTTTTCTAGACCCTTTTTCTTTTATCTTTTATAATACCTAACCTTCCTATCGCTATTTGGCATGTAGTCAAATCTTCCAATAACTCAATCCCCCAAAGCCAACAAGAAGGAAGCTTAGATACCACTGAAATATCCATTTTAGGGCCAAATTAAATAATTCTAAAATTTGTAGAAACCTTGACCAAAATTATAGAATTATAAAAATATCTACTTAGGCATGAAAATGAAATTTAGATCTCATTGAAACCCTCACAAAAATATGGAAATTCAATAAATTTATTTAACACATCAAATCTAAATTTTTTTAGTAATTTATAGGTCTAAAAATTAGAATAAATTATAACTGAGTGTATGAATGATGAAACATAATAATTTACCAGTCTAATATTTCTCCAATTGAAATATGGCATTATGTGAAAGATGGAAATGTCAATACTAAATTTCATTTGAATCGGCACTATGTGAAAGATGGCAATGTCATTACTAAATTTCATTTAAATTGGTACTATGTGAAAGATGATAGTGTCAAATTTCATTATTGACCTACAAAAGAGCAATAATAAAACATCCTAAGAAAATCAATTTGATGAGAAAATTTTGAAAATTTTAGAGTAATGTTTGGTTTGACAAATGTGAATGTAACAATAATGTATATATTCATTATTATCCTAGGTGTCTTTTGCCTCATTTAGTAAGTTATTTTCCATTCACGTAGGAATAGGAAGAGTCTCTTTGGGAAAGTGAAGTGAAAAACCATTTTGGCTTATGTATTTGTAAGGTTTGTTCTTAAAAATTTAATGTGAACACTATTTTGGCTTGCACTAATGATTATTAAATCATGGACTTGATCCTAGACCTGAGAACAACTTAAAGTACTATCATTAATTTATTTCCCTAACTCTATCCCTTAGCCTACGATAAATAATGAATAGGATATGGTTCTTCTAATTAGATTAATTATGGAAATGGTACATGATATTATATGAATGGGAATACAAACATAGACAAAGTTTTGATACACCATGATACCACTCAGATATGATATTAAGTGTGTATGCTCTGATACCACTAATCTGAGGCCCAAGAGGAGACACGATGGACAACCTACTTAAATGGATTTAAGAGGGTTATGAATAGAAACAAATTTATGAATGAAAAAAATATGAAAGTGTAATGCATTAAAAGAAAAAAAATACAAGAAATAGATGACAACTAATTTAGAACTGTAAAATCAAGATTTTATTATTTGAGAGATCAAATGTCTAGTTTCTATGTACTTTCTAAATTCATTCTTCTTTGTCTCTCTATATACAAAGAAGGAATAGGAAACAATAGTTGAACCATTATAATAGTTGGTAACAACATATTCATAATTAAAGGGTAAGTGCACAAAGTTGGGGAGATAAAAAGTGGCCTACCTATGGACATGATTTTCCTGAATTTCAGAAATCTGAACTTCTATAGATAATTTGAGATATCTACACTCTAATTTAAAGATGGTGTATGAACATGACATGTATAATTTTTATTCTAGTTTTGAAAAGACTATTTTTTTAAAATGGTTAAGTATAACTAGGTTAAACATCTAAAATTTGAAGAGGAACTCCTATTTTTTGGAAGAAAATAAGATAGATATATGGTTGTGCCATGCACCATTTGTTGAGCAGAATTTAATATTGTTTTAAATCATTTGGTGAAAATTTAGATAAGATAATCTAGTTTTTGACCTATATATATATATATATATATATATATATATATATATTTCAATGAATACTTTAATGAATTTTACAAGTAAATAGATCCTAAAAACTGACAAAAAAATGGATAGCCACCCGTGTGTCATGACTAATTACGTCAAAACAATTTTTTTTTTTTTTGAATGTGTATAATTATGCCTATTTTATGACCATATATTTATCTACACTTGGATCAACTTATAAAAAATTACATGAACATGTATAGGCATGTATGTTTGCAGCATGTAGTGGCCTAAAAAAGGTATAGTTAGAAATCAACATAGATTTTATAAAAATCATATTTTTGAAAAGAGGAGAGCATGATCCTCATAATGGTATTAAGTTTTTCAATTTTAATATTTAAATTCTTAGTGTATTTGGTGATTAAAGTTAATTTTTTTATTTTTATTAATAATCTCAGACTCAATTGTAGATTGGTAGGTCCAAGCCTTTGACTCAAGAGTCCAAGTCATTCCTGAGCTAAAAGGATTAGTTTTTGAATTCAAATTCAAATAATGTGATTGAATTAATAAATAAATCATGTTATTAACCATGTTAATAATTTGATCATGTTATTAACCACATTAATAACATAATTACGTTATATATTCATAACTACCAAAAATGCATGTTTACTCTTGAGCTCAAATTTTATATACATTCTTATATGTTATTGAGTTCCCTAATAATAATGTTATTTCATGTGACATGGGAGAGGTACCTAAACTTGGATAGTGAATTAAGGTGCCATGGTATCACATTAAAATTCGTAAATTTGTGTGCATTTTAATATGTTGACTTGACTACTTATAATTAATTGGTTTTAAGGTGTAACTCATTATACATTTTATGATATAATTGATTTTATCATGAGATGTCATAAAATGCATTTTTTAAACCTATGGCCAAAATTTAACCTTTGGAGTACCAATCCAACTATGCATCTGAAATAAATTGGGCTATTTCAAGCCCCTTCAACCTAATTCTGTGACTATTAAATGTGATCTTTGGGGGTTAATTTGATCTAATTTCATTAGCATTATTGAAGAAAAGAACATTATTTATTTATATGCAAATTTTACATGTATAAAATGTGGTTTTGAGCTTAATAAACTTGAAGTAATTAGTTAATGAATGAAAATGTCAATTAGTTTAATTGTGGAGGTAATTAGGGTTAAAATGAGCCACATGAACCATTTTTAAATTATATATGATGTTATTTAGAGTGAAATTAACCCTAGTGTCATGTCATATATAATTAATCAAAGAGTTGATTCATTTAATCGAGGAGGCATTTGAGGCCAATTTGAACCCCTTAAATTGTAAGATATGATTTGGGAAGTTTGATTCTATCATGAATTGATCTAATTAGTCATGTTGTGTAATTAGGGGTGTGTTTAGATAAAATTGTTCCCCTAAACCAAAATTATGTCTCAATCAATTATATAATGTATGTAAAATGTAGGGCTTAATTGACCCTACTTTTATCATAAATGCAAACATGAAGGAAATTATCACAAATAGGTGAACAAGTAGCTCAAATTTTCTTTAATTACCTTAGTTATTGGACCTTATATCTGATATTTAAAACCCTAAAACTCATACCATTTACCTTAAACCCTAAACCCTATACCATTTACCTTAAACCCTAATCCATAAGCCCTAAACCCCAAACCCTTTAAATTGTAAACCCTAAACCCTCAACCAATCAATTTAACCCTAATTAATATCCTTTATATAGTAATAATTAGGTTCACATGGATCAACTTGGTCAAAATCACATCACTCATTACCATAATTGACTTAATTAGCTTAAATTATGATGATGTGGGGGCTAATTAATCCCAAAATCACATTATTTACTCACATATCAAGGTTCAAAGATCTCAAAGTTGCCCTAATTACCTTCAAGATTGTACCTTATATACCCTAAAACCTATACCCTAATCCCTAATACCTAAACTCTAAACCATAAATATAAACTCTTTAAACCCTAAAATAATCTTTTTATCCCAAATTAACGTCATTTAGACTAAGAAATATGTTCATAGGGATTAGTTTGGCCTAAATCACATGAATTATTTCCCCATTTAACTAAGTCACTCAATTTTAATGATGAAATTGGGTATAATGGCATCCCAAAAATGCATTCTATAGTCAGAAATAGGTCCAAGTGATTTAAATTGTCCTCAATTATCTTTTCTATTGGACCTTGTGTACCATAAATCCTAAACCTTATAGGTCTTAAATCTCAATCCTCAAACCATAAATCATATACCCTATATTTAAAACCATAAACCAATTGAATTAACACTAATTACCAACATTTAAAGTAATAATTATGCATATGGATTACTTAATTTGGCTTGAATCACATTACTCATTATCCCAATTTAAATAATTGGCTCAATCTATGATAATATGGGGGCTAATTGAGCCCAAAAACATATTGGACCTTATGTACACCCTAAACCATATATACATTAAACCTTAAGACCTATACCATAAATGCTAAACACTATACCCTAAATTGTAAACCATAAACTTTACCTATTTACCAATAAATTTAGCCCCAATTAACATCCTTTGTAGTAATAATTAGGTTAACATTTCATAGAGTGATTAAATTTTATATACACCCTTAAACCTAATCCCTATGCCCTAATCCCTAATCCATAAGTTACTTAAACATAAATTGTAAACCCTATGCCTTAATCCCTAATTAGGGTCAAAATGATCCACATGAGCCAATTCTAAATCATATATGATGTGATTTGGAGTGAAATTAAACCTAATGTCATGTCATATATAATCAACCATTTGAAGAGTTGATTGATTTAATCAAGGAGGCAGTTGAGGTCAATTTGAACCCCTTCAAGAGAAATATATGATTTGGGGTAAAATTAAGTTTGATTCTATCATGAATTGATCCAATTAGTCAATTTATGAAATTAAGGGCATGATTTAGGAAAAAATGAGCTCTTAAACTAGATTTATAGCTTAATCAATTGTATAATGTATGTAAAATGTATGGCTCAATAGAGATCGACTTCTAAAAATATATTATGTGGTGGTTTATGCGAGAGATCATAGAGTTAAAAGGTAAGGTTAACCCATAATAGGGAAAACTTAAGGATGAGTCAAATATTTTCATCCAAGGAAGTGGATAAAAAAATTTAGGGTTTATCATTTAGGGTGGAGCTATTAGAATAGAAGAATGAGAAACTTCGTAATAAGATAAGTTTTTTAGTGAATTATAGAAAAGTGCTATGTATAAGGGCATACAAAACATTGAAAACCTACAAGCTCACCTTAGTGAGATCTTTTAGCCAAGTGTTAGTAGCAAAGGGAAGGGAAAGAAGGGGTATAGAAGTGGATCTCAGTATGGCATGGACTAAGATAAATCATTACTCTAGATTGATACAAACCTTAAAAATATTAAATCTTATTGGGAGGATGTTTTTGGTAGTTTAGATTTAGAATAGTTTCTTTGGTTTTATTTGTTGGTTTTAGGGTTATTTTTTAGATGTCTCTAGGCCTATTTGGTCATATTTATTGTTTGGTCATTGATAGACTCTGGTTCTTTTTTTGTTTGTACTTATCCTTGGGTCTAGAACCCTAGTTCAAATAAATACCCCCTTTAACTTGAATAAAAAAAACATGTATGGTTCAACTGGTTCTACTTTTATCAAAATTACAAACATGAAGGCAATTATCACAAATATGTGAACAAATAATTCAAATTTTATTTAATTACCTTAGTGATTTGACCCTATATCCTATACATTAAATCCTAAACCTTATACCATTTATCTTAAACCCTAAACCATAAGCCCTAAACCCCAAACCATTTAAATTATTGACCCTTCAACCTTGAATAAATAAATTTAGCCCTAATTAACATCCTTTATAGTAAGAATTAGGTTCATAGGGATCAACTTGGTCAACATTGCATCACTCATTATTTCAATGGACTTATTTGTCTCAATCTGTGATGATGTGGGGACTCATTAAGCCCAAAATCACATTATTCACTCATAGATATAGGCTGAAGGAGCCCAAATTTTCCCCAATTACCTTCATGATTATACCTTATATACCCTAAAACCTATACCCTAATCCCTAAAGTTCCTAATCCCTAAACTCTAAACCATAAGTATAAAATCATTAAACCCTAAACCAATCATTTTAGCCCAAATTAACATCATTTAGACTAAGAATTAAGTTTATAGGGCTTATTTTAGCCTAAATAACATGAATTATTGCCCCATTTGAATAATTACCTCAATTTTAATGATGACATGGGGTATAATGACAACCCAAAAACACAGTCTCAAGTCACAAATAGGTCCAAGTGATTTAAATTATCCTCAATTATCTTTGTTATTAGACCCTGTATACCCTAAACCCTAAACCTTATAGGTATGAAACCTCAATCCCTAAACCATAAACCCTATATCCTATATTTTAAATGATAAACTAATTAGTTTGGCACTAATTAACAATATTTAGAGTAATAATATACATTACTTAATTTAGCCTGAATCAAATTACTCATTGTCCCAACTAACTAGTTGGCTCAATCTATGATGATGTGGGTGATAATTGAGCCCAAAAACACATTAGACCCTATGTAAACCCTAAAACATATATAAATTAAACCTTAATACCTAAACCCTAAACATTATACCCTAAATTGTAAACCATAAACTTTCCCTATTTACCAATCAATTTAGCCCTAATTAACATCCTTTGTAGTAAGAATTAGGTTCACATGGCATAAAGTGATTAGACCTTTTATACACCCTTAAACCTAAACCCTATGCCATAATCCCTAATCTATAAGTTTCTTTAAAAAAAAATTGTAATCCTTATGCCTTATTCCCTAAACCCTATGTACTAATGCCCTAATCCTTAATTAGGGTCAAAATGAGCCACATGAACTGATTCTAAATCATATATGATGTGATTTGAAGTCAAATTAACCTTAATGTTATGTCATATATAATCAACCATTTAAATATTTTATTGGTTTAATCGAGGAGGCATTTGAGGCCAATTTGAAGACCTTCAAGATTAAGACATGTTTTAACATAATATTAAGTTATATTATATCATGAATTGATCCAATTAGTCAATTTATATAATTATGGGCATGATTTGGGAAAAATTGAGACCCTAAACCAAATTTATGGATTAATAAATTGTATAATGTATGTAATATGTATGGCTCAATAGAGATTGACCTCCAAAAATCTATTATGTGGTGGTTTATGTGAGAGATCACAGAGCTAAAAGGTAAGGTTAACTCCCTATAGCAGGTAAATTCAAAGATGAGTAAAATATTTTCATCTTGGGGGGAGGATCAAAACATTTAGATTTTATCATTTAGGGTGGAGCTATTAGAACAAGAGAATGAGAAACTTTGTAATAAAATAAGTTTTTTAGTGAATTATATCAAAACTATTATGTATAAGGGCATACAAAACATTGAAAACTTGCAAGCTCATCGTAGTGAGCTTTTTTAGCACAATTTTAGTAGCAAAGGGAAGGGAAAGAATGGGTAGAGTAGTGTATCTTAGTATGGCATATACCAATATAAATTATTACTCTAAATTGATACGAACATTAAAAAGATGAAATATTGTTGGGAGGATGTTTTTGGTAGTTTATATTTAGACTAGTTTCTTTGGTTGTTCTTTTTTAGTTTCAAGGTTGTTCTTTAGCTATCTCTAGGCCTATTCTTTATCTATCTCTGGGATTATTCGATCATATTTCTTGTTTGGTCATTGGTAAACCATGGTTACTTTTTTGTTTATACTTATCCTAAGGTTTGGGACTCTAGTTCAAACAAATCCCCCTTTTAACCTAAATAAAAAAAACATGTCTGACTCAAATGACCCTATTTTTATTAGAATGCAAACATGATGGAAATTGTCACAAATAGGTGAACAAAAAGCTAAAATTTTATTCAATTACCTTAGTGATTCAACCCTATATCCTATAGATTAAACCCTAAACCTTGTACCATTTACCTTAAACCCTAAACCCTAAACCATAAGCCCTAAAACCCAAACCATTTAAATTATTCACCCTTTAACCCTAAATTAATAAATTTAGCCCCAATTAACATCCTTTATAGTAATAATTATTTTCACAAAGATCAACTTGGTCAAAATTGCATCACTCATTACTCCAATTGACTTAATTGGCTCAATTTATGATGATGTGAGGATTAATTAAGCCCAAATTAACATCATTTAGACTAAGAATTAAGTTCATAGGGCTCAATTTATCCTAAATCACATGAATAATTACTCAATTTGACTAATTCACTCAATCTTCATGATGACATGGCATATAATGACAACCCAAAAATACATTCTATAGTCACAAATAAGTCCATGTGATTTAAATTATCCTTAATTATCTTTTTTATTGACCATATGTACCCTAAACCCTAAACCTTATATGTCTTAAACCCTAAGCCCTAAACTATAAACCCTATGTACCCTATATTTTAAACTTTATCAATTGGCTTAACACTAATTAGCATCATTTAGAGTAATAACTAGGTACATGCATTACTTAATTTGGCCTGAATTGCATTACTCATTATCCCAATTAGCTAATTGTCTCAATCTATGATGATGTGGGGGCTAATTGAGCCCAAAAACATAGTGGACCCTATGTGCTCCCTAAAACATATATACATTAAACCCTAAGCCCTAAACCATAAACCCTAAACATTAAACCCTAAATTATAAACCATACAATTTAGCTATTTACCAATTAATTTAGCCCCAATTAATATACTTTGTATTAAGAATTAAGTTCATATGAAATAGAGTGATTAGACCTTATATACACACTTAATTTATGCTCTAATCCCTATTCCTGAAGTTCCCTAAAACATAAATTGTAAGCCCTATGCCGTAATTCCCTAATGACCTAATCCGTAATCCCTAGGCACTAATGCCCTAATTCCTATACACTAATTCCCTAATCCCTAATACCTAATCTATATTAAGTATAACTTGATTGTGTTATTTTTAATATACACAAAAATCTCTTATAAAAGTCTATGTTTAACTCAAATCAAGTATTAAGAATAACGTGATCATGTTATTAAATAACCCGATCACATTATATAACACGAACGTGTTATGGCATAATGTGATCACATTATTATTAATATAGATAAAACTCACTTTTCAATGTCTATTTAAACCTAAATCAATAATTTTATCCCCAGAAACATTCTCTATGTACCTTTACAGGGCTTACGGTACCTATGTAATTTTGACCCCACCTTTTAAAAGTTTTCAATTGTCCTTGATGGGTGGAAAATCATGTTCGAGGAAGAGGAAGATATTGAAGAATAAAACACTGGAGGAATTAGAATATTTGAGAGAGAAACACAAGATACAAATGCAAAAACTTTATGGTAGACAAGGTACAAACCTTAATCTTGCTGAACCACATGCCATAGATAATGAGCCAATTAATAATAATGAATTAAACAATGATGAAATTGGCCATAATGAATTAAATAATGATGAAATTGACCATAATGAAATGAATAATAATGAAATTAACAATAATTAATTAGATAATGTTGAAAGTTTACATTCAAAGTTTCAAGTTTTTAGTTTTGTTGATGATGAGTCTATGTATGATGCTTCACCCCCCATGAATGAAGAAAATTTAATGGAAACAAATAATTATGAAATTAACAATCAATAGAACTTCATGGAAATATATAGTGAATAAATAAACAATGAATAAAATGTCATCCCACTTATAAATGATGAAAGTAATAATGATTTTGAAATACCCTCTCAACAAATTCCACCATTAATAACAACTCTAAGAATTGTGCATAGAAAATACAAGTACTTAATTGAATTTGATGAAAATATTTTAGAACTAATGCAGAATAAAATGTTTGATCACCATTCAAGAAGACTAGCTCAACAAATCTGGGATAATTTCTTTCATAATTTGGATTATGGTAGTCAAAGATGTCAATTATTTGTTTCATTGATAAAAATGATTAAGATGAGACCTATAATGTACATAATATGACTAAGAACATATACATGGATAATGAAAATAATGAAAATTTTGAAAAGATACATGATTCATATCATACTATAGGCCTAAAATTATGCACCCAAGATTGTAATGTTTCCCAACATTTACTTACAACTTATGCTGTAAGTGGCCAAATAGGGAAATAATGCATGCTTTTAAAAACAAGCCAAAAAATTAATATACTTAGAAAAATATTAATGAAAGTAATTGATAGATGTGAAAGACTTAATGAACATAATACCAAAAATCTCTAGGCATTCTATGGTAGACTTACATAAAAGGACAAGGCTATAACTAATGCTCTCAAAGAGTTACTTGCTAAATTTTGAAAATACATCACAAGAGTTTTGCCCAAAGCAAGAGATGTAGTGAGAAGAAGAGTTGGTTATCATAATCAAGAACCACATCCAAAACATTTATTGGATATGACTTAAACACAATTTCACTCTAAGTTTTGGAAAAACATCCATAAATTTATATTTTTCAAATATATTTTGAGATGGCCAAACCTTTTTCTATAAAAATAAATCACACACACACACCACTTTTTATTGTAGGAAACATGTTGAATTTTCAATACTCTATGATGTTTTTTTCTAGAATCATTGTACTTTGCATACTAAAAATATTTAGCATGAGTGTAGCATTGAATTTAT
The DNA here is from genome assembly GCA_037957365.1 of Torreya grandis. NCBI lineage: Eukaryota > Viridiplantae > Streptophyta > Pinopsida > Cupressales > Taxaceae > Torreya > Torreya grandis. The sequence continues at coordinate 4,191,421 of JARHVA010000030.1, forward strand.
ACCAAATTTAGCCAAGGAATTTATTCCAACTATTTTTTGCAAAAGATCGAATGGAATTTTTTTTATAACATATCATGTTTAGATGAAAATTGTAACATTTGTGGTGGATTTCCAAAATAAAAAAATTGTATCCATGAGGAGATAACAAGTGAAATTAGACATGAATTAGTTGGTTTAAACAAATATAAATAATTAACTTATCTATCAGAGTGGAAGCCAATATCTTTAGATTAGATGAATGCCCAGGTTTGTGATAGGCACAAGTCAAGTATGTACGCAACACAATAGCTACAATAAAATGAAATAAAACATACAAGAATATTTCATAAACAATATAAGAGTAAAAATAATATTACATAGGAAATATTTCATCAAGATAGATGTACATATATGATTTCATGAGTAACTCCTCCCAAGATAAGTTCTCAAAGAGCCAATAATACAAGAGTAAATCCCATACTTAAAATAACCAATCGAAGGAGTTACTTCCTATTTATCTGATCAAAATATAACTCCAAGTACACCTAAGCAAGCTTATCCATAAAATTAAGAAAATTCCAAATAAGGGGAAATATCCCTTAATAAACAAATATGGGTGAAAACCCCTACTCTAACACCCCCATAAACACAACTTAGGTGGGTAGTGTACAAAAAACAAATGGGTCTCGATAACTAGGCCTGATTAGGTACCCAATATAAAGTAATCTCTCATAAAGTAGAGAAAGGGATAAAACTCAGTAGAAAATCCCCCCCAAAAGAGAGACATAGAAGAAAATAAGAGGATAAAAGGCCCCCTAAAGATGATATAATTGTTGATGTAGACCACACCCCAAGAAGAGGTCATAGACAAATGAATTTGATCTTAGTGAATAGTTTGGTAGAGATATCTACAACCTACTCTAAATACTAGAAAAATATAAAGCCAATGACTTGACCATGAATAAGTTCCTAGATAAAATGCATGTGAATCTCAATGTGTTTAGTCTGTTGGTGTTAAACTAGATTCCTACATATTTGTATGTTATTTTGGTTGTCATAATAGATGATGGTGGATTGTTTGAAAAGAATTCCAAACTCAAATAGAATCTCCTAAATATAAATATCCTTAATAGTTATGTTAACAACTCCCATATATTATGACTTTATATATGTTATATAAATAACATTTTTTTTCTTGATAGACCAACTAATGGGACTAAAACCCAAAGAAAAGTTGTAACCTGGAATGGAATTGTGATTCTGAGTATCACCAGCCCAACTTGAATCTGTAAAACTAACCAAGTCAACCTTTGTGCCAAATATATATTGAATACCAAATCTATAAGAGCCTTTAATGTAGTGAAATATCATCTTAGTTATTATTTAGTACAACTCATGGGGTTCTAGTTTGAATATAGATAAAAGTTCTATTGCATATGAAATATCAAGCCTGGTATGAGTTAGATAAATGAGGCTACAAACAAGATATCGATACCAAGTGGCATTAACTAAAGGTGTAGAATAGTAAGCCTCAAGTTGGAATATAGATAGAAAGGGAGTGAATATGGCTTATAATCAACCATGTGAAATTGATCTAAAAGATCAAGAGCATACTTGGGTTGTGTAAGTGAAAACCTTGAATCAGACTGTGAAATCTTGATGTCAAGGAAGTAATGCAAAATACCCAAGAATATCATGTCAAATCTATCATGTATAGCTATCTTCACTATTTTAATAGATGATGAGTAATACCTGGTGATCAAAATATCATCAACATAAAAGACTAGTATCAATAAAGAATCATGAATTTTTCCTGATGATGAAACATAGATCATGATTTGAAATGCATTAAACAAAAATAAACCACACAATTTTACCCAAAAACAAGCACTACTCACTCTAATGGACTGTAGAAACATCAAGAATCTTATTAATAATCATCCTACCATAAAAATTATACATTGGGATCTGAATGACACCTGGTGAAACCCGAAGTAAGGAAGAAGGAATCCATCTTGGCATACCAATCCTGAGGGGCTTGTTTGAGGAAATGATGTATTTCTTATGTCTAAAAACTAAGGATGATTCCTAAAAAACCCATGTGGCTTATCCATGTAAATTTCCCCTTTAAGGTCTTCATGAATAAAGACACTCTTCACATCCATCTGGTACACATCCTAATTGTGTGTTACAACTATAACTAGTGTGAGTCAGATCGAAGTCATATTTGTAATAAGTGCAAAGGTCTTCGAGTAATCCATGTTGACTACCTATGAAAAACCCTTGGTGACCAATAATACCTTATACTTATCGATTGACCCATCTGTTACAAACTTGGTCCAATATATCCACCTACATTAAACCATCTTCCTTCTCTTAAGAAGTGAAGTCAAATCCCAAGTGTGATTTTTGATCAAGGAAGAATATTCTTCCTGCATAACATTATCCCACTTAGATATGATTTAAGCCTCTTATAATGTATGTGGATTAAAAATTGAAGAAAATAAAACATGTGGATCACTATGATAATCTACTTGAGTATGTTTGTCATCTTCTAGATCCCCTACCCACGTGATTGCACTCTTAAGTGTCTACCTATCCCAAAGGGCCACGTATGTGGGTGAGTCAAGTGTTGATTCCCCATCCTCTAAAACATGACTATAGGTGGATGTATAAGACTCCCCATCAATACCCTCACTATAAAAATTGGTAGAAGAAGAAGACCCTATCTCAAGAACCTGATCTAGATGATCTGAGTTTGAAGAAGAATCATCAAGTCTAAGTGAATATAATGAAAGAGAATAAGTGTCAAGTGTTGAGTATTTGGGACTATCCTAAAAGTGAACACTTCTCTCTATGAAAAACTCATTTGTGGTTGGATGTAGAAGGTGGTATCCCTTAACACCATCTAGATAACTTATAAATATGCAAGGCTTGGATTAAGGTTATATAGCTTTGCATATCTTCTTTAGTATATGTGCCATAGCTTGAGATACAAAAACCCCAAGATGCTCAACATTAGGTTTACTTCCATGCCAAGATTTAAAGGTTGTTATGTTTTTCAAATCTTTATGAGGAACCCTATTTTGAATATAAGAAGCATTATTAATGGCTTAGGCCCAATACTAAGGTGCCAAACTGTTCATGCCATAATTTTCTAACTCTATTTAATTGAGTCAACATTTCTATCAAAGAAGAATTAGGTGAAAAATATGAGAAGGTGTATAACCTAGCCTGGTGATTTTCCCTACCCACTACCATTATAGTATCACTATGTAACTCCCTGATGATAAGTGAATCAAGTAAAATTCAACCCTCATACCTTTGTTGATATGAGTGATTTGATACATTAATAAGAGATTGGTTGAAAAGGAAGGGACACATAGAATAGTATTGAATGTTCCTCCTTCCATTTCAACATACCCTCTCCCTATAACTGGTATAGAAGTGGTATCACCCAAACTAATAAAAGACATGATACAAGTCTATAAGGAATGAAAATCAACAAGTGAATAGCCCATGTGGTGAAAAGCACTTGATTCAATGACCCATGAAGTGTTGAATCTACAACTTCTATAAGAGCCTTGACCTTTTCTTTCTCTTTCCCCTTGCCCTTTGCCTTAGTAGAATCTTGGGTAGATGAATTTTGCTTGATGGACTCTGGAAGACCTATGTTATTCTTCTCTAGGAGATGATTTAGGTGATCTATTTTATTTTTCATTCATTTGCTTTCATCATGTCCATTTTTCTTAAAGTAGGCACACTTAACCTTCTCTTTCTTAAGTTTGCCATTGGAATACGAGGCTTCAATGTTGGTTTTGGTAGATGTTGATTCTTTCTTCTTCTCTTGATCCTTATTATTAAAAAATTAGAAAGTAAAAAAATGAGTGACACTTTATTTTTAAATATTGCCAAAAATATATTATTTTTAAAAAATAATAAAAAATATCCACTAACAATGCTAACCTTAACCAATATTCTTATGCATTACTTGTGCATTAAAATAAAAGTAACCTATTTACCCTTGTTTTAAATTAAGCTATTAAAAAACTTAACATGATAATTTTTTTTAGGAAAATTAGAATAGACTTGCATTATTTTGGAATAAATTTTCAATCCTTTGAAATAGTAAGAGTCTTTTGTGATGCTTATTGACTAACTCACATGTGAATTGCATGCATCAATCATGGTTGAAGGCCTAGCCAGGGGGTTTCAAGGGGGTGGTTTATATCCCCCTACGACAACCAAAGGTTATTTTTGGTGAGACTATTAGGCCAAGCCAACTGATTTTGTCATAGAGGCTTCATATATTGGTAGTTTTGACTGGTAAACAATAAGATTAGTCTCAACAAGTGAAAATTTGGTGTTGTGATCCATTTAGAAGAAATGAAAAACTAGGGTCAAACACATATAACCAATTGAGTTTGAACACAAGTTGATACCAAATAGAGGAGACCAAACTCAAGGCTGTATGAAGGCACAAAATTTTTTTGTATAAAAAATACACCAAGACACACTGAACATGTAGTCAAAAATAATATAGAAACTATGTTAATGGCTGCCAATGAACCAGTTTTGAAAAAAAAGATGACTCCACCAAAGATGAAAAAAACTCCCACAAATAGATTTTGAAAACTAGATTTTATTTGCAAATAACAAATCAGAAGATTTGAAATAAAACTAATAATAATAAAAAAACTAGACAATTGAATATTAGAGTGGATCTGATACCATATCAGGGTGGACCTCAAGATCTTTGGATCACATAAATGCATAGGTTTATGACAAAGATAGTTTAATCGTGTACAAAATACAATAGCTTTAATAAAATAAAATCACAAATATGAGAATATTGCATAAACAAAATAAAATTAAAACCAATATTTCATAGAACAATAGCTCACCAAGAGAGATGTACATATAGGTGTGCACGAGTAACTCCTCCCAAGATAGGTGGTCATAGAGCCAATAATAGAAGAGTACCTTCCATATCTAAAATAGTTATTTAGGGGAATTACTTCATATTCCTCTGACCAAAATATAACTCCCAAAACACTTAATCAAGCTTATCCATGAAAGTAGGAAAACTCCAAATAAGGGGAAAAGGGCCATAATAAATAAATATGGGGAAAGAAATCCCTAATATAACATTATTAAGTAAAAGATGGAAAATAATATAAAAGGTGTGAGCTTATTATAAAAAAATATACCTATTTTTGAATTTTTGTTCAAACTTAGGGGAACAATTATTTATGAGTATGCAAGGCACACACATAGGGCTAGATGGTTGGATGAACATTTCAAGATAAACAAGGATACATTCTAACTTGGTTCTTTTGTTTCAATAGTTGAATTTTTTGAAAATTACACATTCAAACCCCAAATGAAAGTTCAATCATAGTATTACAACTCATCACAAGTTGTCATTTTTTTGCATATAACATTCATGCATGTACTTAATAGTACAAAGTAATAATGTAAAATATTAAGGGAGTACCATTTCTATATTAGTGACGACTGATTACATTGTTTAGAGTATGTGTAAAACTATTTTTAGAAGTTCTATGAATATTTGAGTCAGAGGAACATTACTTTAAATAAAAATTACATTTGGTTGGATAAATTCACATCACAAATAAAAAATGCATAAATGCTTTATTGGTTGAATAAGATGCATGTTACCACTAGTGTAGAACACATTTAGAGTTTCACCAAGGTTGGACATGGAAAATGGGAGCATTATGGTTCTAGAGCATGTGTAAAAAGAGATATTGAAAGGGATGAGTTGAAATTTGAAGAGGGTGTTGATTTGATTGATGGAAAAACCATGGTTGAATGGTGTAATCTGAACATTTGTCATAGTGATCAACCAAATTCTATTATTCATAGACATTTTTGATTAATTTAAGAAGAAAACTTGGAAAATTATGAAGATTGTATGACTCTAATAGTTTCAAGTGTGATCCACTCATTTCATATCTCAGATGCAAGTTCTTAGACTGTCCATAAGAGACACTTGTCATGTTTTTGTTCTGCATGCATGGACTCTATTTAGAATGAGTGTGTTTTATAAGAGTGAATGGATGATGGGAGTTATAAAACTATAATTCCAATCAACACATATCATGTTTCAACATCATTACAACTTATAGCTATGACATTATCAGATTACTTTATCTATGTTTTTAATCTAGTGCAACCAGGTAGAATATTTTTCATTATGTACAATTTATTCTTATTATATATCTTCATAATGTCACTAAAAATGTTATTTTATGATACATGGCATGTTTTTTTAGTGATTGTAGATGAGGATAATGAAAAGGGAACATATTACTACTTGTGTTGATGTGTAGAGAGAAATAAAAAATTGAGTTCCCTAGTTATATATGGAGAAAACATTGACTATCCCACTAGGTCATTGGTAGTCAATGGAACTTGGATTTAACAATATAGTATAGTTTTTCTAGATCAATGGTTATTTTAAGTGTTTAAAATTCATAGGAAGATATTGCACTATTCAAATTTGATTATTACAATGAATATTCAATTACAAAAATATCATAGGAGGCCATTAAACATGAAACTATGAAAAGTTAGGGAGTCAGACCATGAAGATATTCTTGATACTATCAAGGTTAGAGTAGATATTAGTGGTTCATTAGATTCAAATATACATGTATGTTGACTTTTCCAATGTAGATGTTATAAATATTATGAAATGTTTTTTTTTTAGGTAATACATATGAATTTCTTTTTAAATTACTTAGTAACAATTTATTGTAGGTTAGTCATGCCAGATAAGCTTCCAACTTCATGTGGTTGGCACTAGCAGTAAATAATTTCATATTCTTGAAGATAAAAGAAGCTTTCTAAAAGTGCTTATCATTTGTTCTTAAAATGAGGTTGCCTTGAATGAAGGAAAGTATATAAGGATCATCATGGCTAATTGAAGTGTTTGATATGGTTAAACACCTTCATGAGTTAACCTATATTTGGGGATGGTGGTCTCCACCATGTCCTTGCCTTCAATTCTTCACTTATTCTTCAACCAACTTGTTTTCAACTCCTATGAAGTAGTTTCATTATTATAGGGTAGTTTGAAAGACCTTAAATACTTCTTTGATTCCATCAAATGACCATTTTCTTGCTCAAAGCATAGGGGTAGCATGTTTGACATTATTTAAATCCTATTTATTAGGATATCGTGGTCTAATTATCTCTCCATTAAACATTTATTCCTTGTTACTTGCATGTAATTGATTATCAACTCTCAAGTTACCACTCTCTCATTGCATTCACTAGCATATTCATTATATTGAATGATTTTCAATGTAGTATCCCTGCTTATGTCCATTCCTCCACCTTAAGCATGTAAATTAAGTGTAGGAATATTTTGAAGTCTTATTACATCTCTAAATTTTATTGAAAACCTCAAAATAAGGATCTCTTTCCTTGGAGAGGCAAACTAGCTCCTCTTGATTCTTGACTACACCAATCCACCTCATTAGTGTAACCAAGGTGGATAGTGTATAGATATATATTTTATTTATTATTGACCTTCACGTGGTTGGAACTATCAGTAAAGAATTCCATAGTCTTCAAGCTAGGAGAAGATAAATTTTTAAGTACTTAGTGTTTCTATGCTCTTGAATGGTAGTGAAAATGTACTTCTGAGTGGATTTAAACATTGTGGTAGTGTGATCACATGTAATTTTACTATATAAACATTATTGAAGTGAACAATTATCAAGTGGAGGTCAGAAGTAAAAATGGTAGTTGGATCTTAAGAAGTTGCCTATTTTGTGTTAAAAAGTTACATTTTAGGACCCGTCACTACAACTTATCCAACAAATTATTATCGAAGGTTACACCTAAGTGCTATAGGGTGAGATTAGAGGGATTAAAGGGGTAGGGGAGGGATCTAATTATTCATATAAATAAATTATAGGTTTTATTTTATGTGTGTTTGAACTTAGGCTAAAAATTGCATTTTTCTTTTATTAAGAAGGGTGTTCTTGAGGCTAAAATGGGTGGTGAGTTTTCAATCGGACCTGATGGGAGGACAAGAACCTAGTCCTAGATATTATCCACCCATTTAGATATTTTGGCAATACCAATTTTTGGTTAGGAAGCATCAGAATGAGGGTTATGCAACCATAATTTAAACTTTGATAACATTTGTTGTCAGTGTTTCCATACTCCTGAATAGTAATGAAAATGCACATTCGAATGGATTTGAAAATCATGGTAGTGTGATCACATTTAATATGCCTATATAGATGTGATCAAAGTGAATATTCTAAAGTGGAGGTAATAGAGGTAAAATGGTAATTGGAGCTTAAGATGTAACAAATCCAATGCTAAAAAGTTATATTTTAGGAACCATCACTGCAACTTATCCAACAGATTATTCTCAAAGGTTAAACCTAAGTGATTTGGGGTGAGATTATAAGGATTAAATATGAATGGGAGGGATATAAAATTTCATATAAATGAGTTACATGTTTTTTTTTACATTTGTTTGGACTTATGCTAAAAAAATGCATTTTTCTTATATTGGGAAGGGAATTCTTAAGGCCATAATGGGTGGTGGATTTATTGATGGAGCCTAGTGGGAGGCCAAAAACCTAGTCATGGACATTATCTTCCCCCCAAACATGTTGAAAGTTCTATTTTTTTTCAAGAAGCATCAGAATGAGTGTTCTACAACCATAGCTTAAACTTTGATAATATTTATTGTCAACATTTCCACGCTCCTGAATAGTAGTGAAAATGCACTTCTAGGTGAATTTGAAAATTATGGTGGTGTGATCATGTGTAATTTTCTTATATGGACATGACAAAAGTTACATATTCTTAAGTGGAGGTCCTAGAGGTAGAAATGGCAATTGGAGCTCAAGAAGTTACCTATTCAATGCCAAAAAGTTGCATTTTAGGACCAATTACTATAACTTATCAAATGGTTTATTATAAAATCTTCCACCAAAGTGATCTAAGTTAAAATTATAGGGGTTAAATATGAAGGGGAAGGATCTTATGATTCATATAAATTAGTTACAGGTTTCATTTTATGCATGTTTGAACTTAGGCTTAAAAATTGCATTTTTCTTGTATTGGGAAGAGCATTCATGAGGTTGGAATGGGTGGTGGAATTATTAATAGGGCCTAATGGGAGGCAAATAACCTAGTCATGAACATTATCTACCCCAAAATATGTGTTGGTAGTGCCATTTTTTGATCAAGAAGCATCAGAATAAGAGTTTTACAGCCACAAGTTAAATTTTGACAACATTTATTATCAGTGTTTCCACGCTCCTAAATGATAATGAAAATGCACTTTAAAGTGGATTTAAACATCATAGAGGTGTTATGAAATTTAATTTTCCTATCCAAATGTGATCAAAGTGATATATTTTAAAGTGGAGGTCTTGAAGGTAGAAATGGTAGTTGGAGCTCAAGAAGTTGCCTATTCAATGTGAAAAAGTTACATTTTTGGATCCATCACTACAACTTGTCCAATGAATTATTCTCTAAAGTTATAATTGATATATTTATGGTGTAATTTAAGGGCTTAAATAGGTAGGTTAAGGATCTCATAGCTCACATAAATGACTTACAAGTTTTGTTTTATGCATGTTTGAACTTAGGCTAAAAATTACATTTTTATTATATTGAGAAGGGTATTCTTAAGGCCAAAATGGGTGGTTAGATTTTTGATTGAGAATAATGAGAGGCAAAGAACTTGATCCTAAATGTTATTAACCCCCTAGATGTGTTGGCAGTGCCATTTTTTGGTCAAGATGAGGTATTTGCATATTGACAATTTACTTAGAACTAATATTTTTTGCTTGAACTTATTGTTAGTCTTTGTATGGTTAATTGGAAATTATTTGTTTCTTTTCACCTCTTGCAACACTCTCTCTCCCTTTTCTCAACCAATTTTGCATGAAATTTTATTTTAAGTGTTCAATGTGATTTAGATACTAGAATATATTTGTGATATTATCAAAGATCGGTTGTAGGATGCCTAACACACCTAAGGGATATGCCTAGAAAGCAATAAAACTATTAATGGGCATTGAGTTGGGTCTAAAGACCTCAATGGGGAGTTGAAGTATGTTAAGAGTGAATTATTGAAGGTGATAAAGGAGTGAGGTTTTGATGGGTAAAAAAAAAGTCTCAAGAATGTGTATTAGGCCTATTAGGCCAAATATCCCTTGGAGGGCAAAAGTGAAATAAAGTGTAAAGGAGTGTGGAGGACTTTAAAAGTAGATTGAGTGGTTTGATTGAAGGTTAGATATGTGGATATAAGTGCTAGAGGAAGTGTTATTGAAATTATTAAAGAAGAGGAAGGCATCTAGGCATAACAAAGCCTAGGGAATGCATAGGGAGAGAGTGTGAAGAGTGAATATTTTATTTCAAGTCAGTAAGGTTGCGTTTTATCAGAGTAAAGAGATTATAGTCAAGGTTAGCCATAAGTTCATCTATGCATTATAGAAGTATGAACATGATTTGGTATGGTCCTTAAGTGAAATCAAATTACATGGTAAATATCAATTAAAATGTTGTAAATGGGAGATGACAAATGCAAAATAGATAAGAGTGTCATCAGTTATTTCCACTACACACAATCAAATAAAAACTTTAATTTAAAAAATATGGAAGATCATAGATTTATATCATTAAAAATAATATTTTTTAAATCCTCATTTGTGTACAACATTAAATATGAGATCTAATATATAATATTTTAAAATATCAAAACAACACTATACGATAATATTTTAAATTAAAATTGAATATAAATTAGATAGATTGACATAATTTAGATGAAAACTCCAAAAAAAAACATATATGCACATGTACAATGTCAATAACATACATAGATTACCATGATAAGCATACACAAAATTACCACATCTACCAACATAGTATGTAATGCCAGGTAAATGTCGTATACACATATACAATGCTAAAATTACATACGTTGGCATATAGGCATACAAAAAATCACTTCTTATGTAGGACATCCTAGTCATAAAATAACCTCCTTCTCTTTGGCTTCCTCAAAGAAGGACCTCCCTGGGATGCCATGTTGGTAGATGGAGATCTCTTTAATGCCTTCAATTGCTCCAAGGTCTGACTATGGGTCTTACACTCATAGATTGCTTGCAGGTGAACCTATTTAAATACAAGTATTATTGCAAAATTAACATAAAATACATTCAACCACTTGTTAAGATATTAATTTTAAACTAGAATAAAAAATCATTTAAATATGAACTTATTATAAGATCGTAGTTAGGATCAATCTTTTTTTGATGCTCCAACTAGTCAGTGATAGGCTTAACTATTTGAATAGATGTTTAAATAGGGAAGAAACATGAGAATTTACCTTAGTAATAATCTAAATAAGACTATCAAATGTCATGGGATAACCCTATACACATTACATTGACATAATTTATATTTTCATCAAGCATGTAGTAAAAATATTAAAACATGTCTATTTTTACAATTTAAAATTGCAAGTTAAGATATACCTTTGTTAGTGCCTATGCATATGACATTGTAGTAGTAATGTCTATGTTTGTCTTGGCTCACAATGATGGAGAAATTTCTACTTGAGTCATCAACTAAATGTAAACAAGGTCTCGCTTAATTTTTTATAAAGTATCAAAGATATATATGGCAAGTTTTTCTTGTTTATTAAACCAAGAGTGTATTTAATAGTAGTGTATTTGAAATTTGAGATCATTGATAGATAAACTTAACTTAAACTTAGAAGGAAAATATACATTGATTAAATTTACATAGAGCATAAAATTAACTCAAAATTTTACCTCTATATAAGTAAAAGGTGTCATCCTAATAGAGATAAATGTAGTATTGAATGGGCCAATAGCTGGATCTAAAAATGTAAACAATGGCTTCTTCAAATCAAATGTTACAAATGTTGACTATGATGATGAAGGCACCATCACCTCCTAGAACATAAAAAATGACATATATATTATCTAATTTCTATGTAAATTAATTTTTAGATAAATCAAATTTATAATTATAACTTAAATTTAACATGAAATATATATAAAATATACCTGCATTTGTGTAGTGGTTGATATTTACACACCAAATATATGTTTAAAAAACTCATCACTCATAATTATATTATACAATACCTCTAAACCATAAATTTCATCATCATCAGAAGGTCTAGTGCATATAGGTCCAAAATATCTACAAGGGTAGGGTCTAGTATGCACACTAGGCGGTGTATCTCTAGCATCAATCTATGAAAGCCTACTTGTATGTTGAATGAGTGTATCAGTGAATGAACTAAGTGCATGCAAAGTGTTAATATCCATGAACTAATGATCTATAGAGGAGATTTTAGGATAAAATGGCTTTTTAATATGGATCTTTGTAGGTCAATTAGGCACATGACATGCACCTAGTGGATCCTGTGCAGATCCTTTCCCTCAGCCCTAAAAATCACTAAAATTAAAATAGTTCAAAACTTCATAGATGAAAAAGTCACAATAGAGTTTCCTTAAAAAATATAATGGGACCTCTTGGTTGTTACATGATGGATAATTAAACACCATCCATTATCAGTCTCATAAATTAGTTGTGATTAAATTATGTTGGCAATGATGGATTGGAAAACGTTTAGCAGTTACTAGAAATGGTGAATTAGTGTTTGGGTAAATGAATAAGGTGTGAATGGAGGATTTTTATATGTCTTTGTTCTTTACCTCACATGATGATAATTTTTTAGCATAATAATCCCTAAAACTATCCTAATATGAATCCCATCTATCAATTTGACTCATTATAGAGTCAATTTTACCTTAAAATGTCTCTAGGGAAATGGTTAGATAGGTGTGATGGGTGTTGGTGGAGTGTGATCATTCATTCTCCCAATTACTTCTTTAATTTAAATTTTATTCTCCAGAATGTGGTCTAATATACTATTTTTACTACCTAAGGGATTTTGTGCAACTATAGTAGGGTTTGGAGAAGGGTTAGGTGGAGGGTTAGGAGGACAGTTAGGTGGAGGGTTAGGAGGAGGTTTAAGAGGAGGTATAGGTAGAGGGACAAGAGGTTTAGGTGGAGGGTTAGAAGGAGGTATAGGTAGAGGAATAAGAGGAGGGTTAAGAGGAGGGTTAGGTGGAGGGTTAGGAGGAGGTATAGGTAGAGGAACAAGAGGGTTAGGTTGATGAGAAATAAGGTTAGGATGGTTAGGAGGAGGTTTGGGATGAGGGAAAAGAGGGTTAGGTTTAAAAATAAGAGGTTTAGGTAGAGTAACATGAGGTTTAGTAGGATGGGTTGTTAAAAATAAATAAATTACCAATTAAATAATGAATAAATTTTTAGCAATTATCTCTTCTACATGGTGGCATCTTTAATTAGTAGATTCTTGGGATGAATGAGGGAAAGGTTTGGCCTCACTAGGTAAAAACATGATCATAGTATAGAGGAGAGTTATGGAAATAATAATGTGAATGCAAAATGAGGAATTTTTAAGTTAGATTTGATTTTTATTTTTTGGGTGATAGAAGGAATGTAATCACATTATTAACATAATCACATTATTTATTTTAAATGATGTGATCATGTTATTTAATAACACAATCACATTATGGATATGTAATTACTAATCCATAATTTAAATAATGTGATCATATTATTTAAATAATATGATCATGTTATTATATAATTTGATTGCATTATGGGAAGTGTCCATTGAATTATCCACCAACTATGTGCACATACCCCAAAGAGTGTGGTGACATCAATAGATATAATTACTAATGAGTTGGGTCGTAAAACACTATAACTATAGGAGATATGTGTTAATTCATAAGTGTAATTAGATATAACAAATTTTCATGTAGCTATGGAACCTACTCCCAACATTATTAATGTTAGCACAAGCTTGGATGTGAAATAATGGTAATCTTCAGTAAGATCTAATGACCCAAATCCTTCTAAATCAAGATATGTCTCATTTTGATGATAAATCACTTCTCTCAAAAGGCATTTCAAGAGATATAGAGACAATGAACAAGATAATAAACATATAGAGTTCTCTTTGTGAACTTGACAAAAACATTCTTAACTTGTGAAAAATTATTGATGAAATGACAAGGTCATGAACCTGCATTTCAAATACAATGATTTTGAAAGATGATAGTATATTTTGTGCTATAACTAAGTTCAAAATTTTTAAATTAAATAAATCAAGGAGGAAGAACAAAGTATTATTGTGTATACTACAGAGGGAGTGAGCCCTGAATGTGGGCATCTTTCTCAAGGAAAGTATTCACATTTAAAACATAATCTATTTTCCCATTGTAAATTTTTTAATATTCTATGGTTATGAATGTATTACCTTTTTGTAATATTCAAGTCAATTAAATGATTTTAAGTGAAGAAGAAAAGAGTGAATGTAAGAATAGAATAAATGCTTATTGGGAAGGAATCCCAAGGGTGACATTCAAAGAATGACCACCAAGTTTGGAAATTTGTAAACCTTGTGTTTTCTAGTCTTCTCCAATGATTGGTTTTTAAAAATATTTCACATGTGAATACTAATTTGATACATGACACTGAAGTTAAGAAACCAATAGCTTTCAAAATCTCACTATCATATATGTGTTGACCAATGACCAAACATTTATATTTGTTCATTTTATTCCTAAACTCTTCTAAATCTATATGACCACTCTTTGAATCAGAAAATTCTAGGATTCTTATCTCTAAAGTTGATATGGGTTAAAATATCATGTATTTGTGTTTCATTATTGGAGGCTTAATTATGCAAAAGGCAACTTCCTTAAGTTTATGATATTTTGATAGGCAAAGTCAAAATGAAGAGTTTTTTTAGGTGAATGAAAATAAGAGGTTATATTGGTCATACATATATTATATTCACCCCTTGAAACTATCCTAAGAGGCTACGCAGTCTAACCTAAGCTTTGAAGTGCTTGAGACACACCAGAAACTTGAAATGCACTAAAATGCTTAAAACTAGATTACATTATCATATAATAGTAATAAAATGCTCTATGCATTGAGGGGATTTGAATATTAGTGTTTTGGGTGATCAATAAGATTATAATAGGGTGAAAATAAGGGAAAATATCTAATGGGAATGATATGGTTCTAGACTAGTGCCTTTAGGGAAAAGCCTTAATTAGAAAGGACATAAGTCAGACTCTAGAATTGCATAGTTTTAAACCAGTGCCTTATCCATTGGAATATAGATTAACAAGTAATTACATGGGGTATTTACCATAATACAATGAGGAAGGAGAGATAATAAATAAATAAAAAGAGTGAAACAAACCAAAATCTAACTCAATTATATGCATTTGGGGAAAAACTTGATGTAGGAGCATCCAAGGTGTACGAGCAATCTTGCATCACCTAAAAAGGTATGAGTTGTCATATTTTCAATTAAAATTCTTAGGGTATATTTATTAGTTAAAAAGGATTTTTGGTTCATAATAGATCCAATTTTTGTTTAGTTGGAGCTACAATAGTTTTTTAAAATCATAGGGATCACATCGATCACATTGGGGTTCATATAGTCACATTCCCATATCACAAATCCAAGTTGGTTTGTATTGGTGGTCACATGTATATTCCATCACAACTCCAAGTTATAATTTTTAGATCCATGTGCACATCATTTTATAAATATTTTAGTTCATAGGGACTATATAATCTCTATGTTAGTGGCCACATTATCTCCCTAAGTTTCTAAGTCCACAAGGGACTTTATATTTTTTACATTCTTGTTCACAAGTAAGAATTCTTTTTAAACTTGACAAGATATGAATTAGCTTACAAAGTCTAATGGGTATATAATACAAGTGTCATAGTCATAATTATTCACATAGGCCTTATATTGTTTGCAAGTCTAAGTCATGGAAGGGTCATGGGTGCATGACCAATTTTAAATTGGAGTTCATAACTCAAACAGGTCTACCATAATCCATATAGAAATTACGTGAGTCTGGAACTTGATATTTTATCATGTGGCATAATCACAAGGGTCACAATATAGTACTAGACATAGTGTAACATGAATACATTGAAATATTTTAATGGATTTAAATGATTGACATGTCAGCATAAATAAAGAGAGGCCAAAATGGAAAGGAACAAAGAACGAAGGACCATAAGGTGAATTTAATAAATCCATGATTCCAAAGAGACTTTGAAGACCACAAGAAAGGCTTAGGAACTGGTTATATAAGGACCCATGATCTTGCCACATGACACTTATCATGTGCATCCTACGATCATAATTTTAGATTTGGTCACAACAATGAAAGAACAACATATATATCTTTGTATGATCACAAATTTTACATTAAAGCACCAATTTAGGGGTTTAAGGTCTCATTAGAAAGCTATGGAAGAGAAAATAGAGTTAGTGGTAAAAAAAAAGTTAACTTGACCATGTAGTAAATATTACAAAAAGATATTCTAGGAATCACCAACAATTATAAGGAAAGTTCAAAAATGTAAAAAGTGGGAAAAAGTAGTGAAAGGATCTCATGCAATAGTTAAAGGGGATTTTGTAAGTAGTATATATGGGACATAAAGAAATCAATTGAGAGTCATATTGGAAAGGTTAACATCAAAAGATCAGGAGGTCAATATTGAAAGGGTTGAGGAAGGAAGGGAGACCTTAGTAAAAAGTAGAGATTTAAGCCTACAAATAGAGAACAAAGATTAAAATATAGGGGCCATAGATCATAAAAGGGCCATAATAGAAATAAAAAAGAGAGGAGTTGTATATTATGTAATAGAGAGTGAATGTAAAACCCATAAAGGATCAGAGTTAGAGATAGATGGGATAGAGTAGGTGCAAAGAGTCACTATGAATGAATATGTTATTAAGGATTTATTTCATTGAATAAATAGTTAATACATATTGTTTTACATTTGTGACTTTGAATACATGGCCAAGGGCACCCCTTCACTAGGAATACTTACCATGAATTGCACCAAGGTATCTCAGACTAGTCATATGAGTTTGTTGTGGATGTGATAAAGTATTTCAAGTGAAGAATATCCATGTGATAAAATTATGATACTTTTATCTTTTAGTTAACTACAAGTTGTGGAAAATAATCTCATATTTGTTTTAGTTAAGAGAAAGTATTATAAGAGGAGAGAGTTATGTGAAAGGGATAGAGACTCTTGATTGAGTCTATTGTAGTTTTAAAAAAATAAGAATTGCTTATATTAGTGCCAAGTTATGAAATATAAGATTGCATTTTATAGAGGGTAAGATTGTCACAAGTGTGTTAGATGTCATGCAAGTGTGAATCAAGTAGTTAGTGTAAGAGAGGCTCTTATTTGAGTCTAATGTAGGTTGTGAAAGAGAAGCTTGCTTAAATAAATTACAAGTTGTGAAAGATAATCTTGTTTATGGAGATGAAATGGCATACAAAAGATGAAGTTTATAGGATTAGAATACCTAATAGATATGTTGAAGGAATTCCATGAAAGATTGGGATGGAACAAGTGGAGAAGATGCTGCAACTATGAGTAAATAGGATGAAAAAGAAATTATGATTGGGTGGTTGTCCCTATAAGAAAGGTTGGATGCTTTTTAAATATATGCAAGTGAAGTTGGAGATCCCAAAAAATAAAAAATACCAACAAAGGTGAAGGTGAAATAAAGAGTTAAGTCCACTTGAAATATTGTTTTGTTTTGTGTTAAAGAAAGCCATATAAGCTCATGAAATGGATTGTCGAGTTATAATTTTTTTAAGGAAGAAAACATCATAGATCTATTGAGGGTAAAAAATGCATAAAATAAGTTATGTGGACATGCAATTGTGTATGGATCATGTTGTGCATCCAAAATTATAGAGAGAATGGTGGAAGAGGATCCAAACATTGAGACTTAAGAGAGAGGTGAATAAGATTGCCTTTAGGCAATCAAAAAGGATGTTTCCAAATGAGAAGCTCAAATATGTGAGTGAATATAATAAGGTTACTTTGAAAATCAATAAAAAAAATGAGATCTACAAGTGAGAAGCCCAAGTATGTTCTCAACAACATCAGAGAGTGAAATTTGTGAGTATCCCTTAAATGAAGAAATCTTCATGAAAGAAGATGTGGAAGTAATAAATTATTCACCAAAATAAGTAAACCCATTATTTGATGATGGGAAAGAAATTAAAGAATCATTTAAGTGGGAAGAGGTTGTCATCATTAAATGATAAAGGTACTGTAATTGATATTTATCTTTTTTAAAGAAGAAGCTCAGGGTTTTGATGAATAAAATAATGAAGGTAAAGGAAGTACAAGTGAATGCACATAAGGAGTGTGTAGTTAAAGCTTGGGATTTTGATGCTACAAGTATATAAGGAATAAAACTCAACAAGTGAATAACCCATGTGGTGAAAATAACTTGAGTCAATGACCCATGAAGATGTTGAATCTACAACTGCTACAAGAGCCTTGACCTTTTATTTCTCTTTCCCCTTGCCCTTTGCCTTAGTAGAATCTTGGGTAGATGAATTTTGATTGATGGACTCTAGAAGACCTATGTTATACTTCTCTAGGAGATGAGTTTGGTGATATATTTTCTTTTTCATGCACTTGATTCCATCATGTCCATTTTTCTTAAAGTAGGCACACTTAACCTTCGCTTTCTTAAGTTTGCCATTAGAATAGGAGGCTTCAATGTTGGTTTTGGTAGAGGTTGATTCTTTCTTCTTATCTTGATCATTATTATTCTTATTCTTTTATTTAATTAAAGTCTCTGCTTTTCCATTCCCAATAATTAGGGCTTGAGGTTTTGTGGACGTCAATGTGCCCATTTAAATTAACTTGTTGTGTTCCCTAGTTAATTTGGCAATGAAAACATCTAAAGAGGGCATTTTCAATGAAATGCCTAAAGCATTTTTAGTGGCATGGAAAGTGGAGACAAAGACTAAGTATTCAGGACATAGTTTAGAGAGTATAGAAATAACAAGTTGGTCATCTTCTTTCTTTATCCCACATTCGTTCAACTATAAAATCAAGGACTTGAACTTAGTGAAGAAATATTGAAGGATGTAATATTTATAAAGACTTAGACTAAAGAGTTTATTCTTAATCTCATGACCTCTTATCACATCAAGCTACCCAAATAGTTTACCCATAATGGTCCATACATCTTGAGGTGATTTGGTAGGCTCTAAATGAAATAAGAGATCAGGTACTATAAAAAGATATAATATCCCATAGGCTTCATCACTAAGATTAAATCACTTAACTATCTCTACATCTATGTTAGGTTTAGTTTCATCATTCATAGTTATCTTATATAAAACCTTACTCCTTATAATTATTTTCATCTTGATTTTCCATTCATGATAGTTAAAGGGAGTTAGTGGGTTGATTGAATTTGAATCTATTAGTGTAGAAATGAGATGTATTAGTATTTTAAGTTGAAGTAATTGCAGAAATGAAAGTACAAGTAAAATGTAAAGAGAGACTAAAAAGGCATAATACACCCCCCTTAAACTATGAAATGCTAAAACCATAATAAATGTTACAAATACATGCTCAAAATATGTTAGACTCAATCGATAGTGCCTCTAAGGAAGCAAGTACAATATGAGAAAGTAAAAAAATGAGTAACACTTTATTTTTAAATATTGCCCAAAATATATTGTTTTTAAAAAATAAAAAAAATAAATCCATTAACAATGCTAAACTTAACCAATATTCTTATGCATTACTTGTGCATTAAAATAAAAGTAGCCTATTTACCCTTATTTTAAATTAAGCTATTAAAACAATTAACATGCTAAAATTTTTAGGGAAAATTAGAATAGACTTGGCATGTTTTGGAAGAAAGTTTCAATCCTTTGAAATAGTAAGAGTCTTTTGTGATGCTTATTGACTAACTCACATGTGAATTATATGCGTCAATCATGGCTGAAGGCCTAACTAGGGGGTTTCAGGGGGTGGTTTGTAAACCCCTACTACAACCAAAGATTATTTTTGATGAGACTGTTCGGCTAAGCCAAATTATTTTGTCATAGAGGCTACATATATTGGTAGTCCTAACTGGTAAACAATAAGATTAGTCTCAACAAGTGAAAAGTTGTTATGATCCATTTAGAAGAAATGAAAAACTAGGGTCAAACACATAGAACCAACTGAGGCCAAACACAAGTTGATACCAAATAGAGGAGACCAAACTCAACACTGTATGAAGGCACACAATTTTTTGTAGAAAAAATACACCAAGACACACTGAACATGTAGTCAAAAATAAACCATATAAACTATATTAATGGATGCCAATGAACCAGTTTTGAAAAAAGATGACTCCACCAATGATGAAAAAAACTCCCACAAATAGATTGTGAAAACTAGATTTTATTTGCAAATAAAAAATCTAAAGATTTGAAATAAAACTAAAAATAATAAAAAACTAGACAATTGAATACCAGAGTGGATCTGATACCATATCAGGGTGGAACCCAAGATCTTTGGATCAAATAAATGCATAGGTTTATGATAAAGATAATTTAAGAATATACACAATATAATAGCTATAATAAAATAAAATCACAAATACAAGAATATTTCATAAATAAAATAAAATTAAAACCAATCTTTCATAGAGTAATAGCTCACCAAGAGAGATGTACATATAGGTGTGCATGAGTAACTCCTCCCAAGATAGGCAGTCATAGAGCCAATAATAGAAGAGTAGCTTCCATATCTAAAATAGTTAGTTAGGGGAGTTACTTCCTATTCATCTGACCAACATGTAACTCCCAAAACACCTAATCAAGCTTATCCATGAAAGTAGGAAAACTCCAAATAAGGGGAAAAAGGACATAATAAATAAATGTGGGGAAAAAAATCCCTAATCTAACATTATTAATTAAAATATGGAAAAGAATCTAAAAGGTGTGATATTATTATAAAAAAATATACCTATTTTTGAATTTTTGTTCAAACTTAGGGAGAAAATTATTTATGAGTATGCAAGGCACACACATAGGGCTAGATGGTTGGATGAACATTTCAAGATAAACAAGGATACATTCTAACTTGGTTATTTTGTTTTAATAGTTGAATTTTTTGAAAATTACACATTCAAACCCCAAATGGAAGTTCAATCACAATATTACAACTCATCACAAGTTATCATTTTTATACATATAGCATTCATGCATGCACTTAATAGTACAAAGTAACAATGTAAAATATTAAGGGAGTACCATTTCTATATTAGTGACGACCGATTACATTGTTCAAAGTATGTGTAAAGTTGTTTTTAGAAGTTATATGAATATTTGAGTTAGAGGAACATTACTTTAAATCAGAATTACATTTGGTTCGACAATTACACATCACAATTAAAAAATGCATAGATGCTTTATTATTTTAATAAGATGCATGTTACCACTAGTGTAGAACACATCTAGAGTTTCACCGAGGTTGGACATGGAAAATGGGAGCATGATGGTTATAGAGCATGTGTAAAAAGAGCTGTTGAAAGGGATGAGTTGAAATTTGAAGAGGGTGTTGAATTGATATATGGAAAAACCATGGTTGAATGGTGTAATCTAAACATTTGTCATAGTGATCAGCCAAATTATATTATTCATAGACATTTTTGATTAATTTAATAAGAACACTTGGAAAATTATGAGGATTTTATGACTCTAATAGTTTCAAGTGAGATCCATTCATTTCATATCTCAAATGTAAGTTCTTAAACTATCCATATGAGACACTTGGCATGTTTTTGTTCTGCATGCATGGACTCTATTTAGAATGAGTGTGATTTATAAGAGTGCATGGATGATTGGAGTTCTAAAATTCTAATTACAATCAACACATATCATGTTTAAACATCATTTTAACTTATATATATGACATTATCAAATGACTTTGACTATGTATTTAATCTAGTGCAACCAGGTAGAATATTTTTCATTATTTACAGTTTTTTCTCATTATATATCTTCATAATGTCACTAAAAATATTATTTTATGATACATGGCATATTTTTGTAGTTATTATAGATGAGGATAATGAAAAGGTAATATATTACTACTTGTGTTGGTGTGTAGAGAGAATTTTTTTTGACTTCCCTAGTTATATATGGAGAAAACATTGACTATCCCACTAGGTCATTGGTAGTCAATGGAATTTGGATTTGAAAATATAGTATACATTTTTTAGATCAATGGTTGTTTTAAGTGTTTAAAATGCATAGGAAGATATTTCACTATTCAAATTTGACTCTTACAATGAATATTCAATTACAAAAATATCATGGGAGGCCATTAAACATGAAACTATGAAAAGTTAGGGAGTCAGACCATGAAGATATTCTTGATACTATCAAGGTTAGAGTAGATATTAGTGGTTAATTATATTGAAATATACATGTATGTTGAATTTTCTAATGTAGATTTAATAACTTCTATGAAATGTTTTTTATTTTCTAGGTAGTACATATGAATTTCTTTTTTAATTACTTACTAACAATTTATTTTAGTTTAGTCGTGCCAGATAAGTTCCACCTTCATGTGGTTGGCACTACCAGTAAATAATTTAATATTCTTGAAGCTAAAAGAAGCTTTCTTAAATTACTTATCATTTGTCCTTAAAATGAGGTTTCCTTGAATGAAGGAAAGCATATAAGGATCATCATGACTACTTGAAGTATTTGATATGGTCAAATACCTTCATGAGTTAACCTATATTTAAGGATGGTGGTCTCCTTGATTCCATTTTGATCTTACCTCACCATGTCCTTGCCTTCAATGCTTCAATTATTCTTCAACCAACTTGTTTTCAACTCCCATGAAGTAGTTTCATTATTATAGGGTAGTTTTAAAGACCTTAAATGCTTCTTTGACTCCATCAAATGACTATTTTCTTGCTCAAAGCATAGGGGTAACATGTTTGACATTATTAAAATACTATTTATTAGGAGATCATGGTATAAGTATCTCTCCATTCAACGTTTATTCCTTTTTACTTGCATTTAATTGATTATCAACTCTCAAGTTACCACTCTCTCATTGCATTCACTAGCATATTCATGATATTGCATGATTTTCAATTTAGTATCCCCACTTATGTCCATTCCTCCACCTTAAGCATGTAAAGTAAGTGTAGGCATATTTTTAAGTCTTATTACATCTTTAAATTTGATTAAAAACCTCCAAATAAGGACCTCTTTCCTTGGAGAGGCAAACTAGCTCCTCTTGATTCTTGACTACACCAATATACCTCATTAGTGTAACCAAGGTGGATGGTGTATAGATAATTTTTTTTTTATTATTGACCTTCACATGTTTGGCACTATCATTAAATAATTCAATATTATTCAAGCTAAGGGAAGCTAAATTTTTAAGTACTTAGCGTTTCTATGCTCTTGAATGGTACTGAAAATGTACTTCCAAGTGGATTTAAACATTGTGGCAGTGTGATCACATGTAATTTTACTATATAAACATTATTGAAGTGAAAAACTATCAACTAGAGGTCAGAATTAAAAATGGTAGTTAGAGCTCTAGAATTTTCCTATTTAATGTTAAAAATTTACATTTTAAGACCCGTCACTACAACTTATCCATCAAATTATTATCAAAGGTTACACCTAAGTGATATAGGGTGAGATTAGAGGGATTAAAGGTGTAGGGGAGGGATCTAATGATTCATATAAATAAATTATAGGTTTTATTTTATGTGTGTTTGAACTTAGTCTAAAAATTACATTATTCTTGTATTAAGAAGGGTGTTCTTGAGGCTAAAATGGGTGGTGAGTTTTCAATCGGGCCTGATGGGAGGACAAGAACATATTAATAGATATTATACACCCATTTAGATATGTTGGAAGTGAAAATTTTTGGTCAGGAAGCATTAGAATGAGGGTTATGCAACCATAATTTAAACTTCAAAAACATTTGTTATCAATGTTTCCATACTTTTAAACGGTAATGAAAATGCACTTTCGAATGGATTTGAAAATCATGGTAGTGTAATCACATTTTATACACCTATATAGATGTGATCAAAGTGAGGATTATAAAGTGGAGGTACTAGAGGCAAAAATGGTAATTGGAGCTTAAGATGTCGCAAATCTAATGCTAAAAAGTTATATTTTAAGACCCATCACTGCAACTTATCCAATAGATTATTCTCAAAGGTTAAACATAAGTGATTTGGGGTGAGATTATTAGGATTAAATAGGAATGGGAGGGATCTAAAATTTCATATAAATGACTTACATGTTTTTTTTTTAACACATGTTTGGACTTAAAATAAAAAAATTGCATTTTTCTTATATTGGGAAGGGCATTCTTAAGGCCATAATGGGTGGTGGGTTTATTGATCAAGCCTAATAAGAGGCCAAAAACCTATTCATGGACATTATATTCCCCCTAGACATGTTTAATTTTTTATTTTTTAATTCAAGAAGCATCAGAATTAGATTTTGTTAACCATAACTTAAACTTTGATAATATCTAGTGTCAACATTTCCATGCTCTTGAATAGTAGTGAAAATGCACTTCTGGGTGAATTTGAAAATTATGGTGTTGTGATCATGTGTAATTTTCCTATATAGACATGATAAAATTGACATATTCTCAAGTGGAGGTCCTAGAGGTAGAAATGGCAATTGGAGCTCAAGAAGTTACCTATTCAATGCCAAAAAGTTGCATTTTAGGACCAATTACTACAACTTATCCAATGGTTTATTATCGAATATTCCACCTAAGTGATCTAAGGTGAAATTATAGGGGTTAAATATGAATGTGAAGGATCTTATGATTTATATAAATTACTTACAATTTTCATTTTATGCATGTTTGAACTTAGACTTAAAAATTGCATTTTTCTTGTATTGGGAAGAGCATTCTTGAGGTTGGAATGGGTGGTGGAATTATTGATAGGGCCTAATGGGAGGCAAAATGTGTTGGTAGTGCCATTTTTACCTATTCATGAACATTATCTACCCCATAATATGTGTTGGTAGTGCCATTTTTTGATCAAGAAGCATCTGAATAAGAGTTTTGCAACCACAAATTAAACTTTGAGAACATTTATTATCAGTGTTTCCATGCTCATAAATGATAATGAAAATGCACTTTCAGGCATATTTTAAAATTATAGAGGTGTTATAAAATGTAATTTTCCTAGCCAAATGTGATCAAAGTGATATATTTTAAAGTGGAGGTCTCGAAGGTAGAAATGGTAGTTGGAGCTCAAGAAGTTGCCTATTCAATGTGAAAAAGTTACATTTTTGGATCCATCACTGCAACTTGTCCAATGAATTATTCTCAAAGGTTCAAACTAATTTATTTAGGGTGTAATTTGAGGGCTTAAATAGGTAGGTTAATGATCTAATAGTTCACATAAATGACTTACAAGTTTTGTTTTATGCATGTTTGAACTTAGGCTAAAAATTACATTTTTATTATATTGGGAAGGGTTTTCTTAAGGCCAAAATGGGTGGTTAGCTTTTCAATCAAGAATAATGAGGGGACAAGAATTTATTCCTAGATTTTGTTAACCCCCTAAATGTGTTGGTAGTGCCAGTTTTTGGTCAAGATGAGGTATTTGCATATTGATAATTTACTTGGAACTAATATTTTTTGCTTGAACTTATTGTTAATCTTTGTATGGTTAAATGGAAATTAATTATTTATTTTTACCTCTTGAAACACTCTCTCTCCCTTTTCTCAACCAATTTTGCATGAAATTTTATTTTAAGTTTTCAAGGTGATTTAGATACTAGAATATGTTTGTGGTATTATCAAAGATCAGTTGTAGGAGGCCTAACCCACTTAAGGGATATGCCTAGAAAGCAATAAAACTATTAATGGGCATTGAGTTGGGTCTAATGACCTCAATGGGGAGTTTAAGTATGTTAGGAGTGAGGTATTGAATGTGATAAAGGAGTGAGGTTTTGGAGGGTAAAAAACAAGTCTCAAGAATGTGTATTAGGCCTATTAGGCCAAATATCCCTTGGAGGGCAAAAGTGAAATAAAGTGTAAAGGAGTGTGGAGGCCTTTAAAATTAGATTGAGTGGTTTGAATAAAGGTTAGATATGTGGATATAAGAGCTAGAGGAAGTGTTATTGAAAGTATTAAAGAAGAGGAAGGCATCTAGGCATAGCCAAGCCTAGGAAATGTATAGTGATAGAGTGTGAAGAGTGAATGAAAAATGGGGTATAGTAAAGGTGATGAAAGAACATCACCAAATACATGTTAAATCTATGTTTACAATATTTTTGGGTAATTATTAAGACCTATAAACTAGGTTAGTTTAGTAAGTTTAATTTGAATGAGTTAGAGAGAATCTAAGTAGGTTTAGTAAATTACCAATTTTGGTTTATAATCTAACAAAGTGATAATACTCACTCCTAATGAGGAGTTACCATACAAGACCAACCAAAAAGATTAAAAGGACAAAAAATATCATTTTTGAAGAGGTTAGAGTATGTTGTAGGTTTGTCTCAATGGAGGAGGACTGTGTAAATGTTTTCTTGTTAAACATAATAAAGATTTTTTATTCTTATTCCATGTTTTCCATTTTATTATCCTTTTATAATATGATTATAATCCTTTCATATTGACTGCAAGCTTAAATCTCAATTATATTCATGAAACCCTCAAGAATTCTATGTTTTTACTATTACAGTCATTTTTAGAGGTTTATTTACATGTGGAAACTTTTATATGAACTCAATTTGATTATTGGAATAGTTGAATAGGTTTTTTAATACCTATATACATGTGTTAGATCATATAAAATCTTAATGACTTCTATGAACTATCAATAATTAGCTTTCAGCCTATAGAAATTCTGAGTAAATCCAAAGTAAGGGTTTCATGAGTAAAACACCTCTAAAAATCAAACGATTGAAAAATAAGGTCTAAAACTTTGTAATCAGTTTGGGAATAGATATTATAACTTATTCCAAGTATCATTATGTTGATAAGAGATTTTAAATTATAGGTACAAAGGACTATTTTATTGTACAACAATAGAAGACCATTTTTTAGAAAGTTGTGCATAAGATAAGACAAGTTTTGGTTTATTTGAGTTTTAAAAAACTTGGGTAAGGGTTGGAACATGATATAATTTATAAAATACTACTAAAAATATAATTTTTAAGAGCTACAAACTCTATTTTGAGAAATTGACCTATTAGAGCAATAACTAGGTCTAGAGACCTAGAAACAAAAAAAGATCGAATTTGAGAATGAAAGCTCAATATATTAGAGACCTATAGTTGGTTGATTTATTGTAAGTTTTAAAATCTACATAAATACTTAATTTTATTAAGACCTACCCAAAGTGTCTTAAATAATAATTATTCGAAGGAAGGAGAGCAAATCTGAGAGATTAGTGAGTAGTTAAGAGTAAACCTAATGAGTAATTGAATAGTTTAAAAGAAGATTATTTGAGAGTGGGTTTTGAATCAAGTTGAGAAGAAGAGTAGATAAGTGAGGTTATAATTATTTATGATATTATATCATATGAATAAAAATTTCATATCCTTATTAAACATTGAAGAGTAAATTATGTATTAGGTGGTATTAAGGATGATAAAGGGTTTTGGCCAAAGATATTATCTCATGAGTGAATATTTTGTTTCAAGTCAGTAAGGTTGACTTTTATCAAACTAAATAGATTATAGTCAAGGTCAAACATGAGTTCATCTCTACCTTATGGAAGTACGAACATGATTGGGTATGGTCCTTAAGTTAAATCAAATTGCATGGTAATGATCAATTGAAAAGTTGTAAATGGGTGATGACAAATGCAAAATAGATCAGAGTGTCATCAGTTATTTACACTACACACAATCAAATAAAAAATTTAATTTAAAAAATATGGAAGATCAAATATTTATATCATTGAAAAGAATAATTTTTTATTCCTCATTTTTGTACAACATTAAATATGAGATCCTATATATAATAGTTTAAAATATCAAGATAACACTATATGATAATATTTTAAATTAAAATCAAATATAAATTAGATAGATTGACATAATTTAGATGAAAACTCCAAAAAATATATATATGCACATATACAATCTCAATAACATATATAGATTACCATGATAGGCCCACATAAAATTACCATATCTACCAACATAGTATGCAATGCCAGGTGAATGTCATATACACATATAAAATACCAAAAATATGTACGTTGGCATATAGGCATACAAAAAATTGCTTCTCATGTAGGATATCCTAGTCATAAAATAACCTCCCTCTCTTTGCCTTCCTCAAAGAAGACTCTCTATGTGATGCCATGTTAGTAGATGGAGATCTCTTTAATGCCTTGGATTGCTCCAAGGTCTAACTATGAGTATTACGCTCATATATTTCTTGTAGGTGAACCTATTTAAGTATAAGTATTATTGCAAAATCAACATTAAATACATTCAACCACTTGTTAATAAATTAATTTTAAACTAAAATAAAAAATCATTTGAATATGCACTCATTACAAGATCGTAGTTAGGATCAATATTTTTTTGATGCTCCAACTAGTCAGTGATAGGCTCAACCCTACATAGTGAAATAGGTGTTTAAAATAGGGAAGAGACATGAGAATTTTCCTTAGTAATCATCTAAATAAGACTATCAGATGTCATGGGATAACCCTACATACACAGTACATTCACATAATTTATTTTTTCCCCAAGTATGTAGTAAAAATATTAAAACAAGTCTATTTTTACAATTTAAAATTTCAAGTTAACATATACCTTTGTTAGTGCCTATGCATATGACATTGTAGCAGCAATGTCTATGTTTGTCCTTGTTCACAATGATTGATAAATTTCTACTTGAGTCATCAACTGAATGTAAACAAAGTCTCGCTTAATATTTTATAAAGTATCAAAGATATATATGGCAAGTTTTTCTCATTTATTAAACCAAGAGTGTATTTAATAACAGTGTATTTGAATTTTGAGATCATTGATAGATAAAATTAACTTAAACATAGAAGGCAATTATACATAGATTAAATGTACATAGAGCATAAAAATAACTCAAAATTGTACCTCTATATAAGTAAAAGGTGTCATCCTAATAGAGATAAATGTAGTAGTGAATGGGCCAGTAGCTGGATCTAAAAATGTAAACAATGGCTTCTTCAAATCAAATGTTACAAATGTTGAATATGATGATGAAGGCACCATCACCTCCTAGAACATAAAAAATGACATATATATTATTTAATTTCTATGTAAATTAATTTTTAGATAAATCAAATTTATAATTATAACTTAAATTTAACATGACATTTATATAAAATATACCTGTATCTATGTAGTGGCTGATATCTACACACCAAGTATACATGCCAAAAACTCATCACTCATATGTATATTATACAAGACCTCTAAACCACAAATTTCATCATCATTAGAAGGTACAATTCATATAGGTCCACAAGATCTACAAGGGTAGGGTCTAGTATGCACACTAGGTAGTGTATCTCTAGCATCAATCTGTGAGAGCCTACTCATATGTTGAATGAGTGTATTAGTGAATGAACTAAGTGCATAAAAAGTGTTAATCTCCATGAACTACTAAACTATAGAGGATATTTTAGTATTAAGTGGCTTTTGAATATGGATCTTTGTAGGTCGATTAGGCACATGATGTGCACCTAGTGTATCCTGTACAAATTCTTTCCCTAAGCCCTAAAACTCACTAAAATTAAAATAGTTAAAAATTTCATAGAGGACAAAGTCAAAATAGAGTTTCCTCAAAAAATATAATGGGACCTATTGGTTTTTACATGATGGATAATCAAACACCATCCATTATCGGTCTTAGAAATTGGTTGTGATTAAATTATGTTGGCAATGATGGATTGGAAAATGTTTAGCAGTTACTAGAAATGGTGCATTAGTGTTTGGGTAAATTAATAAGGTGTAAATGGAGGATTTTTATATGTCTTTATTCTTTACCTCACATGTTTATAATTTGTGATCATAATAATCCCTAAAACTATCCTAATATGAATCCCATCTGTCAATTTGACTCATTATAGAGTCAATTTTACCTAAAAATGTCTCTAGAGAATTGGTTAGATAGTTGTGATGGGTGTTGGTGGAAGTATGATCCTTAATTCTCCCAATTAAATATTAAATTTAAATTTTATTCTCTACAATGTGGTCAAATAGACTCTCTTGATTACCTAGGGGATTTTGTGCAACTATAGGAGGGTTTGGAGGAGGGTTAGGAGGATAGTTATGTGGAGGGTTAGGAGGAGAGTTAGTAGGAGGGTTAAGAGGATGTATAGGTAGAGGAACAAGAGGGTTAGGTGGAGGGTTATAAGGAGGTATAGGTAGAGAAATAAGAGGAGGGTTAGGTGGAGGGTTAGGAGGATGGTTAGGTGGAGGGTTAGGTGGAGGGTTAGGAAGAGGTATAGGTAGAGGAACAAGAGGGTTAGGTTGATGAGAAAGAGGGTTAGGATGGTTAGGAGGAGGTTTGGGATGAGGTACAAGAGGGTTATGTATAAAAATAAGATGTTTAGGTAGAGTAACATGAGGTTTAGGAGGATGGGTTGTTAAAAATAAATAAATTACCAATTAAACAATGAATATATTTTTAACACTTATCTCTTCTACATGGTGGCATCATTTATTAGTAGATTCTTTGGATGAATTGGGGAAAGGTTTGGCCTCACTAGGTAAAAACATGATCACAGAGTAGAGGAGAGTGAGGGAAAAGATAATTTGAATGCAAAATGAGGAATTTTTACGTTTAATTTGATTTTTATTTTCTGGGTGATACAAGAAATGCAATTACGTTATTAACATAATCAAATTAGCTATTTTAAATAATGTGATCATGTTATTTAATAATACAATCAAATTATGGATAGGTAATTAGTAATATATAATTTAAATAATTTGATCATGTTATTTAAATAATATGATGATGTTATTAAATAATGTGATTGCATTATGGGAAGTGTCCATAGAATTATCCACCAACTATGTGCACATACCCTAAAGAGTGTGGTGACATCAATAGATATAATTACTAATGAGTTGGGTCATAAAACACTAAAACTATAGGAGATATGTGTTAATGCATAAGTGGAATTGGATATAACAAATTTGACTGTAGCTATGGAACCTACTCCCAACATTATTTATGTTAGCATAAGCGTAGATGTGTAATAATGGTAATATTCATTAAGATTTAATGACCCAAATCCTCTTGAATCAATATATGTCTCATTTTGATGATAAATTAATTCTCTCAAAAGGCATTTCAAGAGAGCTAAAGATAATGAACAAGCTAAGCAACATATAGAGTGCTCTTTCTGAAATTGACAAAAACATTCTATCTCTGTGTTAGTGACCACATTATCTCCCTAAGTTTCTAAGTCCAAAAGGGACTTTATATTTTTTACATTCTTGTTCACAAGTAATAACTCTTTTTGAAATTGACAAGATATGAATTAGTTTACAAATTCTAATGGGTATATAATAGAAGTGTCATAGTCATAATTATTCACATAGGTCATATCTTGTTTGTAAGTCTAAGTCATATAAGGGTCATAGGTGTATGACCAATGTTAAATTGGAGTTCATAACTCAAATGGGTCTAGCATAATCTATATAGAAATTACGTGAGTTTGGGAACTTGATATTTTAACATGTGTCACAATCACAAGGGTTACAAGATATAATACTAGACATAGTGTAGCATGAATACATTGAAATCTTTCAATGGATTTAAATGATTCATAGGTCAACATAAATAAATAGAGGCCAAAATGAAAAGGAGTAGAGCACGAGGGACCATAAGGTGAATTTAATAAATCCAAGATTCCAAAGAGACTTTGAAGAAAAAAAGAAAGCCTTAGGAATTGGTTATATAAGGACCCATGATCTTGCCACATGACACTTATCATGTGCATCCTATGATCATAATTTTAGATTTGGTCACAACAATGAAAGAACAACATATATATCTTTGTATGGTCACAAATTTTACATTAAAGCACCAATTTAGGGGTTTAAGGTCTCATTAGAAAGCTATGGAAGAGAAAATATGGTTAGTGGTAAAAAAAAGGTTAACCTAACCATGTAGTAAATATTACAAAAAGATATTCTAGGAATCACCAACAATTATAAGGAAAGTTCAAAAATGTAAAAAGTGGGAAAAAGTAGTGAAAGGATCTCATGCAATAGTTAAAGGGGATTTTGTAAGTAGTATATATGGGACATAAAGAAATCAATTGAGAGTCATATTGGAAAGGTTAACATCAAAAGATCAGGAGGTAAATATTGAAAGGGTTGAGGAAGGAAGAGAGATCTTAGAAAAAAGTAGAGATTAAAGCCTACAAATAGATAATAAATATTAAAATAAAGGGGCCATAGATCATAAAAGGGCCATAATAGAAATTAAAAAAAAGAGAGGATTTGTTTATTAGTAATAGAGAGTAAATTTAAAACCCATAAAAGATCAGAATTAGAGATA
The DNA here is from genome assembly GCA_037957365.1 of Torreya grandis. Classification (NCBI taxonomy): domain Eukaryota; kingdom Viridiplantae; phylum Streptophyta; class Pinopsida; order Cupressales; family Taxaceae; genus Torreya; species Torreya grandis. The sequence goes on from JARHVA010000030.1 coordinate 4,223,950, forward strand.
GATGGGGATAGAGTAGGTGCAAAGAGTGACTATGAATGAAAATGTTATTAAGGATTTATTTCATTGAATAAATAGAGAATATATATTTTTTTACATTGTGTGACTTTGAATGCATGGCCAAGGGCACCCCTTCACTAGGAATCCTTACCATGAATTGCACCAAGTTACCTTAGACTAGTCATATGAGTTTGTTGTAGATGTGATAAATTCTTTCAAGTGAAGAAGATCCATGCGATAAAAATTATGAGACTTTTTTATTTTAGTTAACTACAAGTTGTGAAAAAGAATCACGTATTTTTTGTAGTTAAGAGAAATTATTATAAGAGGAGAGATTTGTGTGAAAGGGATAGAGATTCTTGATTGAGTCTATTGAAGGTTTTAAAAAATAAGAATTGCTTATATTACTGCCAAGTTATGAAATATAAGATTGCATTTTACAGAGGGTAAGATTGTCGCAAGTGTGTTAGATGTCATGCAAGTGTGAATCAAGTAGTTAGTGTAAGAAAGGATCTTGTTTGAGTCCGATGTAGGTTATGAAAGATAAGCTTGCTTAAATAAATTACAAGTTGTGAAAGATAATATTGTTTATGGAGATAAAATGGCATATAAAAGAGGAAGTTTATAGGATTAGAAGACCTAAAAGATATGTTGAAGGAAATCCATGAAAGATTAGGATGGAACAAGTGGAGAAGATGTTTCAACTATGAGTAAAGAAGATGAAGAAAAAATGATTATGGGGTTGTTGTCCCTATAAGAAAAGTTGGATGCTTTGTAAATATGTGCAAGTGATGTAAGAGATCCCAACAAAGAAAAAAGACCAACAAAGGTGAAGATGAAAGAAAGAGTTAAGTCCACTTGAAATATTGTTTTTTTTGTGGTAAAGAAAGCCAGAGAAGCTCATGAAATGGATTATTGAGTTATAATTTTTTTTTGAAGAGGAAAACATCATATATCTAGTGAGGGTAAAAATTTCATAAAATAAGTTATGTGGACATGCAATTGATTATGGATCATTTTGTGCACCCAAAATTATAGAGAGAATGGTGGAAGAGGCTCCAAACATTGAGACTTAAGAGAGAGGTGAATACGATTGCCTTTAGGCAATCGAAAAAGGATGTTTCCAAATGATTAACTCAAATATGTGAGTGAATATAATAAGGTTGCTTTGAAAATCAATCAAAAAATGAGATATACAAGTGAGAATACCAAGTATGTTTTCAAGAACATCAGAGAGAAATTTTTTAGTAGCCCTTAAAGGAAGAAATATTATGGAATAAGATGTGGAAGTCATAAATTATTAACCAAAATAAGGAAACCCATTATTTGATGATGGGAAAGAAATTACAAAATCCTTTAAGTGGGAAAAGGTTTTCATCATTAAAGGATAAAGGTACTAAAATTGATATTTATCTTTTGTAAAGAAGCTCAGGTTTTTGATGAAGAAAATAATGAAGCTAAAGGAAGTGTAAGTGAATGCACATAAGGAGTGTGTACTTAAAGACCACTATAAAGGAAGAAAATAGTTTGAGTGATGTAAAAATAGTAATGGAGATTTTTTAGAATGGGCCTTTGGAATTCCATCATGTGAATGAAATCCAAGAGGAAAATGTGAGCAATAGAGAAGAGTTGGACAATGTATCCTTAAGACATGAAGAAGCACTGGAAAAACTATTTGTGGGATCTATTGATTCCCTTAATGTGGGTGATTTAAGTGTAGGTCCAACAATGATGAAGATATCAAAGAATAGTGTAAATTGTGGTTTGATCCAATGTGTTAATATGCATAAGAGATAACATGAAGAAGTGGAAAAAGAGATATTTCACTTAAACTAGTTTGATGTGAGAGAGAAGACTCATAAAGGAGATTGGATAAGTGAAAAATATCATTCCCAGGACATAGAAGCAAAATAACAGAAAGAGGGAGAATTAAATCAGTATTATGATGATGAAAATAGGATAAGAAAAAAAAAAAGAAATATGTGTTGTCACTAGAAAAACTAAGTATTTTCCTTAGAAGCAGGCAAAATGATGAAGGCTTTGACAATCTTGAGCTTGGGGGAAATCAAGTTTATAATATGAATATGGATGGAACACCTATGGGGGTTATAAATTCTCATTTTTTAAGATAATTTATGGATATATTCTTTGTCGATGTGTAGAAATGAAGGGAAAGGAAGCATTCAAAGAGGCCTTTCAAGGTTAAGAGGTGAATCTAGAAGTGCAAAATTATGCACTTAAGAAAGTGAAGAGAAGCAACTGATTTTTACTTCAACTAGAGCGTGTGAAGAAATAGAAAAATAAGTAAATTATTTGAAGACTATAATGAATGAAAGAGCTAAAAACATAATGGTGATGTCATAAAATAAATCAAAGGAAGATATGACATCTATTAGAAAAGGGGAGTAGAAAATAGAGATGTGTGTCATAAGGAATAATCCAATAGTAGGTTGGATAGTGAATAGACAAAGACAAGAAGTCTTTAGGAGTAGGTGGTTGAAAGATATCCATGGGTTCAAGCCCATTAAATAAAGTACAATGTAAGAAATAAAATCTTGGTGGAAATGGTTGGACAAAGATGAGATCAATCCCACATGAAAATGGCAAAAAAATAATTTGGTGGAAGTGGATAGACTATGCCCAAATAGTGGGTAAGAAGAAAGAAATAGTTTGTTGATGTGGTGTAACTTTGGTCAATCCATTTACACATAAGGGAAGAAAGTGAATATAAGTAGAAGAGGATGTATTAAAATCCAAAAATTTGGAAGTGGAAGAGAAAGAAAAGTAGATGAAATATTTGGTGTGCTAGAAGGGAATACCATAGTAATCAATCTACGTGGCCAAACAAGTAAGTTTTCTATTTATTCTATCTATGTGAGTAAGACTCAAATTTTTAATTAGCTCAAGTGTTTTATGTAGGAGCATCCAAGGTGTACGGGTAATCCTATATCACCAAAAATAGGTACAAGTTGGTGTAGTTTCAAAAAATAATTTCAAGGCAGATTTATCAAATCAACAAGATTCTCAGGTCACATTTTGATATCTAGTTTTGGTTCATGGATTTGTAGTAGTTTTTGAGGTCTTAGGGATCACATATATCACACTCAAGGTAACATGTTCATATTCTAATGTCACAACTCTATGTTTCTTTGTATTAGTGGTCTCAGATATTTTCCCTCGCAACTTTAAGTTGCAATGTTGGAGGACAAGTGTACATTATTTCTTAAGTCTCTAAATTCATATGGACTACATAATATATATGTATTAGGGTCCATATTATTTACCTAATTTTATAAGTCAAAAAATATTATTTTTTGTAATTAAGGCTTCTTTCTAGACCTAACAAAATATACATTGGTTCATAAAGTCTAACATGTCCACAAGACTCTTAGGATTCATGCATAGGACCACAAAAGTTCACAAAGACCATAGAGATCAGGTGTTATGTTCTTAATTACTCATGAGGCCTTAGTGTGTTCATAAGTCTAATTCATGATAGGGACCATGAGTAGATGTGTGACCAATTTCAAATTGAGTTTATAACTCCAATGAGTTTGTAACAATCCACAAAGGAATCACATGACTTTAAGAACCTAAATCACAACATGTGTCATAATCACTGAGGGTCACAAGATATAGTAAAAACCATAGGGTAATGAAAATGCATTATAATCCTTAAATGGATTTAATTTATTAATGGGTCCATAAGCATAAAAAGAGGTAATGATGAAAAGGGGTGAATGCATGAGGGACCATAAAATGGATTTAATAAATCCATGGGTCCATAAAGTCTTGGAAGACCACGAGAAAGGCTTTGGAGCCTATTATCTAGGATCCACATGATCTTGGCACTTGGCATGATCACATAAAACCTATGATCACAATTTCAAATTTGGTCACAATAATGGAATAACATGAAGATCTTATGATGGTCACAAATTTCATGTTAAAGCACCAATTTAGGCATTTAAGGTCTCATTGGAAAACTCTGAAACAGAACATTTACCTAGTGGTCAATATTAAATAGTTATCCCAACTCTATAACCACTGTTACAAAAATATCTTTCTAGAATCATAAGCAATTACAAGAAAAGTTTCAAAAAGGAAAAAGTAGTAAAAAGCAGGAAAGTGATCTCATGCTACTATTAAACTAATTTTTTTAGGTAGGATATATGGGAGATCAAGATATAAAATAAGAGTCACATTGTAAAGTTCAAAATTAAATGATCAAGAGGTTGGCATTGGAAGGATTGATGAAATACCCAGAGATTTAAACTTACAAATCAAGAGCCGATATCAAAGTAGAGAGGATAAAGACTAGAGAAAGGACAAAATAGAGATCAAAGAGAGAGAGGTATTAGAGAGAAGTTGAAAAGTTTACATGATATAGTATCATACAAGGGTTTTATTAATATAACATCAACAAATAAAAGAAAAAAGAAACAATTGGGAAAAATAATTTGATAATGAATTGATAGTAACATAGCAACACATAACAACAAACAAAAATTAATAGTTTTTGAAGAAAAATGCATGGTTTTGGAGAGTTTTATTGATTTAAATGAATGTGAAGAGACATAATACATTTTATAAAAGGTAATGGAAATAATCTCATGATTTGGGGAGAAGAGAGGAGGATAAAAATGTGATGCAAAAAGGGGAAAAGAGGAGCTACAAGAAAAGAAATAGAAAACAACAAGCTCTAGAGGAACCAGTCAGATGTTGGACTATGTTGGTGATGTTTTCCTCCATGTTTACACTCCAAAACATGTAAGGAACATAGTTTATAATATTTTTTATTATTTTTAACATTTTAATGTCTTCAAATCAATTAATATAGTGTGTTACTTGTGGTAAATGTATGTAAATAGAATTTTGAGTTGCTCTTTGTGTGTGTGTGTGTGTGTGTGTGTGTGCGCACGCGCGCGCGCATGCGTGCGTGTGTGCGTGTGTGCACATGCATTCGTGCACGTGCATGTGTGCATGCATGCTAAAACTAAGCATCATATAATTAAATGTTGTCCTTAAGTATATACTCTCTCTGTTATTTCTCCATTTGGTATTATATAAATATATTTCCTTGTTGAGTTGGGTGTGTGAGGTTCTTGTATGAGAAAATTACTGGCTATGAAAATTAAGTTGAAAAATGAGCTTGCATTAGAGAGAGGATAATTTTGTTGTAGGTGTGAAAAAATTCATTTAAGTGTTGAGTAAGTGAGATAGACTCTTTTATAAGTCTATTTGTGAAAGATAATTCTTCTTGTTGAGGAGGATATGACACATAAAGGAAGAAGGGCACTAGAGGTAGAAGACTTGGTTGATATGTTGAAGGGAGTCCAATAAATATTGGACATGATAGAAGATGCAAAAAGAGAAGAAATTTCAGATATGAGTATAGAGTATGAATAATAAATGATGATAGGGTTGTTTTCCCTAAAAAAAGTTTAGATGATTTGGAGAGAGACCAAGTAGGTGGAGGAAAATATCCCAATAGAATATAGAGATTAAAGGTCAAGGTGAAGAAAAAAGGCAAGCCCTCTATTAATATTGTTTTTTTTTTGTGGTAAAGAGAGCCCAAATGTACTCATGAATTGGATAATAGAGCCATAAATTTATTTTTAAGAGATGGATATTAAAAACCTCGTGAGGATATAGATTATAAGTAAGAGATTATGTGGAGTTGAAGTTGTGTATTGGAGAAATCTCCTAGAGAGGAGACAAGGGAGAGGAAAGAATAAGATAAGGAGTATGGAACATATAGTTTATAACTTTATGGGTCATGTTGTGTACTCGAGAATGAAATTAGAATGATTTTATAAGATTTATGTCTTTAAGCTTGAGACAAAAGAGAATAAGAATAATATTTCCATAAAATGAAATATGAGAGGAAAGTTTTCATGGGACAAGTTCAAGTCTACTTTGATAAGTAGCAAAGAGATGGATAAAAGTGAGGTGAATAAGGATATCTTGAAAGACAACAAGAGAGTGAGGTTTCCATGTGTAAAACTCAAATATAATTTAAAAAAAAACAAATATAAATAGGTTTGTGAGTCACACATAAAGGAAGGAATCATCATGTCAAAGGATATGGATGTGATATTTGTTGAACTAGAAGAATGAGACCCATTGTTTGATAATGGGATTGAGTTTATGATATCCATAAGTTGGAAAATTTATAATTTTTCCTGGTATGCAATGCATTTGTATTTTATATTTTGGAGAGAAGAAGGGTTGAGAACAACCAAATAATGCTACATATTTATTTGAAGGAAATAATACATATGCATGAATAAGTCAACCATGAAGAGTAGCATATTTCCATGAAGAAAACAATAGAGATTATTGATATGAAAGTTAATGCACATAAGGAGAGTATGGTTGAAGACCAACCATGTGAAGAAGAAGGAAATAGAAATAATAATGAGGAGAGGACAACCATAGAGGTTTTTGATAATGGGCCTTTGGGAGTCCATCACGAGAGAGAACGTTGTGAGGAGAATGTGAGCATCAGATAAGTGTTGGGAAAAATGTCCTTGAGGCATGATGAAGAGTTAAAAAAGGTATTTGTGGAAACTATTGATTCCATTAATGTGTTTATATAATGTGTAGTTCTAACAAATATGGAGATAGAGATGGTGGACTTGTTTCTACCAAGAAGAATGAAGAATAAAATTTATGTTGCATATGTGGTAACATCTCACATAGGTATTAGAGAACAAAATATTATGAGTGAAGGTATACATTTTCCCTATATATACAAAGAGAGTGCAAGGTTATTTGCACATGGCATGGAAGAGGAGAAATAATTAGAAAGTAATTAGCCTAGTGCTAATATAAAGAGGATGAGAAATGAATAAGAGTAACTAGTTTCTAAATCAACTAATAAAAATGAATAAGAAGAAAAGAAGTAAGAGATAATTATTAGATTAGCCAATGAATTTATGAAGATAGATGAAGAACCTATATGGACTATTAATTCATATGTTTTTAAACTAATTTATGACTATAGTTTATGTGCAAGTGTAGAGATAGAGAAAAAGGAGGCATGCATAGAGGCATTCCAAGGAAAAGAGATGAAGTAAGATGTGTAAATTTATGTACTTAAGAAAGAGACGAGGAAAACTAATTTTTATATCAGTCAGAACATATGAATAATACATGAAGGAAGAAGAAGACTCTTATAAATGAATAAGACATAATAAATATGGTGGCAAGAGAGGAGATGGTAGCCATGAGAGAAGAGGAAATATAAATAGCGAAGAGTGAAGAATGAAGGATACAATAATAGGTTGGATAGTGAGTAAATAAAGCTAATAAGGATTTAGGAGGAGGTGGTCATTCAGTGGTGTGTTTCATCCCACAAGAGAAATTAAGATGATATAAGGGGCATCTAGGTGGAGGTGGTCATATGAGGGTGGGTTTTAACCCACACAAAGACAGACAAAAGAGGATAAGCCTTATCATAGGAGGATAGACTATGGTGGGTCTAAACCCATAAAAAGAGGAGTAAGGAGAGATAAGAAGAAGAGGATATAATTAAGACTAAATTTATGCACTTAAGAAAGAGATGAGGAATAACTAATTTGTATATCAATCAGAATATATGAATAATATGTGCAGGAAGAGGAAAACTCTTACAAATGAATAATACATAAAAAATATGGTGGTAAGAGAGGAGATGGTAGCCATGAGAGAAGAGGAGACATAAATAGTGAAGAGTGAAGAATGAAGGATCCAATAATAGATTAGATAGTGAGTAAATAAAGCTAAGAAGGATTTAGGAGGAGGTGGTCATTTAGTGGTATGTTTCATCCCACAAGAGAAATTAAGATGATATAAGGGGTATCTGGGTGGAGGTGGTCAGATGAGGGTGGGTTTTAGCCCACACAAAGACTGAGACAAAAGAGGATAAGCCTTTAGCAGAGGAGGATACACTATGGTGGGTCTAAACCCATAAAAAGAGGAGTAATGAGAGATAAGAAGAGGATATAATTAAGAATAACAAGGAGATAGAAATGGAAGAGAAATATTGATAAAACACTACAAGTACTTAGTGTGTTGGAAGAAAATGCCATGGCCATTATGCTTCATGGTAGAAAGAGTGGTTTTCCCACTTATTCAGTCCATGTGATTAGGCTTTCACATTTTAAAAACCTTAAGTGTCTGAAGTAGAAATGTCCAAGGGTTCGAGCTATATTTCATCAACCAATAAATAAATAAAAATAAAATATAAATAGTTGGGAATAACATTTCAATAACAAATCAACAACAATGAAACAACATAAAATAAGTAACAAAATGTAATGGTTTTTGAAAAAAATGCATGGGATTAGAGTGTTTTATGTAATTAAAGGAATGTGAAGAGACATGGTACATATCATAAGGGGTTAAAGAAAGAATCTCATGAAGTGGAGAGAAGAGAGGAGGATAAAAACGTGATGAAAAAGGGGAAAATAGATAATTACAAGAAAAAATAGAAAAGCAAGCAACTATAAACGAACCAATAAGATGTTAGACTATATTGGTGATCATTTTATCCATGTTTACACTCTAATACTTTTAAGGAATATAGTTGATAGTGTGTCTATTGGTTTAAACATTGTAATGTCTTTAAATAAACAAATATATTGTGGTATTTGTGGTGAATGTCTACAAATAAAATTCTGAGTTGGTATTTTGTATGTGTGCACCAAACTAATCATCACATAATTAGAGGTTATCATTAATTGGATACCCTCTTTGTTCTTGCACCATTGCAATAGAGAGTTAAAGTATTATATTTAGATACAAAGAGGGATAGAGTAGTTTTAGAGAGTCCCTATGAATGTAGATGTCGTTAAGGCATTATTTCATTGAATATAAAAAGATTGTATGTTGTTTTAAGTTATGTGACTTTAGTTACATTACCAAAGGAATCCCTTAACTAGGAACCCCTACTATGAATTACACCATAACCTATTCTTATTTCTTGAACTATTAGAGACATTTCCCACTACAGGGAAATGGGAGATGAGTTCCATATCCATATGTCAAATAATATGTATAATCTCTGTAGAAAGGATAGACTTTGGAAAATCCCATCCATAGGAAGTCATATTTTCCACATCACATCCTAGAGGATAACTAATTCACCAATTTGAAAGTCTCTTTCTTTAGCCTTCTTGTCAAATATCTTCTTCACTTTACTTTGGGCTTCTACTAGTCTACAACCATGATTCTCTCTTCATTCAACTTGCTTAAGTACAAGATTATTTTATCTAGAGTATTTATTAAATTCTCATCTTCTAGCACTCTCACCAATTTAAAAATAAGGAACTCCAAAGAAATGGGAACTACCACATCTATACCATAAATAAATTAAATGGGGAAATGCCAATGACTCTTTTTAAAGTGGTTCAGTTTGCTCACAATGCATCATCTAACCTTTTATTCCAATTCCTTTAATTTTCATCCATTAGTTTATGGATGATGGTAACAAAATTATTCTTACATAATTTTAATTTATAATTTCTTTGGGGTTAGTAATCTTTAGAGTGAGATAAGGATATCACATAACCATAGTAGGAAACCATAAGTTTAGAAGAAGATAAATTGGGATAATTGTTTATAAAAAAAATTGTACTCGAAATCTAAATAGAATGTTCTCTTTAATGAAATTGCATCTCTTCAGATGTAGTCTTATTTATAGGAATAGCCTCAACACACTTTGTGAAATAGTCCATTTGTTGAGGACATGAGTGTGACTTACACTAGAATGTATATTTAAAGTATCGATGAAATTCAAACCCCATTTTTAAAAGTGATATTATATTACTATAGGTATAAAGGGAAGTGGGGCAAGTTTCATTCTTCCAACAAAATTCTAGCATGCTTTACACATTGAGTCCTATTCTTGAGATTTTTTGAATTGTAGACTAATATTGGTGAGCTCTTAGATTATTAAATGTCATGACAAGAAAAGAAAAGTGACCACCACATAATTGATTATGGAAATCTTATAGTAATCTCTTATGTTTTTATTTATTAGCACATCTCAAAAATAAAACATCTAAACCTTTCTTAAAAAGAGTATTGTCATAGATTACATACCTATCATCTCTCAATTTAACCACTCTTTTCTCTTTAGCATTTAGATGCCTTGGGCATTCTCCATGGGTCAAGAAGAAGGAAATATTTAGTACCATTCATCAATAGAGCCAATGAATACTACCAAGGAAATCTCTTTGAAATATTCTTTGTTAAGGCCTTTTGTGCAGCGTTTCTCTAATCATCAACTCCCTTTACAATTAGTTGACACAAACATTTACATTTGTCTAGCTTGGTGGGTTTGATTTCTAAGTCATATTATTTCACTTTGGAAATCCATCCACCCATTTTTTAACCAACATATTTTTGTGTAAATATATGCTTGACTACCATGTCTGGTACCATCACCTATGCATGGAGATTCAAGATGTAGAATCTAAAATATTTCATACCTTCGACCACAACAAAAGCTTATTTTTTGATGGGAGAATACTTGATCTTGTGAACATTCAAATAATATCTCATGAAATAAATCAATTATTTTATACCCTTTTCATTCTTTTGTACCAATTTTTTTGACAACATATGTTAATAGTAGTAGCTATACACAATGAAGTATTTCTTAAAGTCTAGTCACAGTAGTATAGAAGCATGAACATAGAATTTTTAATCTTATAAAAATATTTATTACCATCACCACTCCATTTTAAATAAATATTACCTCTCATCATCTATGTGATGTGTCTATAAGTTCATAAAAATTAGGTAGAAATATTTATAGTAAATTCACCTTATTGAGGAGTGTGTTCCAAGCTTCCTAGTAGGAAAAGATAGTTGTTGAATTGCCTTCACTATTTTAAAATCAATATTACTTATTTCCTTTAAAATTATATGTCTTCCATTCAATAATTTATAAGATGGAACTATTTGGATTCATTGAGATTCCTTCAGCTCAACACCTTTCAAAATCCATATTTAGGTGCTCATAATGATCTTCTCACTTTTTTGAAAACATTGTGAGATCTTCTAGATATACCACTATGATTTTTTTATTCATGTAACTAAAATATAAGTCCATACTCATATTAAATGTTGCACTAACATACATGATTACAAAAACATCCACTTATATGAAATGGTACCCCATGAATTTGTGAACACAATCTTGTGTTGACCTTCAGGAATTATTTTTGCGTGATTGCATCCAAATAAACTGTCAAGCATATAATCATTTTATACCAAGCTAATACTTCTAAAACCCAATCTATTTTATGTAATGGATAGTTATCTTTGAGATATGTCTGATTTAGGTAATGGAAATCAACATGGATCTTAATTTTTCAACTATTATTCCTCATAGGTACAATCTTTGCTACCCAAATTGAGTGCTAGATTGGTAAAATGATCATGGATTTTGAAATTTTATTTATTTATTTATAGATCTTACCAATGATCTTTGGATTTTGAAGCCTTTTCTTTTTTTTTTACAAAGGTTAACACCAGGTCTTAATGAGATATTTCACATCATCTTTTTAGGTCTAAGAAACTTCAAGTCAACATATCACCAAGCAAAAATATTTGAATAGAAGGTGAAAAGACTTACAAATCCCTATCTTTCTTCTTTATAACAACATTTTCCAATGTTGATAGATCTCTACCCTTCTTTGCTACCGATGTTTACTTTTTCATATTTGAGATATCCATTTGGATACTCTTTAATTATCTTTTTGATGTATATGTCATTCTTATAAATAAAATTTTCAAGTGAGACCAAACCTTTAATAAGATTATTTTCCTTGAGTTTGATAGCCCGATCATCCTCTTTTTCATTTGTGATTTCATATTTGGTTCTAATTTTGACCCCAACTTCAGCATTACTTTTGATTTTTTATTTATTTTCATAAGAATGATATTCACTATACTCTATATATCTCCCTTGGAAGTGTATATTTCTGAAATTACTAGTGTTTTCAAGGAAACTTATGATCTATTCATCATTATTGAATAAATGCCAATGCTTTGAATTATTGGGTATATTTGGTCCATGGATAAGTTCTATGGTGTAATTTTCCTCATCAATCCTTAAGTGAGGAATTATCAAAGAGGCAAATACATCTAAGGCATCGATCTTGGAATTATTTTCTCTAGGTACCACAACAATATAGAAGGCCTTGAAAACTTCAATGCAATCCCACACTTTATTCCAATAGTTCCTCAAATGGTAATTTTTCACTTGATATTAATTTCATGCTTGTTTAATAATTAGTTAAACATAACCTTGAGCCCTTATATTCCTTATACCCATCTCCTCTACAACTTGAAAAACTTCATATTTTACTATGTTGTTTGTGCACTTGAACAATAACTTGTAGGAAAAAGGAAATAACTCATTAGTAGGGGAAATCAAAACTACTCTAGAACCTACACCAATAAATAAATGGATACCAAAAAACTCTAGCATCCATGTATCATTGATATTAACTTCAATGAGTTTGTAAATATTTAGGTCTCCTCTAACATCATCATATATTTATCATGTCATGTCTCTTCATATAAAATGTCATCAAGCAGATCATCTAATTTTTGTACTGCGTATGTGCTTTGAGCTTAGGTTCTAGTATTTTTTTAATACCTTTCATCAAAGTCATAACTTGAAACTAATCCTTTTTTATTTTTCCTCCTCCATCTCTACAAAATATTTTTCTCAATAACTTTCCATAGGTTACAAAAATGTCTACCATTAAGAGTTAGTCATTTTGACTCTCTTTTAAAGAGAAACAACCAAAGGTACTTGGGCATCTTTAATCTTCCCACTAAAAGGTACTATTTTTTTCTCCACAAAAAAAGATCAACCAAAAGTCTTTTCATATGTAATCCCAAGTGCATGAATAACTTTAGTGGACATAAAATTATCAAAGTCTCTAGAGTCTATGATATAATTACTAAGAATGAGACCTTCAATATAAAGGGAGACATAAAAGGGTTTTAAATTTTTAATATTAGGGTAGAGGCAACCATTAGATTTTGATAATTTGAGATATATTAGACTATGGGGATACCCTTGGATGCATGTCCAAGGCTACTAATATTATCTCCTCTAATGAATTTTACTAAATATTTCAAGCTAATCTGGAATAGACTTTAGGTATTCATTTCGAGACATATAAATTTTAGATTTATTCACATGATAAATAATGTGAAATGTAGGTAAACTGGAAAAGGTCAAAGCTTAAGAATTTGTATTAGTTTGAAACATATTTTGATCATGTTTTTGTGAGGAATTAGGATTTTAAAGATTTACAACATGAGATGAATATTTGGTGATTTACCCTTCAAGGTGAAGACTTCTATTATGCTTGTGGGATTCATTTCAATGTATATGGTAATGCCTTAAGAAAATAACAAAAAATACATGCTTTATAAGGGAGTGATTTTGAGTACTACATAAATACACTCAATGTAGAAGGGTTAGATAAAGTAGTTTATAATTACTTTATCAATTTGGCAAAGTATGCATTATTTTTGAAAAATAATTTTCATGGTATGATATATGGCAATAACATAGGTTGTTAATTGACAATAATGTATATGATGGATATTTTGTGGGAGCATAAAATAGTCCAAAGTATAAAAAGAGGGTCATAATACAACTAAGATTTCTCTTGCCATTTTCCACATTAATCTAAAGGTTGAAAATTTCACTTCTTGATGATAAGTATACCACCAAGGTGAAAAAAAATTAGTCTTCAAAAGTTAGAGGCTATTTCAAATTCTAGTATATTGTCCAAGAACTAAAATTATTCTCAACCAACTCAAAAAGAATATATTTTCAAGTATTGGAACATTTTTATGGAGATTATTGGTAGCTGAAGTGATGCTCTTTGTGACTTCCATAAGGATGTTATCTGGTGGGATAAAAGAAAATTTGTATTAGCCCTGAATGTCACAGACTATAAAATTATGACATTATTTCACTGAGCCACCCTACTATTTTTGAAGAGACATTTCTATTCTCTATATCCTCTGTCCTTATAATATATATAAAATCAAAATATTTGAGAAATATAAGGAGGATTCTTTTAATAATGATTTGTTTATTGTTTCAACTGCAAATAATGAAACACATGCAACATGTTTTGTTAATTAGAAAATTTATAATCTCATTAAAATGATCAATCAACCGATTTTAGCATACTCATTTCCTATCTTCATCTACCTTTTAATCATTGTTGGGATTCCCTAACGATATGTAGACATTTTATTATGGATGTAGGCTAAGGTAATCTTGAGGCATTAGTAGGATAAGACAAGAAAAAGCCTTTTGAAGAGCTGTTATCATATTGTCCTATTGAGAAATACAATATTTGACAAGGATATTTGGGTAGAAACTGGCTCCTTCAACTTCTAAGGGCATTATTCCCGAAAAGGTAAACTTGGTAATCAACCAACTCAATGTGAGGTTTGGGTAAAATTAGTTTCTACTGACACCACTCAATTTCAGAGGAATTCATAACTAACATAAATATACTCATGATCAATAGTTTTTTGGTGGGATGATAAGCCAATCTAAATTAGAAGAGGAGGCTACATATTGAAAATAGGATTGCTCTTACCATAGCATATCCACATCCTAAATACTAGGAATACACCTATAATGGTATTTGAAAATGTCCTTGATGATAAGTTCATTACTAAGCTGACAAACTTTGATCTTGAGAAGTTAAAGATTAGTTGAAGTCCCCATGGCACATCTAAGTAGTGCAATTTGTTATAAAAAATAAATCCTCTAGAATAAGATGTTTCAATTTTGTTGTGGATGTAATGGAGATTTACAATGCTTGCAAGTAGCTGAATATTACATCACTAAAGGATATGGACACTATATGTAAGCATATCAAAAAATATGAGAGGGTTCATTTATAAAGCATTATTGATACAAAAATGAAAGTAAAATTTTATTGAAACAAGGTAGATATGGCTATTATAATTATAATTTGGTGTGTGTACTAGAAACCATACTTAAAACCTCCTATTAATAAGTTAATTAAGGTCATTGATGGAATTCTACAAGTGGGACCTCCTCCCATGACATCCCATCTTGGTGCACACATAATGAGGTGTTATATGCCAACATGGAAAGGGTTTGAGAAAAGTAAATAAATTGGTTATCATTTTTTATGTTATTACTACCCCTTTTGAATATTTTGTTGAACATATGGCACAAGAACATTACCTTCCTGGCTCCAAATTCCCCATTATTTTTCTCCTCAACTTAGTCAAAATAATTTTTTCTAATTAAGAGAAATCAATATAATTCTTTAGATAAAAAACTTAAATGCTTTGACACTTTGGAAATATTTTATAAGTTCATGATTTCTTGTGATTGTAACAAGTTGTCATACTCAATGATGTACAAAACATACCTAGATCTATATCTATTGATCCATTTTAATTATGAGCCACCCCTATATATAGGTGTTTTAATTTAGACAAAATTCATAAACTAAAATTATTCTCAACTTGGTCTCACCCATAATTTATTCGTTATATTTTTAGTGACTAAGCATTGGAACTAATTCCTCAACATACCCACTAAATATAAACATAAGATAGTTTGTAAATGAAGGGCCGTAAACTTTGAATGGTTTTATACAAATCTCAACACAAATCCTACGAAGGAGCTTAAATATTAAAGGGATAGTAACATATGTTTCAAATTCACTCGTGTTAATTATTATATTGGTTATATGCCATGAAAACTATGACTGAAACCATTTACTACATTGAAATTCAATTGTATAAAGAAAACTCATTTTACTTACATAAATTCTTTAGTCTTTTGTTGAAGATAACAAGTTGATCTTTGTTTGTGAGAAAGATCATGGGATCTAATATTTTTTGGGAAGTGTTACTTGTTAGGTGGGAAATGTACACTCTAGTGTATAAGGGTTATATAATAATATCTAGTTTGACTATGACAAAACATTTTATGTTGAAGTGATAATCATGGGATTATTTTTAATCTAATGTATTTGTAAATGCAACCACCTGGTCATTGTGGCCAAGAAGGTATAACTCACATACATGTTGATGTTAATCACCAAATAATTGATAGGCCAATTTTGATCCTCTGTTAACCCTGAATCTAAGGGGAAAGCCTTTGACTTGGCCTATATGATATGGATGTCTTCGAGGTAGAAATGGAAGTTAGTGCTTAAGAAGTTGCCTATTCAATGTCAAAAAGTTGCATTTTTTGACCTGTCACTACAACTTGTCCAATGAATTATTCTTAAGGTTCCACCTGAGTGCTTTAGGGTGCAATTAGAGACATTAAAGAGGTAGGAGAAGGATCTTATAATTCACATAAATGACTTACAAGTTTTGTTTTATGCATGTTTGAACTTAGGCTAAAACATCATTTTTATTATATTGGGAAAGGCATTCTTGAAGCTGGAATGGGTGGTTAGCTTTTCTATCGAGCCTAATGGGAGGGCAATAACCTAGTCTTAGATGTTATCTACCCCATCAAACATGTTAGGAGTGCTATTTTTTGGTCAATATGAGGTATTTGCATATTGGCACTTTATTTAGAACTAATATTTTATGCTTGAACTTAATGTTAATATTTGTATGGTTGAATGGAAATTAATTGTTTTTTTCACCTCTTGCAACACTCTCTCTCCCTTTTCTCTCCTATTTTCCATGAAATTATATTTTTAGTATTCAAGGTGATTTGGAAGATATAATAGGTTTATGATATTATCAAAGAATAATTGTCAAATATCAGTTATAAGAGGCCTAACAACCTTAAGGGACATGCCTAGAAAGAAATGGAACAATTTATGAGCATTAACCTAGGTCTAGAGACCTCAATAGGGAGTTTAAGTATGTTAGGAGTGAGGTGTTGAAGGGTCAGAAACCAGTCTCTAGAATGTGTATTAGGCCTATTAGGCCAAATAGTCCTTGAAAAGCAAAAGTACAATAAAGTGTAAAGGAGTGTAGAGGCTTTTGAAAGTAGATTGAGTGGGTTGAATTAAGTTTGGATAGGTGGATATAAGATCTAGAGGAAGTGTTATTGAAAGTATTAAAGAATAGGAAGGCATCTAGGCATAGCCAAGCCTAGGGAATGTATAGTGAGAGAGTGTGAAGACTGAATGAAAACAGGGTTAAAGTAAAGGTGATGCAAGAACATCACCAAATACATGTATAATCTATGTTTACAATATTTTTGGGTAATTAGTAAGACCTATAACTAGGTTAGTTTAGTAAGTTTAATTTGAATGAGTAAGAGAGAATCTGAGCAAGTTTAGTAAATTACCAATCTTGGTTTAGAATGTAGTAAAGTGATTATATTCACTCCTAATGAGGAGGAACTGTAAAACACCAACTAAAGAGATTAAAAGGACAAAAAATATCTTTTTTGAAGAGGTTAGAGCATATGTTGTAGGTCTGTCTCAATGGAAGAGGACTTTGTAAATTTTTTATTATTATATATAATAAATATTTTTGAGTCTTATTACATGTTTTACATTGTATTATCCTTTTATTATATGATTATAATCCTTTCATATTGACTCCAAGCTTAAATCTCAGTTATATTTTTGAAACCCTCATGAATTCTATATTTTTACTATTATAATCATTTTTAGAGGCTTACTTACCTATGGAAACTATTATATGAACTCAATTGGAGTATTTGAATAGTTGAATAGGTTTTATAAGACCAATATACATGTGTTATATCATATATAATCCTACTGAACTCTATGAGATATCAATAATTAGCTCAAATCTTACAAAATTTTGAGTAAATCTGAAGTAAGGATTTTATGAGTAAAACACCTCTAAAATTCAAATGATTGAACAATAAAGTATAAAAATTTGTAATAATAAGGGGAATGGATATTATAACTTAGTAAAAATATAATTGGGTTGATAATAGGTTTGAAATTGTAGGTACATAGGACTATTGTTTTGTACAACAATAAAAGACCATTTTTGAGAAAGATGTGTATAAGATAAGATGATTTTTTGGTTGATTTGAGTTCTATAAACTTGGGTAAGGGTTAGAACATGTTATAATTTATAAAATAATATTATAAATATAATTTTTAATATCTAAAAAATCTATTTTGATAAATTGACCTATTGGAGCAACAACTAGGTCTAGAAACCTAGAAACTTAAAAATATAGAATTTGAGAATGAAAGCTCAATCTCTTAGAGACCTATAGTTGGTTGATTTCTTGTAAGTTATGAAACCTAAATAAATACTTAATTTTTCCTAAGATAAATCCAAATTTTTTAAATGTAAATAAATACTTAAGTTTTCCTAAGACAAATCCAAAGTGTCTTAAAGAATAACTATTCAAAGGAAGGAGAGAAGATCTGAGAGATTGGTGACTAGTTAAGAGCAAACCTAATGAGAAATTAACTAGTTAAAAGAAGATTATTTGATAGTGGATTTTGAATCAATTCAAGAATAAGAGTAGATAAGTGAGGTTATAATTCTTCATGATATTTGAGCATATGAATAGAAATTTAATAGACTTATGAAACATAAAAGAGTAAACTTTGCATAAGGTGGTATTAGGGATGATAAAGGGTTTTGGCCAAATATATTATCTCATGACTGAATTTTTTTTTCAAGTTAGTAAGGTTGCCTTTTAAAAAACTAAAGAGATTATATTCAAGGTTAGACAGAAGTTCATCTTTGCATTATACAAGTATGAACATGATTGAGTATGGGCCTTAAGTGAAATTAAATTACATTCTAATGATCAATTAAAAAGTTTTAAATGGGTGATGACAAATGCAAAATAGATAAGAGTGTCATCAATTATTTTTACTACACACAATCAAATAAAAAATTTAATTTAAAATATATGGAAGATCAGATATTTATAGCATTGAAAAGAACAATTTTTCAATCCTCATTTGTGTATAATATTAAATATGAGATCCGATAGATAATAATTTAGAATATCAATACAACACTATAAGATAATATTTTAAATTAAAACTGAATATAAATTATATAGACTAACATAATTTAGATTAAAACTCCAAAAAAATCATATAGGCACATGTATAATGTTAATAATATACATAGATTGCCATGATATACATACATAAAATTACATATACTAACATAGTATGTAATGCCAGGTGAATGTCATATACACATATACAATGCCAAAAATGTGTATGTTGACATATAGGCATACAAAAAAGCACTTCTCATGTAGGACATCCTAATCATAAAATAGATTCCCTTTCATTGCCTTCCTTGAAGAAGACTCTCCTTGGGATGCCCTATTGGTAGATGGAGATCTCTCTAATGCCTTGGATTGATCCAAGGTTTGACTATGGGTCCTACACTCATAGCTCACTTGTAGTTGAACCTATTCAAATACAAGTATTATTATAAAATTAACATAAAATACATTTAACCACTTGTTAAGAAATTAATTTTAAACTAGAATAAAAAATCATCTAAACATACACTTACTAAAAGCTCACGATTAGGATCAATGTTTTTTTTTAATGCCCCATCAAGTCAATGGCAAGCTCAACTATCTGAATAGGTGTCTAAAATAGGGAAGAAACATGAGAAATTTCCCTACTAATAATCTAAGTAGGACTATTAGATGTCATGAGATAACCCTACATACACAATACATTCATATAATTTATATTTTCCCCAAGTATGTAGTAAAATTATCAAAACAAGTCTATTTTTACAATTTAAAATTTTAAGTTAAGATATACCTCTGCTAGTGCTTATGAAGATGGCATTGTAACAGTAATTCCTATGTTCATCTTGGCTCACAATAATGGAGAAGTGTCTCCTTGAGTCATCAACTGGGTATAAACAAGATCTCACTTACTTTTATATAAAGTATCAAAGATATATATGGTAATTTTTTCTCCTTTATTAGACCAAGAGTGTATTTAATAACACTGTACTTGAATTTTGAGATCATTGATAGATAAATTTAACTTAAAACTTATAAGGCACATATACATAGACCAAATATACACAGAGCATAAGATTAACTCTAAAATTTTACCTCTATATAAGTAAAAGGTTTCATACTAACAGAGATAAATGTAGTAGCAGATGGGCTAGTAGCTAGATCTGAAAATGTAAATAATGGCTTTTTTAAATCAATTGTTACAAATGTTGATTGTGATGATGAAGGCACATTCACCTCCTGGGACAAAAAATAACATATGTATTATTTAATTTCTATGTAAATTAATTGTTATCTAAATTAAATTTATAATTATAACTTAAATTTAACATGAAATTTATATAAAATATACCTACATCTATGTAGTGGCTGATATCTGCACACCAAATATATGTGCAAAAAACTCATGACTCATAAGTATATTATCTAATCCCTCTAAACCACCAACATAATCATCATCAAAAGGTCTAGTGTATATAGCTCCATAAGATCTATAAGGGTAGGGTTGAGTATGCACACTAGGTGGTGTATCTCTAGCTTCAGTCTATGAGAGCCTACTTGTATGTTGAATGAGTGTATCAGTGAATGAATTAAGTTCATGCAGAGTGTTAATATTTATGATCTACTAAAATGTAGAGGATATTTTGGTTTCAATTGGATTTTGGATGTGGATCTTTGTAGGTTGATTAGGTGCATGACATGCACCTAGTAGATCCTATGCAAAACCTTTCCCTTGGCCCTAAAACTCACTAGAATTAAAATAGTTCAAAATGTCATAGAGGATAAAGTCATAATAGAGTTTAATCAAAAAATACAATGGGACCTCTTGGTTATGACATGATGGATAATCAAATACCATCCACCATCAGTCCAAGAAATTGGTTGTGATTAAATTGTGTTGGCAATGATAGATTGGAAAATATTTAGCAGTTAATAAAAATGTTGCATTGGTGGTTAGGTCAATGAATAAGGCAAAAATGGAAGATTTTTATATATCTTTGTTCTTTACCTCACATGGTGAATTTTTTTGAGCATAATAATCCCTACAACTATCCTGATATGAAGCCTATTTGTCAATTTGACTTGTTATAGAGTCAATTTGACCTAATAATGTCTCTAGGAAATTGGATATATAGGTCTGATGGGTGTTGGTTGAACTATGATCCCTCATTCTCCCAATTAATTCTTCAATTTCAATTTTATTCTCCATAATGTGGTCAAATAGACTCTCTTGACTACTTGGAAGATTTTGTGGAACTGTAGGAGGGTTAGGATGACAGTTAGGTGGAAGGTTAAGAGGAGGGTTAAGTAGAGAGTTAGGAGGAGGGATAAGTAGAGGAACAAGAGGGTTAGGTGGAGATTTAGGCTTAGATGTAAGAGGTTTAGGCTGAGGAACAAGAGGGTTAGTTAGAGGAACAAGAGGGTTAGGTAGAGTAACATAAGGTTTAGTAGGATAGGTTGTTAAAAATAAATAAATAACAATTAAATAATGAAAATAAAAAAATTAATAACTTTAATAAACAATGAATATATTTTTAGCACTTATCTCTTCTACATGGTGGCATCATTAATTAATAGCTTCTTGAGATGACTTAGGGTAAGTTTTGGCCTCATTAGGGTAAAACATGATTGTAGAGTGGAAGAGAGTGAGGGAAAAGATAGATCATGAATGCAAAATGAGGAATTTTTTCTTTCACTGTGATTTTTATTTTTTTGGGTGACACAGGAAACACAATGGCATTATTAACACAATCACGTTATTTTTTTTAAATAATGTAATCATGTTATTTAATAACACAATCACATTATGTCTAGATAATTACCAAGCCATAATGTAAATAACATGATCACATTATTTAAATAACACACTTTTATTATTAAATAATGAGATCACATTATGAAAAGTGTCCATAGAATTGTCCACCAACTCTGTGCACATAACCTAAAGAATGTGGTGAAATTACAATATATAATTAATAATAATTTGGGTGCTACAATACTATAACTATAAGAGCTATGTGCTAATTAATAAGTGGAATTTGATATAAAAAATTTACATGTAGCTATGAAATCTACTCCCAACATTATTGATGTTAGCACAAGCTTGGATGTGAAATAACGATAATATTTAATAAGATCTAATGACCTGAATCCTCCTAAATCAAGCTATGTTGCATTTTGATGAGAAATTAATTCTCTGATAAGGCATTTCAATATATCTAAATATAATTAACATGCTAATAAACATATAGAGTGCTCTTTATGAACTCGACAATTTTTTTTTTGACTTGTGCAACACTATTGATGAAATGACAAAGGTCATGAACCTCCATTTAAAATACAATTATTTTTAAAGATGATAGTATATTTGGTGCTATAACTAAGTTAAAAAATTTAAAATTAAATAAATCAAAGAGGAAGAACAAATTATTGTTGTGAGACTATAGAGGAGTGAATCCTAAAAGTGGGCATCTTTCTCAAGGAAAGTATTCACAATTAAAAAATAATATATTTTCCCATTGTAATTTTGTAATATTATATGGCTATGAATGTATTACCTTTTTTTAATATTCAATTAAATTAAATGATTAAAAAGTGAAGAAGCAAAGAGAGAATGTAAGAATTAAAGAAATGGTTGTTTGGAAGAAATCCCAAGGGTGACATTCAAAGAATGACCACTAAGTTTGGAAAATTTTAAATCTTGTGTTTTATAGTCATCTCTGATGATTAGGATTTTAAAATTTTGCATATTTTAAGACCAATTTTATACACTACACTAAAGTTAAGAAACTAATAGCTTGCAAAATCCCACTATCATATATGTGCTAACCAATGACCGAACGTTTATATTTGTTCATTTTATTCAAAAACTCTTTAAGATCTATGGGACCACTCCTTGAATCATAAAATTATAGGATTATTATCTCAAAAATTTATATGGGTTCAAATATCATGTATTTGTGTTTCATTTTTGGAGGCTTAAATATGCAGAAGGCAACTTCTTTACGTTTATGAGGTTTTGATAGGCATAGTCAAAATGAAATTTTTTTCTAGGTGAATCTAAATAAGACACTATGGTGGTCATAAATATATTATATTCACCCCTTGAAACTATCCCAAGAGGATACATTGTCTAACCTAAGCTTTAAAGTTCTTGAAACACACCAAAAACCTAAAATGCACTAAAATGCTTAAAACTAGCTTAAATTTTTAGATAATAGCAATAAAATGCTTTATGAGTTGAGGGAATTTGAATAGTATGGTTTTGGGTGATTAATAAGATTTTAATAAGGTGAAAATAATGGAAAATATCTAATGGGAATGATATGGTTCTAACCTAGTGCCCTTAGGGAAAAGCCTTAACTATAAAGGACATAGGTTAGACTCTAGAATCACATAGCTCTAAATTGGTGCCTTATCCATTAAAATATAGAGTAATAAGTAATTTCATGAGGAATTTAACACAATGAAATGAGGAATAAGAGATAACAAAAAATGTAAATAAACCAAAATCTCAACTCACTTATATACATGTGGGGAAAAACTTGATGTAGGAACATCCAAGGTGTACGAGCAATCTTGAATTGCCAAAAAAGGTAAGAGTTGGCATAGTTTCAATTAAAATTCTTAGGGAATATTTATTATTTCAAAAGGGTTTTTGGTTCATAAGAGATCTAATTTGGGTCCAGTTAGAGTTACAACAGTTTTCTAAAATCACATAGATCACATCTCTAAGTTGGTTTATATTGGTGGTCACATGTGTATTCCCTCAAAAATATAAGTTGTATTGTTGGGATCCATGCACACATCATTTCATAATTCTTTCATTTCATAGGGACTATATAATCTCTATGTCAATGGCCACATTATTTCACTAAGTTTCTAAGTCCATGGGGGAATTTATATTTTCTACATTCTTGTTCACAACTAAGCACTCTTTATTAACCTAAAAATATATGAATTAGTATAAGACAAGTGTCATAGTCATAATTATTCATAGAGGCCTTATCTTGTTTTTAAGTCTAAGTCATGGTAGGGTCATGGGTGCATGTCTAATTTCAAATTGGAGTTCATAACTCAAATAGGTCTACAATAGTATATATATCAATTATGTGATTCTAGGACCCTGAGATTTCAACATGTGTCCCAATCGTGAGGGTCACAAGATATACTACTATCCATAGTGTAAAATGAATGCATTATAATATTTTAATGGATTTAAAGGATTCACAGGTCAACAAAAACAAAGAGAGGCCACAATGAAAAAGAGAAGAGTATTAGGGACAATAAGGTGAATTTAATAAATACAAGAGTCCATAGATCTTTAAAGACCACAAGAAAGGATTAATAATTGGTTATGCAGGGACCCATGATCTTTCCAATTGGTACTTATCATGTGTAGCCTATGATCACAATTTCATACTTGGTTACAATAATGAAAGAACAACATATAGATCTTTGGATGGTCACAAATTTCACATTTAAACACCAATTTAGGTGTTTAAGGTCTCATTGGAAAGATCTGAAAGAGAAATTTAGTTAGTGGTCACATAAAAGTTAACATGACCATGTAGTAAATATCACAAAAAGATATTCTAAGAATCACCAACAACTATAAGGAAAGTTCAAGAAAGTAAAAAGCGAGAAAAGAAGTGAAAAGATCTCATGAAATCATTAAAGGGGTTTTTGTAGGTAGTATACATGGGACATAAATATATCAACTATGGACCATATTAGAAAGGTTAACATCAAAAGATTAGGAGGTCAATATTGAAAGGGTTGAGGAAGGAAAGGAGATCTTAGCAAAAAGTAGAGCGTTAAACCTACAAGTAGAGAACAAAGATTAAAATAGAGAGGCCGTAGATCATAAAAGTTCCATAATAGAGATAAAAAAGATAGGAGTTATAGAGCCTATAACAGATAGCGAAAGTAAAACCCATAGAGGCTTAGAGTTAGAGATAGATGGGGATAGAGTAGGTACAAAGATTCACTATGAATGAAGCCTATAATAGATAGCGAAAGTAAAACCCATAGAGGCTTAGAGTTAGAGATATATGGGGATAGAGTAGGTGCAAAGATTCACTATGAATGAAGATGTTATTAAGGATTTATTTCATTGAATACATAGAAAATACATATTGTTTTACATTGTGTGACATTGATTGCATGGTTAAGGGCACCTCTTCACTAGGAATCCTTACCATGAATTACACCAAGTTGTCTCAGACTAGTCAAATGAGTTTATTGTAGATGTGATAAAGTACTGCAAGTGAATAAGATCCATGTGATAAAATTTTGAGATTATTTTCCTTTAGTTAACTACAAGTTGTGAAAAAGAATCTCATCTTTGTTGCAAGTTGTGAAACATAATCTTACATTTGATAGAGGGTAAGATTGTCACAAGTGTGTGAGAATTCATACAAGTGTGAATCAAGTAGTGGAAGAGAGGCTCTTATTTGAGTCCAATGTAAGTTTTGAAAGATAAGCTTGCTTAAATCAATTACAAGTTGTGAAGGATAATATTGTTTGTGGAGATGAAATGGCATACAAAAGAGGAAGTTCATGAGTAAAAGACCTAGTAGAGATGTTGAAGGAATTCTATGAAATATTGGGATGGAATAAGTGGAGAAAATATTGAAACTATGAGTAAATAAGATGAAGAAGAAATTATGATGGGATGGTTGTTCCTATAAGAAAGGTTGGATTCTTTGGATAGAGATGAAAGTGAAGTAGAAGATCCCAACAAAGAAAATAAGCCAACAAAGGTGAAGGTGAAATAAATAGTTAAGTCCACTTGAAATATTATTTTATTTTGTGGTAAAGAGAGCCAAAGAAACTCATGAAATGGATTGTTGAGTTAGAAATTTTCTTGAAGAGGAAAAATTTGTAGATCTTGTGAGGGTAAAAATTGCATGAAAGAAGTTATGTGGACATGAAATTGTGTATGGTTTATGTTGTGCATCCAAAATTATAGAGAGAATGGTGGAAGAAGCTCCAAACATTGAGACTTGAGAGAGAGGTGAATAAGATTGACTTTAAGCAATCGGAAAAGGATGTTTCCAAATGAGAATCTTGAAGATGTGAGTGAATAGAATAAGGTTGATTTGAAAATAAGTAAAAAAATGAGATCTACAAGTGATAATCCAAGTATGTTTTCAAGAGCATCAAAGAGATAAATTTGTGAGTAGCCCTTAATGTAAGATATCTTAATGGAAGAGGATGATGAAGTAATAAATTATTCATCAAAATAAGGAAACCCATTATTTGATGATGGCAAAGAAATTATAGAATCCTTTAAGTGGGAAGAGGTTGTCATCATTAAAGGATAAAGGTACTAAATTGATATTTCTCTTTTGTAAAGAAAAAGTTTAGGTTTTTTATGAAGAAAATAATGAAGGTAAAGGAAGTACAAGTGAATGCACATAAGGAGTGTGTAGTTGAAGACAACTATAGAGGAATACAATAGTTTGAGGAATGATGTAAAAATAGTAATGGAGATTTTTGATAATGGACCTTTGGAAGTCCATCATGTGAATGAAATCCAAGAGGGAAATGTGAGAAATATAGAAGAGTTGGAAAATATGTCCTTGAGGCATGAATAAATGATAAAAAAACTATTTGTGGGATCTATTGATTCCCTTAATATGGGTGATTTAAGTGTATGTCCAATAATGATGAAGATATCAAAGAAGAGGATAAATTATGGTTTGATCCAGTGTGCTCATATGCATAAGAGACACCATAAAGAAGTATAAAAATAAATATTTCAACTAAATTAGTTTGACGTGGGAGAGAAGACTCACAAAGGATATAAGTGAAAAATGTCATTCTCGTGACATAGAATCAAAATAAGAGGAGGGAGAATCAAATCAGCATTGTGCTGATGAAAATGGGATAAGAAATAAAGAAAAATAGAAAGAGGTATTGTCACTAGAAAAATTATTCATTATTCTGAGAAGCAGGCAAAATGATGAAGGCTTTGAAAAGCCTGAGTTTGGGGGAAATCAAGCTTATAATATGAATATGGATAGAGCACCTATGGGGGATGCAAATTCTCATGTTTTTAAGCTAATTTATGTCTATGGACTATGTTGATGTGTATAAATGAATAGAAATGAAGCATTAAAAATGTCTTTCAAGGTGAAGAGGTGATGTCAAAAGTGCAAAATTATGTACTTCAAAAAGTGAAGAGGAGCAGCTAATTTTTACTTCAACTAGAGCATGTGAAGAAATATATAAATAAGCAGTTTATTTGAGGACTCTAATGAATAAAATATCTTCAAGAAGAATGGTGATGTCACAAAGGAAATCAAAGGAAGAGATGGTATATATTAGAAAAGGGGAGCTGAAAATAGAGATGAGTGATAAAAGGAATGATCTAATAGTAGGTTAGATAGTGAATGGACAAAGACAAGAAGTCTTTAGGAGTAGGTGGTTAAAAGATAGCCATAGGTTCAAGTCCACTAGAGAAAGTATGATGCAAGAAAGAACATCTTGGTAGACATGGTTTGACAAAGATGAGATCAGTCCCACATGAATATGGGGAGAAAATCATTTGGTGTAAGTGGACAAACTATGCCCAAACAATGGCTAAGAAGAAATAAATAATTTTTGGTTGTGGTGGAACTATGGTAGATCCATTTACATATAAGGGAAGAAAGTGAATATTAGTATAAGAGGATGAATTCAAAGCCAATAGGTTGGAAGTAGAAGAGAGAAAAAAGTAAATGAAATATTTGGTGTGATAGAAGGGAATACCATAATCATCAATCTTAGTAGCCAAAAGAGAAGATTTTCCATTTATTCCATCTATTTGAGCAAGATTTAATTTTTTGATTACCTAGAGTGTTTTATTCAGGAGAATCCAAGGTGTAAGGGTAATCCTACATCACCAAAAATAGGTACAAGTTGGTGTAGTTTCAAAAATAATTTTCAAGGTAAATTTATCAAATCAACAATGTTATCAAGTCACATCTTGAGATCCAATTTTGGTTCATGGATTTACAGTAGTTTTTGAGGTCCCAGGGATCACATGGATCACACTCAAAGTCACATGGTCATATTCCAATGTCTCAAATCTAAGTTTATTTGTATTGTTAGTCTCAAATATTTTCCCTCAAAAATTTAAGTTTCAATGTTGGAGGCTAATTGTACATTATTTCTTAAGTCTCTATGTCTATAGGGAATACATAATATATATTTATTAGGGTCCAAATTATTTCCCTAAGTTTATAAGTCTACATATGTTCTTTTTTGTAATTAAGGCTTCTTTCTAGACCCAACAAAATATACATTAGTTTATAAAGTCTAACAGGTCCACAAAACTCTTGGGATTCATGCACAGGACCACAAAATTTCACAAATACCATGGAAGTTAGGTTTTATAGTCAAAATTACTCATAAGGACTTGGTGTGTTCATAAGCCTATGTCATGGTAGGGACCATGGGCAGATGTGTGACCAATTTCAAATTTGACTTTATAACTCCAATGGGCCCATAACAATCCAAAAAATAATTACATGACTCTAAGAACCTAGATTAAAACATGTGTCATAATCAATGAGGGTCATAATATATATTAACCATAGTGTAGTGCAAATGTATTATAATCCTTAAATGGATTTAATTAATTAATGGGTCTGTAAACATAAAGAGAGGCAATGATGAAAAGGGGCAAATGCATGAGGGACATAAAATGGATCTAACAAATCCATAGGTCCACAAAGTCTTTGAGGACCATGATAAAGGCTTTGGATCCTATTATCTAGGAGCTAAAAAATCTTGGCACTTGGCACAATCATATTCAACCTATGATCACAATTTCAAATTTGGTCACAATAGTGGAATAAGATGAATATATTTGAATGGTCACAAATTTCATGTTAAATCACCAATTTAGGCATTTAAGGTATCATTGGAAAAATATGGAAGAGAATATTTACCTAGTGATCACCATGAAATATTTAACCCAACTATGTAGCCACTATTATAAAAATATCTTTTGAGAATCATAAGAAATTGTAAAAAAGTTTTAGAAAGGAAAAAACATTAAAAATAAGGAAAGTAATCTCATGCTACTATTAAAGGAATTTTTTTAGGTGGGATATACGGGAGATCAAGATATAAAATAAGAGTCACATCATAAAAGTCAACATTCAATGATCAAGAGGTTGGCATTGGAAGGATTGAGGAAAGACATAGAGATTTAAACTTACAAATCAAGAGTCAATATCAAAGTAGAGAAGCTACAGACCAGAGAAGGGCCAAAATAGAGATCAAAGAGAGAGGTATCAGAGAGAAGCTAAAAATTCTACATGATATGGGATCATCCAAGGGATTAAGTAATATTGAATCAACCAAAAGAGAAAGAAAAAATAAACAACTAGGATCAACAATTCGACAACAAATTAATAGTAATAGAACAACACATAATAACAAATGAAAATAATAGTTCTTGAAGAAAAATGCATGGGGTTGGAGAGTTTTATGGATTGAAATGAATGTGATGAGACATGGTATGTATTATAAAGGGCATTGAAAATAATCTCACAAGGTGGGGAGAAGAGAAGAGGATAAAAACATGATGCAAGATTGGGAAAAAAGGAGCTGCAAGAAAAGAAATATAAAATCAACAAGCTATAAAGGAACTAGTAAGATGTTGGACTATGTTGGTGATGTTTTCCTCAATGTTTACACTCCAGAACATGTAAGGCACATATTTGATGATTTGTTTATTGTTTTAAACATTGTAATGTCTTCAAATCAATGAATATAGTGTGTTCCTTGTGATAAATGTTTACAAATAGAATTTTGAGTTCCTCTTTACATGTGTGTGTGTGTGTGTGTGCGCTAAAACTAGGCATGATAGAATTAAAGGTTATCCTTAATTATATAATCTCTCTATGATTTCACCATTTGTTATTAGATCAAGATCTTTCCTTGTTGATTTGGGAGTGTGAGGCTCTTGTATGAGTCAATTATAGGCTATGAAAAGTAAGTTGTGAAAAAGGAGCTTACATTGAAGGGAGGATAAGTTTGTTATAGGTGTGAAAGCAGTCATGCAAGTGTTGAGGAAGTGAGATAAACTCTTTTTTGAGTCTATTTGTGAAATATAAGCTTACATCTTGAGGAGGATATGGCACATAAAAGAAGAAGGGCATCAAAGGTAGAAGACTTGGTTGATATGTTGAAGGGAGTCCAAGAAATATTGGACATGATAAAAGGTGCAAAAAGTGAAGATGTTTTAGCTATGAGTATAGAATATGAAGAAGAAATTATGATAGGATTTTTGTCCCCAAAATAAAAGTTATATGCTTTGGAGAGGGACCAAATAGGTAGAGGAAGATATCCCAATAGAATAAAGAGATCAATAAAGGTCAAGGTAAAGAAAAGAAGTAAGCCCACTATTAATATTGTTTTATTGGTAAAGAGATCCAAAATGTACTCATGAATTAGATAGTGGAGTTATAAATGTATTTTTAAGAGAAGTGTATTGAAAACCCCATGAAGGTATAGATTAAAAGTAAGAGATTATGTGGAGTTGCAGTTGTGTATTGGAGATATCTCCCAGAGAGGAGATAAGGGAGAGGAAGGAATAAGGTAAGGAGTTGGGAACATAGAGTTTATAACTTTATGGGTCATGTTGTACACTCAAGAATGAAAGTAGAATGATTGTATAATGTTCATGTTTTGAAGCTTGAGACAAAAGAGAATAAGGATAATATTTACATAAAATGCAATATGAGAGGAAATTTTTTATGTGAGCAGTTCAAGTCTACTTTGAGACGTAGTAAGGAGATGGATAAAAGTGAGGACAATAAGTCTGTCTTGAAAGGCAACATGAGAGTGAGGTTTCCATTTGAGAAACTCAAATATTATTTTCAAAATGACAAAGAGAAAGAGGTTTTTTATGAGTACATAAAGGATGGAATCATCATGCAAGAGGATATGGATGTGATAGTTATTGAACTTGAAGAATTGATGATGGGATTGAGTTTATGATATCCAACAAGTGGGAAAATTCAAAATTTTCTTTGGTAGGCAATGCATTTGTCTTTTATATTTTGGAGGGAAGAAGGGTTGAGAATAACCAAGGAATGATACATTTTTTGTTAAAGGAAACACTATATGTGAATGAAAAAGGCAACTATGAAGAGTTGCAGATTTCCATGAAGAAAACAATAGAGATTGTTGATATGCAAGTTAATGCACATAAGGAGAGTATGGTTGAAGACCAACCATGTGAAGAAGAAGGAAATATAAATAATAATGAGGGGAGGATAAC
This sequence comes from Torreya grandis, assembly GCA_037957365.1. Taxonomy (NCBI): domain Eukaryota; kingdom Viridiplantae; phylum Streptophyta; class Pinopsida; order Cupressales; family Taxaceae; genus Torreya; species Torreya grandis. The sequence goes on from JARHVA010000030.1 coordinate 4,255,233, forward strand.
CATGGAGGTTTTTGAGAATGGGCATTTAGGAGTCCATAATGAGAGAGAAAGTTGTGAGGAGAATGTGAGCATCAAATAAGCATTGGGAAACATATCCTTGAGGCATGATGAAGAGCTAAAAAAAGTATTTGTGGGAAATATTGATTCCATTAATGTATTTATTTAATGTACAGTTATAACAAAGATGGAGATAGAGATGGTGGACTTATTTCTACCAAAAATAATGAAGAATAAAAGTGATGTTGCATATGTGGTAGCATCCCACATAGGTATTAGAGAACAAAGTATTATGAGTGAAGGTATACATTGTCCCTATATAGACAAAGATATTGAAAGGTTATTCACACATGACATGGAAGAGGAAAAACAAGGAGAAATCAATCAACCTAGAGCTGATATAAAGAGGATGAGAAATGAAGAAGAGTAACTAGTTTTTAAATCAACTAATAAAAATGAAGATGATGAAAAGAAGCAAGAGAAAATTATTGGTATCATCCAATGAAATTGTGAAGATCGATGAAGAAACTATGGGGATAAGTAATTCATATGTTTTTAAACTAATTTATGACTATATTTTGTGCAAGTGTAGAGATAGATAAAAAGGAGACATTCATAGAGGCCTTTCAAGGAAACGAGGTGAAACAAGATGTGAAAATTTATGGACTTAAGAAAGAGAGGAGGGACAACTAATTTTTATATCAACTAGAGCATGTGAATAATATGTAAAAGAAGAAGATGACTCATATAAATGAATAAGCCATAAGAAATATGGTGGAAAGAGAGGAGATGACAGCCATGAGAGAAGAGGAGGTGAAAATAATAAAGAGTGAAGAATGAAGGATCCAATAATAGGTTAGATAGTGAGTAAATAAAGATAAGAAGGGTTTATAAGGAGGTGGTAATTCATTGGTGTGTTTCATCCCACAATAGAAAGTAAGATGCTAGAAAGATCATTTGGGTGGAGGTGGTCGAATGAGGGTGGGTTTTATCCCACACCAAGATTGAGAGAAAAGAGGATAAACCTTTAGCAGAGGAGGAGCAACTATGGTGGGTCTAAATACATAAAAATAAGAGTAAGGAGAGATAAGAAGATGAGGACATAATTAAAACCAAAAAGGAGTAGCTATAAATGGAAGATAAATATTGACAAAAAAAACTATAAGTACTTAGTGTGTTGGAATAAAATGCCATGGACATTATGCTTCATGGTCAAAAGAGTGGTTTTACCACTTATTCCATCCATGTGATTAGGATTTCACATTTTAAAAACCTTGAGTGTCATAAGTAGAAGCATCCAAGGGTTTGAAAAATCTTGCATGAAACAAAAATTAAATAAAAAGAAAAAAAGAAATAATTGGGAATAACATTTCAACAATGAATCAACAACAACAAAACAACATAGATTATGTAACAAAATGTAATGCTTTTTAAAAAAAATGCATGGGATTAGAGTGTTTTATGGACTTAAAATAATGTGAAGAGACATGGTACATATCATAATGGGTCAAGGAAAGAATCTCATGAAGTGGGGAGAAGAGAGGAGGATAAAAATGCAATGCAAAAGGGGGAAAAAGATAATTGCAAGAAAAAATAAGAAACTATAAACGAACCAGTCAGATGTTAGACTATATTGGTGATCATTTTATACATTTTTACACTCTAAAACTTTTAAATAATATATTTTATAGTGTGTCTACTAGTTTAAACATTGTAATGTCTTTAAATCAATAAATATAGTGTGTTATTTGTGTTGAATGTCTTCAAAGAGAATTCTGAGTTGGTATTTTGTATGTGTGCACCCAAACTAAGCATCAAATAATTAGAGGTTATCATTAATTATATACCCTCTTTTTTCTTTAACCACTACAACAAAGAGTTAAAGGCTTATATTTAGAGACAAAGAAGGATAGAGTAGTTGTAGAGAGTCCCTATGAATGTAGATGCCATTAAGGAATTATTTCATTTAATAAACATAGATTGTATGTTGTTTTAAGTTGTGTGAATTTGATTGAATTTACAAAGGAATCCCTTCACTAGGAACCCCTACTATGAATTGCACCACAACCTACTGGCATTTTTTGAACTGTTTGAGATATTTTCTACTATAGGTAAATGGGAGATGAGTTCCATATCCATAAGACAAATAATATGTATCATCTCTACACAAAGGATAGATTTTGGAAAATATCATCCATAGGAAGTCAAATTTTCCACCTCTTATCCTTGAGGATAGATAATTCACCAATCTAAAAGTTTCTTTCTCTAGCCTTCTTTTCAAAGAGCTTCTTCACTTTACTTTGGGATTCTAGGATTTAGTATATAACCGCAATTATCTCTTCCTCCAACTTGCTTAATTACATGATTATTGTATCTACAATATTTACTAAATTCTCATCTTCTATCACTTTCACCAATTGAAAAACAAGGAACTCCAAATAAATGGGAACTGCAACATCTATACCATAAATAGCTTAAATGGGGAAATGCCAATGACTCTTTTTGAAGTGGTGTTATTTTCTCACAATGCATCATCTAACATTTTATTCCAATTTCTTTAATTTTTATCCATTAGTTTTCATATGATGGTAACAACATTGTTGTTACTTCATTTTACTTTATCATTTCCTTAGGGGTAGTAATCTGAAGAGTGAGATAAGGATATCACATAACTGTACTAGGAAACCATAAGTTCAAAATAAGATAAATTGGAAGCATTATTTATAAAAAAAAATTCCTCAAAATCTAAATAGAATATTCTCTTTAATGAAATTACATCTCTTTAGATCTAGTGTTATTTATAGAAATAGCCTCGACATACTTTGTGAAATAGTCCATTATGTTAAGGACATACGTGTGACTTGCATTGGAATGTATATTCAATGTACTGATGGAATTCAAAACCCATTGTTAAATGGGATATTATATTACTATAGGTCTAAATTAAAGAGGGGCAAGTTGCATTCTTCCATCAAAATTCTAGCATGCTTTACACATTGACTCCTATTCTTGAGAGTTTTTGAAGTGTAGGCTAATATTGGTGATCTCTTAGATTCTTAAATGTCATGACAAGCAAAGAAAAGTGATCACCACATCCTTGATTATGTAAATATTCTATTAATAAATTATGTTGTTCCTTATCAACACATATCAAAAAGAAAACATCTAACCCTTTATTAAAAGAGTATTGTCGTAGATTACATACCTAGCGGCTCCCAATTTAACTGCTCTTTTCTCTTTAGCATTTAGATGCCTTGGGAACTCTCCATGGGTCAATAATAAGGAAATATTTTAGTACCATCAATAAATAGATCCAATGAATACTACCAAGGAAATCTCTTTAAAATATTCTTTGTTAAGGCCTTTTGTGAAGCCTTCCTCTAATCATCGACTCCCTCTACAATCAGTCAACACAAACCTCTACCTTTGTTTCACTTAGTGGGATTTATTTCTAAGTTGTATTCTTTCACTTTGGTAATCCATACACCCATATTTGAACCAATCTATTATTTCATCAATATATTCTTGACTACCATGTCTAGTACCATCACCTATGTATGGGAATTCAAGATATACAATCTAAAATATTCCATACCTTTGACCACAACAAAAGCTTATTTTTCAATGGAATAATACTTGAGCTTGTGAAAATTCAAAGAATATCTCATGAAATAAATATATTATTCTATCCCCTCTTCATTCTTTTACATGAAAATTGTTGACAACATATGTTAAGAATAGTAACTATACACAATGAAGTATTTATTAAAGTCTAGTTACACTAACATAGAAACATTAGCATAAAATTTTTAATCTTATAAAAATATTTCTTACCATCACCACTCAATTTTAAAGACACATTACCTCTCATCATCTAGGCGATGTGTCTATAAGTTCATAAAAATAAGGTAGAAATATTTGTAATAGATTCACCTTATCAAGGAGTGTGTTCCAGGATTCCTGGTAAGAAAAGATAGTTGTTGAATTACCTTTACTATTTTAGAATCAATCTTATTTATTTTTAAAATTATATGGCTTCCCTTTGATAATTTCTAAGATGGACTTATTTGGATTTAGTGAGATTCCTTGAGCTCAACACCTTTCAAAAGCCATCTTGAGGTGTTCATAATGATCTTCTCACTTTTTATAAAATAATATCAGATCTTTGAGATAAAACACTGTGATTTTTTTCATGTCACTCAAATATAGGTCCATACCCCTATGAAATGTGTCACCAGTAGAAATGAATACTCCACTTATATGAAATGGCACCCCATGAAGTTGTGAATGCAATCTTGTGTTGACCTTTAGGCATCATTTCTACATGATTTTATCCAAAAACATTGTCAAGCATAGAATAATTTTAGACTGAGTTACTACTAAAACCTGATCTATTTTATGTAATGGATAGTTACCTTTGAGATATGTCTAATTTATATTATGGAAATCAAGAGGGATCTTAATTTCTCAACTCTTATTCCTCATAGGTACAATCTTTGTTACCCAGATTGAGTGATGGATTGGTAAAATGATCATGAATTTTAAAATGTTCTTTGTTTCTTCATAGATATTATGAATGATCTTGGGATTTTAAATCATTTTATTTTTCTTAAAAATGTTAACACTAGGTATTAATGAGGTATTACACTTCATCTATTTAGGCCTAAGAAACTTCAACTCAGCATATAATCAAGGAAAAATATTTGAGTACAAGCTGAAAAGACTCAAAAATCCCTATCTTTCTTCTTTATAACAACATTTGCCAATGTTCATAGATATCTACCCTTTTATACCGATGTTTAATTTTTCGTATTTGAGATATCCATTTGGTTCATATTGAGTTCTCTTCTTGATGTACATGTCATGCTTATAGATCAATTTTTCAAGCGAGACCAATCCTTTAAGAATATTATTTCCCTTGATTTTGATAGCCCTATAATCCTCTTTTTCATCCTTGATTTCATCTTTGGTTCTAATTTTGACCCCAACTCCAGCATTACTTTTGAATTTTTATTTATTGGCATAAGAAAGATATTATCTATATGCTATATATCTCCCTTGGAAGTATATATTTCTTAAGTTACTAGTGTTTTCAAGGAAACTTATGATCTATTCATCATTATTAAATAGATGCCAATGCTTTGAATTATTGGGTATGTTTAGTCATAGACAAGTTCTATGGTGTAATTTTCCTTGTCAATCCTTAAGTGAGGAATTAGTAAGGATGCAAATACATTTAAGGCATCAGCCTTGGAATTATTTTCTCTAGGTACCATAACTACATATAAGGCCTTGAAAAATTCAATGCAATCCCACAGTTTATTCCAAAATTTCCTCAAATGGTCATTTTTCACTTGATATTGATTTCACACTTGTTTGATAATTAGTTCAACATCACCTTGAGACCTTAGATTCCTTATACCCATTTCCTCTAAACCTTGAAAAACTTCATATTTTACTATGTTGTTTATGAACTAGAACAATAACTTGTAGGAAAAAGGAAATAACTTATTAGTAGGGGAAATAAAGACAACTTTAACACCTACACCAATAAGGAAATGGTTACCAACAAACTCTTGCATCCATGTATCACTGATATCGACTTCAATGAGTTTGGGAATATTCAAGTCTCCTCTAACATTATCATATATTTATCATGTCATGTGTCTTCATATAAAATATCATCAAGAGGATCATCTAATTTTCAAACTATGTATGTGCTTTAAGCTCAGGTTCTAGTCTTACTTTAATCCCTTTCATTAGAATCATAGCTTAAAACCAATCCATTTGTATTTTTCTTCTTACATATCTACACAAAATGTTTCTCAATAACATTCCATAGGTTAGGGAATGTTTTCTGTTAGGAGCTAGTCATTTTGACTCTCTTTGGAAGATAAGCAGCTAAAGGTACCTGGACATCTTTAATCTTCACAATAAAAGGTACTATCTTGGTCTCCATTAAAAAAATAAACCAAAAGTCTTTGCACATAGCTTTAGTAGACATTTCATCATAAAAGTCTTCAAAGTCTATGATATAGTTACTAAGCTTGAGACTTTCAATATAATGGGAGACATGGAAGGGTTCTGAATTTTAAATATTAGGGTAGAGGTAGCCATTAGATTTTGAGAAATTGAGATATATTGGACTATGTGGATACCCTTGGATGCATTTCCAAGGTTATTAGGATTATATCCTCTAATAAATTCCACTAATATATCAAGATGATCTAGAATAGACTTTAGGTATTCATTTTGAGACATCTAAATTTTAGATTTATTCACATGATCAATTATGTGAAATGTGGGCAAACTATAAAAGGTTAAAGATTAAGAATTTGTATTAGTTTGAAACATATTTTGATCATGTTTTGGTGAGGAACTGGGCTTTTAAATATTTACAACATGAAATGAAGATTTGATGATTTACCCTTCAAGGCAAAGACTTCAATTATGCTTGTGGGATTAATTTCAATGTACATGGTAATGCCTTAAGAAAATCATAAAAAAATGCATGCTTTAAAAGGTAGTGCTTTTGAGTAATACATCAATACACTCAATGTGGAGGAGTTAGATATAAGTAGTTTATAATTACACTATCAATTTGATAAAGTATGCATTGTTTTTAAAAATTAATTTTCATGGTATGATATATAGAAACAACATAGGTTGTTGATTGAAAATAATGTATATGATGGATATTTCATGGGAGTATAAAACAATCCAAATTACCAAAAGAGGGTGGGTAATGCAACTAGGATTTCTCTTGACATTTTCCATATTAGTCTAAAGGTTGAAAATTCCACTTCTCGATGATAAGTACAAACCAAGGTGAAAAAAATTTGGTCTTCAAAAGTTAGAGTCTAGTTCAAATTCCATTATCATGTCCAAGAATGGAAATTATCCTCAACCAACTCCTTAAAAATAATATATTTTCAAGTTTTGGAACATTGTTATGGAGATTATTGGTAGCTGAAGTGATGCTCCTTGTGACTTCCATAAGGATGTTATCTAGTGGGATAGAAGGAAATTTGCATTAGCCCTGAATATCATAGACTATAAAACTATGTCATTGTTTGGTTGTAGAAAAGGAGCCACGCTGCTGGTTTTGAAGATACATTCTATTCTATATCTAGAAAAGGAGCCACCCTTAAAGTATAGGCCTAGAGAGTAATAGAACAATTAATGGGAGTTGAATTAGGTCTAGAGACCTCACTGAGGAGTTGAAATACTTCAAGAGTGAGGTCTTAAAGGGTTAGAAACTTGTCTCAAGAATGTCTATTAGGCCTATAAGCCAAATATCCCTTGAAGGGAAATAGTGAAAGAAAGTGTAAAGTCATGTGGAATCATTTTAAAATAGATTAAGTGGGTTGAATGAAGGTTTAATATGTGGATATAAGAGCTAGAGGAAGTGTTATTGAAAGTATTAACGAAGAAGAAGGCATCTAGGCATACCCAAGACTTGGGAATATATAGTGAGAGAGTGTGAAGAGTGAATGATAAAATTGGTATGTTGGAGGATAGTAAAGGTGATGTTGGAACATCACCAAATACATGTAGAATATATGTTGACAATATTCTTAGGTAATTATAAAGACCTGTAAACTAGGTTAGTTTGGTAAGTTTAATTTGAATGAGTAAGATAGAATCTGAGAAAGTTTAGTAAATTACCAATCTTGGTTTAGAATCTAACGATGTGATAATCCTCACTCCTAACGAGGAGTAACTGTATAAGACCAACCAAAGAGCTTAAAAGGATTTAAAAAATCATTTTTGAAGAGGTTAAAGCATATGTTGTAGGTCTATCTCAATGGAGGAGGACTATGTAAATGTTTTCTTGTTGCACATAATAAAGATTTTTGAGTCTTATTGAATGTTTTCAATTGTATTTTCCTTTTATAATATGATTATAATGATTTCATATTTAAATCTTAGTTATATTCATGAAGCACTCATGAATTCTATATTTTTACTATTATAGTCATTTTTAGAGGCTTATTTACACATGGAAACTATTATATGAACTCAATTAGAGTATTGGAATAGTTTAATAAGTTTGTGAAGACCATTATACATGTGTTAGATCATATAAAATCCAAATGATCTCTATGAACTATTAATAATTAGCTCTCAGCGTGTATAAATTTTGAGTAAATCCAAGGTAAGGGTTTCATGAGTAAAACATCTCTAAAACTCAAACAATTGAATAATAAGGTCTAAAACTTTATAAAACTTTGATATTTGGCTAAAATTTCACCTTGCATCTGATTTATTTGAGAAAAAAAGTTGATTTTACTTTATGAAAAAAGAGAGGAAATATGATCATATGGCCATAAAATTTATCCCTTACATGCAAAATTATTTTTTAAGAATGAATATATTAAAGGCATGATATATAGGGATAAGTGATTATGAGTAATGTATGGTTATCTTATCTAAAATAATGTGTTTAAATTATACTTATATGACTCTGAACATGGTTTATGCATTATTTTCTTGACATCTGTAAGGTGGTATCCCTATACAAATAGTTTGATAAAAGATAAATAATACCAAAGGTTATGTTTCCCTTCTATAATATGAATTTTTGAGAAAATAGTAGACTCATGATGCATTTATTAATGGTTATGACTAATAAAAAAATACTTAACTGGAAGTCATCTCACTTGTATGTTCTATAAATAGGATTTAGATTGACGTTGCTTTTGTCCTTTTTGTGTTTGATTCTTGTAAATGCATGTTTTGGCCTTTATGCATCTTTTGATTGTATATTAAAAAGTTGATTACATAAATGAGAAATAAAAATGTATTGTCATATTATGAAGAAATAAAGATGTAAATATTTATCAAATGACTTGTTTAAATGTGGTTCAAGTGCAAAGACCTAACAAACCAAGTATTTTATTTTTCTAGCTTTATTGGTTGAGCCTGACACAAATTATGTTAATAATTATTTTGTTTTAAGTTATTTTTGCATATGTGTCATGGCATCCACACATTACATAGATATAATTTTATCCCTTTACATTCTACTTTAAAATTCACACAAAGCTACTTTGCTTGAAGAATGTTGAGTCTAGTTCAAGTCATTATTTATGCCTTTTTATCATTAGCACTATGTTTATTGAAAATGGATTTGTAGGTTGCAAACAACATTAGATACACAAAAAAAACATGTTGTCAAACCTATTTTGAAACTAGCTATCAAATCTATTTTCAAGTCATTATTCAAACCTATTATACCATATACAAGTTCCCTGAATCCTATTGTGTTGAATATAAAGCTAAAATATATTGAATCTATTATTTGTTTGTTCTCATTATTTACATCAAGGTCATCCCTCTACCAATTTCTTTGATGTACATCTTTTTATATCATGGAAATGATCAAATTAATTATCATTCAATCATTTTTATCTATGAGATCCACCTATAGAATTTATAATCCTTCTAGATAGTGATCTAAGGTTCATTTGTTTCCAAATACTACAAGAGAGTCTAATACACTCTTAAAGATGGTGATTTTTCTACTCGTGATGTTATAGTTAATCATGTTAGTGTTGAACTTGATTCTTAATCCAAAATATGAATCTAATTTACTAGATATTTTGTTTAGTTCATTTCCACTATACTTAATTATGTAATTCTTTCATGTAAAGCACTATGTAAGACATTTCCTCAAGCTTTTTTATGTAAAATGAATAATTTAGTTAGGTTTTAGTGGTAGAATCAATATTGAGATGGTAAAAAGGCCTACTATATTGATGAAGTTAGCAACTTGTAGACTTTAAATCTAAGGGTTTTACCATCGAATAAAACATGGGTATAGGAGTGGTTGCAAATGCTTCTTCTTCTTGGTGATGATTGTTTGAAGCCTTTGGTGGGCTCTAAGGTGAAGAGGCATAAACACAATCTCTATTGAAATCAGAGATCATTAGAGAATTTGATGAAAAAATTTGAAGCTGGATTGACATTTTAGTTTGCAAGTTGGGTTAATGTTGTCTCATTGTATCCTATTTGTGAATGGATGTTCTAGTTATGTTGAATCATTACATGAAGTGTATAAGAAGTAAAAATCAATCATGTGTGAAAGATTTGGATAGTGTAATAATGAAATATCTATCCATGAAGACCATTTTTGGTTGTAACTTGTACAACTATTGAATTAAATAGCACAAGAGAAGTATAATTACCTCATCCACTGGAGTTTTTCCCACACCGAGTTTCTCTAGGTCATATAGTGTTTTTATTTTATGCTTTGGATTATCGTAAGCTTTAATTTATATATTCAATATGTTTTACATTTCATTTCTAATAATTTATCTCTATTTTAGAGATAAAAATAGTCTATAACACTCTTATATTAATCATATGTTGAACTAGGAGTACATGATCTGTGTTGGTGAATATTAGTGTGGAATATCCACCTAATTTATGAATCACATTGGTATCATAATTAGTTTAGTATTAGTGTCCTTTTGTGTTTTAGTGACTACATTGTAGTATATGCCTATCATGAGAATAAGAGGAGCTAGTGGTCACACTATCCTAGTTCTATTTGAAGAATAAATTTACATAACAAAGTGGAAGTACGGGATTATAAGTATGGTTCATTATAATGAATAGAATGCCTATATAGTAGAAGAGAAATTTTAGAAGCTCAAAAGAGTGGCTAAAATTTCTCTTTCTATGAGCAAGCTTGATCGATTGTAGTCCATCATGGGTATTCTCATGAAGAATCTTGGTGTTTTTTTAGAGACATTGAAATCAAGTAAGGATGATGATCCCAAGCATGATAATATGGAAGAACAACCCTATTCTAACCAAGATCCACCTTCTTTCAAGGCTAAGGAAAAGATAGAGATTTAGCCATATGACAAACATATAAACATGGATAAGTTAGACCATTATCTAGCCTAATTAGAGGTATATTTTAGTTTACATTAGATCAATGAGAGCAAACAAATTTATTTTTCAAGATTAAAATTAACCAATCATGCTTTAACTTAATTTGAAAGTTATGGTCATACCTTGGTTCTTAATAAGCTTCCTCCTATTATTCAATGGGGTGATTTTAAAATACTAATCAAGAAGGATTCTTATAATATTTATTATGAGGAAGAGAGGTCCATGTATGGTATATATATTAGGTAAAATTAAGGCCCAAGCATGTAGGAATACACAAGTGAGGTCCACAAGAAGACTGTCCAAATGGGAAAAGATATAACAAACCATGACATCTTGATGAAGTATGTTGGTGGGTTCGATATCCTTTTGAGGAAACTTGTCCTCTTGGCCCAATGTATGAGTGTAAATGAGGCCTTTTATAAAGCTCACTACTTTAATATGGAAAATAAAAAGAAGGCTACATCTACCTCTCAAATCACTCTTAAAGAAAAAAGTGGATCTAAGCATAAGGGTAAAGGAAAAGGTCAGAGTAATGATACATTTGTTTCTAAGAAGGATGCTACAAGGCATTATGGGAATTGAGATGTTGATAACTATTCTAAGGAAAATTATTAAAATTAAATCCAAAATTGCATTTGTTTTACAATAATAAAAATAATGACATGACCACACTCAAAGGTGAAGACGTTGGTTGTATCTTCGATGTGGATGAGAGTTTGTGTTTTACTTTTGTAAATAAAGATGTATGTTTGACTAGTATTAATTATGAAGAAAGTGAAATTTATAATATTTTCCATATTAAAATTTAGATGATAAAAAAAATTGGATGCTCTTTTTGATACTTTCTCACCAAAAAATATTTAAGCAAGGAGTTAGTTGTCAAATTGAGGATAGATAATTACAATCATCCGAACATGTATGCTTTGGGTTTAGTGAAGAAACATGTAAACATCAAGGTAACTAAGTAATGTAAAATTAATTTTGGTATTAATGCACATTTCATTGATGAATTTATAGTGGATATTGTTCCCCTTGATGTGTGTAGTGTAGCATTTGGTTTCCTTTATTTGTATGTCCATGATGTTATCTTGATGAGGAGAGCCAATCAATACCATTTGATAAAAAATGCAAGAGCTACATCATTTTATCCTACAAATGTGATTCTAAGATATATTTGGTAAATACCTCTTAAGTTAAAAAGGCTTGTTAATGCAAGTGAGAAGTTTGTTTTACTTCTTTTGAGAGATATTCAAGATAAAGAAGTTGTTGAACACAAAACTTATTGTAGCATGTTTACTAACAAATAACACAAGAATATGGGAGAATTAGTGAAATAATTCAAGGAAGTCTTCCATAATCCCATGGGGTTGCCAATGGTGAGACCTATTGGGCACAAATTTTAATTGCTACCAAATAATCTACCTCCAAATTGTAAGTTGTATAGGCAGTCCTTGAAGGATGTCAATGAGGTAAAATAAAAGTTACAGTCTTTAATTAGTTGAGATGTATGTCCTAATACTTCTCCATGTGGTTCTTAAATTGTTTTACTACCTAAGAAACATGGTTCATGTATAATGTGTGTTGATTATAGAGCACTTAACAATATAACCATTAAGAATAGGTACCCTCTTCTATAGATTGAATATATTCTTGATCAACTTTAACATGATAAAACATATAATAAGATGGATTAAAAATCTGAGTATCACCAATTTAGGGTTAAAGAAGAAGACATTTAGATGACAACATTCAAAATAAGGCAAGGTTGTATGAATGGTTGGCTCTACCTTTTGGGATATGCAATGCACAAACTACCTTTATGTAGATGAATGAGATAATAAAGTCATTTATTGATTCCTTTTTCATTATGTATTGGATGATATTTTTTTTTTGAAAACCTCTGATGAGAATATTGATCATTTAAAACAAGTTAGTGTAGTGTTGAATGAGAATAAATGTGACTGATTAACAAAAATTTCATCTCCAACTCATGTGACAATTCAATTTCATGCGGATATGATAATTGGACTAGTCCTTGATGATAACTTGAAATTTGATCAATCTTGGTGAATTATTGTACAACTAAAATCTAGTGAAAAACATCATCAATGCATGATAATGGGTACCAATTTTACACCATTATCTTGTTGAGCACATGATAGTCCACGTAGAAGAGTATTATACCAATTTTATTTGGCACTGGGACTACCAGGAAACCATAAGGAGAAAATCTTGGCCTAATTTTTCCTTGATCAAGGAGCTCTTGGATCTGGCATAAAAATCATCATTCTCACAAATGAACCTATGGTATTCTAGATTATTTGTAACAAGGGATCCAAGAAACAAATTGATCTCATGTTTTACTATGCCTAATGTGTGTGTAAAGACTTTGAATCTTCAAATAAGTTTCCATATTGTTATATTAACTTGTCAAGCTATTATTTCTAAAATGATTGAGTGGCATGACATGCTATCAATGCTCATTTTCCCAACTATGCATGTGCTTTTGGACAAATTTTGAGTATCAAAAACTTTTACATTTAAAAAATGATCTTATAACATTGATTTGTGAATACTAATGTGAGTTTAGTCTTTGGAGGTGACTCTAAGATGTTGATAAAGTGAGATTTGACATGAATAGTCTACCAACATGGCTTGGCTTTATATGTAGCATCACCATCATACACATACAATATTCAAAGAATACTATTAAACACATCTAGTTGTGTAATGTCACTTATGAATTTGACATCCATGGGTTTAACTACATACTTAGAAATGTAAAGTTGATTAACCTTGATATCCTTCCCTTGTTAGAACTATACCAAAGAGTAGTTGGTCAGGGACGTGATTCAATAGTAGGGCTAGGTCTTGGGTTATAGTTAGTGTAATTATGTTCTATAGGGTCCCATTATCAATGATGACGTTAAGAGATTACCCCTTAACCCAAAACTTGGTGTAAAAAATCACCCTTGTCATCATAAATATATATGGTATTAATATTAGTGCCTAAACAATTAGTATCTCGATCAATGTCATCCACTTTTGTGGGAACTAATGTAAACTACACAACAAAATATTATTTTGTGTAGTATTATAAATCATTGTATGAGCTTGTGCAATGGTGATCACACTGATTATCACTTAGGTTCCTATTTATTTTTTGTGTCATTGAAGGCAATGGATCCTTCTAGTGTTGCATAACCTTCCTATGATGCTCTCTCTTCTATAACATGTTTTTCTCAAGAAGTTGCCTTTCAATGTATAAAAGTTACATTTTTAGACTCATCACTATAACTTGCCAAACAAATTACTCTCAAAGGTTCCACCTAAGTGATTCAAGTTATGATTAGAGGGATTAAAGAGGTAGGGGAAGGATATGATAATTCCCATAAATGACTTACAGGTATTATTTTATGCATGTTTGAACTTAAGATAAAAAATGCATTTTTCTTATATTGGGAAGGGCATTCTTGAGGCTAGAATGGGTGGTTAGCTTGTCGATCGAGCATAATGGGAGGCCAATAACCTGATCCTAGATGTTATTTCCCCCCCTGAACATGTTGGTAGTGTCAGTTTTTAGTCAAGATGAGGTATTTGCATATTGGCACTTTACTTACAACTAATATTTTTTACTTGAACTTATTGTTAGTCTTTGTATTGTTGAATGTAAATTAATTGTTTTTTTTTCACCTCTTGAAACACTCTCTCTCCCTTTTCTCACCCACTTTTGCATGAAATTGTATTTTAAGTGTTCAAGGTGATTTAAAGGCTAGAATAGGTTTTTGTTATTATCAAAGATCAAATGTCAAAGATCAATTGTAAGAGGCCTAACACCCTTAAGGGTTAGGCCTAGAAAGCAATATAAATATTAATGGGCATTCACTTAGGTATATATACCTTAGTGGGGAGTTGAAGTATGTCAAGATTGAGGTGTTGAAGGGTTAGCAACCAATCTCAAGAACATGTATTATGCCTATTAACCCAAATAGCCCTTGAAGGGAAAAAGTGCAATAAAGTGTAAATGAGTGTGGAGGACTTTGAAAGTAGATTGAGTGGGTTAAATGAAGGCTGGATAGGTGGATATAAGAGTTAGAGGAAGTGTTATGGAAATTAATAAAGAAGTGGAAGGCATCTAGGCATAGCCAAGCCTAGGGAATGTATAGTGAGAGAGTGTGAAGAGTGAATGACAAAAGGGGTATATTGGAGGATAGTAAACGTGATGCATGAATAAATTCATGTATATAAGTAATATGAATGCACATGATATATCTAGAGTGAATAATAATTACAAATCATATCACATATCAATTCCACATAGAGAGATATGATATTTATCCTGAAAAAACCTTAAAGAGGTAAAAAAACCCATGAAGTGATTTTTCATTTATAGAGAAATAGTTTACCTCAATACAACTCCAACTTCTCACTTGTTATCAATAAAGTCTTTACAAGCCTTTTAATAAATCAAATATCTCACAAATGTCAGTATATCGAGTTGTTATTCACCATAGGGTTAAAATCCTATTTATAGGTAAATATGAAGGAAAATATAATATGGTTATTTATTTACATGAGGTTTCCACCTCATGATAATAAATAAATTATTACTATTATTTAATTAATTATAAATATAGGCTAAGGGTTAAATTACCACTTAATCATTAAAAATACTCTAACACTGCCCCTTAATGCTAAGTGAGAATAAATTACAGTCACCATAAAAGAATTATACTATATGAAAAAGTTGAAGGAATTAAAAACCTTCATCATGCCAAATGTCACCTTTTGAAATAAAAAGATTTATAATCCATAAACTACTCAAAAGTAAGTTTAGGCTAGCATGATTGTGAGATTACATCTCACTTTTTCTCATGAAAAATCACTAAGCATATTTGGAGCCTTTTATAACATAAGGATCTCCATTAAAAATTATGCTTTTAATGTATTGGGGTACAAAAGTAAAACTTTCACATGAAGTTTACTTAAATCAAATAACTTCCACATGAATTTTTTACAATGCTTTACAAAGGAGAAGTATAAAGAAGAAGAAGTAACAAATGGCCATTAGGATGTGGAATTGTCATGCACACTCCCCCTCAATGGCAACTTTGAGCGGCCCAAAATTTTACAAAACTAAAAAAACTTGGTAGCACCAAGTGACTTTGTGAAGATGTCTGCCACTTATTCATCCATAAGACAAAACTGCAGATTAATATTACCATTGAGAATTTTCTCTCAGATGAAATGCATATTAACTTCAATATGTTTAGTTCTTTGATGTTGTGCACCTACACAAAACTTGAACACATCCAAAAAACTATTCATGATATAATAATATGGTTAGAATCACAATAACCACATACATAAAATACAACATATGTTTTTCTATGGTAAAACACATTTTAAAATAACTATGTCATTTTTAAGGCAAACAAGTTCACTAATTTGATCACAAAGTTAGTAAAAAGACATAAACTATTGTATGCAATTCATTATTGGATGTCTCCAATATTGAAAAGATGAACATCCCCAACTATCATATGATGAACATACAATAATTTACTAGTAATATGATACTAAATTAAACCAAACATTAGATATCCTATTAGTAATAACTCATTTTATCATTTGAGTTTTATCAAATAACTTTTCAAGTTTAATATGATTTAACAAAAATATTGAGTTATAACCTCTCATACATCAAATATGGATAATTTTAGCATGAGATGCTATCATCTAATCAAATAGATATGAGACCAAAACAAATAAGGTTAGAGATGTATGAAAAAAATGCTTAGTAAAGTAAATGATGAAGAGCTAATAATACAAACTCCATTTAAACTTTACATTTTTTTCACATATCTTATTATCAATAAAATCATATAAGGATGTTAAAATAAATAATCAAATGATAAAATAATCAAATGAGATTATCTAAGCTATTGAAACACAAAAGACACAAACTCATTAATCATGATCTTCTTACCAAACGTAACAACTAAAACATTATCATTTTATCATTTTAAGCATGATGTTATGCATATAATGTATTTCAATGCTAACTGAATTAAAAATAATCATAACATTTATATATTTTCTTTGATTTATCATCTCAGAAAAATATATCTCTTGAGATATATTTATAATTTGTTATTTTCAAGAATCAATACTAAATCATTTTACTAACAAATACAATGTAGATGCGACATTATCAATATATTAAGTATCTCTAAAGTAACAACAAAATAGTTTTATCAAAACAAATAAAATGCTAAATGCATACATATATTTATGATGTAGGAAAATGAAATTATTAAGCATGGATTATATACAGAATATGCACGGTAGTATTCATGGCTTTGGCCCTTAAAATTTTAATAATATTTGCAGATTGTAACATGTTATAGCCATTTCTATGATGGTGTATTTTTTATTTCAACAATACCATTTTGCTAAGAGGAATAGGGAGTTGTTAGTTCCCTTTGAATACCGTAACTAATAAAAAAATAAAAAAATTATTTACTAACATATTCTCCATCATTACTAGTTTTTGATCTCTTAATAAAAAAATTAGATGCATTTTCAACATAAACTTTAAATTCTTTAAACTTAGATAAAACATCATATTTTTTTTAATGAAACAAGACGAGATCATTCTAGTTTAATCATCAATAAATGTAACAATATATAAGGAACCATTAAGAGATACAATTTCAAGAGGTCATACAACATCACTAATAATTAAATCTAAAGGATGAGAGGAATTTGCATCATGATTCTTATGAAAGAGGTTAGTATGTTATTTACTACATAAACAACCCTCACAAGTTTCATGATGAGAGGGGATAGAATAAATTCCAACAACAATATTATTCATAGACATATCATGTAAAATTATAAAATTAACATGTCCTAATCTTTCATGCCATAATTGAGATTTATTCTTATTATGTGATGAAAATAAACATGCAGAAGGAGAGAAGCTATATAAACCATTATTTTGAACACCTTCAAAAATCAAAGAACCAAATTGATTTCTAATGGACCAACTATATTTAAGTAATGTTGCAATTAGATTATCATTACTAAGTTGAGAACAAGATAGTAAATTATTTTTAAG
Organism: Torreya grandis; assembly: GCA_037957365.1. Classification (NCBI taxonomy): domain Eukaryota; kingdom Viridiplantae; phylum Streptophyta; class Pinopsida; order Cupressales; family Taxaceae; genus Torreya; species Torreya grandis. The sequence continues at coordinate 4,273,258 of JARHVA010000030.1, forward strand.
CTTAGGTACATGTTAAGTTGTGGAGCTAAAAGCTTCACTATTATGCAAATGGTGGAGGTTGCTGAGTGTCACAATAACTGACATTAGTTAGATCAACCAACGTCGGCAATGTTCAGTTACACAGCAACTAGCATCGGTTAGGCATCGGCTAACATCGGTCAGATAGGAACCGACGTCGGTCATCCCCAGACAGACAGAGATCGACATCGGTCATCTGTGCATTCTAGAACTGTTCTAATTTTAGATAAATAGTTAGTTTGCATGTAAAGACTAATTTTAGTCTTGAGTCTGCATTTATAATTATTGTTTGTATTGGGATCTATTTAAGAGACCCATGGGGCTGTATTGTAATTAAGGACTAAGAAGGATTAGATCCTCAAGTGTAAGATCAGTTGATCTGCAGGGTGTGCAAGATCAAGAAGATCTACATGGTAAGTAAGATCAGTAAGATCTACAAGTGTGCAAGATTAAGAAGGTCTTCTTGGTGTAAGGTAGACAAAATAACCATTGAGTTGATTGTCACTAAAAGGTACTGGTAGTAGGCAACAACAACCATTGGGTTGATTGTCACTGACTGATGGAGGGAACAACAACTCGGTATTGAGTTGATTGTTGATTATAATTGAGAGAGAGAGAACTCTTGAGGGAGAATTACTGGACACCCATGAGGTGTGGAAGAGTGAGATTTCTTCATTGTATTTCCTTCTATAAGAGTGTCAATATAGATTGTATTATTTCTCATATCATCTATTCTTTGCTATTTCTAAATTCTAGTTACTTATTACTTCTAGTTTAATTCCATGTTTAGTTGCTTATACAAAGGTAATGAAGTGTACTCTTAAGGAGTAGGATCCTAACAATTGGTATCAGAGCTTGGTTCACTAACAGGTGGTATCATAATGTGTTAGTGTTTGTTGATTACAGGTCACTCACAGGGGTTTTTGTTTGAGTGGGAGTAAAGCAATGGCAAAAGAAAGTAAGCTAAGAATGGAAAAATTCAATGGCAAAAATTATCAATTATGGAGGATACAGATAAAGGATTATCTGTATCAAAAAGATCTGTACTTACCGTTGGGTGGAGTTTCAAGTAAGCCCACATATATGCAGGATGAAGAATGGAATGTTCTTGACAGAAAGGCTCTGAGAATTGTAAGGTTGAGCCTGGCATCGTCTGTGATTTCCAACTTATCACAGGCAAAGACAATGGTAGAGTTAATAGAATCTTTAGCAAATTTATATGAAAAACCCTCAGCTTCGAATAAGGTATTTCTTATGAAGCAATTATTTAATTTGAAAATGCAGGAAGGTGGATCGGTATATAGTCATCTTAGTGATTTCCATGGTTTGGTAAACCAGTTAAATTCAATCAAAATAGTTTTTGATGATGAAATCAAGGCTCTCTTAATCTTATGCCCTTTACCTGAAAGTTGGGATAGCTTGGTAATGGCAGTAAGTAATACTACGTCTGCTTTAAATATCTTGAAAGTTGATGATGTTGTTAGTGTAATCTTGAATGAAGAAATTTGCAAGAAAATCACAAGGGAGACATCAGGTAATGCTTTAAGTTTTGAAAGTAGGGGATGGCAAAGAGAGAAGAGCAAGCAAGGGAAATCTAGGTCAAAGATAGGCAGTAGATCCAAATCTAGGTATGGCAGTATAACCTACTGGAATTGTGGAAAGAAAGGACATGCAAAGAAAGATTGTTGGTTGAAAGAAGATCAACATGAAGGTAATGAAGAAGCAAAAGATATAGGTATTGTTACATAGGATGCTCTTACATTTTCTTTGGATAGTCAGGTAGAATCATGGGTTTTATATTTTGGTGCTTCTTTCCATGCAACCCCAAATAGAGAATTTTTTCATGATTATGTCCATGGAGACTTTGGAAAAGCTTATTTAGGGGATGGTGAGCCTTGTCAAATTTTTGGCAAAGGGATAGTGCAGCTGAAATTGTAGATTGGAAACATATGGGTGTTGAAGGATGTCATGCATGTACCCATCTTGAAAAAGAATTTGATTTCTATAGAGAAGTTGGGTGATGAGGGTTGCACAGTAACTCTCACAGTGAAATCTTGAAAAGTTTCTAAGGGTGCACTTGTATTAGCAAGAGATAAGAAAGTAGGTACACTTTATCTATCTACTTATACTACTGATTCTCCTTCTATTTTATCTACTTCAGATGTAGATGCAAAGATGTGGCTCTGTAAGCTTGGTCACATGAGTGAGAAGGGAATGGATGTTCTTAAGTCAAAAGGTATGCTTTCAGATTTGATAGACCAAGATTTCTATGAGCATTGTGTTTTTGGGAAATAGGAGAAAGTGAGGTTTCTCAAGATTGGGTCAATAAAGAAGAAGCACAGGTTGGAGCTTGTTCACACAAGCATGTGGAGACCAGCTCAGGGAGCTTCTATTGGAGGATCACAGTGCTATGTTTCTTCCATGGATGATGCTACAAGAAAGGTATGGGTTTATTGCATAAAGAATAAATCTAATGTTTTTGACATATTTAAGAATTGGAAAGACTTGGTTTTCAAGGAGAAGATGATGGATAAAGATCAACTCAAGAGGCTAAATAATTTTGAATAGGGCAAGGTTGATTTGGACAAGGTTATGATCTAAAATGAGCTTGTGGGTAAAAATCATCACTCACAAGAAAACACAATTATCGACATCAGTCAGGTGAGAACTGATGTTGAATAGGCAAGAACTGACGTTGGTCCAGTGGAGACCAAATTTGTTGATGTCAGGCAAGTGGACACCAACGTCAATCAGGGAATTGACATCGATGATCAGGTGGGAACTGACATGAGTCAGGTGAGAACTAATGTCAGTCAGGTCACACAGGTGGAAACTGATGTCAATCAGGTCACACAGGTGGAAATCAATGTTGTTCAGGTGAGAATCGACATCGGCCAGGTTGGTCAGGTAGAACTGACATTGATCAGGTGCAGACTGAGAGATGACTGAGCTCGATCACTGTTAGAACAAAATTTGGGTGGATAGCAAGCTATCAATGAGTCTCAAATACCCATGAGGAGATCCGAAAGGGTAAGTAAGCCTCAAATTCATTATTCCCCTTCTTTATACTACTTGTTGCTCACTGATGGTGTAAAACTAGGAAGTTTTGAAGAGGCAATGCAGGTAAAATATAGCAAATAGTGGGGGCATGGCATGAATGAGAAAATTAATTCCTTGGAAAAGAACTAAATGGGAGATTTGGTTTAGTTGCCAGCCAAAAGGAAAACACTGAAAGATGAATGGATTCATAGGTTAAAGAAAAGAGAGAATGGATAGGTGAGACAGAAGGCTAGGTTATATGGTTTTGAGCAAGCTTCAAGACAATGGTATTTGAGGTTTGACAGGTTTATGACAAAGCATGACTTTAGTCAATGTCAATGTAACCATTATGTTTATTTTACCAGGTTGGATAATGATAGCTACATTATCCTGTTATTGTATGTAGTGTATATGCTTGTTACATGGCCACACATGTAGGGAATTACTGAGTTAAAGGTAAAAGTAGCTCAGACATGTGCCAAGAAGGATTTAGGAGTAGGAATCCTTGGCATGAGTATTTCTAGAGACAGGGAAAATCATAGGTTGATTTTGTCTCCAGAGGATTATGTGAATAAGGTAGTGGAGAGGTTTAATTTGCAAGATGCAAAACTGGTTAGCACACCTATGGTTGGACAGTTCAAGCTGAGCTATGAACAGTGTCCTAAATCACATGATGAGGTTGAGTACATGGTATGTACTAGACCTGATATTGCCCAAGCAGTGGGAATTGTTAGCAAGTTTATGGCCAATCTAGGAAAGAAGCACTGGAAAACAGTTTAGTAGATTCTTAGGTATCTAAGAGGGACCATCAGTAGGTATTTATGCTATGCAGGGTCAAGCACTTCTCTACATGGGTAAACATATTTAGATATGGTAGGTGACTTGGATGATAGGAGAAGCAGCACAAGATATATGTTCATTGTTGGTGGAATGGCGGTTAGCTAGATTTCAGAGATGCAGAAGGTTGTTACAGTCATAGTGGCTAGCAAGGATAAGAACCATATAGGTATGTTAACAAAGCTGAGAACAAAGGAGAAGTTGAATCTTTATTCAACTTCTGTTGGTCTTCAAGATTGAACTTAAAGATGGAATACAAGCTAAAAACAAATTAGAGGATGTTGTTGTATAGGTACAGGTACAGGTGCAGCTATTTATCTTCAAGTGGGAGATTGTTAAGTTGTGAAACTAAAAGCTTCACTATTATGCAAATGGTGGAGGTTGTTGAGTGTCACAATAACTAATTTTAGTCAGATCAACCAACATCAGTAATGTTCAATTACACAACAACTGGCATTGGTTAGGCATCGGCCAACATCGATCAGATAAGAATCGATGTTGGTCATCCCCAGACAGACAAAGATCGACATCAGTCATCTGTGCGTTCCAGAATTATTCTAATTTTAGATGAATAGTTAGTTTGCATGTAAAGACTAATTTTAGTCTTGAGTCTACATTTATAATTATTGTTTGTATTGGGATCTATTTAAGAGACCCATGGGGCTATATTGTAATTAAGGACTAAGAAGGATTAGATCCTCAAGTGTAAGATTAGTTGATCTGCAGGGTGTGCAAGATCAGGAAGATCTACATGGTAAGTAAGATCAGTAAGATCTACAGGTGTGCAAGATTAAGAAGGTTTGCTTAGTGTAAGGTAGATAAAACAACCATTAAGTTGATTGTCACTGGAAGGTAGTGGTAGTAGGCAACAACAACCATTGGGTTGATTGTCACTGACTGATGGAGGGAACAATAACTCGGTATTGAGTTGATTATAATTGAGAGAGAGAACTCTTGAGGGAGAATTACTGGACACCCAAGGGGTGTGGAAGAGTGAGATTTCTTCATTGTATTTTCTTCTATAAGAGTGTTAATATAGATTGTATTGTTTCTCATATCATCTATTCTTTGCTATTTCTAAATTCTAGTTACTTATTACTTCTAGTTTAATTCCGTGTTTAGTTGCTTATACAAAGGTAATCAAGTGAACTCTTCAGGAGTAGGATCCTAACAATTGGTATCAGAGCTTGGTTCACTAACAGGTGGTATCATAGTGTGTTAGTGTTTGTTGATTATAGGTCACTCACAGGGGTTTCTGTTTGAGTGGGAGTAAAGCAATGGCAAAAGAAAGTAATATAAGAATGGAGAAATTCAATGGCAAGAATTATCAATTATGGAGGATGCAGATAGAGGATTATCTATATCAGAAAGATCTGTACTTACCATTGGGTAGAGTTTCAAGTAAGCCCACATATATGCATGATGAAGAATGGAATGTTCTTGACAGAAAGGCTCTGCGAACTATAAGGTTGAGCTTGGCATCATCTGTGATTTCCAACTTATCACAGGTAAAGACAATGGAAGCTTTAGCAAATTTATATGAAAAACTCTCAACTTCGAATAAGGTATTTCTTATGAAGCAATTATTTAATTTGCAAATGCAGGAAGGTGGATCAGTATATAGTCATCTTAGTGATTTCCATGGTTTGGTAAACCAGCTAAATTCAGTCAAAATAGTTTTTGATGATGAAATTAAGGCTCTCTTAATCTTATGCTCTTTACCTAAAAGTTGGGATAGCTTGGTAATGGCAGTAAGTAATACTGCATCTACTTCAAATATCTTGAAAGTTGATGATGTTGTTAGTGTAATCTTGAATGAAGAAATTTGTAAGAAAAGCATAAAGAAGACATTAGGTAATGCTTTAAGTGTTGAAAGCGGGGGATGGCAAAGAGAAAAGAGAAAGCAAAGAAAATCAAGGTCAAAGATAGGCAGTAGATCCAAATCTAGGTATGGCAGTATAACCTTCTATAATTGTGGAAAGAAAGGACATGCAAAGAAAGATTGTTGATTGAAAGAAGATCAGCATGAAGGTAATGAAGAAGCAAAAGATGTAGGTATTGTTGCATAGGATGCTCTTACATTTTCTTTGGATAGTCAGGTAGAATCATGAGTTTTAGATTCTAGTGCTTCTTTCCATGCAACCCTAAATAGAGAACTTTTTCATGATTATGTCCATGGAGACTTTGGAAAAGCTTATTTAGGGGATGGTGAGCCTTGTCAAATTGTTGGCAAAGGGAAAGTGCAGCTGAAATTGCAGACTAGCAACATATGGATGTTGAAGGATGTCATGCATGTACCCATCCTGAAGAAGAATTTGATTTCTATAGGGAAGTTGGGTGATGAGGGTTGCACAGTAACTCTCACAGTGGAATCTTGAAAAGTTTTCAAGGGTGCACTTATATTAGCAAGAGGTAAAAAAGTAGGTACACTTTATCTATCTACTTGTATTACTGATTCTCTTTCTATTTTATCTACTTTAGATGTAGATGTAAAGATTTGGCTCTGTAGGCTTAGTCACATGAGTGAGAAGGGAATGGATGTTCTTAAGTCAAAAGGTATGCTTTCAGATTTGATAGACTGAGATTTCTGTGAGCATTATGTTTTTGAGAAATAAGAGAAAGTGAGGTTTCTCAAGACTGGGTCAATAAAGAAGAAGCACAGGTTGGAGCTTGTTCACACAAGCATGTGGAGACCAGCTCAGGGAGCTTTTATTGGAGGATCACAGTGCTATGTTTCTTCCATGGATGATGCTACAAGAAAGGTATGGGTTTATTGCATAAAGAGGAAATCTAATGTTTTTGACATATTTAAGAATTGGAAAGCCTTGGTTTTCAAGGAGAAGATGATGGACAGAGATCAGCTCAAGAGGCTGAATAATTCTTAATAGGGTAAGGTTGATTTGGACAAAGTTATGATCTAAAATGAGCTCATGGGTAAAAATTATCACTCACAAGAAAACACAGTTACCGACGTCAGTCAGGTGAGAACTGACGTCGAACAGGCAGGAATCGACATCAGTCTAGTGGAGACCAAATTCGGTGATGTCAGGTAGGTGGACACCAACATCAGTCAGGGAATTGACATCAATGATCAGGTGGAAACTGACATCGGTCAGGTGAGAACTGACATTGGTCAGGTTGCACAGGTGGAAACTGACATCGGTCAAGTGAGAATCAATGTCGGCCAGGTCAGTCAGGCAGAACTGACATCGGTTAGGTGCAGACTATGAGATCACTGAGATCGGTCACTATTAGAACAAAATTTGGGTGGACAACAAGCTATCAATGAGTCTCAAACGCCCATGAGGAGGTCTGAAAGGGTAAGTAAGCCTCAAATTTATTATTCCCCTTCTTTATACTACTTGTTGCTCACTGATGGTGGAAAACTAGGAATTTTTGAAGAGGCAATACAGGTAGATTCCAGCAAACAGTGGGAGCATGGCATGAATGAGGAAATTAATTCCTTAGAAAAGAATCAAATGGGAGATTTGGTTGAGTTGCCAGTTGGAAGGAAAGCACTGAAAGATGAATGGATTCATAGGTTAAAGAAAGGAGAGAATGGATAGGTGAGATAAAAGGCTAGGTTATATGGTCTTGAGCAAGCTCCAGGATAGTGGTATTTGAGGTTTGATAGCTTTATGACAAAGCATGGCTTTAGTCAATGTCAATGTAACCATTGTGTTTATTTTACTAGGTTGGATAATGATGGCTACATTATCCTATTATTATATGTAGTGTATATGCTTGTTGCAGGGTCACACATGTAAAAAATTACTGAGCTAAAGGTAAAAGTAGCTCAAACATGTGCCAAGAAGAATTTAGGAGCAGGAATCCTTGGCATGAGTATTTCTAGAGACATGAAAAATCATAGGTTGATTTTGTCTCCAGAGGATTATGTGAATAAGGTAGTGGAGAGGTTCAATTTACAGGATGCAAAACTGGTTAGCACACCTATGGTTGGATAGTTCAAGCTGAGCTATGAATAGTGTCCTAAATCACATGATGAGGTTGAGTAAATGGTATGTACTAGACTTGATATTGCCCAAGTAGTGGGAGTTGTCAGCAAGTTTATGGCCAATCCAAGAAAGAAGCACTGGAAAGTAGTTCAGTGGATTCTCAGGTATCTGAGAGGGACTAGTAGTAGGTATTTATGTTATGTAGGGTCAAGAACTTCTCTACATGGGTATGTAGATTTGGATATGGCAGGTGACTTGGATGATAGGAGAAGCACCACAAGATATGTGTTCACTGTTGGTGGAATGGCGGTTAACTAGATTTTAGAGAGGCAGAAGGTTGTTACAGTCACAGTGGCTAGCAAGGATAAGAACCCTACAGGTATGTTAACAAAGCTAGGAACAAAGGAGAAGTTGAATCTTCATTCAACTTCTGTTGGTCTTCAAGATTGAACTTGAAGATGGAATACAAGCCAAAAACAAATTAGAGGATGTTACTATACAGGTACAGGTACAGGTGTAGCTATTTATCTTCAAGTGGGAGATTGTTAAATTATGGAGCTAAAAGCTTCACTGTTATGCAAATGATGGAGGTTGCTAAGTGTCATAATAACTGATGTTAGTCAGATCAATCGACGTCGGCAATGTTCAGTTATACAACTGGCATCGATTAGGCATCAGTCGGCATCGGTCAGATAGGAACCGACGTCGGTCATCCCTAGATAGATAGAGACTGACATCAATCATATGTGCATTTTAGAACTATTCTAATTTTAGATGAATAGTTAGTTTGCATGTAAAGATTAATTTTAGTCTTGAGTCTGCATTTCTAATTATTGTTTGTATTGGGATCTATTTAAGAGACCCATGGGGCCGTATTGTAATTAAGGACTAAGAAGGATTAGTTCCTCAAGTGTAAGATCAGTTGATCTGTAGGGTGTGCAAGATCAAGAAGATCTACATGGTAAGTAAGATCAGTTAGATCTGTAGGTGTGCAAGATCAAGAAGGTCTGCTTGGTGTAAGGTAGGCAAAATAACCATTGAGTTGATTGTCACCGGAAGGTACTGGTAGTAGGCAACAACAACCATTGGGTTTATTGTCACTGACTGATGGAGGGAACAACAACTCGGTATTGAGTTGATTGTTGATTATAATTGAGAGAGAGAGAACTCTTGAGGGAGAATTACTAGACACCCAAGAGGTGTGGAAGAGTGAGATTTCTTCATTGTATTTCCTTCTAGAAGAGTGCTAATACAAATTGTATTGTTTCTCATATCATCTATTCTTTGTTATTTTTGATTTCTAGTTACTTATTACTTCTGGTTTAATTCCATGTTTAGTTGCTTATACAAAGGTAATCAAGTGTACTCTTAAGGAGTAGGATCCTAACAGTACATAGAAAATATCATTAATAATAACATTTAAAAATTTTGCTTTTCCATGTTTAGTTGCTTCTAAAAATGAATTGTCTCCTAAATAAATTCTTTTAGAGATATCTCTAGAATCATACAAAATATTAGATAAGCATGTCATATGGTGCAATGCACCACTATCTAAAATCCACTCATTTTTATTTGAAGCAAATAAAGCAGTATATAAAGCAATAACATTCTAATCCTGATTGTTATTTTGATTAAGGTTTTGATTCTTCTATTTTTTTGATTATATTATTCATTTTGTTATTTTTAGAATATTGATTGTTATTTATATCCTTGTTTTTATAACAATTTTCCCTTCTATGACCAAATTTACCATACAAATTACAATTTATATTGAATTTAGGTTTATGATTCTTATTAGCAATTTTCTTGTTCCTATTTTTGCCTTTACCAAAATCAGAGTTTGATTTCTAGTTTTTATTGTTATTAAAAACATTATTTAAGGTGAGAAGTGCCTAAGTGGCATTCTCTTTAGAATCAACATTAGTCATTACTTTCTATTCTTGAATCAGGAGAGTAGATAAAGTGGTAAGATCTGGGATATCTTACTCAATTTGATACTTAAAATTTAGAATTGAAATAAAATTTCTAAATTTTTCAAGAATATTTAATTGAATGATAAAATAAATTAGTTGATTCTGAATCAAATTGTAATTACAACCATCTAACTAAGCTTTCATGTTCTTAATTTTAGCTAGGATATTCACAACTTTTTCATCACCCTTCATATGTGTTGTCAATACTTCAAGGATTAACTTAATGATCTTTGAGAGATGAGTGCTCTCATGCATGGATTACATAAGTTTTCAAGATTTGAAAGGAGATTCCTAATACCAATGTGGAGAAGGAATTCATCCTTAACACTTTGCAAAATAATGGACATAGCTTCTTATGATTTCTCTTGAAATGCATTAGTAAGCTCAGGAGTCACATGACATCTAGATAGGGATTGCTCAGTCCTAATGATAATATTCCATAATTTATGGGCCATGAATTCATATTTAACATGAATTTTTCATATGTTATAGTTAATTTCATTAAACATTTGGGATTTCTCTAAGGAAAAGTAAGGTGAAGCCATGACTTCCCTTTAAACACAACAATATCCAAATGATTAAGAAACAACCTTTTAAGTGTGAATTTTAAATTTATTGATAATTAAAATAAAATTTAAAAAATAAATACACACTATTTCTTCAAATTAAATCTTGATAAAGCAAGAAATTTTCACAAATTTGCGACAAAGTAAGGTGTCACAAAAATACACTAAAAATAAGATTTTTTTTATGATTTAACCTTTTTAATTGATTTTTTTTGAATTATTTATAAAATAAAGTCAAATGAGAATGCAAATATATTTAGATGCTAATTAAATAAAAATAATAATTAAAGTTGCACAATCTTAGGTGTCGAAAGAGTCACACTCAAAATGACCACCTAGGCATAATTAATAAAAATATATAAAATTAAGAATAAAAAGTTTTAAAACAAAAAATTGACCACACCAATGTGTTTGACACCTGTCAAAACCTTAAGATCAACTGGTTAGATGACTATACTTGCTTAGGTTTAGACTAGATCATGTCGAAAGAAGGACAAGTCAACAGGTTAGGAGGTTTTCACGTGAGAAGGAAGGAACACAAACCAAGAAATGAAATTCAAATTAATTTAATTTATAATTATTTTTTTACTAAAGTCAAAAATAAAATAAAAAGAAAAAGGCTAGTGATATTTGAACACTAGACTTATTGTTTACAAATTTTTACCAAAAATTATAATCACCAACTCATTTATGAGTGAATTTAATGATTAACATGCAAAATATTATATTTATTTATTTTTAATCTGATTTTGATAATAAAAAAATAAATATTTTACATACATGTAATTTTTAAAGCAATTAGGATAATTATAGTTTTAATATTTTTGGTAAGAAACTTAGCTAAGGTGGGACCCCTTTTATATTTCCATGCCAATTTTTGGAATTTGAAAAAAAATAATTTTTAAATAATTTTTAATCAACTATATAAATATTTCACTTACCTGCATCACACCTATGGCTAGAAATGACACTCCAAGTGAAGTAGGCAAGCTTGGAACACATGGAATACATTGCTAGAGATCACCAAAATTTGCAACCCTCCTAGTTTTTGCAAGATAAATCCAACTGAATCTTTAAAAATTGATCTTTGACTAAAAAAATAGGTTTTTCAATTTCTCAAGCATACTATGGTGTTTCAAAGCTCCAGGTAGAGATAAAAATTGAACAGGACCACACAGAGCTTTTCAGGCACTTAAAATTTGCAAAACACCTTGAATTTTCCAAACTAAGACTTTGGGACCTTCAAGGGATAGTTTGAGGCCAAAAAAAACTAGTTTTTGAATTTCCTCTAGATGCTCAAGTCATATTATGGCACCCAAGGAAGATGGAAAATAAATAACCACTTCAAAAATCCTCAATTTGACTCTTCTAATGTTAATAAATGATCTATAAATACTGAAAGGCCCTTTACAAATCAGGAAAAATTTGAGGATTGATTTTTTTTGAAAATTTTTCTTTCTAATGTCGTACAACATCCTTAGAAAAAAAATCTCTCTCAAATTACAAATGAGGTTGCTTTTTCAAGTATAAATACCCCTTAGGCTTTACTACCATGAAGAAATTCATGTATACAAGTAATATGAATGCACATGATAGATCTAGAGTGAATAATAATTGCAAAGCATAAGACATATCAATTCAATATAGAGAGACATGATATTTATCCTAGGAAAACCTCAAAGAGGTAAAAGACCCATTAAGTGATTTTTCATTTCTAGAGAAACAATTTACCCTAATATAACTCCAACTTCTCACTTTTTCTTAGCAAAGTCTTCACAAACCTTTTAATAAATCAAATATCTCACAAATGTTAAGATATCGAGTTATTATTCACCATAGGGTTAAAACCCTATTTATATGTAAATATGAAGGGAAATATAATATGGTTATTTATTTACATGAGGTTTCCACCTCATGGTAATAAATAACATATTATTATTTAATTTAAAATGCTTTAACAATGTAGGAGCATCACCAAATACATGTAGAATCTATGTTGACAATATTCTTTAGTAATTATTAAGACCTATAAACTAGGTTATTTAGTAAGTTTAATTTGAATGAATAAGAGAGAATCTAAGTAATTTTAGTAAATTAATAATCTTGGTTTAAAATATAACAAAGTGATAATCCTCAATCCTAATGAGGAGGAACCGTACAAGACCAACCAAAGAGCTTAAAAGGATAAAAAATGTCATTTTTGAAGAGGTTAGAGTATATGTTGTAGGTCTGTCTCAATGGAGGAGGACTGTGTAAATGTTTTTTTGTTGTAAATAATAAATTTTTTTGAGTTTTATTGCATGTTTTTAATTGTATTATCCTTTTATAATATGATTATAATCCTTTCATATTGACTGCAAGCTTAAATCTTAGATATATTCATTAAACCCTCAGGAATTCTATACTTTTACTATTGCAGTCATTTTAAGAGGTTTATTTACACATAGAAATTGTTATATGAACTCAATTAGAGTATTGGAATAGTTGAATAGGATTTTTAATACCAATATACATGTGTTATATCATGTAAAATCCCAATGATCTCTATGAACTATCAATAATTAGTTCTCGACTTGCAAAAATTTGGAGTAAATCCAAAGTAGGGGTTTCATGGGTAAAACACCTCTAAAACTCAAAAAATTAAACAATAATGTCTACAAATTTGTAATAAGCTAGGGAATGGATCTTATAACTTATTACAAGTATAACTAGGTTGATAAGATGTTTGAAATTGTAGGTACATAGGACTACTTTTTTATACAACAATAAAAGACCATTTTTGAAAAACTTGTGCATAAGATAAGATGATTTTTTGGTTGATTTGAGTTCTATAAACTTGGGTAAGGGTTGGAACATGTTATAATTACGAAAATACTACTATAAATATAATTTTTAATATATACTAACTCTATTTTGATAAATTAACCTATTGAAACAATAACTAGCTCTAGAGACCTAGAAACTTAAAAAGATAGAATTTGAGATTGAAATCTCAATATCTTAGAGACCTATAGTTGGTTTATTTCTTGTAATTTTTGACATATACATAAATTCTTAAGTTTTCCTAATTCCTATCTAAAGTTTTTTAAGGAATAATTATTCAAAGGAAGGAGATCAAATCTGAGAGATTGGTGACTAGTTAAGAGCAAACCTAATGAGTAATTGACTAGTTTAAAAGAAGATTATTTGAGAGTATATTTTGAATCAAGTTGAGAAGAAGAGTAGATAAGTGAGGTTGTAATTATTCATGATATTAGGGCATATTAATATAACTTTCATAGCCTTATCAAACATAAAAGAGTAAACTATGCATTAGGTGGTATTAGGGATGATAAAGGGTTTCAGCCAAAGATATTATCTCATGTGTGAATATTTTGTTTCAATTCAGTAAGGTTGCCTTTTATCAAAATAAAGAGAGTATAGTCAAGGTGAGGTAAAATTTCATCTTTGCATTACACAAGTATGAACATGATTGGGTATAGGCCTTAAGTGAAATCAAATTGCATGCTAATGATCAATTGAAAAGTTGTAAATCGGTGATGGAAAATTCAAAATAGATAAGAGAATCATCAATTATTTCCAATACACAATAAAATAAAAACTTTAATTTAAAAAATATGGAATATCAGATATTTATAGCATTGAAAAGAATAATTTTTTAATCCTTATTTGTGTACAACATTAAATACAAGATTTGATAGATGAAAGTGTAGAAGATCAAACAACATTATACAATAATATTTTAAATTAAAGATGAATATAAATTAGATATATTAGCATAATTTAGATGAAAACTCCCAAAAAATCATATAGGCATATATACAATGTCAATAATATACATAGATTGCCATGATAGGCATACATAAAATTATAACATCTACCAACATAGTATGTAATGTTAGGTGAATGTCATATGCACATATACAATGAAAAAAATGTGTATGTTGCTATATAGGCATACAAAAAATCACTTTTCATGTAGGACATCCTAATCATAAAATAACCTCCCTCTCTTTGCCTTCCTTGAAGAAGAATCTCCCTGTAATGCCATATTTGTAGATGGAGATCTCTCTAATGCCTTGGTTTGCTCTAAGATCTGACTACAGATCCTACACTCATAGCTTGCTTACAAATGAATCTATTTAAATAAAAATATTATTTCAAAATTAACATAAAATGCATTCACCATTTGTTAATAAATTAATTTTAAACTAGAATAAAAATCATTTAAACATGCACTTACTTCAAGCTCACAGTCAGGATCAATATTTTTTTGATGCTCCAACAAGTCAGTGGTAGGCTCAACTATTTGAATAGATGTCTAAAATAGGGAAGAAACATGAGAAGTTAGCCTACTAATTATCTGAATAGTACTATTAGATGTCATGGTACAACCTTAAAAACATAATACATTCACATAAGTTTTATTTACCTCAAGTATGTAGTAAAATTATTAAAACAAGTCTATTTTTAAAATTTAAAATTATAAGTTAATATATACCTCTATCAGTGCCTATGTAAATGACATTATATCAATAATTTCTATGTTTTGTCTCATAATGATGGAGAAGTGTCTGCTTGAGCATCAACTGAATGTAAACAAGGTCTCACATACTTTTTTATAAAGTATCAAAGATATATATGGCAATTTTTTCTCCTTTAATAAACCAAGAGTGTATTTTATAGCATTGTACTTGAATTTTGAGATAGTTGATAGATAAATTTAACTTAAACTTAGAAGTCAAATATACATAAACTAAATTTACATAGATCATAAGATTAACTAAAATTTTTATCTATGTATAAGTAAAAGGTATCATCCTAATAAAGATAAATGCAGTAGTGGATGGGCCAACAACTGGATCTAAAAATATAAACAATGTCTTTGTCAAATCAAATGTTACAAATGTTGATTGTGATTATGGAGGCACTGTCACCTCCTAGGAAATCAAAAATGACATATATATCAATTCAATTTATATGTAAATTAATTTTTAGCTAAATTAAATTTACAATTATACCTTGCATTTAAAATGACATTTATATAAAATATGCATGCATTTATGTAGTGGATAATATATGCACACCAAATATACGTGATAAAAACTCATCACTAATAATTATATTATCTAAACTTTCTAAACCACTAATGTCATCATCATCATAAGGTCTAGTGCATCTATCTCCACAAGATCTATAAGGGTAGGATCGAGTATGCACAATAGGTGGTGTATCTCTAGCATAAGTCTATGAGAGCCTACTCATATGTTGAATGAGTGTATTAGTGAACAAACTAAGTGCATGTAGAGTGTTAATCTCCATGACCTACTGTACTACAAAGGATATTTCAAGTTCAAGTGGATTTTGGATATAGATCTTTGTAGTTCTACTAATTTCATGACATGCATCGGGTAGATCTTGTGCAAAGCCTTTCCCTTGGCCCTGAAACTCACTAGAATTAAAATAGTTCAAATTTTCATCAAGGACAAAGTCATAGTAGAGTTTCCTCAAAAAATACAATGGGACCTCATGGTTGTTACATGATGGATAATCAAACACTATCCACCATCAGTCTTAGAAATTGGTTGTGATTAAATTATGTTGGTAATGATGGATTGGAAAATGTTTAGTAGTTACTAGAATTGGTTCATTGGTGGTTGGGTCTATAAATAAGGTAAAAATGGAGGGATTTTATATGTCTTTGTACTTTACCTCATGTGTTGACAATTTGTCAGCATAATAAGTCCTAATAGTACCTTGATATGAAGCCCATATGTCAATTTGACTCATTATAGAGTCAATTTGACATAATAATATCTCCAAGGAATTGGATAGATAGGTGAAGTAGGTGTTGGTGGAAGTGTGATCCCTCGTTCTCCCAATTAGTTCTTTAATTACAATTGTATTCTCCATAATGTGGTCCAATAGACTCTCTTAACTACCTAGGGAATTTTGTGGAAGTATATGAGGGTTATGAGGAGGGTTAAGTGGAGGGTTAGGAGGACAGTTAGGTGGTGGGTTAAGGTAAGGAACAAGAGGGTTGAGAGGGTTAGGAAGAGGGTTAAGGTAAGGAACAATGGTTTTTTTTATTAATATCAATCAATATAATTCTTTAGATAAAAAACTTAAATGTTCCAACACTTTGTAAATATTTTATAAGTTCATGCTTTTTGGCGATTGTAATAAGTTATCATACTCAATGATGTATAAAACTTGCCTAGCTCTAGATGTATTGATCCATTTAAATTGTGAGCCACCCCTATATATAGGTGTTTTAATTCAGACAAAATTCACAAACTAAAATTCTTCTCAACATCATCTCACCCATAATTTATTAAATATATTTTCTAGTGACTAAGCATTGGAACCAATTCCTCAACATACCCACTAAAGACAAAACTAAGATAGTTTGTAATTGAATGGTAGAAAAATTTGAATGGTTTTAGACAAATCTTAACACAAATCCTATGAAGGAGCTTAAATATTGAAGGGATATCAATAAATGTCTCAAATTCAATCATGTTAATTATTAAATTGGCTATATGCCATGACAACTATGATTGAAACCATTTACTCCATTGAAATTCAATTGTCAAAAGAAAGTTTATTTTACTTACAAAAATTCCTTAGTCTTTTGTTTAAGATAGTATGTTTATCTTTGTAGATCATGGGATCTAATATTTTTTTGGGAATGTTACTTGTTAGGTGGCCAATGTACACTCTAGTGTACAAGGTTATACAATAATATCTAGTTTGACCATGACACAAAACATTTTGTGTTGAAGTGATAATCATGAGGTTAGTTTTAATCTAATGTATTTGTAAATGCAACCACTAGGTAGTTATGGCTAAGAGGTTATAACTCACATACATGATGATTTTAATCATGAGATAATTAATAGGTCAATTTTAGACCTAATTCAACCCTGAGTCTAAGGGGAAAGCCTTTGACTTGGCCTATATGACATGGAGGTCTCAGAGGTAAAAATGGTAGTCAAAGCTCAAGAAGTTGCCTATTCAATGTCAAAAAGTTACATTTTTTTGCCCATCACTGCAACTTGTCCAATTAATTATTCTCAAAGGTTCCACCTAAGTGATTAAGGATGTGATTAGAGGACTTAAAGAGGTAGGGGAGGGATCTGATAGTTAGCATAAATAACTTACAAGACTTGTTTTACACATGTTTAAACTTAGGATAAAAAGTGAAATTTTCTTATATTAGGAAGGGCATTTTTGAGGTCAAAATAGATGGTTATCTTGTCAATCGAGTCTAATGGGAGGCCAAGAACCTAGTCCTAGATTTTATCTGCTCACCTTGGATGTGTTGGCAGTTCCAGGTTTTGGTCAAGATGATGTATTTGCATATTAGAAAATTATTTGAAACTGATATTTTCTGCTTGAACTTATTGTTAATCATTGTATTGTTGAATGTAAATTACTTATTTTTTCACCTCTTGCAATTATCTCTTCGTTTTCTCACCAAATTTTGCATGAAATTGTATTTTAAGTGTTCAAGGTGATTTAGAGGCTAGAATAGGTTTGTGATATTATCAAAGATCAGTTGTAGGAAGCCTAACACCCTTAAGGTTTAGGCATAGAAAGTAATAGAACTATTGTGTGCATTGACTTGGGTCTAGAGACCTCAATGGGGAGTTCAAGTACGTCAAGAGTGATGTGTTGAAGGAGTGAGGTGTTGAAGGGTTAGAAACCAGTCTCAAGAATGTGGATTAGGCCTATTAGGCCAAATAGCCTTTGATGGGCAAATGTGCAAGAAAGTGTAAAGGAGTGTGGATGTATTTGAAATTAGATTGAGTAGGTTGAATGTTGGATAGGTGGATATAAGATCTATAGGAAGTGTTATTAAAATTATTAAATAAGAGGAAGGCATCTAGGCATAGCCAATCCTAGGGAATGTATAGTGAGAGAGTGTGAAGAGTGAATGACAAAAGGGGTATGTTGGAGGATAGTAAATATGATGCATGAGCATCACCAAATACATGTATAATATATGCTAACAATATTCTTAGGTAATTATTAAGACCTATAAACTAGGTTAGTTTAGTAAGTTTAATTTGAATGAGTAGGAGAGAATGTTAGCAAGTTTAGTAAATTAACAATCTTGATTTAGAATCTAAAAAAGTGATAATCCTCACTCCTAATGAGTAATAACCAGAAAATACCAACCACAGAGATTAAAATAATTAAAAAAATCATTTTTGAAGTGTTTAGAGCATATGTTGTAGGTTTGTCTCAATGGAGGAGGACTGTGTAAATGTTTTCTTATTGCACATAATAAAGATTTTTGAGTCTAATTTCATTTTTTTCATTGTAGTATCCATTTATAACATGATTATAATCCTTTCATATTGATTGTAAGCTTAAATATTAGTTATACTCATGAAACCCTCAAGAATTCTATATTTTTACTATTACAATCATTTTTAGAGGCTTATTTATACATGGAAAATGTAATATAAACTAAATTAGAGTATTTAAATAGTTGAATAGGTTTTTTAAGTCCAATATACATGTGTTAGATAATATAAAATCCTAACGAGCTCTATGAACTATCAATAATTAGCTCTCAGCTTGTAAAAATTCTAAGTAAATATGAAGTAAGGGTTTCATGAGTAAAACACCTATAAAAATCAAATTATTGAACAATAAGGTCTAAAACTTTGTAAAAATATGATATCTGGCTAAAATTTCACCTTTCATCTAATTCAATTGACCAAAAATGTTGATTTTACTTTATGGAAAAAGAGAGGAAATATGACCATATGGCCATAAATTTAACCCTTACATGCAATTTTTTTTTTTAAGAATGAATATATTGAAGGCATGAGATATAGGGAGAAGGGATTATGAGTAACGTATGGTTATCTTATCTAAAATAATGTGTTCCAATTATAATTGTATGACTATAAACATGGTTTATGGGTTATTTTCTTGACATATGTAAGGTGCTATCCCTAGACGAATAATATAATAAGAGATAAATATTACCAAATGTTATGTTTCCCTTCTATAATCTAAAATTTTGAGAAAATAATAGACTCATGATGGATTAGTTAGTGGCTATACCTAATAATAAAATCATTAACTGGAAGTCCTCTCAATTGTATGTTCTATATATAGGATTTAGATTGATGTTACTTTTGTCCTTTTTGTGTTTGATACTTGTAAATACATGTTTTGGCCTTTATGAATCTTTTTATTATATGTTGAAAATATGATTACATAAATGATAAATAAGAATCTATTATCATATTATGAATAAATAAAGCAATAAATAAAGACATAAACATTTATTAATTAACTTATTTAGATGTGGTTCAGGTGCAAAGACCTAGCAAACCAAGTATTTTATATTTCTAGCATTATTGGTTGAGCCTAACACAGATTGTGTTAATAATTATTTTGTTATAAGGTATTTTTACATCTAAGTCATGGATTACACATATTATACAGATAGAATTTTGTCACTTTACATTCTAATTTTAAATTTACACAAAGCTACTTTGCTTGAAGAATGTCGAGTCTAGTTTAAGTCATTATTTATGCCTTTTTATCATTAGCACTATGTTTATTGAAAATGGATTTATAAGTTGCAAACAAAATTAGATACACAATAAAAACATGTTATCAAACTGGTTGTCAAATCTATTTTTGAGGCATTAGTCAAACTTGTTATACTATATACAAGTATGCCAAATCCTATTGTGTTGAATGTCAAGATAAAATATATTGAATCTACTATTTATAAACTTGAGGTTATTCAAATGAATTATAAACTGATTATGGATAAAATACATGTTTACACTCATATTATCAAGTCTACACCTATTGTGAAAATCTGGAAGACAATGAAACTCAATAAGCATCATGTTATTCTAGGGTTTATAATCAGAGGCCTTTTAAATAAATGTCAAGATGAGTCTTCACCTATTGGTCAATCGTGTGAAATCCAAACCTCAAAGTTATCAAGTCAACCACAATCACCTTTTAATAAATCTAGTGAAGTCCAAACTTGTTTTCATTATGCACATCGAGGTCATCCATTTACCCATTGCTTTGACATACATCTTTTTATATCATGGAAATGATCAACTTACTCATCATTAAATCATTTTTCTCTATGAGATCCACCTATAGAAATTATAATCCTTCTAGATAGTGATCTAAGGTTTATTTGTTGTCCAAATCCTATAAGAGAGTCCAATCCAATCTTCAAGATGGTGATTTGTCTAAAAATGATGTTATAGTTGATCATGTTAGTGTGGACCTTGATTCCTAATCCAAAATATGGATCTACTTTACTATATATTTTGTTTATTTCATTTACACTATACTTAATTATGTAATTCTTGCATGTAAAACACTATGTAAGACATTTCCTCAAGCTTATTCATGTAAAATGAACAATTTAGTTATGTTTTACTGGTAGAATTGGTGTTGAGATGGTAAAAAGGCCTATTTTATTGATGAAGTTAGCAACTTGTATCCTTTGAATATAAGGGTTTCACCATCAAATAAAACATGGGTAGAAGAGCAGTTGTAAATGTTTCTTCTTCTTGGTGACCATTGTTTGAATTCTTTGGTGGGTTTCAACATGAAAAGGCATAAATATAGTCTCTATTGAAATTAGATATCATCAGATAAGTCAATGACAAGTTTTGAAGTTGGATTGACATTGTAGTTTTCAAGTTTGGTTAATGTTGTCTCATTATATCCTAATTGTGAATGATTATTCTAGTTATGTTGGATCACTGCATGAAGTGTCTAAGAATAAAAAAACAATCATGTGTGAAAGATTTGGATATTGTAATAATGAAATATCTATCCATGAATACCATGTTTGGTCATAACTTATATAATTGTTGAATTAAATAGTACAAGATAAGTGCAATTGCCTCACCCACTAGAGTTTTTCCCACATTGGGTTTCTCTAGGTCATATGGTTTTTTAATTTTATGCTTTAGCTTCTATTAATCTTCCATTTATATATTCAATATATTGTACATTTCATTTATAACACTTGTTTATCTCTATTTTAGAATTGAAAATAATCTAGAACACTCTTCTATCAATCATATGTTGAACTAGGAGTACATGATCTATGTTAGTGAATCTTAGCGTGGAATATCCATATAGTTTATGGATCACATTGGTATCATAATTAGTTTAGTATTAATGTCATTTTGTGTGGTTTTTGTGCCAATGACTACATTATAGTATATGTCTATCATGAGAATAAGAGGAACAAGTGGTGATGCTATCCTAGTTATATTTGAAGAAGTAATTTCCACAACAAAGTGGAAGTAAGGGATTAGAATTATGGTTCATTATAATGAATAAAATGCCTATATAGTAGAAGATAAATTTCACAAGCTAGAAGGAGTAATTTCTCTTTCTATGAGCAAGCTTGAT
The DNA here is from genome assembly GCA_037957365.1 of Torreya grandis. Taxonomy (NCBI): domain Eukaryota; kingdom Viridiplantae; phylum Streptophyta; class Pinopsida; order Cupressales; family Taxaceae; genus Torreya; species Torreya grandis. The sequence goes on from JARHVA010000030.1 coordinate 4,295,077, forward strand.
CGATTGTAGTCCATCATGGGTATTCTCATGGAGAAGCTTGGTGTTTTTATAGATACATTTAATCAAGTAAGGGGGATGCTCCCAAGCATGATAATATGCAAGAAAAAACCCATGCCAGCCAAGATCCACCTTATTTCAAGGCTGAGGCAAAGATAGAGATTTAGCCATATGATAAACATATAAACATGGAGAGGCTAGACCATTATCTTTCCCAAATAGAAGTATATTTTAGTTTGCATTAGATCAATGAGAGCAAACATTTTTTTTTTCAAGGTAAAAATTAACCAATCATGCTTTAACTTAATATGAAAGTTATGTTCATACCTTGGTTATTAGAAAAATTCCTCCTATTACTAAGTGGGGTGATTTTAAACTAATAAGAAAGAAGGAGCCTTATCTTATTTATTAGGAGGAAGAGAGGTCCATGTATGGTAGATATCATAGGTAAAATTAAGGCCTAAGTATGTAGGAGTACATAAGTGAGGCCCACAAGAAGACTATCCAAATGGGAAAAGATATACTGGACCATGACATCTTGATGAAGTATGTTGGTGAGCTCCATAGTCTTTTGAGGAGACCTATCCTCTTGGCCCAGTGTATGAGTGTAAATGAAGCCTATTATAAATCTCCCTACTTGAATATGGAAAATAAAAAGAAGGCTACATCTAACTCTAAAATCACTCCAAAGAAATAAGTGGTTCTAAGCATAAGGGTAAAGTAAAAGGTTAACATAATGCTACATTTGTTTATAATAATGATATCATAAGGAATTGTGTAAATTATGATGTTGATATAAATTATTAAAGTCACATCCAAAATTAAGGCCTAAGTATGTAGGAGTACACAAGTGAGGTCCACAAGGAGACTGTCCAAATGGGAAAAGATATAGTGGACCATGACATCTTGATGAAGTATGTTGGTGAGCTCCATAGTCTTTTGAGGAGACCTATCCTCTTGGCCCAGTGTACGAGTGTAAATGAAGCCTATTATAAATCTCCCTACTTGAATATGGAAAATAAAAAGAAGGCTACATCTAACTCTAAAATCACTCCAAAGAAATAAGTGGTTCTAAGCATAAGGGTAAAGTAAAAGGTTAACATAATGCTACATTTGTTTATAATAATGATACCATAAGGAATTGTGGAAATTATGATGTTGATATAAATTATTAAAGTCACATCCAAAATTAAGGCCTAAGTATGTAGGAGTACACAAGTGAGGTCCACAAGGAGACTATCCAAATGAGAAAAGATATAGTGGACCATGACATCTTGATGAAGTATTTTGGTGAGCTCCATAGTCTTTTGAGGAGACTTGTCTTGTTGGCCCAGTGTATGAGTGTAAATGAGGCTTGTTCTGAATCTCCATACTTGAATATGGAAAATAAAAAGAAGGCTACATCTAACTCTCAAATCACTCCAAGGAAATAAGTGGTTCTAAGAATAAGGGTAAATGAAAAGGTTAACATAATGCTACATTTGTTTATAAGAAGGATACTATAAGGAATTGTGGGCATTATGATGTTGATATTTATTTCAAGGAAAATTATTAAAGTCACATCCAACATTTCACTTGTTTTATAATAATAAAAAGAAGATGGCCATGACCACACTCAAAGGTGAAGACATTGGTTGCAGCTCTGATGTGGATGAGAGTTTGTGTTGTAATTTTGTAAATAAAGAGGTATGTTTATATATTAGTAATGCTCAAGAAAGTGAAATTTCTAATATTTTTCATATTAAATTTAGATGAATAAAAAAAATTGGATGCCATTTTTGATACTTGCTCACCAAAAAAAATATAATCAAGGAGTTAGTTCTCAAATTGAGGATAGAGAATTACAATCATCCAAGTCCATATGCTTTAGGTTTAGTGAAGAATTGTGTAGACATAAAGTTAACTAAGCAATGAAAAATTAAGTTTAGTATTAATGAATATTTCATTGATGAATTTATAGTGGATATTATGCCCCTTGATGTGTTTGGTGTAGCATTTGGTATCCCTTACTTGTATATCCAAGATGTTATCTTCATGAGGAGAGCCAATCAATACCATTTGATAAAAAAGGGCAAGAGATACATCATTTTGTCCTACAAAGGTGACTCTAAGATATCTTTGGTAAATGACTCTAAATCTAAAAGTCTTGTTAATGCAAGTGGAAAATTTACTTTACTTATTTTAAGATATATTCAAGATAAAGAAGTGGTTGAACATAAAACTTATTTTACCATGTTTACTAATAAATAACACAAGAATATGGGATAATTAGTACAAGAGTTCAAGGAAGTATTCCATAAGCCCATGGGGTTGTCAATGGTGAGACCTATTGAGCACAAAATTTAGTTGCTATCGAACAATATACTTCTAAATCGTAGGTTGTATAGGCAGTCCTTGATGGATGTCAATGAGGCAAAATAAAAGTTACAGTATTTAATTAGTCAAGGTGTATGTCCTGATACTTCTCCATGTGGTTATTATATTGTTTTAGTACCTAAAAAACATGGTTCATGTAGAATGTGTGTTGATTATAGAGAACTTAACAATATAACCATTAAGAATAGGTATCCTCTTCTCCAGATTGAAGATCTTCTTGATCAAATTTAGCATGCCAAAAATTTTACTAAGATGGATTTAAAATATGAGTATCACCAATTTAGGGTTAAAGAAGAGGACATTTGGATGATAACATTCAAAATAAGGCAAGTTTGTATGAATGGCTGGTTCTACCTTTTGGGATATGTAATGCACAAGCTACCTATATGTAGATAAATGATGTAATGAAGCCATTTATTGATTCCTTTATCATTGTGTAGTGGATGATATTTTTGTTTTCAACAATTTTTTGATGAGAATATTGATCATTTAAAATAAGTTTCAAATTTTTTGAGGGAGACTAAGCTAGTGTAGTATTGAATGAGAAGAAATACAAGTGTTGCATGAAAATTTCATCTTCTATTCATGTGATAATTCATATTCATGTAGATATGATAATTAGACTAGTCCTTGATGATAAATCAATGTTTTATCAATCTCGGTGAATTATTTTTCACATTAATGCTAGTGCAAAACATCATCAATACATGATAGTGGGTGTCAATTCTACACCATTATCTTGTTGAGCACATGATAGTCCATGTATAAGAGTCTTGTACCAATTTTATTTAGCACTAGGACTACTAGGAAACTATAAGGAGAAAATATTGGCCTAATTTTTCCTTGATCAAGGAGCTCTTGGATCTGGCATTAAACTTCAACATTCTCACAAATGGACCTAGGGTAATCTAGATTGTTTGTAACAAGGGATCCAAAAAACAAATTAATCTCATGTTTTACTATGTGTAATATGTGTGTAAATCCACTGGATCTTCAAATAAGTCTCCATTTTATTGTATTAACTTGTCAAGTTATTATTTCTACAATGATTGAGTGTAGTGGCATGTTATCAATGCTCACTTTCTCAATTGTGCATGTGCTTTTGGATAAATTTCAAGTATCACAAACTTTTACATTTATAAAATGATCTTATAACATTGCTTTTCAAATGATAATTTGAGTTTAGTCTTTGGAGGTGACTCTAAGATGTTGACATAGTGATATTTGACATGAACAATCTACCACCATGGATTGGCTTGATATGTAGCATCACCATCATACACATACAATCTTCAAATAATACTATTACAAATCTCTTGTTATGCAATGTCACTTGTGAATTTGATGTTTATGGGATTGAATACATACTTGGAAATGTAAATTTGATTAACCTTGACATCCTTACCCTGTTAGAACCATCCCAAAGAGTAGTTAGTCAGGGATGTGATTCAATAGTAGGGCTAGGCATTGGTTTATAGTTTGTGTAATTATGTTATATAGGATCCTATTGTCAATGATGACATTAAGAGATTACCCCTTTACCCAAAACATGGTGTAAAAAATAACCCTTTTCATTATAAATGTCTATGGTAGTAATATTGGTGCCCAAACAAGTAGCATCTAGATGAATGTCATCCACTTGTGCGAGAACTAATGTAGACTACACAACAAAATATTATTGTGTGTAGTATTATAAATAATTACATGATCTTGTGAAATGGTGATCAAAATACTTATCACTTATGTTCCTCTTTCCTTTATGTGACACTGAAGGTAGTGGAGCCTTCTAGTGTTGCATAACCTTCATATGTTACACTCTCTCTTGTAACATGTTTTGCTCATGCATGACAAGGTTGGATAGTACACTAGGCCTGAGTTAGGTCTTATACACTACTTTGGATGAAGAGGATTTATTTTTTTTAATCTTGACCTTGGATTTAATTTTTTTAGAGTTGTTATATTCTTGCAAAGTCAAGAAATCCATTTTTGCATGGATATAAGGTAATATTTTTTTTATCTACCTTATCACCTTATGTTTCTCCATTATGTCCTCATGTAAAAATGCAATATAGCTATGTAAATAATTTATGAATGCCCTATAACATGATAAATGTCAAAAAACATTCATTGGCCAATTCACCTTCATGTGACCTTTTGCCTTATAGTAACAATACCAAAAATCATTGTCTTTATTCTTATTGTCTCCCATTAGCTTTCTCATCACTTGAAGGATGTCATTTCATAAGGATTGCACTAATCCATGTTCATTATCATCATCAGAGTCAAATTCATCATCTTCACTCCTTGAGTACGGGGTTTTTTAGTTTTCACTTTCAATATCTATCACTAAATTATATACACCTTTGTAAGATGAAAATGGGACCACCTTCATCTTCCTCTTCAATGAGAGTACCATCCCTTAAATGAAGCACCATTTATTTAAGTGATTGGTTGGTTATCTTTTAAGTTTTTCCAATAATTATTTGTGCCTTATATTTTATGCTTTTACATTATCATGCTTACCTTGTCAGGTATTATAGATCTCGTGACAATCTAGTTGTCATCTCTCAAGAGCTTGAATTTCTTCTCAAAGACCCAGGTTACCTAATCAATGATTAGTGTATTTATGAAACAATCAATACCCACTCCCAAAAGTGTGGTTAAAAACCACCACAACCAAAAACACTCATCTTTGTACCCACTAGAAGTTCAAATTGTAATTCATGTCATGCAATCCCATACTAGATCTTCTAATCCATAATAGGGAACTTTGGTATCTTCTACTTTTCTAGAGATAGAGTTGATGGAATGCCCATATCTATGGGCAAGAGTTTCTTCTAATGTGTCTCTTTAAATATAGTTTTCCTCCTTAATAAGGTCTACATTGGATATTCCTCTACTCTCTCAACATTATTGGATATGTTTCTATACTCGACTTTAATTTGACAATAATCCATAAACTATCCTACTCATAGTCATATTTTTGTGCTACCCCCTCCAACTTGTGGTTCATGTTGCCTTGGTGTATTTAGATATGTATCATGATTATATGCCTTCAATTCCAAAAAAAAATTCATTATTTAACTTTTTATTTAAATAAAACTATCCTAAAATGAAGGGGGCTTAGTCAAATCCTCATTGGATTCTAAGGAATCTTCACTAGATTCTTCTGCAACACCCTCCAAACTGACCCGATTTACAAGGTCTGTACTATTGAGGTATGTTCTTATTTGTGTGTTGATACATTGATTTTAAAGGTAATTAAATATCATTTATGTCCAAAAACTGATCTTGTGAATTTGCATGGTAAGTAATCATGATGGCTTAAGCATGGTTTATTAGGTTCTTGAGTTTTTCATAAGGTCTTGACACAATGTTGTGATGTGACAAGCTTATGAGAAGATGTGTGGTAGTATTTGAGCATGGAATTAGGGTTTTTTGTCATGATAATGTGTTCTTAGAGTTAATATATAGTGGAAATAAGGTCTCAAAGTGGTATGGTGCCTAGTAGGTTTGTGTGAATGGACTTGTTCATGAGCATGAACATAGCTTGTAGAGGCATGATGGTGATGATATGGATATGTATGAGCTTTAAGTTGTGAAATTTAGTATGTGAGAATGGTAAAAGGATATATAACATGATTATGATGTGTTGAGATCATTACAAGAGGGTTTAGGGTGTTTTCAAGGTCTAAGTGTGGTTTACAGGTACAAGCCTAGTGTGCAAAGAGACCTAGTGTGGCCTAATGAGGGGTCAAAGTCAGTTTCCAAGGTACTATAGATCATTTAAGATTAAAAAAATGTGTGAGAGGTTATTTCAAGAGTTCTCATGAAGTTTTATGTCTTGAGTCAAAGGAAAAAGCATGAACACAGGTCTTGAGGTCTCTATATGTGTATAATGAAGAGATGAAGACCCGAGAAGGAACTTTTGATGCCAGTTGACATGTGTGACTATTGCATGGGAATTTGATATATTAGGGAGAGATGAAAATGGGTCCTAAATTTTTTTTTCAAGAATTAAGAGTTGGTTTTGTAGGCATAATTTTATGAATAAATGTTAAGAATGGAAATCGATCTTAAACCCTCATAGTGAGCCAATTTGGAATATCTTGTTGGAAATGGATTAGAATGGTTTGATTGATCTAGTTTGGTGATTTTACCATGTAGAGGACTCTCCCAAGTTTCTCTAGGTGGCATTTTTTTGTCACAAGAGTGAGTGGGAGATACAAGAAAACCCTTGTTTCTCACAAATTTGGTATAGCAGGCAAGGTTGACTAAACAAAGCATGAAAATAGATGGAGGTTAAATCTTGAGACATATGCCTTGATGATTTTTGAGTAGATTGAAAAATTAAAATATTCTAAACCAGTCATGGAAGTTGGCCTATCACTAAAAAGGCCTAGTGAGGAAGATAGTGAGAAAAATAGGTAGGAATGAGAATGAGTTTAAGAATATGTTGTAGTGGATTAGGAATGGATCCAATTACATGACGTTGTTCTAAAAGACATATAACACTTATACATTTTGGTTAGATGTTTTTGGAGGTCATTAAAATGTGTAAATTGTGTTCATAAGATGACTTGTCTAGTGAAGATAAGATAGTGAAGGAGTAAGATTGAGAGATTGGTCTACAAGATGAATATTATCACTAGACCATAATATCTCTCTATATGAAGATTACCTAATGATATAATAAGATCATACACATGAATTAGGAGTTTATAAAATTATATACACTAGTACTAAAATTCATGTTCACTATGACTGGTTCTTAATGTAGAATGATATTTTTTGGTATGCAAGATGGAGTGAAGAATTTGAGACTCTATAACAAGAGTCAATGTATATGGTGCTCATAATGATGTTGTTTTTGACATATATCACCTATACATGATTTATATAGTATTTAAATATATTTTAATAATCTAAAATATGGAATCTAAAATGGCTTGTCTAGCTATGTAAGAATTGTGAAAGAGAAGTTGAACAAATTGGTCTGTAAGACCAATGGTTGACACTAAAACTAATGATCTATCTATTGGATCATGTTATATAGGCTTGTATAGCTATGCAAGACCAATGGTTGACACCATAAAAAATGATATATCTATTTTACAATGTTCTATATTCCATAAAAGAACTATAAATGTACATGAGATGTCTTGGAAGTGTCATTATAGGATCTAAAGACAACATTCTTCAAGACTATATTTTCAGGGTCATTGGTAGTTTTCTATATATTAATGAGTTTGATGTTCCTATGTCATATTTACCAATTTAGAATTGTAACAGGAATGTGGTGATGTATTATAGGTTACATTGGATCTTATAAATGTATTTGGAGTGTTATAAAGTGAATGTACATATGTTTATGGTCAAAGGTTCTTGACTATGTTTTGGAGCTTTTTGGAAGAACAAAATGAGCATTTTATTGAGGTGTTTCTAAGTCTTTGAATCCTAAGTGATGGAGTATAATGGATTTTATTATGACCCTAAGTTCATGAATTTTATGTATATATGTGTATTGTGCATTGAATGTGTTTCTACAGGTTGTTTGAGCTTCATCTTTGCAAACAATGTTTTTGGGGTGATTAGGCTAATAGGTCTTTAAGGTCCAATGGAGATTTCATGAGGTAAGTGAAGGATGTGTGACTTATTTATCATATAAGAGGTTATTTTATGTTTTCATATAAGTTATTCAAATGTTTTAGGACTTTGGTGAGGCCTATCTGAGCCATAGTGGTTTAAGTTGTTCTATGGAGAAGATAGACATAATGCAATTAGGTCTCTAAGTAGGTTTGAAAGAAGATTGAGGTCTAAATGAGTCTGAACAACTTAATGGTGATGATATTTTTATTTATTATTATGTGTAACATGTTCTAAGATATGTTTTGGGTCTGATCCTAATGGATTAATGTCTTGGTCAACCAAGAGTGTGAGTGACCTAGTGATTGGTATAAGTACAAGGCATAATAGGCCTATTTTAGTATGTAAAAAGGAATGAGAGTGAAAGAGAATAAAATAGAACATTAATTAGAATAATTAGGTCATTTATACCTTCATAGGGGTGTAAAGGATCAATTCATGAACATCCATCATAAGTTCTAAGTATGATAAATAAGGTCATATGACCTAATCAAGCCATATGAGGGTTATATGAGTGAAGTAGAAGAAGAGCAAATTTGCTTGTTTGAAGAGGTAGTTTGAGAGTGTTTAAAGAATGATCTTGTGTTGATTTAGAAACCATTAAATTTAGATTTTATATGTCATTCTGATGCATGATAGAGGATAGAGAAAATAGAGAGTTGAAGAAGAGGTCACCATCTGTTGATTGAGCAACAAGGTGTTGGGAAGGTGATCAAGTTTATATTGGTTGAGTTGGTGATAATTCAAGAGGGAGTGGGAGTTACCTTGTATATTAATTCTTGAATAAGTGTCCTTGAAGTGGCTGAGTTGGTGTTGAGTCACTTAGGGGGTGGGTGCCTCGTTTCAAGTTAGAACTTGCTAAAGGCCTAGTTGAGTTGGTGCTTGACTAGTGAGGGGTTGGTAATCCTTATGGGTTTGGTGCCTCACTAAATATTTATTCATGGTTTTTATAAGACTATAGTCCAAGATATGTTTCAATGGGTTTTATCCCCCATGAGGGTTTCTCACATATCTCTTGTGTTCATGTGTTAATATCTTGCTTCATGTTTATCTGATTGCTTCTTTATGCATTACTTGATCACTATATTGTTTAAAATGTTAATCATGTTAAGTGGAAAGAGAGTATTATTTTAGAACACTAATTCAACCCTCCCCCACCCCCTATCCCTTGTTCCCCACCCCCCTTTCAATGGTTGTGCCTCCAACATGTATTTATTTCCTATGGAAAAGGAAACTATCCATCAATCTCTACCCTCTCCTTAATAATGAGTTTAGGGTCCACCAATTTTGGTTGAACCCTTTCTTAATTTCAAGGTTGAATCTGGCTCCAATTATATCTCTTAGTTCTACATACGTTTTAGCCTTAGATTTTAATTTTGCTTTGTACTTCTCTTGATGGATTTTTAGAATTGATTATTTGTTGCAACCTTTATCCTCTTTCTTATTTGTACCACCCATTGAGTATACCATCTAATTTATTGGTCCACTCCCAAACGATGTTGCCTTCTTCTTGTGCCCTTGTTTTAGTTGAATTTCATTAATTATTTATGATATAGTGTTAGTCTTACTCTTAATGACCCTTCTCTTTGTACCATTGTAAGATATTTTTTTGATGTAATTCATGATTACATTCGTAATGGATATTTTATAAGATAATGCAATGCCTCATTATCAATGGTTATTATCAACTGACATTTGCTTCTACCTAACATTAGTCTGAATTCACTTTACAAAGGCAATGACCTTATAATTTTTGTTATAAAAAATTCACTATGAAAATAACATCAATTACAAGATAATAAATGCATACCATAATACATCATAGAAGACCATAATAGTAATCACAAATTTATTTAATAGGTAGTGCACAACACAAGTTGTTTGGTTCATGGAGGACCTGATACTTGCACACTTATCTCAAAATATAACATTCTATTTGTATGAGAAGAAACCCAATCTTTGTCATCCAAAACACAACCAAACATACTAAAAAATTCAATTACAATACTTCCTAATGCTGATAATATAATTGGTAACGCCATAAAATTGTTGGCTATCAAAGCATATAATTAATAATATGTTGATAATAATAATAATACTAACATAATGATATACGTCAACCAAAATATAGAGATCCTTCTTTTCCATAATTACCTTCGTGGGGGGGTCAAGGGGGAATTCCCCTTGTGGGCCCTCATACTAATATAACCTTTATTTTCTTTGAACTTGGCCACACCTTGTTGAATATAAAGGCTAGATAATTTCAAATTTCAATACACATAAGTATTCATATATTACATAGCTCAACACTTGACACTTCCCAATTTTTATTATAATTTTGTAATAAATACTATTTTCAAATATATATAATAATATCTTCACATCTTTGAATGCATAAAATATTTCCCTTCATGTATATGCATTTTTATACTATCTCATTTGAGCAAAATTTCCTTCCACCTTTTGTTTATCCATGGGGTGTTTTAATAAAATTAATATTCCTATGCCTTGCACTTTAATAAATCATACACTTTCTAAAAAAGATTCATGATGCAAATTTAATACCTACTAATAAAAAGAGTAATAATATTACATATAAAATAAACAAGTTGTAATTATGTGGATGTAATGTATGCATGGTAAAGTGGTAATGCAAGAGTCTAGAAACTAAGACAAGTAGCATCTGGATCAATGTCAAACTTATCATCAAATATATCTATGGTATTAGTATTGGTTTCCACACAAGTAGCATTTGGATCAATGTCATCCACTTGGGTAGGAACTAATGTAGACTATACAACAAAATATTATTTGCAGTATTATAAATCATTGTGTGAGCTTGTGTGGTGGTGATCACACTGCTTGTCACTTAAGTTCCTTTTTCCTTTGAATGACACTAAAGGTAGTGTAGCCTTCTAGTGTTGCATATCCTTCCTATGTTTCTCTCTCTTTTGCAACATTTTTTGTTCATGCATGACAAGGTTGGATGGTGTACTAGGCCTGAGTTGGGTCCAACACACTACTTTGGATTAAGAGGAAAAACTTTTGTTTCATCTTGACCTTGGATGCAATATTTATAGAGTTATGATATGCTTGCCCCAATGTGTTGGAAGTCAATAAATCCATCTTTACATGGATATAAGGTAATATTTTGTTGATCTACCTTATCACCTTATGTTTCTCCATTGTTTCCTTATGTAAAATTGTATTGTAGTCATGGAATTCATTTTTGAATGCCTTATAACATGACAAATGTCAAAAAAACCCTTTGGCCAGTTCACCTTCATGTGACCTTTTTCCTTGCAGTCACAATACAAAAATTCATTGCCTTCATTATTAGTGTCTCCCATTGCATTTCTCATCACTTTAAAGATGTCCTTTCATAAGAATTATACTAATCCAAGTTTTTGGTCATCATTGGAGTCAAAGTCATCATCTTTGTTCCTCCTTGAGTATGAGGTTGTTTTATTCTCACTTTCAATATCTATCACTCAATTATGTATGCCTTTGTAAAATGAAAATAGGACCACCTTCATCTTATTCTTTAATGAGAGTACCATTCCTTTAATGAATCACCCTTTCTTCAAGTCATCGGCTAGTTCTCTTTCAATTTTTCCTAGCAATGATTGCCATATCAGGTATTATATATCTCCATGATAATCTTGTTGTCATATCTTGATAGCTTGAATTTCTTCTCAAATTCTTTATTAAGTCTCTCATAGGTTACATGATCAATGATTTGTGTATTTGTGAAACAATCAATACAATTATCCTCCTCAAGAAGGTCTATGTTGGACATTCCTATGCTCTCTTAACATTATCAGATACATTCCTATACTCGGCTTTACTTTGACAAAAATCCATATACTATCCTACTCACAGTCATGTTTTTGTGCCACTCCCTCTAACTTGTGGTTCATGTTGTCATGGTGCATTTGGATTTGTATCATGATTATATGCCTTCAATTCCATAGATAAGTTTTTATTGAATTCTATATTGAAATAAAAACTTTCCTAAAAATAAAGGGGCTTAGTTAAATCCTCACTGGATTCTAAGGACTCTTCAGTAGATTATTCTGCAACACCATCCAACTTGACCCAATTTGTAAGGTCTATTCTTCCTTCCTCCAAAAAGGGAAACTACTACCCACTCCTTACTCATGAGTTTAGCGTCCACTGATTTCATTTAAAACCTTTATTAATTTCAATGTCGACTCTGGCTCTAACTATATCTCTTACTTCTACTTATACTTCAGCCTTAGAGTTTGTTTTTGATTTATACTTTTCTTGATGGATTTTTAGAATTAGTTATTTTTCATAGCCTTTATCCTCTTTCTTATTTGTACCACACATCAAGTAGACCATCCGGTTTCTTGGTCTACTCCCAAACCATGTTGCCTTATTCTCGTGCCCTTATTCTAGTTCAATGGCATTAATTACTTATGATTCCATATTAATTATTTATGAGACAACCACTGAATTGTTTACATCTTAAATATAAGGATGGGTATATTTTAATGTTGAAGATAAAATTATTGAACAAATAATCATATTCCATTTTAAGAAAGATGAATCCTCATAGGACCTCAAATAGAGAGATAAATGATTGAAGCCACAATCTCTGCAACAGTATCACAGAGCTTCCTCCATGATCAAAGTTGCAAGCTCTACAACAGTATCACAATGTTTCTTGATAATTATTTTGACTTCCTCTATTTCTATACACAAATGAGTTTGATTAAGGAGGTCCATCAATTATCATAATTGAATTTGGTTAATGTTATTGATTTTATGCTGGGTAATTGAATTTGACTAATAGGGGTTTCATTATGTGAAAACAAAAGCATATAACTCATGTTTAAAAATAGAGGTGTCAAAAAACTAGAATACAACCTAAAGAAAATGCAAAAATTTATTTATTTTCTCCAACTTCACCAAAATACCAATAAATGGTGTTCTCTTACCTTATCAGAGCTTGTATTCTCCTTTTATTTTACCCAAATTCTTGATATACTTCACTATGTAATTCCTCACGCATGCACCTTGAAGTCATATTTCTTGTGTGCCTTGGTCACCTTCTTATGAGCTTTCCTCTGCACAGGAATAAAAAATCAAGAATTATAATAATACCTTTTACAATAGGGACTAATAATATTAAGTATTTTTAGTTTTTAATAAAGAGATGGGAACTCTAGCCTTTATAATATTAAAGATTATAAGCTTATGTAGTTCATGAGATTTTAAAGAAAAGATTTATGAGATAATTGTGTAAACCTTGAAACAAATCAACATTTTAAATATCCTATGGGATCTGTCATCAATATTAAAATGATAAAAATATTATAGATACATGGTTCCTTATATAGATAAGTCTATTAAAAAATACTAGTAGAAACCCATTACAACTAATAATTAATGCCAACAATTAAATTCAACATTAAGTGACAATAATTAATGATATTAACCATCATAAGGGATGTACAATCAAATGAGTATTAGTTATAGTAATGAAAATAATTAATTAATCATTATAAAAAATAATTAATTTGTAAAAACACTAAGAACTCGTGCTCAACCCTATTCTAAGTTTTGGAACAATGGGTCTCCAATCTTGCCCTAAGCAAAAAATCTCATCCATGTTTAACTTGTAGGAATGCTTCACAATTCTAATGCTTTGTTAAGTCAAAAATTCATGAAATTACTCTCCTTAGCCAAAATGTTTGCCTCTCTAATGTAAAACATCATGTTTAGTTTAAGAAAATGATTTATTGATGTTGATTTAAGTAGTGACACAAATATCCACAGCATGCTCATGTAATCTGGTGTGAATAAATCTTCTTGATTCACCTATATATGATCAACCACAAGGGCACTCAAAGAAATATATTTTGCTACTCTATTTGGAATTAAATTTATCTTTAGTTGATTTTAAGACCTTTTTTATAGTTTTGAGGGGAAAATGTGTGGTCTTGACTTTCCCCTTTTGTAAAAAATCTAGGAATTTTATTTGATAATCCTTCAATGTGAGGATAGAAATCTTGAGATTGGTCACCTAATTTTGTATTGAATGCTTCCTTTCTTTCTGATATTCCATTGTGATTTGTTCATCTTTGTAACCATCATTATGTTTAAAAACTTTGGTAAGATGTTCCCTTTCTTGTTGGAAATGCTCATCATCTAAAATCCTTAGGGCCTAGGTGGCTAAGGTTTTAAGGGCAAATAAAGATACACATTAATTTATTTTATGTAAAATTTCCTTACCAAATATCCATCATTGCTCTGTATTAGTGATCTAAAGGAAAGGAAGATGGTCATTCATCTTGAATTCTATGGAAAACTAGTTAATTTCACAAAAAAATTATGTGAGCTTGAGGCAAAGTTATCTATTTTTGGAGCTTTTTATCTATAATCTTATCATCATTTTCATTTTGATGATTAATCTTAAAGGATATCTAAAATGTCTATCCTATCCAATCATCTCCAAAATATTTTCATTATAAATATTATAATAATATTTTCATCAAATTCTAAAATAAATCATTAACTTATATGGGATGGTAGTTAACATTTTATGATAAATCAAAGTTATATCAGTGTGCACACCCAACCAAATTCCCACTTCACCAAGTACATACTCACACTAAATACACTCATTCTCTCTTGAGGCACACTGTTAATACATCAAGGGCAACTAAGAACCACCCCAAAACCTAGGGTGCACTTTTCATCCCTAAAGTACACCTAACCCACACACCCTATACAAAAAATAGTTTAAAAGGTAGTCTAAAATGTAAAACCAATTATTATATAAGGGTTTTCAAACACTAACAAAGTCATTTTGTAACTTACATGTAATCTAATTTTTGACATCATATATGTAATTTTGGAGCTTACGCACCAATAAATATATACATTTAATAATGATAAACATGTTCAATGTTTATGATTATGTATTTTTTGTGCTTAAAATGTTCATTGCCATTGTTAATATTTTTATTTTTAATGCACTTAAAATTAATTATGTTGATAAGCATAATCTACAATGATAGCCAACGGTATTGGACCATAGTGTTTGTAACATGTTAACAATTAATAGCCAACCTTAAGTTTAATGCCTATTTGACCATCACAGTTGTGGGCATGCTATGGATTTTGGAGCCCCTTTTTTTCCTATAAATATTTTTTCAATCCCCACGCAATGAGATTAAGGCCATATGTTACTAGTTAATGGAAAAAAATTTAAATAAGGTAATGAAGTCATTAATCAATGTGGTATGTGATAAATCCAAGATAAGCACTTTGAGATTGATCTATCTCGACATTTTTTAGATAAATGTTTTTGAATTATCTATATTAGTTATAATTCTTACACATATACATCCCCAAACCAACATGCCCAAGCTTTGGGGCTCCACAATAAGTGCTCCATACTCATACCCCCGCACTTACACACCCATACATATCCTTGCTTATCCTTATATATTTTTTTATCAAATTTCAATCACTTGGGTATAGGGAGGACCATAATGGGTTTATTTATCATTGTATTTTTTAAGCATTAAAAAAAGGATGTTGGTACATCTATCCCCATCCTTAGAATTTATTTTTTCAATTTTGTGTACATAGGACTAGTATCAGGTCAAGAAAACAAGATTGACCACTAAAACTGGGACAATCTACATAAGGAGCTCTAAAATATTATTCATTTCTCATAATCTCCTGATGGTGTTGATGGATGCAAATTGAACTGTTGAGAAGTTTACAACTTTTACACAAGTATTATCCAAATAATTGAATGTGAAAGCCTATTTTTTTTCTTGAGTTAACCTTATTTAATCAGGTTTGAATATCAATTCCTTATTGCCATGGCAATTTGAAATATAAAAATTTTAATTGGAAAACTACTGCCAAGGAGGAATGAACTCGATTGAGTTGATTATTTATTCATATCCAAATTTTTAAATGATAAATTTATAAATGTGAGTAAGTTATTTTTCAAATGGATATAAATCTCTAATAACAAAGGATTTTTAGTAACCAGATCTATGTCTGAGCACTCACTTGTTATTCCAGCTTAGCATGATTACCATGTTTGATAAATGATGAGGTGAATTAATGCATTCACATTTTTAATAATTGGGTTTCCAACTCTCACTTTCTTGGATGGTTTCAAAATATAATCCATTTTCTTTACTACTTGGTTTTCCCTCCATATTTGTCCATAATTGGTCCAAAATTATATGAATATAGCATTGCAGATGCTTTATTGTTACTGTAAGTAATTGCTCTACACTTACTCTTTCTACAAGTAAAATATTTTAATCTTTGGCATAAATTATTCTAAATATAATTTATGCCATTCTTATTCTATTTTGTTTGCATTTCTATCTCAATTTGGTTTTAGAATCGATGTTCCTTGTCTTCACAAGTTGAAAGTCTGTTGTGTGTAATCTTCCCTTCATCTAGTTTAGTGCTGAGAAAAAAGCACATGGAATCCTTTAATATCCCATCCAATGGTAAATGGTAGATTAAAATTTCAAACCATGTACTTTCTCAATCCATGGTCTATATTTTATTAATATTTATGTTTGCACAAGAATATCAGTTATTTCCAATCTATAAAAGCTACAATGTGTAGGCTTGGTCAACTACTTACAATTCAAGCACACCACAATTTAAATTATTTTATTAAATGCCTTTTATCTCTTTAATATGCATGTAAAAAAAAAGAGTATATTTTGTCTCTATTATTTATTGCACAACAAAAACAAAATTGGTCATCAAAAGCACAGTCTTTGATATCAAATGATACAAAGCTCAAATGAATGGTTGTATTAAGTAGTGATAACTGAGCATATTATATATAAAATGAAAAGAGAAAAGAATGGAATATTTGATATTCACCATGTAGATATAAATAAATATGAGAAGTTTCATATTGATGGCATGGTTGATGGTCAATTTGAAAACTATCCACTATTAACTAGGTCAGAGTGTCAAAACATAATTAAAAGCCAAAATTCACACAAAAAAAGCCCACGTTATTGATACTAAATAAATGGATAAGTAAGAAATAATCTGAATAGAAAAACACACCACAAAATCCCTACTATTGGAAATCAATATAACCAAAGAAAATTGATATGCTTGGCTCACCTGCTCTTCAAAATTCTTCAGCTAACCCAGTCTTCAATCTCACTATCTTGCCATCCCTTTATTCATATTATTTTATAATATAACATACAATATACATTAAAACAATAACTTTCATATGATAAGGCAAAGTTATTCATTATCTAGGTGTTGTAAAAAATATTGTTTATGGTTGAGTTCAAAATAATGTTATCTTTTGAATTGTGCTACATGCCATGTCCACCATGGCATATTTTAAATTCATCATGATATACATTCCACAATACCTCAAAGATAATATATTCATAGGAGACACTCAATATAGTGTTTTTTAGGGCCCTAATGGTGATTCAAGGAAGTACATAGTGTCTAATAAGTTAGACTATGTTTTGTACTTGTTATCATTATCATGAGACAATAAATTTCACACCATGGTGTTTTCATAAAAAACACCAAAATTTGTGAGTCTAATGAAATTTTTTAATTTCTCTCAAAATATTATACAAAGTTAAAAAATAGCACTCAACTCTGAGTTTGAATGATAAAATTATGCTAACTGTAAAGTATTATTGTCATGAGACCATGAGATTGGTTCCAGCTTAGTGTCACCATAGATATACCACAAAACTTAAGAATTCAATGGCACTACTACATTGAATTCAAAATAATTATGAAAACTAAATAAAATAATACTTAATTTGAGTCTATATGCCAAGTTATATCCCTTACAAGTTTCAGGCCTTGATAATGTGTCGTTGTTGTGAGACCAAATAGTGATCACAAATATAGTCATTTGAAGATGATTATGGACATGGTATTCTATCACTAATTTAAAAAAATAACCTCCAATTTGGCATCACCATCAGGACCTTAAAATTAAGTTTTAACATTAAAACTAAGGTGTTCTTCTTGGTATGTTCCTCCATCAAAGTCCCCAAAATAGTTTGATTGTGAGCATGATGCTCAATATTCTAAATCTAAGAAATAATTGTAAGAGAGGTGACCAATTCAATGAAGTTCAAATTACAAGGTCCATAAATATTGTTTTAGCCTTTTTCCTTTCCATTAAACCTATTGTTTATTATAACCACACCTTCTAGTTTTTCTACCAATTCGTTCATCCAAGATGTTTTCAACTTTCTCATTCTCCTTTTGATGTAGGAGAATCTAGGTTCACAAGCAATCTTACATCACTCAAAAACACTTAAGAGTATAAATAAGAAAATTTGGCATTTATGAGCAATTCTTTATTTACATATAAGTCTCTTGAAGTTCTACGTAGCCTTCATGTGCACACAAAGATACTTTTATGTTGCCTTTTTAGTGTGCATAATTTAGAGCATTAAAAAATATTAAAGCTTATATGTTGCGTAGCTTACAAAGTCTTGTGCATGTTCAAATGGAAACCTTTGCAAGTTATACATAATGAATTGGAGGTTCCACACAGAGAAGTAGAATTGAAGTATTATGGAGTCAAAGGAATTTTACACATGCTAGATCTATGAAACTTATGATATCTTACGAAGAATACTCGTGCATAGCTTCATGTTTGGAAAAGGTCTTGTACAACCTATGTATTTCCTTCTATGCATAAACTTCACTTGTGAATATTGCAATGTGAGCTTGAAATGTGCAATCTACACACAATATCTTTCATGTATAATGTTTTTGTGAACCATTGTGACTTCCATGTGGTCTTGTGAAGACAACAAGTATATAGTAGATTAAGGAGTTAGTATATTTAATGGTGACAATTAATATGACACACATCCTTCAAATCAATTTTCTATTTTTAATTCCAAGTGTCACATGATGGAGAACAATAACCTTCAAAATCTACAAATCATAACCAAATAGAGGTTTAAGCATCACATGATGATGGTGTTTATCTAACAACTAGGATAGGGAATGTTCCTAACATTCTTAATGGTTTCTTGTTCACATGCATCTATATTAAGGTTAAACATCATTGTGAAGGGGAGCTTGGAGGGAGTTGGAAAGAGATAAATAGAGCCAAGAGGTTAGAGGTTATTGGATAGTTTGTTGGAGAATGTGAATAAAGAGGAATTATACAAAGAATGAGTACAAATCCTACAAGGGGTAAGGTATGTATGCCTCATATTTGAAGCACAGTTAGGTGCATCCTATATATTATGAGTACGAAGTGGTCTCATATGCTATAAGCTACCTTATTGACCATAACCAAGGCACCTAGAATCATGGACATTAAAAGGATTCCATTTCCACAAGCTATAGAGTGAGATCTATTGGAAGAGTCGAAACTAAGAGAACCAAACCTAGTGCAAGCCAAGACTTATGTGTCCTAGATATGAGTAAAGACATAGAATAAAACATGTCTATTATGATATTTTTGAATTACCACACATAGATTTTAAGGTCTGTAATCAACCTAAGGTGTGTGTATGTAAGTCATAATTCCTCATTTTAATTAATAGAATCAATGTTACTTCATATTATTTCTACATGTAGGACTATGAGTCAATCTATTATTTACATGAATCTATGGGCTACATGGTATAAGTTCATCCTTCATTGGACCCCCTAACTATAATTACATCACCTTTTAAGGAATTTATCTTTTCTAACCCATTAACTTCTCATCAATTTCAATTTTATTGCTTGTTAGGGATGTATCTTTCTAGGTTTATAATAAACAACTAGGTTGATTTTCTATTCTTATCTTGAGCATGATCCAATGTTGTTTTCTATTAATCAATTATTTTCACTCTTTATTGGAGTAGGAGTGATTATTTAATGTAATTTAATTCTTTAAATTGTTCTTCATTTATTATTTTGGATAGAACCCATTTTGGCTAATTATATATTTATTAAAAAAACTCTCTCAGTTTGAGAGTGGATTTAATTAATTAATGAATTTTTATCTATACTTGGAATGAATTTATCATGACCTTGGACACTTGGAATGGGGTTATATATATAAGGATCTCATAGAATGTTATCCTTTCATCACTTTCATCCTCATTATGGGTCATGAAGGTGACCTAAAATGTCAATCTCTTTTCTCTCAAATAGCTTTCTCTAATAGTATTTTGTAAAACAATATGGATTTTCAAATCTTAAAGTCATTAATACATTAAATGGTTGAAATATCCAAACCTACTACCAATTTCAATTTATATTAAATGTCTCAAAAATTAAAATTACACTAATTAGTTTATGTTTCAAACCTTCCACATACAACACCTTTTATGTCTTGGTCTTTCCATTTTCCAAACTCAAGACACCCTTGCCAACTATATTGGTAATTGTGTTATCTCCAAACTTCAATATTATTATAGATTATTCTTTAATGAGATGAACTTATTTATGTCTCCTATCATGTGGCTTGAGAAACTTCCACTATAGGTACACCCACATAACTGAAAGTGTTCCCATGTTTCCTAAATATTTAATAGGATTAAACACCATCTTCTAGGGTAAGAGATTTGGTGATAATAGTTTCATATTGAAATCACATAAGAAAATACATCTAAACCCATATAATTTATATAGCAAATAATTATCTACCTATTATACAAATATTTTAACAATTTGAGATAAGTCCCTTAAACTTGTAGCAATTCATAAGTTTGAAAGAGTATTTTGACACACTTTTAGGCCTATTATTCATCTAATTTAGATTTTCCCCCAACTCTATAGACTATCAATATACCATTTCATTCCTTCATATTGAATATTAAATTTAGTTTGAGCTATCATAAAGTCCTCTTTGGTCTTTTGTTCCTCTTTGGCAAATAGTCCATCTTGATTCTTGAGCTCAATATGATCCGTCCTAGCTTGATTTGGTCTCCATACCAATGTTTGATCCTTATTATGTATTATATGAGTTTCATATATCCTATTTAATCTTATGGACCTTATAAATCTATTATATCATAATATTTCAATGTGTCCTATATTGTGATAGATGTAGAAGATAATATTTCTATAATTGCCATGGTTATATGATGATTTATCATGTATAGCTTTGGGTTGCCTAATTGGTCTTTTCATGTTAGTACTCTTGAATTATTATAACTTCTCGTTATCTCTCTTAAAATTTAATAATTTTTATATGAGATATTCATGCTCAACCTTAAACTAATCTAGATTTGTCTTCAGCTGGTCATACTTATCTTCCTTTGACTTACACCTTATGTTGACCTCTTCTAACTGACTCATAAGATCCTTGATAGTCTTTTTTTTATATTTAAAATCATCAAGGGTACTTATTATCTCAACTTAAATTTATATTTAATATTCTCCTTATTCACTGTCATAACATACTTCTTCATCATACATGTTATCTTCTTCCTATTAATCACAAGATATTCTTGTGCTTCTTAGGATCACCTTCAAGCTGTTATACTTACCTCAAAGGAACAAGTTATAATACCAATTTTTTGAATAAAAATTATTTAGAGGGGGTGTAGAATTATTAAAAACTTTTACAAGTTTACTTTATCATTCATGAACTATCAAAACAATCTAATGAACTAGCAATACATTAAGAGCCATGAACATGAGACTAGAGCATAACACATAAAACACTTATTTGAATAAAAAATCATAAAGGTGAATAAAAAAACTAATGATTCAAATTGAATATATTAATATAATAAAAAAATCAATATTTAGTGAAGCACAAACTTTACTTGGAGCACCAACCCTAACTAGCAAAGCACCAACTTGACTAGGTTTTAGCAAGCACCCACTTGCAAGAAGACACAAACCCCTTAGATGAATTAGAACCAATGAAACCACCTAAAAACCTTAATAAAATTCAAAAAAAATATGTATCTCATACAAAATATGATTATTTGTTTCTTCATCTCTTCACACACTCCTATCTTTCTCAAACTGGTCTCTAGCCTTCTTCACTCAATTAACCCTTTTCTTAAATTGATTAGGCCATATGACCTTGATAATAATCTATAGTACCCATATAAAATATTAATTATGTTTTATATACACCATATTTATGGTCTAAAATACCTACTTTATCTATTCCAAGTTATATCTCATTCACTTTAACTCTCTCAAATTCAACTAGATAATTAGGCCTATTAGGCCTTGTTCTTATAGTAGGTTCTTGATCATACACTCCTTGGTCACACATACACACTTTTACATTTAAATTTACCATAAAATTGGACTTATTTAATGTCAAAAACATTTATAAAACATTAAAATATGTTTTTCATAGCATATAGGACCAAAAAACTCTTTTAGGCCTTAAAGAGACCCAATTCAATTAGGCCTTTGTTAGCACATGTCACCCTTTTAACTCCATATAACACTTTAAAAATTTATAAATGAAAATAAAATATAATATTAAACTAAAATATATACATATAAATCTCATATTAGTTCCATGACACCTTTTAACTCCAACCACTACTTGAAACACACCATTAGCATTGTTCACAATTAGGCCTGTGCAAACCTAGAAAGTTTGTCTTGAACAACTAAAGAAAAAACACAATTTTGTAAAATAACCATGGAAATAAATCATATAAATATAAAATTAAAAAATTAAAAAAATCACCAAGTTTATTATAATTCATTACATAGGGCAAAATGACTCAAATCCTTTTCTACAAGTAGCCCACTCAGAACTGCCAACTATACTCAAAATATAGTCGTAAAAACAATGACCTAAAATACCTATAAAACCAATTTTAGAGACTTAAAATTAATTTATATGATAATATTATTTAATTATACCATTATAATATAGATATATAATATGTTCAAATGGCAATATTGGTCTTGTAGATCAATCTCATAGTCTTGTGTCTTTTTGTCTCATCTGAACTAGATAGGTCAACTTATGAGCAACATTTTCATCTTATTCACTGATATCCAAAAAAATTATCAAACATAAACATGTATTACAGGTCATTAAAAATTTATCCATGTACTTGTATTCATCACTAGTCTATGATAACATATTCCTAATCACCTTCTCACTTTTTCTTGGGTTTCTCACTATTTGCATCATTAGGCCTGTTAGCGACTGGTCAAATTATAAGACTTGTTTAGCACTCATAATGGATATAATATTATTATAATCCACATTGTCATAAAATAATATTATCAATATTAAACCTTCATATATTTTTTAACTATGACTTGGTTAACTTTGACTACTACATTAAATCTCTAAGAAATAAGGCCTTTCCTGTAGGGTCCACTCACTCACCCGAGAAACCAAGCACACATAGAAGTGTCTGAGAGATTTGGATACATGATAAAATAAATTAAATATCCATGCTAAACCATTTTTACCACTTTGTAAAAATATGTTTCACATCAGGTCATTGTCAAGGTTTTAGAGAGGGTTAACACTATTTTTGGTGTTAATGATTGTTCATAAAAGATTTCCCCTCATTTCCAAAACTAATGCCTAGAGATATTATATAATAAAATTATGCATATATAAACATTATATTAGGTTCCAATACATAGGTTACACATTCTAATGAAATCTTGAAAGTCCTTCTCAAGTTGAGAACCCTTCATTCTATGCACTCAAGAAACCTCAAAACCATTTTTCATGCCTTTTTTTGCAAAATTTGACCTCAAACTTGGTCAACACACTTTGGAAAACCTATAACACCATTTAAAATTATCACATGCTCATTATTTACTTGGAAACTGATCCTGATACCCATTTGGTCACGATCTCTCTCTTTGCTCTCTAGGTCTTGAAACTTACCTTTTACCACTATCCAAGATATCAACACCTCATAGACATGTCATAAAACATATTACCATGATAAAATACTATCATAAAATATTCATATGCCTTTAAAATACCTCATTACACTTCATTAGGCCAGGTAGAGTCTAGAACTAGTTTAGTTGCATTTTAGGTCTATAGGTCCTACCATTATAGGCTCACCCTAAGACTCTCATTAGTGATCCAGTGCCTAATATTCATGATATAACAATATCATATATATTATTATGCCTCTATGCATCCATCTCACTATGACACTAAAATCATACCTTCTCACAAGGTCTCTTCATATAATGACCAGTGTCATGACTAGGCTTCTTGAAATATGACAACTAACCTTGAAACACTTCTTAATGCTCTTATATTTTTCTCATATGTCTTACATGATCTTTAGAAAATTTTATACCTCTCAATGATATTATAAAATAATAAAATTCTTTTATTACCTCATGAACACCTTTCTTAAGAATCCTTGACATCAATGACAACATCAATGCCAAACTTCAACAACAAGAATAATGCTCAACATAAGATGGTAGTATGGAGTGGTTATTATCGCTTTAATTTAAATTTATAACTTAATTATATGCTAAAACCCCATTTTTTGTGGTAATCCATGTGGAATCCAAATGAAAACCTTGACATGCTTAACAATTATGGGATGGATATCCTTGTGATGTTTTCTATTGTTTGAAATTTTGATTTGTAGAACTCATAAAATAATTTGCTGCCTAAGTAATCTACCCTCTATCAAAATCACTTTCCATCCTCTTCTCTATCACCACCATAAAGGATGTATTATCCATACCACAAAACACTCTTTCCTTACTTGTTTATTTAAACTTGAGATCCATAGTTTGGTAGTTTTGAGTGGTTTCTTTTAGTGAATGTAGTTGTTGCACCCTAAGGACTAGGTCAGTTCACCAATACTAACGACATAGAAATCAGCATAAATATTATACCTTCTAATATTAATAATTATATTTTGAATTTTCTTTATGCATGGAATGGTACAACCATCTACCATAGTTACATTGAGGCCTTTCAAATTTACAACTTATATCCCACATATAGATTATAAGCCTTCATGAATGAAGTTGTGGGTTGCCCCAATATCAATTAACATTACTAATTTATTGCCTTACAACATTCCTCACTCTAAAAGTGTGATATCCTAGGAGTAGTGGACAATGTGTAAAGGGTTTCATCCATGTGGTCACCCTCTTCTTTCCTTTATTACTTATGCTCATTAGAGGTTGCCCCTTCTTCTTCACCATCTAATACTACCTCAATATAATGAACTTCCCTTTGCCAAGGCAATAATGACCCAGTGTCCAAGGATCTCTGCAACTGAAGCATAAATTTCTCTTCCTTAACTCATTTATTGAATCCACTTCTTTGTTTTTCTTTGGTATAAACCTTTTTTATCCATTACCTTTTCTAATATGCCTTCTTTGTTATCTATATAGGGTTATCCTTGGATACTCAAAAAGTGTAGTCCTAGGCTATCCAAAAGAAGGTATCCTTTGCTATTTGAAAGACATAAATTTTCCTTTAAGTGATTTTGTTTCAAGATCAAAAGCCTTTTTGATGGATTCTTATAGGGAATAAGGGTTGAAAAACTTGACCAAACCCTTGAGGGGGTCATCCACCCCTTCCATAAACAAAACCACAAGCCTCCTTTTAGAAATATCTAGTACCATAACTAAAAGTCTCTAAAAATCAATCACATAATCATCAACATAATTTTTTTGCCTTAGATTTTCTAACTCCATAAAATGGACTTCCAGATCAACCATATCAAACATTGAGAATCAACCTCTTGTTGAACACATCATAAGAGTGGCTGAGGTTGTGACATTGCATGACAAAACCATGATACCACCACTTATGTGATGTTCCCTTAAGATGTAAATTAGAAAAATTGATGGATTCATCTTCCATCATAGGTTAGGGTAAAAGGTATGTATCCACCCTTTGGATCCAAGCTCAATCAACACTCTTGGTAGATCCATTAAATGTAGACAAAGTGAGCTTTCCCAATACATGTTGAAGATCCCTATGATTATATCGAGGTGTAGGATCAATCCTAGGTCCTTATTTATTTCTATTCAATTGTATGAAGTTAGTAAGGGACATTTCCCCCTTGATTTTAGGTGGAATATTCCTATATTCTTCATAATTGGAAATGATATCATCCATCACTAAAGGATGAAACTCTACATTAGAAATGACTTCCTCTCTATGGATGAAGTTAAGGTAGAAAGTCCTAACTAAATCTCCAATGGTTGTGCTCTATGCAGGAGGGTTATTATTGGTTTTTGAATCACTCCCCTCACTATTGGGAGGATGGTTTACACTCATGCCCCACATGGTGTGAATAAACTCAACCATCATATTAGTCATACACTCTTTGTTTTGAGCAAGTTTATCAAAATGAACATGATCTTGATCGTCCATATCTTTGTGCTTTGGTTGCTCAAACCCTTTTGTTTTTTGTTCTAGACCCTTTTTCTTTTATCTTTAATAATACCTAACCTCCCTATCACTATTTGGCATGTATGAAACTCTTCCAACAACTCAATCCCCCATAACTAGCAAGAAGGAATCTTAGATACCACTAAAATATCCCGTTTAGGACCAAATTAAATAATTCTAGAATTTATAGAAACTTTGACCAAAATTATAGAATTATAAAAGTATCTACTTAGGCATGAAAATTAAATTTAAACCTCATCGAAACCCTCATAAAAATATGGAAATTCAATAAATTTATTTAACACATCAAATATAATTTTTTTAAATAATTTATAGGTCTAAAAATTAGAATAAATTACAACTGAGTGTATGAATGATGAAACATAATAATTAACTAGTCGAACAGTTATCTAATTGAAATATGGTACTATGTGAAAGATGAAAGTGCTAATACTAAATTTCATTTGAATTGGCACTATGTGAAAGATGGCAATGTCAATACTAAATTTCATTTGAATCGGCACTATGTGAAAGATGATAGTGTCAAATTTCATTATTTTCCTACAATAAAGCAGCCAGAAAACATCCTAACAAAAGCACTTTGATGAGAAAATTTTGAAAATTTTAGAGGAATGCTTGGTCTGACAAAGGGGAATGTAACAATAATGCATATATTCATTATTATCCTAGGTGTCCTTTGCCTCACTCAGTAATTTATTTTCCATTCATGTAGGAATAAGAAGAGTCTCTTTGGGAAAATGAAGTGAATAACCATTTTGGCTAATAAATTTGTAAGTTTTGTTCTTCAAAATTTAATATGAACACAATTTTAGCTTGTATCCATAATTATTAAATCATGGACTTGATCCTAGACCTGAGAATAACTTAAAGTACTATCATTAATTTATTTTCCTAACTCTATCCCTTAGTCTATGATAAATAATGAATAATATATGGTTCTTCTAACTGGATTAATTGTGGAAAGGGTACATGACATCATATGAATAGGAATACAAACATAGATGAATTTTAAATACACTATAATATCACTTAGATATGATATTAAGTGTGTATGCTTTGATACCACTAATCCAAGGCCCAAGAGGAGACATGATGGACAACCTAATTAAATGGATTTAAAAGGGTTATGAACAAAAACAATTTTATGAAGAAAAAAAATATGAAAGTGTAATGCATTTAAAGAACAAAGAACACAAGAAATAGATGACAACTAATGTAGAACTGTAAAATCAAGATTTTATTATTTGAGAGATCAGACGTCTAGTTTCTATGTACTTTCTAAATTAATTCTTCTTTGTTTGAATAGTAAACATTAGTTGAACCATTATAATATTTGGTAACAACATATTCATAATTAAATGGTAAGTGCACAAAGTTGGGGAGATAAAAAGTGGCCTACATGTGGACATGATTTTCCTAAATTTTTAGAAATCTGAACTTCTATAGATAATTTGAGATATCTACACTCTAATTTGAAGATGGTGTAAGAACATGAAATGTATAATTTCAATTCTAGTTTCCAAAACACTATTTTTTAAAAATGGTTAAGTATAACTAGGTCAAATTTCTAAAATTTGAAGAGAAACTCCTATTTTTTGGAAGAAAATAGAGTATATATATGCTTGTGCAGTGCACCATTTTTTGGTAGCATTTAATATTGTTTAAATCCTTTGTTGAAAATTGAAATAAGATCATCTAGTTTGTGGCCTATATTTATTTATATTTTTTCAATAAATACTTTTTTTTATGAATTCTGTAAGTAAATAGATCCTGAAAACTAACAAAAAAATGGATAGCCACCCTTGTGGTGCACCTAATTACCTCAAAACAAAATGAAAATAAATTTTATTTTAATGTGTGTATAGTCATGCCTAGTTTGTGACCATATATTTTTTGTACACTTGGATCAAATAAAAATAAACAACATGAACTTGTATAGTCATGTATGTTTGTGGCATGTAGTAGCCTAAAAAAGGTATAGTTAGAAATCAACATAGATTTAAACCTTAAATTAGTTCAAAATTTATAAAAATCATATTTTTGGAATGAGGAGAGTGTGCTCGTTGTAATGGTATTAACTATTGAAATTCTTAGTGTATTTGGTGATCAAAGTTAAATTTTGTTGTTTTTATCAATACTTTTAGACTCAATTGTATATTGATAGGTCCAAGCCTTTGGCTCAAGAATCCAAGCCATTCCTAAGCTAAAAGGATTGGTTTTTGAATTCAAATTCAAATAGTGTAAATGCATTAATAAGCAATCATGTTATTAACCATGTTAATAATGTGATCATGTTATTAACCACATTAATAATGCAATTGTGTTATATATTCATAACTACGAAAAATGCATGTTTACTCTTGAGCTCAAATTTTATATACATTCATATATGTTAGTGAGCTCCCTAATAGTGGTGCTCTTTCATGTGACATGGGAAAGGTACCTAAATTTGGATAGTGAATTAAGGTGTCATGGTATCACATTAGACTTCAAAAAATTTATGTGAATTTTAATATGTTGACTTGAATAGTTATAATTAATTGGTTTTAAGGTGTATCTCATTATACATTTTATGATATAACTGATTTTATCATGAGATGTCATAAAATTCTTTTTTTAAACCTATGGCCAAAATCTAGCCTTTGGAGTACCAATCCAGCTATGCATCTGAAATAAATTGGGCTATTCAGAGCCCCATCAACCTAATTATATGACTATATAATGTGATCTTTGGGGGTTGATTAGATTCAATTCCAATAGCTTGATTGAAGCAAATAAACATTATTTATTTATATGTAAGTTTTACATGTATAGAATGTGGTTTCAAGCTTAATAAACTTGAAGTCATTAGTTAATGAATGAAAATGTTGATTAGTTTAATTATGGAGGTAATTAGGGTTAAAATAAGCCACATGAACCAATTTAAAATTATATATGATGTGATTTAGAGTGAAATTAACCTTAATATCATGTCATATATAATTAACTAGAGAGTTGATTCATTTAATCAAGGATGCATTCGAGGCCAATTTAAACCCTTTCAATTGTAAGATATGATTTGGGGGAAAATTAAGTTCGATTATATCATGAATTGATCTAATTAGTCACTTTATGTAATTAGGTGTGTGATTTGAGCAAAATTGAGCCCCTAAACTAAAATTATGGCTCAATCGATTGTATAATGTATGCAAAATGTGTGGCTTAATTAACCCTAATTTTATCATAGATGCAAAAAAGAAGGCAATTGTCACAAATAGTTGAATAAATAGCTCAAATTTTCTTTAATTACCTTAGTTATTGGACCCTATATGTGATATATAAAACCCTAAACCCTATACCATTTACCTTAAACCCTAAACCCTAAACCCTATGCCATTTAGCTTAAACCCTAATCCATAAGCCCTAAACCCCAAACCCTTTAAATTTTAGACCTTAAACCCTAAACCAATCAATTTAAACCCAATTAAAATCATTTATATAGTAATAATTAGGTTCACATAGATCAACTTGGTCAAATTACATCACTCATTACTGTAATTGACTTAATTGGCTTACATTATGATGATGTGGGGGCTAATTAAGCCTAAAATCACATTATTTACTCACATATCTAAGTTTAAAGAGCTCAAAGTTTCCCCAATTGCCTTCACGATTGTACCTTATATACCTTAAAACCTATACCCTAATCCCTAATCCCTAAAATTCTTAATCTCTAAACTCTAAACCATAAATATAAACTCTTTAAACCCTGAACCAATCATTTTAGCCCAAATTAACATCATTTAGACTACGAATTAAGTTCATAGGGCTTTGTTTGGCCTAAATCACATGAATTATTTCCCTATTTATCTAATTCACTAAATTTTCATGATGACATTGGGTATAAATACATCCCAAAAACACATTATATAGTCATAAATAGGTCCAAGTGATTTAAATTATCCTCAATTATCTTTGGTATTAGACCCTGTGTACCCTAAATCCTAAACCTTATAGGTCTTAAACCTCAATCCCTAAACCATAAACCCTATAACCTATATTTCAAACCATAAAACAACTGGTTTATCACTAATTACCAACATTTAGAGTAATAATTATGTATATGCATTACTTATTTTGGCTTGAATCACATTAATCATTGTCCCAATTAACTAATTGGTTTAATCTATGATGATGTAGGGGCTAATTGATCCTAGAAACACATTGGACCCTATGTATACCCTAAACCATATATAAATTAAACCCTAAGCCCTAAACCCTAAACCCTAAAAACTATACCCTAAATTGTAAACCATAAACTTTCCCTATTTACTAATTGATTTAGCCCTAATTAACATCCTTTGTAGTAAGAATTAGGTTCACATTGCATAGAGTGATTAGACTTTATATACACCCTTAAACATAAACCCTATGCCCTAATGCCCTAATCCCTAATCCATAAACCCTATGCACTAATGCCCTAATCCCTAATTAGGGTCAAAATGATCCACATGAACCAATTCTAAATCATATATGATGTGATTTGGAGTGAAATTAACCCTAATGCCATGTCATATATAATCAACCATTTCAAGAGTAGATTGATTTAATCAAGGAGTAATTTGAAGTCAATTTGAACCCCTTCAAGATAAATATATGATTTGGGGTAAAATTAAGTTTGATCATGTCATGAATTTATCCAATTAGTCAATTTAGGCAATTAGGGACATGATTTGGGCAAAATTGAGCCCCAAAACCAAATTTATGGCTTAATCAATTGTATAATGTATGAAACATGTATGGGTCAATAGAGATTGACTTTTAAAAATATGTTATGTGGTGGTTTATGTGAGAGATCATAGAGTTTAAAGGTAAGGTTAACTCCCTATAGTAGGAAAAACTCAAGGATGAGTCAAATCTTTTCATTCAGGGAGGAGGATCAAAAAAAATTAGAGTTTATCATTCAAGGTGGAGTTATTAGAA
Source organism: Torreya grandis (assembly GCA_037957365.1). Lineage (NCBI taxonomy): Eukaryota > Viridiplantae > Streptophyta > Pinopsida > Cupressales > Taxaceae > Torreya > Torreya grandis. Next base: position 4,326,455 of record JARHVA010000030.1, read on the forward strand.
TATAATAATGATAAACTTTGTAATAACATAAGTTTTTAGTGAATGGTAAAAAAAAATGATATCTATTAGGGCATACAAAACATTGAAAACCTGTAAGCTCACCTTACTGAGAATTTTGAGCCTAGTGTTAGTGTTAAAGGGAAGGGCAAGAAGGGGCAAAGAAGTGGATCTTAGTATGGCATGGACTAAGATAAATTGTTACTAAAAATTAATAAAAACCTTAAAAATATGAATATTATTGGGAGGATATTTTTGTTAGTTTAGATTTAGACTAGTTTCTTTAGTTTTTCTTTATTGGTTTTAGCATTGTTCTTTAGCTATCTTTGGGCCTATTTGGTCCCATTTCTTATTTAGTCATTGGTAGACTATGGTTATTTTTTTATTTGTACTTATCATAGGGTTTGGGATCCTAGTTCAAAAAAATATCCCCTTTAACTTGAATAAAAAAACATGTATGGCTCAACTAACCCTACTTTTATCAGAATTGCAAACATGAAGACAATTGTCACAAATAGGTGAAGAAATAACTCAAATTTTATTCAATTACCTTAGTTATTTGACTCTATATCTTATATATTAAACCCTATACCATTTACCATAAACCCTAAACCTTAAGCCCTAAACCCCAAAACAATTAAATTATTGACCCTTTAACCCTGAACCAATCAATTTAGCCCCAATTAACATCCTTTATAGTAAGAATTAGGTTCAGGGATCAACTTAGTAAAAATTACATCATTGATTATTGCAATTGACTTAATTATCTCAATTTTTGATGATGTGGGGACTCATATATAAATATGCTTAAGGAGCTCAAAATTTCCCCAATTACCTTCATGATTATACCTTATATACCCTAAAACCCATACCTTAATCCATAAAGTTCCTAATCCCTAAACTCTAAAACATAAATATAAAGTATTTAAACCCTAAACCAATAATTTTAGCCCAAATTAACATCATTTAGACTAATAATTAAGTTCATAGGGCTTTGTTTGGCCTAAATCACATGAATTATTACCCCATTTGACTAATTCCCTCAATCTACATGATGACATGGGGTATAATGACAACCTAAAAACACATTCTATAGTCACAAATAGGTATAATAAATTTAAATTATCCTCAATTATCTTTGCTACTAGACCTTGTGTACCTTAAACCCTAAACCTTATAGGTCTTAAACCATAAACCCTATATCCTATATTTTAAACTATAAACTAATTGGTTTAACAGTAATTAACAACATTTAGAGTAATAATTATGTATATACATTACTTAATTTGGCTTGAATCAAATTACTCATTATCCAAATTAACTAATTGGCTCAATCTATGATGATGTGGGGGATAATTGAGCCCAAAAACACATTGGACCCTATGTAAACCCTAAACCATATATACATTGAACCCTAAGAACTAAACCATAAACCCTAAACACTATACCCTAAATTGTAACATAAACTTTCCCTATTTACCAATTGATTTAGCCCCAATTAACATCCTTTGTAGTAAGAATTAGGTTCACATGGCATAAAGTGATTAAACCTTATATACACCCTTAAACCTAAATCATTTGCCCTAATCTCTAGTCAATAAGTTTCCTAAAACATAAATTTTAATCACTATGCCCTAATTCCCTAATTCTTAAACCCTACACACTAATTCCCTAATCCTTAATTAGGGTTAAAATGAGTGACATGAACCAATTCTAAATCATATATGATGTAATATGAAGTGAAATTAACCCTAATGTCATGTCATATATAATAAACCATTTGAATAGTTTATTGATTTAATTGAGGAAGAATTTAAGGCCAATTTGAATCCTTTCAAGATCAAGACATGATTTGGAGGAAAATTATGTTATATTCTATCATTAATTGATCTAATTAGTCAATTTGTGTAGTTAGGGCTTGATTTGGGAAAAATTGAGCCCCTAAACCAAATTTATGGATTAATCAATTGTATAATGGATGCAATATGTATGGATCAATAGAGATCAACCTCAAAAAATATATTATGTGGTGGTTTATGTGAGAGATAATAGAACTTAAAGGTAAGGCTAACTCCCTATAGTAGGAAAACTCAAGAATGAGTCAAATCTTTTCAACCAAGGAAGAGGATCAAAAAATTTAGAGTTTATCATTCAAGGTGGAGATATTAGAACAATAGAATGATAAAATTTGTAATAACATAAGTTTTTTAATGAATTTTATCAAAATTATTATGTATGAGGGCATACAAAACATTGAAAACTTGCAAGCTCATCTTAGTGATATTTTTGAGCCCAGTGTCAATGGCAAAGGGAAGGGCAAGAAGGGGTAGAGCAGTGGATCTTAGTATGGAATGGACCAATATAAATTATTACTACAAATTGATACAAACCTTAAAAATATTAAATATTGTTAGGAGGATGTTTCTAGTAGTTTATATTTAGACTAATTTCTTTGGTTGTTCTTTGTTGGTTTTAGGGATATTCTTTAGTTATCTCTGGGCATGTTCTTTAGCTATCTCTAGGCCCTTTTAGTCGTGTTTCTTGTTTGGTAATTTTTATACCATGGTTCATTTTTTTTTAACTTATGCTAAGGTCTAGGACCCTAGTTCAAAAAAATCCCCCCTTTAACTTGAATTAAAAAACATGTATGACTCAACTAACCCTAATTTTATTATAATTACAAACATTATGGAAATTATCACAAATAGGTGAACAAACATCTCAAATTTTCTTTAATTTCCTTAGTGATTCAACCCTATATCTTATACCTTAAACCTTAAACCCTATACCATTTACCTTAAACCCTAAACCATAAGCTCTAAACCCCAAAACATTTAAATTATTGACCCTTTAACCATAAACCAATCAATTTATCCCTAATTAACATCTTTTATAGTAAGAATTAGGTTCATAGGGATCAACTTGGTCAAAATCACATCACTCATTACTTTAATTGACTTAATTGGCTGAATCTATGATGATGTGGGGGATAATTAAGCCCAAAATCACATTCTTTACTCATAAATCTAGGCTTAAGGAGCTCAAATTTTTACCAATTACCTTCATTATTGTACCTTATATACCATAAACCCTAATCCCTAAACTCTAAACCATAAATATAAACTCTATAGACCCTAAACCGATCATTTTAGCCCAAATTAACATCATTTTGACTAAGAATTAATCTCATAGGGCACAATTTGACCTAAATCACATCACTGATTACCCCATTTGACTCATTCACTCAATCTGCATGATGACATGGCATATAATGACAACCCAAAAATACATTATATAGTCACATATAGGTCTACATGATTCAAATTATCCTCAATTATCTTTGTGATTGATCATGTGTACCCTAAACCCTAAACCTTAATGCTTTTAAAAATAAGTTGAATACTTAATATAAATAGAAAAACATTAATAAAAGTAATTGAAGGATATGAAATACTTAATGAACCTAATACCAAAAATATTTAGGCATTCTTTGGTAAACTTACATAAAAGGATAAGGCTATATTTGATGCTCTCAAAGAGTTACTTGCTCAATTTTGGAAATACATCACAAGAGTTTCATCCAAAGCAAGAGATGTAGTGAAAAGAAGAGTTGGTTATCATAATCATGAACCACATATTAAATATTTATTAGATATTAATTAAACATAATTGAACTCTATATTTTTGCAACAAGATCCATAATTTCTATTTTTCAAATATGTTTTGAGATGGCCAAACCTTTTTCTATAAAAAGAAATCACACACACCACTTGTTGTAGGAATCATGTTGAATTTTCAATGCACTATAATGTTTTTTGCCAAATTCATTGTAATTTTCATGCTTAAAAAATTTATTAGGAGTGTGGCATTGAATTTATACCAAAATTAGGCAAGGAATTTATTCTAACCATTTTTTTCAAAAGATCAAATGGAATTTTTTTATAACAAATCATGTTTAGATGAAAATTCTAGCATTTGTGGTGGATTTCCAAAATAAAAAAATTATATCCATGAGGAGATAACAAGTGAAATTTGACATGAATTATTAGGTTTAAATAGATATAAATAATTAACTTATCTATCAAAGTTGATGCTAAGATCTTTAGATCAGGGGAATGCACATGTTTGTGATAGGCACAAGTCAAGCATATACACAACATAATAGCTACAAAAAAAATAACAAATACAATAATATTGCATAAATAAGGTAAGAGTAAAACTAATACTAAAAAGAATAATATCTCACCAAGATATATGTACATATAGGAGTTCATTAGTAACTCCTCCCAAGATAAGTGCTCAGAGAGATAATAATAAAAGAGTAAATCCCATACCTAAAATAGTCAATCGAGGGAGTTACTTCTTATTTATCCAATCAAAATGTAACTCCAAGTAAACCTAAGCAACCTTATCCATGAAAGTGAGAAAATTACAAATAAGGGTAAAAATCCCATAATAAATAAATATGGAAAAAAATAAAACCCCTACTCTAACACCTCTCATAAGCACAACTTAAGAGGGTAGTGTAAAAAAAATAAATGGGTCCTGATAATTAGGCCTGATCAGGTACCCAATATAAAATAATCTCTCATAAAGTAGAAAAAGGGAGAAACCCCATATTAAAAACTCCCCCCCCCAAAAAAAAAAAGAGAGACAAAGAAAATAAGAGGCTAAAAGCCCCCCACCTCGAAGATGATGCTGTTGTTGATGTAGACCACACCCAAAGAAGAGGTCATAGACAAATAAATTTTCTCTTAGTAAATGGTTTGGTAAATATATATACAACCTACTTTGAATACTATAAAAATATCAAGTCAATGACCTGACCATGAATAAGCTTCTAAATAAAATGCATGTGAATCTCAATGTGTTTGGTCTATTAGTACTAAACTAGATTCTTGCATATCTGTATGTTATTTTGATTGTCATAATAGATGATGGTTGATTGATTGAAAAGAATGTCAAACTCAAATATAATCCCCTGAATCCAAATAGACTTAATAGTTATGTTAATATCTTCTATTTACTATGCCTATATGGATGTTATATCAATAGCATTTTTATTCTTGATAGACCAATTAATGAGATGAGAACCCAAAGAAAATTTATAACCTGAAGTGAAATTCTGATTCTAATATTACCAGCCCAATTTAAATATATAAAACCAACCAAGTCAACATTTATGCCAAATCTATATTGAATCACAAATATATAAGAGCCTTGAATATAGTGTAAGATCCTCTTAGTTATTTTTTAGTATAACTCATGGGGCTCCAATATGAATATAAAGAAAAGTTCCACATATGAAATATCGAGCCTAATATGAGTCAGATAAATGAGGATACCAATAAGCTATCGATATCAAGTGGCATCAATGAAAGGTGTATAATATTAAGCCTCAATTTGGACTCCTAATATAAATGGAGTTGAAGATGGATTATAATTAGCCATGTGAAATTGATCCAAAAGATCAAGAGCATACTTGGGTTTTGCAAGTGAAAACCTTGAATCAGACTATGAAATATCGATGTCGAGGAAGTAATAAAAAAGACCCAAGTCTATCATGTCAAATCTATCATGTAGATATATCTTCACTTTTGAAATAGATGATGAGGAACTCCTAGTGATAAAAATATCATCAACATAAAGGACTAGTATCAATAAATAATCATGAATTTTTTCTTGATGATGAATCATAGATCATGATTATAAATGCATCAAGCAAAAATAAATCACATAATTTTACCCAAAAATAAGCACTACTCACTCTAATGGACTGTAGAAACACCAAGAATCTTGTTAATAAACATCCTACCACAAAAATTATACATTGGGATCTGAATGACACCTAGTGAAACCTGAAGTAAGGAAGAAGGAATCCATCTGAGCATACCAATCTTGAAGGGCCTATTTGAGGAAACGATGGATTTATTAAGTCTATAAACTAAGGATGAATCCTAAACAAACCCATTTGAATGATCCATATAAATTTTCTCTTAAAGGTCTCTATGAAGAAAGGCACTCTTCACATCTATATGGTATACATCCTAACCATGTGTTGTAGTTATAGCTAGTGTGAGTCAAATTGAAGTCATCTATGTAATAAGTGCAAAGGTGTCTGAGTAATAAATGTTGACCATCTATGAAAAACCTTTGGTGACCAATCATACCTTATACTTATTTATCGACCCATCTGTTACAAACTTGGTCCAATATATCCACCTACATTGAACCATCTTCCTTCTCTTATGAAGTGAAGTCAAATCCCAAGTGTGATTTTTTATCAAGGAAGAATATTTTTCCTACATAAAATTATCCCATGTAGGTATGCCTAAAGCCTCTTATAATGTCTATGGATAAAAAATTAAAGAAAATAAAACATGTGGACCACTCTAATAATCTACCCAAGTACGTCTATCATCTTTTAGATCTTCTACCCAAGTGATTACACTCTAAAGTGTCTGTTTGGACCAAAGGGCCACAAATTTGGGTGAGTCAAGTGCTAACTCCCCATCCTCTAAAACATGAATAGATGTGGATTTATAAGACTCCCCATCACTACCCTCATTATCATAATTGGTAGAAGAAGAAGACCCTAACTCAGGAACCTAGTCTGGATGATCTAAGTCAAAACAAGAATAATCAAGTTTATGTGAATATAATGAAAGAGAATAAGTGTCAAGTGTTGAGTCTTTGGGACTCTCCTAAAAGTGAACACTTTTTTCTATGAATAACTCATGTGTGGTTGGATGTAGAAGGTGGTATCCCTTAAAACCATCTGGATAACATATAAATATGCAAGGCTTGGATTGAGGTTATATAGCTTTGTATATCTTCTTTGGTATGTGTGCCATAACTTGAGATCCAAAAACCCTAAGATGCTCAACATCAGGTCTCCTTCCATGCCAAGCTTCAAAGGGTGTTATGCTTTTCAAATATTTTTGAGGAACCCTATTTTGAAAATAACAAGCATAATTAATGGCTTAGGCCTAATACTGAGGTGCTAAGGACTTAGAGTGAATCATAAAACTAGCCATTTCTTTCAAGGACTTATTCTTGCATTATTCAACTTCATTCTATGAAGGACTATAAGTAACTATCTATTACAAATCAATCCCCTCTATGGTGAAAAATTTCTCAAATATATTGCTAACATATTCACCTCCATTGTCAGTTGTAAAACTGTTAATAGAATTCTCATATTGTTTCTCAACAAGTGCCTTTAAGTATTGAAAATATTCAAAAACTTTATAATTATGATTAATAAAATAAACCCATGTATATCTCAAAAAATCATCAATAAAAGTGATAATTTAATTATCCCTTGTAAAAGATAGACTGGAAAAAGGCCTAAATACATCACTATGTACTAACTCTAATGCTTGTGAATTCCTCCAAGCTTTGACTGTCAATTTTTTCTTCAAGATGCTTTCCAAGAGAGCACCCTCATAAAGTCCCTTAGATAATTGGACTTGATACAAGTCTATGACCATGTCATTTTAACTAAGTTTGTCAAGGTTGCAGTAGTTAAGGTGGCTAAACTGTTCATGCCATAGTTTTCTAACTTTATCTAAATGAGTCAACAATTCTATCAAAGAAGACTCAGGTGTAAAATATGAGGTGTATAACCTAGCTTTGTGATCTTCCCTAACCACTACCACTGTAGTATCACTATGTAACTCCCTGATCATAAGTGAATCTGGTAAAAACTCAACCCTCATGCCTGTGTTGACATGAGTGTTTTGATACACTAATAAGAGTTTGGTTGAAAAAGAAGGGACACTTAGAACATTATTGAATGTTCTTCCTTCCATTTTAACATACCCTCTCCCTACAACTAGTAAGAAAGTGGCATCACCCAAACTGATAGAAGACATCTTATAAGTCTATAAGGAATAAAACTCAACTAGTGAATATCCCATGTGATGAAAAGCCCCTGAGTTAATGACCCATGAAGATTTTTAATCTACAATTGCTACAAGATCCTTGCCCTATTCTTTCTCTTTCCCCTTGTCCTTTTCCTTAGTAAAATCTTAGGTAGATGAATTCTACTTGATGGACTTAGGAAGACCTATGTTTTTCTTCTCTAGGAGATGAGTTAGGTGATCTATTTTTTTTCATGCACTTTCTTTCATCATGTCCATTTTTCTTACAATAGGCACACTTAACCTTCTCTTTCTTAAGTTGGCCATTGGAATAAGAGGCTTTAGTGTTGGTTTTGGTAGAGTTTGATTCTTTTTTCTTCTCTTGATCCTTATTATTCTTCTTCTTCTCTTTATTTAAAGTCTTTGCTTTTCCATTCCCAAAAATTAGGGCTTGATGTTTTGTGGACTTCAATGTGCCCATCTAAATTAACTTGTTGTGTTCCCTAGTTAATGTTTCAATGAAAGCATCTAAAGAGGGCATTTGCCATGCAATTCCTAAAGCATTTTTAGTGACATGAAAATTGGATACAAAGACTAAATAGTTAGGACATAGTTTAGATAGTATATAAAGAACAAGTTAGTCATATTATTTCTTTATCCCACATTCTTTCAACTGTAAAATCAAGGGCTTAAACTTAGTGAAGAAATATTAAAGAATGTAAAATTTATAAAGACTTTAGCTAATGAGTTCATTCTCAATCTCATGACCTTTTATCACATCGAGTTCCCTAAATAGTTTACCCATAATGGTCCATACATCTTGAGGTGATTTGGTAGGCTATAAGTGAAATAAAAGATATAGTGCTATAGAAAGATATAATAGCCCATAGGCTTCATCACTACGATTATATCACTTAACTATCTTTGCATCTATGTTAGGTTTAGTTTCATCACCCATAGTTATCCTATACAAACCCTTACTCCTTATAATTATTTTCATCTGGATTTTTCATTTGTGATAGTTAAAGGGAGTTAGTGGGTTGATTGAATTTGAATCTATTAGTATAGAAATGAGATGCAGTAGTATTCCAAGTTGAAGTTATTACAAAAATGAAAGTGCAAATGAAAATTAAAGAGAGACAAAAAAAGGCACAATACACCTCCCTAAACTATGAAATGGTGAACCTCCAATAAATGTTACAAATACATGGTCAAAAGATGTCAGACTCAGTCGATAGTATGTCTAAGGAAGCAAGTACAATATGAGAAAGTAAAAAAAATTGTAACACATTCTTTTTAAATATTGCCCAAAATATATTAGTTTTAAAAAATAATAAAAAATGTCCACTAACAATTCTAAACTTGACCAATATTCTTATGCATTACTTGTGAATTAAAATGAAAGAAGCCTATTTGCCCTTGTTTTAAATCAAGCTATTAAAAACATTAACATGCTAAAACTTTTAGGGAAAAAATTAATATAATTGGAATGTTTTAGAAGAAACTTTCAATCCTTTGAAATAGTAAGAGTCTTTTGTGATGTTTATTGACTAACTCACATGTGAATTGCATGCATCGGTCATGGCTGAAGGCCAAGCCAAGGGGTTTCATGGGGGTGGTTTGTAGCCCTCTACTATAACCAAAGGTTATTTTTAGTGAGACCATTAGGCTGAGCCAACTGATTTTGGAATAGAAGATACATATACTAGTAGTTTTAAGTGGTCAACAATGAGATTAGTCTCAATAGGTGAAAATTTTGTTGCTATGATCTATTTGGAAGAAATAAAAAACTAGGGTCAAACACATAGAATGAACTGAGGCTGAACACAAGTTGATACAAAATAGAGGAGACCAGACTCAAGGCTGTATGAAAGCACATAAATTTTTTGTAGAAAAAATACACTAAGACACATTAAACATGTAGTCAAAAATAAACCATAGAAACTATGTTAATGGCTGTCAATGAACCAGTTATGAAAAAATATGACACCACCAAATATGAAAAAAACTCCCACAAATAGATTGTGAAAACTAGCTTTTATTTATAAATAGAAAATCTAAAGATTTCAAATAAAACTAACAATAATAAAAAACCAAACAATCAAATACCAGAGTGGATCTGATACCATATCAGGGTAGACCCCAAGATCTTTGGATCAAATGAATACATAGGTTTATGACAAGGATAATTCAACCATGTACACAACACAATAGTTGTAATAAAATGAAATCACAAATATGAGAATATTGCATAAATAAAATAAGATCAAAACCAATCTTTCATAGAATAATATCTCACCAAGAGAGATGTACATATAGGAATGCATAAGTAACTCTTCCTAAGATAGGCGGTTAGAGAGCTAATAATAGAAGAGTAGCTCCCACACCTAAAATAACTGCTTAAGAGAGTTGCTTCCTATTTATTCAGCCAAAATGTAACTCCCAGTACACCTACTCAAGCTTATCCATGAAAGTAGGAAAAATCCAAATAAGGGGAAAATGACCATAATAAATAAATATGAGAAAAAAAATCCTACTCTAACATTATTAAGTAAAAGATGGCAAAGAATCTAAAAGGTCTGAGCTTATTATAAAAAATATACCTATTTTTGAATTTTTTTTCAAATTTAGGGATAAAAATGTTTATGAATATGCAAGGCACACATATAAGACTAGATGGTTAGATGAACATTTCAATATAAATAAGGATAAATTCTAACATGGTTCTTTTGTTTTAGTAGTTGAATTTGCTGAAAATTACACATTCAAACCCCAAATAGAAGTTCAATCATAGTATTACAACTAATCACAAGTTATCATATGTGTGTATATAACATTCATGCATGCACCTAATAATACAAAGCAACTATGGACAATATTAAGGGAGTACCATTTCTATATCAGTGATGACCGGTTACATTGTTTAGAGTATGTGCAAAGTTGTTTTCAGAAGTTAGTCAGAGGAACATTACTTTAAATAAAAATTACATTTGGTCAGACAATTACAAATCACAATTTAAAAATGCACAGATGTTTTATTGGTTAAATAAGATGCATATTACCACTAGTGTAGAACACATTTAGAGTTTCACCAAGGCTAGACATGGAAAAGGGTAGCATGACAGTGTCAAAGCATGTGTAAAAAGATCTATTGAAAGGGAGGAGTTGAAATTTGAAGAGGGTGTTGATTTGACAGATGAAAAAACCATGGTTAAATGGTGTAATGTGAACATGTGTCAAGGTGTTCAACCAAATTATACTATTCATAGACATTTATAATTAATTTAAGAACTCTTCACAAATTATGAGGATTTTATGACTCTAATAGGTTCAAGTGAGATCTACTCATTTCATATCTCAAATACAAGTTCTTGGACTATTCATATGAGACACTTGGCATGTTTTTGTTCTACATGCATAGACTCTATTTGGAATGAGTGTGAGTCATAAGAGTGGGTGGATGATTAGAGATCCAAAAATCTAATTCTAATCATCACATAATATGTTTCAACATCATTATAACTTATAGATATGCCATTATCAGATGACTTTGATTATGTATTTGATCTAGTGAAACCAGGTAGAATATTTTTCATTGTGTACAATTTATTCTCATTATATATCTTCATAATGTCACTAAAAAGGTTTTTTTATGATATAGGGCATGTTTTTGTAGTTATTTCAGATGAAGAAAATGAAAAGGGCAAAAATTATGACTTGTGTTGGTGTGTAGAGAGAAAAAAAATTGAATTCCCTAGTTATATATGAAAAAACATTGACTATCCCACTAGGTCATTGGTAGTCACTAGAACTTGGTTTTGATGATATCTTATTAAAATTTTAGATCAATGGTTGTTTTCAGAGTTTGAAATGCATAGGAATATATTACACAATTCAAATTTGATTCTTTCAATGAATATTCAATTATAAAAATATTATGGAAGGCCATTAAATATAAAACTATGGAAAGTTAGGGAGTCAGATTACGAAGATATTCTTGATACTATCAAGCATAGAGTAGATCCTAGTGGTTTATTAGATTGAAATATATAGGTATTTTGATTTTTCCAATATATATATAATAAATTTTATGAAATATTTTTTTCTTTTCTGGGTAGTACATATGAATTTATTTTTTTAATTACTTACTAAGAATTTTTTTTAGGTTAGTGGTGCCAGATAAGCTTCTACCTTCATGTGATTGGCACTGCCAGTAAGCAATTTCATATTCTTAAATATAAAAGAATATTTCTAAAAGTACTTATCATTTTTCCATAAAATGAGATTACCTTGAATGAAGGTTAGCAGACAAGGATCATCATGGCTACTTGAAGTGTTTGATATGGTCAAATGCCTTCATGAATTAACCTATATTTAGGAATGGTGGTCTCCTTGATTCTATTTTGATCTTAACTCACCATGTCCTTGCCTTCAATGCTTCACTTATTCTTCAACTAACTCATTTTCAACTCCCATGAAGTAGTTCCATTATTATAGGGTAGTTTGAAAGACCTTAAATGCTTCTTTGACTCTATCAAATGACTATTTTCTTGATCAAGGCATATGGGTATCATGTTTGACATTATTTAAATACTATTTATTAGGAGATAATGGTATAACTATCTCTCCATTTAACGTTTATTCCTTCTTACTTGCATGTAATTGATTATCAACTCTCAAGTTGCCACTCTCTCATTGCGTTCACTAGCATATTGATGATATTGCATGATTTTCAATGTAGGATACCCACTTATGTCCATCCATCCACCTTAAGCATGTAAATTAAGTTTATGAATCTTTTTATTTCTTATTACATCTCTAAATTTGATTAAAAACCTCAAAATAAATACCTCTTTCTTTAGAGAGGCTAACTAGCTCCTCTTGATTCTTGACTACAATAATCCACCTCATTAGTGTAACCAAGGTGAATAGTGTATAGATAAAGTTTATCTTTATTATTTACCTTTAAATGGTTGGCACTATCAATAAATAATTCCATATTCTTCAAGCTAAGAGAAGCTAACTTTTTAAGTACTTAGTGTTTCTACACTCTTGAAAAGTAGTGAAAATGCACTTCTAGGTGGATTTAAATGTTGTCGCAGTGTGATCATATGTAATTTTACTATACAAATATTATTTAAGTGATAAATTATCAAGTGGAGCTTAGAGGTAAAAATGGTAATTGGAGCTCAAGAAGCTACCTATTCAATGCTAAAAATTTACATTTTAGGACCTGTCACTACAGCTTGTCCAATGAATTATTCTCAAAGGTTATACCTAAGTGTTGTGAGGTGATATTAGAGGGATTAAAGGGGTAGTGGAGAAATATTAAAAATTCATATAAATAAATTTTAGGTTTTATTTTATGTGTGTTTGAACTTAGGCAAAAAACTACATTTTTCTTGTATCAGGGAGGGTGTTCTTAAGGTCAAAATGGGTGGTGGGTTTTCGATCGAGCCTAATGAGAGGATAAAAATCTAGTCCTAGATATTATCCACCCCTTTATGTGTTGTCAATTATATTTTTTGGTCAAGAAGCATCAGAATGAGAGTTATGTAGCCACAATTTAAACTTTGACAACATTTGTTATTAGTGTTTCCATACTCTTGAACAATAGTGAAAATGCACTTTCAAATGGATTTGAACATCATAGAAGTGTGATCATATTTAATGTGCCTATACAGATGTGATCAAAGTGAATATTATCAAGTGTAGGTCTTAGAGGTAGAAATGGCAATTGGAGCTTAAGAAGTTACATATTCAATGCTAAAAAGTTACATTTTAGGACCCATCATTGCAACTTATCCAATAGATTTTTCTCAAAGGTTACACCTAAGTGATTTGGGGTGAGATTAGAGGGATTAAATAAGAATGGGAGGGATCTAAAATTTCATATAAATGACTTACAAGTTTTTTTTTATGCATGTTTGAACTTAGGCTAAAAAATTGCATTTTTATTGTATTGAGAAGGGCATTCTTGAGGCCAAAATGGGTAGTGGGTTTATCGATCGGGCCTAATGAAAGGCCAAAAATCAGGTCATGGACATTATCTTCCCCAAAAAAAATTTCAAGTTTCATTTTTTATTCAATAATAATTATAATGAGAGTTCTATAACCATAACTTAAACTTTGATAATATTTGTTATCACCATTTTCACGCTCCTAAACAGTAGTGAAAATGCATTTCTGGGTGGATTTGAAAATCATGGTGGTGTGATCATGTGCAATTTTCCAATATATATATGATAAAATTGATATATTCTCAAGTGGAGGTATTAGAGGTAGAAATGGCAATTGGAGCTCAAGAAGTTACCTATTTAATGCCAAAAAGTTGCATTTTAGGACCCAATACTACAACTTTTCCAATAGATTATTCTCAAAGGTTAAACCTAAGTGATCTAAGTTTAAATTAGAGGGATTAAATATGAAAGGGAAGGATCTTATTATTCATAGAAATTACTTATAAGTCTTATTTTATGCATGTTTAAATTTAGGCTTAAAATTTACATTTTTATTGTATTGGGAAGGGCATTCATGAGGTTGGAATGGCTGGTAGAATTATCGATAGGGCCTAGTGGGAGGCCAAAAACCTAGTCATGAACATTATTTTCCTTTAAATATGTGTTGTAAATGATAGTTTTTGATCAAGAAACATTAGAATGAGATTTTTGCAACCATAACTTAAATTTTGATAACATTTGTTATTAGTGTTTCTACACTCCTAAATGGTAGTGAAAATGCACTTCCATGTGGATTTGAACATCATGGAGACATTATAAAATGTAATTTTCCTATCCATATGTGATCAAAGTGATATATTCTAAATTTGAGGTCTCAAAGGTAGAAATGGCAGTTAGAGCTCAAGAAGTTGCCTATTCAATGTCAAAAATTTATATTTTTGGACCCATCATTGCAACTTATCCAATTAATTTTTATCAAAAGTTCTAACTAATTTATTTAGGGTGAAATTAAAGGGATTAAATAGGTAGAGTAAGGAATAATAGTTCACATAAATGATTTACAATTTTTATTTTATGCATGTTTGAACTTAGGCTAAAATTTATATTTTATTATATTAGGAAGGGTGTTCTTAAGGTAGGAATGGGTGGTTAGCTTGTCGATCGATAATAATGGGAGGCCAAGAACCTTGTTATAGATGTTACTAAGCCCATAGATGTGTTGGTAGTGCTAGTTTTTGGTCAAGATGAGGTATTTGCATATTGACAATTTACTTGGAACTAATATTTTCTGCTTGAACTTATTGTTAATCTTTGTATGGTTAAATGGAAATTAATTTTTTATTATCACCTCTTGCAACACTATATCCCCCTTTTCTCAACCACTTTTGCATGAAATTTTATTTTAAGTGTTTAAGGTGATTTAGAGGATAGAATATATTTGTGATATTATCAAAGATCAGTTGTAGGAGGCTTAACACCCTTAAGGGATAGTCCTAGAAAGCAATAAAACTATTAATTGGAATTGACTTGGGTCTAAAGACCTCAATGGGGAGTTGGAGTATGTCAGGAGTGAGGTGTTGAAGGTGCTAAAGAAGTGAGATTTTGAAGGGTTGAAAATTAGTCTCAAGAATGTGTATTATGCCTATTAGACCAACTATCCCTTGAATGGAAAATGTGAAATAAAGTGTAAAGGAGTGTGGAGGAATTTAAAATTAGATTGAGTGGGTTTAATGAAGGTTGGATATGTGGATATAAGAGCTAGAGGAAGTGTTATTGAAAGTATTAAAGAATAAGAAGGCATCTAAGCATAGCCAAGACTAGGGAACATATAGTGAGAGAGTGTGAGGAGTGACTAAAAAAATGGGTATAGTAAAGGTGATTCAAGAGCATCACCAAATACATGTAGAATATATGTTTACAATATTCTTAGGTAATTATTAAGACCTATAAACTAGGTTAGTTTAGTAAGTTTAATTTGAACGAGTAAGAGAGAATCTAAGCAAGTTTAGTAAATTACCAATCTTGGTTTAAAGTACAAAAATGTGATAATACTCACTCCTAATGAGTAGGAACCATATAATACCAACCAAAAATATTAAAAGGACAAAAAATATCATTTTTGAAGAGGTTAGAGAATATGTTGTAGGTCTGTCTCAATGGAGGAGGATTGTGTAAATGTTTTCTTCTTGAACATAATAAACATTTGTGATTCTTATTTCATGTTTTCCATTGTATTATCAATTTATAATATGATTATAATCCTTTCATATTGATTGCAAGCTTAAATCTCAGTTATATTTTGTGAAACCTTCAAGAATTCTATATTTTTACTATTACTATCATTTTTAGAGGCTTATTTACATGTGTAAAGTATTATATGAACTCAATTTGAGTATTGTAATATTTTAATAGGTTTTTTAATACCTATATACGTGTGTTATATCATAAAAAATCCCAATGAGCTCTATGAACTATCAATAATTAGCTCTCGGCCTATAGAAATTTTGAGTAAATCCAAAGTAAGGGTTTCATCAGTAAAACACCTCTAAAACTCAAATTATTGAACAATAAGGTCTAAAATTTTGGAATAAATTGGGTAATGGATATTGTAAATTAGTACAAGTATCATTATTTTGATAATATATTTTAAATTGTAGGTACAAAGGACTATTTTATTGTACAATAATAGAAGACCATTTTTGAGAAAGTTGTGCATAAAATAAGATAAGTTTTTGGTTAATTTGAGTTCTAAAAAACTTGGGTAAGGGTTGGAACATGATATAGTCTATAAAATACTACTAAAAATATAATTTTAAAGAGATATAAACTCCATTTTGAGAAATTGACCTATTGGAGCAACAACTAGGTCTAGAGACCTAGAAACTTAAAAAGATAGAATTTGAGAATGAAAGCTCAATCTCTTAGAGACCTATAGTTGGTTGATTTATTGTAAGTTTTGAAACCCACATAAATCCTTAAGTTTTCCTAAGACCTATCTAAGGTGTCTTAAATAATAATTATTCAAAGTAAGGAAAGCAGATCTAAGAGATTAGTGACTAGTTAAGAGCAAACATAATGAGTAATTAACTAGCTTAAAAGAAGATTATTTGAGAGTGGATTTTGAATCAAGTTGAGCATAAGAGTAGATAAGTGAGGTTATAATTATATATTATATTAGATCATATGAATAAAAATTTCATATCCTTATTAAAACATTGAAGAGTAAATTATGTATTTGGTGGTATTAAGGATGATAAAGGGTTTTGGCCAAAGATATTATCTCATGAGTGAATATTTTGTTTCAAGTTAGTAATGTTTCCATTTATAAAACTAAAGAGATTATAGTCAAGGTCAGGCAGACTTTCATCTCTGCATTATATAAGTATGAACATGATTGCATATGGGCCTTAAGTGAAAACAAATTGCACGCTAATGATCAATTGAAAATTTATCAATGGGTGATGACAAATACAAAATAGATAAGAGTTTCATTAGTTATTTTCACTACACACAATCAAATAAAAACTTTAATTTAAAAAATATGGAATATTAGAGAAAAGAATAATTTTTTAATCCTCATTTATGTACAACATTAAATATGAGATCTGATATATAATAGTTTATAAGATTAAAATAACACTATATGATAATATTTTAAATTAAAATTGAATATAAATTAGTTAGATTAACATAATCTAGATGAAAACTTGAAAAAAATCATATAGGCACATGTACAATGTCAATAACATACATATATTACCATGATAGGCATACGCAAAATTATGACATCTACCAACATAGTATGTAATGTCAAGTGAATTTCATATACATATATACAATGCCAAAAATGCGTACATTGACATATAGGCATACAAAAAATCACCTCTCATGTAGGACATCTTAATCATAAAATAACCTCCCTCTCTTTGTCTTCCTTGAAGAAGACTCTCCCTAGGATGCCCTGTTGGTAGATGGAGATCTCTTTAATGCCTTGGATTGTTCCAAGGTTTGATTATGGGTCCTAGGTTCATAGATCACTTGCAGCTAAACCTATTCAAATACAAGTATTATTGAAAAATTAACATGAAATACATTTAACCACTTATTAAGAAATTAATTTTAAACTAGAATAAAAAATTATTTAAACATGCACTTACTGCAAGATCGTAGTTAGGATCAATCTTTTTTTAACGTTCCAACAAGTCAATGATAGGCTCAACTATTCGAATAGGTGTCTAAAATAGGGATGAAACATGAGAAATTTACCTATTAATCATTTGAATAAGACTATCAGATGTCATGGGATAACCCTACATACACATTACATTCACATAATTTATATTTACCACAATTATGTAGTAAAATTATTAAAACAAGTCTATTTTAACAATTTAAAATTACAAGTTAAGATATACCTTTGTTAATGCCTATGTAGATGGCATTGTAGCAGTAATACCTATGTTTTTATTTGCTCAAAATGATGGAGAAATGTCTACTTGAGTCATCAAATGAATGTAAACAAGGTATCACTTACTTTTCTATAAAGTATCAAAGATATATATGGCAAGTTTTTCTCCTTTATTAAACCAAGAGTATATTTAATAGAAGTGTATTTGAATTTTGAGATCATTGATAGATAAATTTAACTTAAACTTAGAAGGAAAATATATATAGATTAAATATAAATAGATCATAGTATTAACTCAAAATTTTACATCTATATAAGTAACATGTGTCATCCTAACAAAGATAAATGCAGTAGTGAATGGGCCAATAACCGGATCTAAAAATGTAAACAATGGCTTCTTTAAATCAAATGTTGACTATGATGATGAAGACACCGTTACCTCCTAGGACATATAGAATGACATATATATTATATAATTTATATGTAAATTAATTTTTAGCTAAATCAAATTTATAATTATAACTTAAATTTAACATGAAATGTATATAAAATATACTTGCATCTATGTAGTGGCTGATATTTGTACACCAAATATACATGACAAAAAATCATCACTCATAATTATATTATATTATCCCTCTAAACCACCAATGTCATAATCATCAGAAGGATAGTTCATATAATTCCACAAGATCTAGAAGGGTAGGGTCAAGTATGCATATTAGGTGGCATATCTCTAGCATCCATATGTGATAATCTACTCATATGTTGAATGAGTGTATTAGTGAATGAACTAAGTACATGCAGAGTGTTAATCTCCATGACCTACTGAATTATAGATGATATTTTAGGATCAATTAGCTTTTTAATATGGATCTTTTTACACTAATTATGCACATGACATGCACCTAGTAGATCTTGTGCAGAGCCTTTCCCTCGACCTTGAAACTCACTAAAATTAAAATAGTTCAAAATTTTATAGAGGACAAAGTCACAATAGAGTTTCCTCAAAAAATATAATGGGACCTCTTGGTTATTACATGATGGATAATCAAACACCATCCATCCTCAGTCTTATAAATTGGTTGTCATTAAATTATGTTGGCAATGATGGATTGGAAAATGTTTAGTAGTTACTAAAAATGGTAAATTAGTGTTTGGGTCAATGAACAAGGCACAAATAGAGGATTTTTATATGTATTTATTCTTTACCTCACATCTTGATAATTTTTTAGCATAATAATCCCTAAAACTATCCTGATATGAATTCCATCTATCAATTTGACTCGTTATAGATTCAATTTGACCTAATAATGTCTCTAGGGAATTTGCTAGATAGGTTTGGTGGGTGTTGGTGGAAGTGTGATCCCTGATTCTCCCACTTAATTCTTAAATTTCAATTTTATTCTCTATAATGTGGTCAAGTAGACTCTCTTGACTACTTGGGGGATTTTGTGGAACTATAGGAGGGTTAGGTGGAGGGTTAGGAGGAGGGATAGGTAGAGGAACAAGAGGGTTAGGTGGAGGGTTAAGATGATGAGCAAGAGGGTTAGGAGGATTAGGCTAAGGAAAAAGAGGGTTAGGTAGAGGAATAAGAGGGTTAGGTAGAGTAACATGAGGGTTAGTAAGATAGGCTATTAAAAATAAATAAATTACCAATTAAATAATGAATAGATTTTTAGCACTTATTTCTTCTACATGGCAGCATCATCAATTAGTAGCTTTTTGGGATGAATTGGGGCAAGGTTTTCCCTCACTAGGGAAAAACACAATTGTAGAGTGGAGGAGAGTGATGTAAAATATAACGTGAATGTAAAATGAGGAATTTTTTTGTTCAATTTTGATTTTTATTTTTTAGGTGACATAGGGATCACAATCACATTATTAACACAATCACATTATGGCTAGGTAATTACCAATCCATAATTTAAATAACGTGATTGTGTTATTTAAATAATATGCTTGCATTACTAAATAATGTTATTGCATTATGGGAAGTGTCCATGGAATTATCAACCAACTCTATGCACATACCCTAAAGAGTGTGGTGACATCACTAGATTTATTACTAATGATTTGGGTGCTAAAATAATAAAACTATAATATCTATGTGTTAATGTATAAGTGGAATTTGATATAACAAATTTTCATGTAGCTATGGAACCTACTCCCAACATTATTGATGTTATCACAAGCTTGGATGTGAAATAATGGTAATCTTCAGTAAGATCTAATGACCCAAATCCTCTTGAATCAAGATATGTCTCATTTTGATGATAAATTACTTCTCTCAGAAGTCATTTCAAGAGATCTAAAGATAATGAACAAGATAAATAACATATAGAGTGTTCTTTGTGAACTTGACAAAAACATTCTTGACTTGTGAAAAATTGTTGATGAAATGACAAAGGTCATGAAATTACATTTCAAAGACAATGATTTTAAAATATGATAGCATATTTGGTGTTATAACTAAGTTCAAATTTTTTAAATTAAATAAATCAAGGAGGAATAAAAAAGTATTGTTGTGTAGACTACAGAGGGAGTAAACCTTGAAATTGGGCACCTTTCTCAAGGAAAGTATTCACAATTAAAACATAATCTATTTATCCATTGTAATTTTGTAATATTCTATGGTTATGAATGTATTACCTTTTTTTAATATTCAATTCAATTAAATGAGTAAAAAGTGAAGAAGTGAAGAGTGAATGTAAGAATAGAAGAAATATTTGTTGGGAAGGAATCCCAAGGGTGACATTCAAGGAATGACCACTAAGTTTGGAAATTTGTAAACCTTGTGTTTTCTAGTCTTATCTGATGATTGGGATTTTAAATTTTTTCAAATGTGAAGACCAAGTTCATACATGACACTGAAGTTAAGAAACTAATAGCTTTCAAAATCCCATTATCATATATATGTTGACCAATGACCGAACATTTATATTTGTTCATTTTATTCCTAAACTATTTAAAATCTATATGACCACTCCTTGAATAGCCATATTCTAGGATTTTTATCTCCAAAATGGATATGGATTCAAATCTCATGTATTTTTGTTTCATTATTGGAGGCTTAATTATGAAGAGGGTAACTTCCTTAAGCTTATGATATTTTGATAGGCATAGTTAGAATGAAGAAATTTTTTAGGTGAATGAAAATAAGAGGTTATAGTGGTCATAAAGATATTATATTCACCCCTTGAAACTATCCCAAGAGGAGACGTAGTCTAACCTAAACTTTAAAGTGCTTGAGACACACCAAAAACTTGAAATGCACTGAAATGCTTGAAACTAGATTACATTATCATAAATAACAATAAAATGCTCTATGCATTGAGGTGATTCGAATAGTATTTTTCTGGGTGATCAATAAGATTTGAATTGGGTGAAAAAAAGTAAAAATATCTAATGGGAATGATATGGTTCTAGACTAGTGCCCTTAGGAAAAAGCTTTAATTAGAAAGGACATAGGTTAGACTCTAGAATTGCATAGTTCTAAACTGGTGCCTTATACATTGGACTATAGAGTAATAAGTAATCACATGGGGCATTTAACATAATGCAATGAGGAAGGAGAGAGAAAACAAAAAAAATGGGAAACACACCAAAATCATAACTCAATTATATAAATCTAAGAAAAAACTTGATGTAGGAGCATCCAAGGTGTATGAGCAATCTTGCATGACCAAAAAAAGGTAGGAGTTGGCATAGTTTCAATTAAAATTCTTCGTGTAGATTTATTAGTTCAAAAGGCTTTTTGGTTCATAATAGATCTAATTTTCGTTTAGTCAGAGTTATAATAGTTTTCTAAAATCACAAGATCACATCGATCGTATTGGGGGTCATATGGTCACATTCCCATATCACAAATCCAACTTGGTTTGTATTGGTGGTCACATGTATATTCCCTCACAAATCCAAGTTATAATTTTTGGATCCATGCACACATCATTTCATAAGTATTTCATTTCATAAGGACTATATAATCTCTATGTTACTGACCACATTATCTCCCTAAGTTTTTAGGTCCACAAGGAACTTTATATTTTCTACATTCTTATTCACAATAAGCATTCTTTCTAAACCCGACAAGATGTGCATTAGTTTACAAAGTCTAATGGGTATATAATATAAGTGTCATAGTCATAATTATTCATAGAGGCCTTATCTTGTTTTCAATTCTAAGTCATGGAAGGATCATGGGTGCATGACCAATTTTAAATTGGAGTTCATAACTCAAACAGGTCTACAACAATCCATATAATAATTACATGAGTTTAGGAACCTAATATTTCAACATGTGTCATAATCACAAGCATCACAAGATATAGTACTAAACATAATGTAACATGAATGCATTGAAATATTTCAGTGGATTTAAATGATTCATAGGTCAACATAAATAAAAAGAGGCCAAAATGAAAAGGAGTAGAGCACGAGGGACCATAAGGTGAATTTAATAAATCCACGAGTCTAAAGAGACTTTGAAGACCATGAGAAAGGATTAAGAAAAGGTTACATAGGGACCCATGATATTTTGACATGGTACTTATCATGTGCATCCTACGATCACAATTTTAAATTTGGTCACAAAAATGAAAGAACAACATATATATCTTTGGATGGTCATGTTGACCATTTTTGGTCTAACAAGCCAAAATTGGTCTCCTTCTTCCATTATTGTTCTAAGCCAGTTCATTTTTTGATTTTGCACAAGGCTTGTTTCTATGGACTCTGCATGCTTGTTTTCTACGGACTCTACTAGCTTGTTTCTACAGACTCTACAGGCTAATTTCTACGGACTCTACAGGCTTGTTTCTATAGAATCTATAGGAAAGAAACAAGTTCCCAACACTTAGGTGACAAAAAGACCTTCTCTACTTTTATGAAATGCAATTTTAGAGTCCAAACAGCCCTTGCGGAGGGCAGGAAAGCACTTGGAAAGAAGGCTAAAAGGGTAAGCTTTCCTTCAAAAAAGTGAATAAGGCAAGTTGGAATTCCTTTAGATTTGTTCAAGGCAAAGGACAAGATAATTTATTCATAAGGCAAAGACAATGTCTTTCAAGATAAAATCCTGTGGCAAAATGTGAAGGAATTCCTTCAGACTTTTTGTCCAAAGGAATTCGCCCGAAGAAGAAAACCCACCTGAAAGAAAAGCCTGAGGAAATAAGAAGGAAAGAAAGGAAGAAATCCTTTGGACAAAATGTCTAAAGGAATTCCTTCAGACATTTTGTCTGAAGGATTTCAAGACCCATAATCCCAAAGGACTCCAAAGGGCAGGTACTCTTGTGGGGGACTCTCAGCCAAAAATGAAAGGACCTTTCCAAGACCTAAAGGGGATGTCTCTCAGATAAATAGTCCACTTGCAAGTTTCCAAAGGGATTTTTCCTTAACCAAGTGCCACATAAAGGGTCTGAAAGAAATGATCTGAAGGAATTAATGACAGTTGCACAAACATCAACTTCTACCTCAGCAACTATCTGTTGGATTTCAAATGGTGATGGGCCCATGAATGTCAACTTTATGGCAATGAAATAGCCATTGATCTTTAAAGGCTTGAGTGAATACCTGAATACATTCAAAGGCCTTAAGGCCAAAAGGAAGAGACCGCCAAGAAGGGAGCCCAAAGAGCTAAATAATTAGCAGAAGATAGCCCCAAAGGCTGAAGGAGCCAAAAAAGACAAAGTGTAGAAATAGACAAAATAGTCCAAGTGGCAAAGGAAGGTGTCAACTCAAGGAGTTACTCCAGTGGTTGACATAGTATCTACCAAGTGGTCATTAAGGGGTGTAAATAGTGAATGGCACAACCCATTTTCTTCACCTTATATTAATGAGCAGACAAACCATGTGAATATCTTAAAGGAGCAGTCTTGTTTATAAAAAAAGAGGCATGGCTCATGCTTTCACATTAATGTTTGAACACCAAAGTCAAGACTAGTGATTACATAGCATGGTTCTAACAGGCCTCTTCTAGAAGGATGATATCAGCAACAATGACTTCCTCTTCTTGATGCTCTCAACGCACATAGGCCAACTTGTAAAAAGGCACCAAAGTCTTTTCCAAAGGGTGACCTTTACTTCCTCTCTCTCTATATATTTTAAACTTCTCATCTAAGAAAGGGATCTCTTAGCTTGGAAGATAGAACTCTGCCAAGATCTCTTGGCTTGTAAGGCAAAGCTCTGCCATATTTTACCTTAAATCAAGACATAGCATTTTTACCTCTATTTTAGCTTGCACTTTCGTATATGTCTATGTTTTTGTTTTGTGTTAAACCATTTTACTTATGATTTCATATAATTATTCTAGCATATCTAGTGTATTATGAGTTCTTCTTTTGCAGGTTAGCTAGAAGTGTCCACAACAGGAATATAGGTGCATGTGAATAGGCTACCAAAGTGTGTCTTAGAATGCCTCTGGTAGTTCTTCCTCCCTGTATCTCCATCGAACCCATAGCTCACTGATGCAGAATAATTTCTTGTATCAAATGAAGTGTATACCAGCTTGTTCTTGGTGGAAAGTGTAGACTCAAGCTAAGTAGATCAACTTTTTGGTGTATCACCATTTTAGTTTAGGTTCTATTTTTTAGCATCCTTCTCTCTTTTCACCCCCCCCATTGTTAGCAGTAGGAAATCTAGGACCACAGAGATACATCAAAGGGAGTTAGCCCTTATCTAGAGACTCTCCCCCCCCAGTTTTGCCAGACCCACAGACAAGAGGGGATTTTCCATTTTAATGCTTGGAAGATAGGAGCTCAGCCTCGTGTCAAGGGTGCAATCCATTGCATCAACAGGTCACAACTTTCACATGAAAGTACCAATTTAGGCATTTAAGGTCTCATTAGAAATATAAGTAAGAAAAAAATTAGTTAGTGGTCAAACAAAAGTTAACCTGACCATGTAGTAAATATTACAAAAAGATATTCTAGGAATCACCAATAATTATAAGGGAAGTTCAATAATGTAAAAAGTGGGAAAAAGTAGTGAAAGGATCTCATGCAATCATTAAAGGGGATTTTTTAGGTAGTACATATGGGACATAAAGAAATTAACTAAGGGTCATATTGGAAATGTTAACATTGAAAGATCAGGAGGTCAATATTGAAAGGGATGAGGAAGGAAGGGATATCTTATCAAAAAGTAGAGATTTAAGCCTAAAAGTAGAGAAAAAAGATTAAAATAGAGGGGAAATAGATCATAAAAGGGCCACAATATAAATCAAAAATAAAGGAGTTGTATATTATATAATAGAGAGTGAATGTAAATCCCATAGAGGCTCAAAGTTATAGATAGATGGGGATAGAGTAGGTGCAAAGAGTCACTATGAATGAATATGTTATTAAGGATTTATTGCATTGAATAAGTAGAGAATACATATTGTTTTATGTTGTATGACTTTGACTGTATGGCCAAGGGCACCCCTTCACTAAGAATGCTTACCATGAATTACACCAAGTTGTCTTGGACTAGTCACATGAGTTTGTTGTAGATGTGATAAAGTATTGCAAGTGAAGAAGATCCATGTGATAAAATTATGAGACTCTTTTATTTTAGTTAACTACAATTTGTGAAAAATAATCTCGTATTTGTTGTAGGTAAGAGAAAGTCTTATAAGAGGAGAAAATTGTGTGAAATGGATAAATACTCTTCATTGAGTCTATTGTAGGTTTAAAAAATAAGCATTGCTTATATTGGTGCCACGTTATAAAATCTAAGATTGAATTTGATAGAGGGTAAGATTGTCACAAGCATGTGAGAAGTCATGCAAGTGTGAATAAAGTAGTGGAAGAGAGGCTCTTATTTGAGTCCAATGTAGGTTGTGAAAGAGAAGCTTTCTTAAATCAATTACAAGTTGTGAAATATAATCTTGTTTATGGAGATGAAATGGCATATAAAAGAGGAGGTTCATGAGATTAGAAGACCTAGTAGATATGTTGAAGGAATTCCATGAAAGATTGGGATGGAACAAGTGGAGAATATGTTATAATTATGAGTCAATAAGATGAAGAATAAATGATGATGGGCTGGTTATACATACAAGAAAGGTTGGATGCTTTGTAAATATACGCAAGTGAAGTACGAAATCCCAACAAAGAAAAAAGACCAACAAAGGTGAAGGTGAGAAATAATTAATTCCAATTGAAATATTTTTTTTTTATGGTAAATAGATCCAAAGAAGCTCATGAAATGGATTGTTGAGTTATAATTTTTTTTTAAGAGGAAAACATCATAGATCTAGTGAGGGTAAAATTTTCATGAGAGAAGTTATGTGGACATGTAATTATGTATGGATCATGTTATGCATCCAAAATTATAGAGAGAATGTTTTAAGAAGCTCCAAACATTGAGACTTGAGAGAGAGGTGAAGAATATTACCTTTAGGCAATCAAAAAAGGATGTTTCCAAATGAGCAGCTCAAAGATGTGAGTAAATAGAAAATAGTTTCTTTGAAAATCAATCAAAAAATGAGATCTGTAAGTGAGAATACCAAGTATGTTTTCAAGAGAATCAAAGAGAAAAATTTATGAATATCCATTAAAGGAAGAAATGTTCATAGAATAGGATGTGGAAATAATAAATTATTCACCAAAATAAGGAAACCCATTATTTGATGATGGGAAAGAAATTATAGAATCTTTTAAGTGGGAAGAGATTGTCATCATTAAATTATAAAGGTACTAAAATTGATATTTCTCTTTTGTAAATATAAAGCTCAACTTTTCTATGAATAAAACAATAAAGGTAAAGGAAGTGCAAGTGGATGCACATAAGGAGTGTGTGCATGAACACCACTATAGAGGAATAAAATAGTTTGAATAATGATGTAAAAATAGTAATGGATATTATTGATAATGGACCTTTAGAATTCCATCATGTGAATGAAATTCAAGAGGAAAATGTGAGCAATAGATAAAAGTTGGACAATGTGTCCTCGAGGCATGAAGAAGCACAAGAAAAACTATTTGTGGGATTTATTGATTGCCTTAATGTGGGTGATTTAAGTACAGGTCCAACAATGATGAAGATATCAAAGAAGAGGATAAATTATGGTTTAATCCAATGTGCTCATATTCATAAGAGACAACATGAAGAAATGGAAAAAGAGATATTTCACTTAGAGTAGTTTGATGTGAGAGAGAAGACTCACAAAGGAGATTAAATAAGTGAAAAATGTCATTCTCATGACATAGAAGCAAAATAATATAAAGAGGGAGAATGAAATCATCATTGTGATGATGAAAATGGGATAAGAAATAAATAAAAATAGAAAGAGGTGTTGTCACTAGAAAAACTAAGCATTGTTCTTAGAAGTAGGCAAAATGATGAAGGCTTTGATAATCTTGAGCTTGGGGTAAATCAAGATTATAATATGAATATGGATGGATCACCTATGGGGGATATAAATTCTCATATTTTAAATCTAATTTATGGCTATAGTCTATGTCGACATGTAGAAATGAAGAGAAAGGAAACATTCAAAGAGGCCTTTTAAGGTGAAAAGGTGAAGATAGAAGTGCAAAATTATGCACTTAAGAAAGTGAAGAGGAACAACTAATTTTTAATTCAACTAGAGCATGTGAAGAAATAGAGAAATAAGTAGTTTATTTGAGGACTCTAATGAATGAAAGAGCTACAAACATAGTGGTGATGTCACAAAATAAATCAAAGGAAGAGATGGCATCTATTACAAAATGGGAGCAAAAAATAGCGATGAGTGACATAACGAATAATGCAATAGTATGTTGGATAGTGAATGGATAAAGACAAGAAGTCTTTAGGAGTAGGTGGTCTAAAGATAGCCATAGGTTCATGCCCACTAGAGAAATTATGATGCAAGAAAGAACATCTTGGTCAAAATGGTTAGAAAAATATGAGATCAATCCCACATGAAGATGAGGAAAAAATCATTTGTTGGAATTGGATAGACTATGCCCAAATAGTGGGTAAGAAGAAAGAAATAATTTGTTGATGTGATGAAAATAGGGTCAATCCATTTACACATAAGGGAAGAAAGTGAATATCAGTAGAAGAGGATGGATTAAATCCAAAAATTTGGAAGTGGAAGAGAGAGAAAAGTAGATGAAATATTTGGTGTGCTAGAAGGGAATACCATAATCATCAATCTAAGTGGCCAAAAGAGTAATTTTTCCATTTATTCCTTCTATGTGAGCAAGACTCAAAATTTTAATTATCTCAAGTGTTTTATGTAGGAGCATCCAAGGTGTACATGTAATCTTACATCACCAAAAATAGGTACGAGTTGGTGTAGTTTCAAAAAAACAATTTAAAGTCAAATTTATCAAATTAACAAGGTTCTCAGGTCACATTTTCAGATCTAGTTTTGGTTCATGGATTTATAGTAATTTTTGAGGTCTTAAGGATCACGTAGATCACACTCAAGGTAACATGTTCATATTCCAATGTCTCAACTCTAAGTTTCTTTATAGTAGTGGTCTTATATATTTTCTATCACAACTTTAAGTTGTAATGTTGGAGGTAAAGTGTACATTATTTATTAAGTATCTAATTCCATACATACTACATAATATATATGTATTAGGGTCTAGATTATTTACCTAAGTTTATAAGTCAAAAATATATTTTTTTTTAATTAAGGCTTATTTCTAGACCTGATAAAATATACATTGGTTTATAAAGTCTAACAGGTCCACAAGACTCTTAGGATTCATGCATAAGACCATAGAAGTTCAAAAAGACCATGGAGGTCAGGTTTCATAGTCATAATTAATCATGAGGCCTTAGTGTGTTCATAAGTCTAAGTCATGATAGGGACCATGAGAAAACATGTGACCAATTTCAAATTTGATTTTATAACTCCAATGGGTCCGTAACAATCCACAAAGAAATCACATGACTTTGAAAACTTGAATTACAACATGTGTTACAATAACTGAGGGTCACAAGATATAATAACATACATAAGGTAATTCAAATGTATTATAATCCTTAAATGGATTTTATTGATTAATGGGTCCATAAACATAAAGAGAGGCAACAATGAAAAGGGGTGAATGCATGAGGGACCATAAAATGGATTTAATAAATCCATCAGTCCATAATGTCTTTGAAGACCACAAGAAAGGCTTTAGAGCATGTTATCTATGAGCCACATGATCTTGTCACTTGGCATGATCACATAAAACCTATGATCACAATTTCAAATTTGGTCACAACAATGGAATAACATGAATATCTTTTGATGGTCACAAATTTCATGTTAAAGCACCAATTTAGGCATTTAAGGTATTATTGGAAAACTTTCGAAGATGACATTTACCTAATGGTAATCATGAAATAGTTAACCCAACTCTATAGCCACTATTACAAAAATGTCTCTTGATAATCATAAGCAATTATAAGAAAAGTTTCAAAAAGGGAAAAGCAGTAAAAAGTAGGAAAGTGATCTCATGCTACTATTAAAGGAATTTTTTCAGGTAGGATATACAAGAGATCAAGATATAAAATAAGAGTCACATTGGAAATGTCAACATTGATTGATCAAGAGGTCAGCATTATAAGGATTGAGGAAAGACCTAAAGATTTAAACATACAAATCAAGAGTCAATATCAAAGTAGAGAGGCTACAGACCAGAGAAAGGACAAAATTGAGATCAAAGAGAGAGAGGTATTAAATAGAAGTAGAAATGTTTTCATGATATAGGAGAATCCAAGGGTTTGATTAATTTTACATCAACCAAAAAAATAGAAAAGAAAAAATTGGGAACAACAATTTGACAACGAATTGCCAACAACAAAATAACATATAACAACAAATGAAAATTAATAGTTTTTGAAGAAAAATACATGGGTTTGGAGAGTTTTTTGGATTTAAATGAATTTGAAGAGACATGGTAAATTTTATAAAATTTAATTGAAATAATCTCATGAAGTGGGGAGAAGAAAGGAGGATAAAAATAAAAATGTGATGAAAAAGGAGGGAAAGAGGAGCTGTAATAAAAGAAATAGAAAAACAACAAGATCTAGAGGAACCAGTCAGATGTTGGACTATGTTGGTGATGTTTTCCTCCATGTTTACACTCCAAAACATGTAAGTCAC
Organism: Torreya grandis; assembly: GCA_037957365.1. Classification (NCBI taxonomy): domain Eukaryota; kingdom Viridiplantae; phylum Streptophyta; class Pinopsida; order Cupressales; family Taxaceae; genus Torreya; species Torreya grandis. Next base: position 4,356,761 of record JARHVA010000030.1, read on the forward strand.
ATATTTTATAATGTGTTTATTGTTTTAAACATTTTAATGTCTTCAAATCAATGAATATAGTGTGTTCCTTGTGGTAAATGTCTACAAATAGAATTTTGAGTTGCTCTTTATGTGTGTGTGTGTGTGTGTTAAAACTAAGCTTCATAGAATTAAAGGTTGTCCTTAAGTGTATAATCTCTATTATTTCTCCATCTAGTATCAGATCAAGATATTTCCTTGTTTATTTGGCTATGTGAGGCTCTTGTATGAGTCGATTATAGGCTGTGAAAAGTAAGTTATGAAAAATGAGTTTGCATTGGAGAAAGGATAAGTTTGTTACAGGTGTGAAATAATTCATGCAAGTGTTGAGGAAGTGAGATAGAATATTTTCTAAGTATATTTTTGAAAGAGAATCCTAATTTTTGAGGAGGATATGGCACATAAAGGAAGAAGGCCACCATAGGTAGAAGACTTGGTTGATATGTTGAAGGGAGTCCAATAAATATTGGATATGATGGAAGATACAAAAAGTGAAGATGTTTCAGATGTGAGTATAGAAGATGAAGAAGAAATGATGATATGGTTGTTGTCCCTACAAGAGACATTATATGCTTTGGAGAGAGACCAAGTAAGTGGAGGAAAATATCCCACTAGAAGAAAGAGATCAATAAATATCAAGGTGAAGAAAAGAGGCAAACCCACTATTAATATTGTTTTTTTTTTATTTTGGTAAAGAGAGCCCAAATGTGCTCATGAATTTGATAGTGTAGCTAGAAGTGTATTTTGAAGAGAAGTGTATTGAAAACCTTTTGAGGGTATAGATTGTAAGTAAGAGATTATGTGGAGTTGTAGTTGTAATTTGGAGAGATATCCTAGAGAGGAGACAAGGGAGAGGAAACAATAAGATAAAGAGTATGGAACATATAGTTTCTAACTTTATAGTTCATGTTGTGTACTCAAGAATGAAATTAGAATGATTGTATAAGATTCATGTCTTTAATATTGGGACAAAAGAGAATAAGAATAAGATTTCCATAAAATTTAATATGAGAGGAAATTTTTCATGGGAGAAGTTCAAGTCTACTTTGAGAATTAGCAAGGAGATGGATTAAAGCAAGGAGAATAAGGTTATATTGAAATACAACAAGAGAGTGAGGATTTCATGTGAGAAACTCAAATCTTATTTTAAAAACAAAAAATAGAAAGAAGTTTTTGAGTCACACACAAAGGAAGGAATCGTCATGCCAGAGGATATGGATGTGATAGTTGTTAAACTGGAAGAAGGAGGCCCATTATTTGATGATGGGATTGAGTTTATGATATCCCATAAGTTAGAAAATTCATAATTTTCTTTGGTAGGCAATGCATTTCTCTTTTATATTTTGGTTGGAAGAAGGGTTGAGAACAACCAAGGAATTCTACATGTTTCCTTGAAGGAAACAATATATATGAATGAAGAAGTAAACCATGAAGAGTAGGCAATTTCCATGTAGAAAACAATAGAGATTATTGATATGAAAGTTGATACACATAAGGAGAGTATGGTTTAAGAGAAAACATGTGAAGAATAATGAAATATAAATAAGAATGAGGAGGGGACAACCATGGAGGTTTTTCAGAATGGGCCTTTGGGAGTCCATCATGAGAGATAAAGTTGTGAGGAGAATGTGAGCATCAAAGAAGCATTGGGTGATATGTCCTTGAGGCATGATGAAGAGTTGAAAAAATTATTTTGGTAACTATTTATTTCATTAATGTGTTTATTCAATGTGTAGTTCTAACAAAGATGGAGAGATGGTGGACTTGTTTCCACCAAGAAGAATGAAGAATAAAAGTGATGTTGCATATGTGGTAGCATCCTACATAGGTATTGCAGGTAAGAAACCATTATGAGTGAAGGTATGCATCATCCCTATATAGACAAAGAGAGTGAAAATTTATTTGCACATGGAATGGAAGAGGAGAAACAAGGAGAAAGTAATCAACGTAGAGCTGATATAAAGAGGATGAGATATGAAGAAGAGTGACTAGTTTCTGAATCAACTAATAAAAATCAAGAAGATGAAAAGAAGGAAGGATATTGATGAAGAACCTATGGTGACTATTAATTCATATGTTTTTAAACTAATTTATGACTATAGTTTATGTGTAAGTGCAGAGATAGAGAGAAAGGAGGTATTCATAGAGGCCTTCAAAGGAAAAGAGGTGAAATAAGATGTGCAAATTTATGTGCTCAAAAAAGAGAGGAGGAAAAAATAATTTATATATCAATCAGAATATGTGAATAATGTGTGAAGGAAGAATAAGACTATTATAAATGAATAAGACATAATAAAGATGGTGGTAAGAGAGGAGATGGCAGCCATGAGAGAAGAGATGTTATAAATAGTGAGGAGTGAAGAATGAAGGATCTAAAAATAGGTTTGATAGTGATTAAATAAAGATAAGAAGGCTTTAGGAGGAGGTTGTCATTTAGTGGTGTGTTTCATCCCATAAGATAAATTAAGATTCTAAAAGGGGTATCTATGTGGAGGTGGTCAGACTTGGTGGGTTTTATCCCATATAAAGATTAAGACAAAAGAGGATAAGCCTTTAGCAGAAGAGGATAGACTATGGTGGGTCTAAACCCATAAAAATAGGAGTAAGGAGAGATAAGAAGAAGAGGATATAATTAAGACCAACAAGGAGGAGAAAGAAATGGAACAGAAATATTGACAAAAAAATACAAGTACTTAGTGTGTTAGAAGAAAATGTCATGGCCATTATGATTCATGGTTAAAAGAGTGATTTTATCACTTATTCAATCCATGTGATTAGGCTTTCACATTTTAAAAACCTTAAGTTTTTGAAGTAGGAACATCCAAGGGTTTTATAAATCTTGCATCAACCAAAAAATAAAAAATAAATAAAAATAAAAAAAGAAATAGTTGGGAACAACATTTCAACAATGAATCAATGACAAAAGAATATCGAACATGTAACAAAATGTAATGGTTTTTGAAAAAAATCAAGAGATTAGAGTGTTTTATAGACTTAAAGAAATGTGAAGAGACATGGTACGTATCATAAGGAGTCAAGGAAAGAATCTCATGAAGTAGGGATAAGAGAGGAGGATAAAAATGTGATGCAAAAGGGGAAAACAGATAATTACAAGAAAAAATAGAAAAGCAAGAAACTATAAACAAACCAGTGGGATGTTAGACTACATTGGCGATCATTTTATCCATGGTTACACTCTGAGAATTTTAAGGCATATAGTTGATAGTGTGTCTATTTGTTTAAATATTGTAATGTCTTTAAATCAACAAATATATTGTGGTATTTGTGGTGAGTGTCTGTAAATAGATTTCTGAGTTAGTATTTTGTGTGTGTACCCAAACTAAGCATCACATAATTAGAGGTTATAATTAATTGGAAACCTTCTTTACTCTTATACCACTACAATAGAGAGTTCAAGGCTTAGAGTTAGATATAGAAAGGGATAGATTAGATTTAGAGAGTACCTATGAATGTAGATGTCGTTAAGGCATTATTTCATTGAATAAACATAGATTATATGTTGTTTTAATTTATGTGACTTTGGTTACATGGCCAAAGGCATCCCTTCACTAGGAACCCCTACTATGAATTGCACCATAACCTACTATCATTTCTTAAACTGTTAGAGATATTTCCCACTAAAGGGAAATGGGAGATGAGCTCCATATCCATAAGCTAATAATATGTATCATCCCTACAAAAAATAAAGACTCCAGAAAAGCCCATCCATAGGAAGTCAAATTTTCCACCTCTCATCCTAGAGGATAAGTAATTCACCAATCTAAAAGTCTCTTTCTTTGGCCTTCTTGTGAAATATTTTATTCACTTTACTTTGGGGTTCTTGGATCCAGTTTATAACCATGATTATCTCTTCCTCCAACTTGATTAAGTACAAGATTCTTTTATCTAGAGTATTTCTTAAATTCTCATCTTCTATTTATCTCACCAATTGAGAAATAAGGAAATCTAAAGAAATGGGAACTACAACATCTATACCATAAATACCTTAAATGGGGAAATGCCAATGACTCTTTTTGAAGTGTTGTAGTTTGCTCACAATGTATCATCTAAATTTTTATTCCAATTCCTTTAATTTTCATCTGTTAGTTTATGGATGATGGTAACAAAATTATTCTTAAATCATTTTACTTTATCATTTCCTTGGGGGTAGTAATATGAAGAGTGAGTTAAGGATATCACATAACTGTAGTAGGAAACAATAAGTTTCGAAGAAGATAAATTGGAAGCATTTTTTATCAAAAAAATTATACTCAAAATATAAATAGAATGTTATTTGTAAGGAAATTGCATCTCTTCAGATTTAGTCTTCTTTATAGGAATAGCCTCAACACACTTTTTGAAATATTCCATTTGTTGAGGACATGAGTGTGACTTGCATTAGAATGTATATTTAAAGTACTAATGAAATTCAAACCCCATTGTTATAAGGGATCTTATATTACTATAGGTCTGAAGGGAAGTGGGGCAAGTTTCATTCTTCCAACAAAAATCCAGCATGCTTTACACATTGAGTCATATTCTTGAGAGTTTTTTAATCATAGGCTATTATTGATGAGCTCTTAGATTCTTAAATTTCATGATAAGCAAAAACAATTGACCACCATATACTTGATTATGGAAAGCTTCTAGTAATCTCTTACATTATTCCTTATCAACACATCTTAAAAAGAAAACATTTAAACCTTTCTTAAAAAGAGTATTGTCATAGATTACATACCTATCAGCTCTCAATTTAACCGCTCTTTTCTCTTTAGCATTTAGATGCCTTAGTCACTCTCCATGGGTCAATAAGAAGGAAATATTTTAGTATCATTCATCAATAAAGCCAATGAAGACTACCAAGGAAATCTCTTTAAAATATTCTTTGTTAAGGCCTTTTGTGTAGCCTTTCTCTAATCATCAACTCCCTCTAAAATCATTTGACACAAACCTTTACCTTTGTCTAGCTTAATGGGCTTGATTTTAAGTCATATTAATACACTTTGGCAATCCATCCACCCATTTTTTAATCAAGATATTGTTGTGTCAATATATTCTTGACTACCATGTCTCGTACTATCACTTATATATGGGAATTCAAGATGTAGAATATAAAATATTTCATACCTTTGACCACAACAAAAACTTATTTTTTGATGGGAGAATACTTGATCTTGTGAACATTCAAAGAATATCTCATGAAAGAAATCAATTATTTTATACCCTCTTCATTCTTTTGCATCAAAATTGTTAATCTTATTAATATCAAAATATTTCTTACCATCACAACTCCATTTTAAAGACACATTACCTCTCATCATCTAGGTGATGTGTCTATAAGTTCATAAAAATTAGGTAAAAATATTTTCAATAAATTCACCTTATTGAGGAGTGTGTTCCAAGCTTCATGGTAGGAAAAGATAGTTGTTAAATTGCCTTCATAATTTTAGAATCAATCTTACTTATTTACTTTAAAATTATATGGCTTCCTTTCAATAATTTTTAAGAATGGACTTCTTGGGATTCAGTGAGATTCCTTGAGCTCAACACCTTTCAAAATCCATATTGAGGTGTTCATAATGATCTTCTCACTTTTTTGAAAACATTATGAGATCTTTGAGATATACCACTATGATTTTTGTCTTCATGTCACTCAAATATATGTCCATAGCCCTATGAAATATGGAACCAACATACATGATCACAAAAATCATCTGCTTATATGAAATGGTACCCCATGAAGTTGTGAAGGAAATCTTGTGTTGACCTTCAGGCATCATTTATACGTGATTGTATCCAAATAAACCATCAAGCAGAGAATCATTTTAGACAAAGATAATACTTCTAAAACATGATATATTTTATGTAATGGATAGTTATATTTGAGATATGTCTGATTTAGATTATGGAAATCAATAGGGATCTTAATTTCTCAACTATTATTCTCATAGGTACAATCTTTGCTACCCAGATTGAGCGAATGGATTGGTAAAATGATCATGGATTTTGAAATATTATTTATTTATTCATAGATATTACCAATGATCTTAGGATTTTAAAACATTTGCTTTTGATTACAAAGGTTAACACTAGGTCTTAATGAGATATTAAACATCATCTTTTTAGGTTTAAGAAACTTCAAATTAGCATATCACCAAGCAAAAATATTTGAGTACAAGTTGAAAAGACTCACAAATCCCTATCTTTCTTCTTTATAAAAACATTTGCCAATGTTGACAAATCTCTACCCTTTTTTACTACCGATATTTACTTTTTCATATTTGATATATCCATTTGGTTCCTCTTTAATTCTCTTCTTGATGTATATTTCATGCTTATAGATCAGTTTTTCAAGTGAGACCAAACCTTTAATAATATTATTTTCCTTGAGTTTGATAGCCCCATCATCTTATTTTTCATTTGTGATTTCATCTTTGGTTCTAATTTTGACCCCAACATCAACGTTACTTTTGAATTTTTATTTATTGGCATAAGAATGATATTCACTATATGCTATATATCTCCCTTGGAAGTATATATTTCTGAAGTTACTAGTGTTTTCAAGGAAACTTATGATCTATTCATCAATATTTAACAAATTCCAATACTCCAAATTATTGGGTACATTTGGTCCATAGATAAGTTATATGGTGTAATTTTCCTCTTCCATCCTTAAGTGAGGAATTATTAAAAAGGAAAATACATCTAAGGTATTGGCCTTAGAATTATTTTCTCTAGGTACCATGACTGTATATAAGGACTTGAAAACTTCAATGCAATCCCACACTTTGTTACAATAATTCATCAAATGGTCATTTTTCACTTGATATTGATTTCACACTTGTTTTATAATTAGTTCAACATCACCTTGATCCCTTAGATTCCTTATACCCATCTCCTCTACAACTTGAAAAACTTCATATTTTATTATGTTGTTTGTGCACTGGAATAATAACTTATAAGAAAAAGGAAATAACTCATTAGTAGGGGGAATCAAAATAACTCTAGAACCTACACCAATAAATAAATAAATAAATGGATACCAACAACCTCTAATATCCATGTATCATTAATATTGACTTCAATGAGTTTGTGAATATTCAGGTCTCCTCTAACATCATCATATATTTATCATGTCATGTCTCTTCATATAAAATATCATCAAGAAGATCATCTAATTTTTGTACTATGTATGTGTTTTGAGCTCAGGTTTTATTCTTTTTTAATACCTTTCATTTAAATCATAGATTGAAACCAATCCATCTATATTTTTCCTCTTACATCTGTACAAAATCTTTTTCTCAATAACATTCCATGGGTTACAGAAATGTCTACCATTAGGAGTTAGTCCTTTTAACTCTCTTTTGAAGATAAGCAGCCAAAGGTACCTAGGCATCTTTAATCTTCCCATTAAAAGGTATTATATTGTTCTCCATAAAAAACATCAACCAAAAGTATTTGTACATGTAAGCCTAAGTGCGTGAACAACTTTAGTGGACATAAAATTATCAAAGTCTCTAGAGTCTATGATATAATTACTAAGAATGAGACCTTCAATATAAAGGGAAACATGGAAGGGTTCTAAATTTTATTTATTACAATAGAGGCAACCATTATATTTTGATAAATTGAGATATATTGGACTATGGGGATACCCTTGGATATATGTCCAAGGCTATTAGGATTATCTCGTCTAAAGAATTTTACTAATCTATCAAGCTGATCTAGAATAGACTTTAGGTATTCATTTTGAGAGATCTAAATTTTAGATTTATTCACATGATCAATTATGTGAAATGTGGGTAAATTAGAAAATGTTAAATCTTAATAATTAGTATTAGTTTAAAATATATTGTGATCATGTTTTGGTGAAGAACTAGGCTTTTAAAGATTTGAAACATGAGATGAATATTTGGTGATTTAACCTTCAAGGCAAAGACTTCTATTATGCTTGTGGGATTCATTTCAATGTACATGGTAATTCCTTAATAAAATCATAAAATATACATGATTTATAAGGGAGTGTTTTTTAGTACTACATCAATACACTCAATGTGGAGGGGTTAGATATAGGTAGTTTATAATTACACTATCAATTCGACAAAACATGCATTGTTTTTATAAAATAGTTTTCATGGTATGATATATGGAAACAAAATAGGTTGTTTATTGACAATAATGTATATGATGGATATTTCATGGGAGCATAAAATAGTCCAAAATACAAAAAGAGGGTGCATAATGCCTCTAGGATTTCTCTTGCAATATTCACATTAATCTAAAGGTTGAAAATTTCACTTCCTAGTGATAAGTACACCACCAAGGTGAAAAATATTAGTCTTCAAAAGTTAGAGGCTAGTTTAAATTCCATTATCATGTCCAAGAATGGAAATTATCCTTAACCAACTCCTTAAAAGATAATATAAATTCAAGTTTTTGAACATTTTTATGGATATTATTGGTCGCTGAAGTGATGTTCCTTGTGACTTCCATAAGGATGTTATCTAATGAGATACAAGTAAATTTGTATTAGCCTTAAATATCACAAACTATAAAATTGTGACATTATTTGGCTGCAAAAAAGGAGCCACCCTGTTGGTTTTAAAGAGACATTTCTATTTTATATGTCCTCTATCCTCATAATATATATAAAATTAAAATATTTGATAAATATAAGGAGGATTATTTTAATAATTATTTGTTTATTGTTTCAACTACAAAGAATGAAAAACATGCAACATGTTTTGTTAATTAGAAAATTTATAATCTTGATAAAATGATCAATCAACCAATTTCAGCAAACTCATTTCCTATCTTCATCTACCTTTTAATCATTGTTGGGATTCCATAATGATATGTAGACATTCTATTATGGATGTAGGCCAAAGTAATCTTGGGGAATTAGTAGGACAACACAAGAAAAATACTTTTGAAGAGTTGTTATCATATTATCCTATTGAGAAATACAATATTTGACAAGGATATTTGGTTAGAAACTGGCTCCTTCAACTTCTAAGGGAATTATTCCCCATAAGGTAAACTTGGTAATCAACTAACTCAGTGTGAGGTTTGGGTAAAATTAGTTTCTATTGACACCACTTGATTTCAGAGGAATTTCTAACTAACATAAATATACTCATGATCAATAATTTTTTGGTGGGATGATAAGAAAATCTAAATTAGAAGAGGATGCAACATATTGAAACTAGGATTGATTTTGTCATAGCATATCCACATCCTAAATACTAGGAATACACCTGTAATGGTATTTGAAAATGTCTTTGATGATAAGTTCATTACTAAGCTGAAAAACTTTGATCTTGAGAAGTTAAAGATTAGTTCAAATCCCCATGGCACATCTAATTAGTGCAATTTTTTATAAAAAATAGCTCCTTAAGAATAGGATGTTTCAATTTTGTTTTGGACGTAATGGATATTTACAATAATTGCAATTAGTTTAATATTAAATCATTAAAGGATATGGACATTTTATGTAAGCATATCAAAAAATATGAGAGGATTCATCTATAAAGCATTGTTGATACAAAAATGAAAGTAACATTTTATTGAAATAAGGAAGATATGGCTATTATAATCATAATTTTCTGCATGTACTAGAAACCATACTTCAAACCTCCTATAATTAAGTTAATTAAGGTCATTGATGAAATTATATAAGTGGGACCTCCTCCCATGACATCCCATATTGATGCACACATAATGAGGTACTATATGCCAACATGGAAAGGCTTCGAGAAAAGTAAATAAACTATTTATCATTTCTTATGTTATTACTACCCCTTTAGAATATTTTGTTGAACATATGGCACAAGAATATTATCTTCTCAACCCCAAATTATGCAATATTTTTATCCTCAAATTAGTCACAATTTTTTTTTTTAATTAAGAGTAATCAATATAATTATTTAGATAAAACACTTAAATACTCTGACACTTTGGAAAAAATTTATAAGTTCATGCTTTTTTGCAATTGTAACAAGTTGTCATACTCAATGATGTATGAAACATGCTTAGATATAGATGTATTGATCCATTTAAATTATTAACCACCCTTATATAGGTTTTTCAATTCAGACAAAATTCATAAACTAAAATACTTCTCAACATGGTCTCACCCATAATTTATTAAGTATATTTTTAGTGATTAAGCATTAGAACCAATTCCTCAACATACCCACTAAAGACAAAAATAATATAGTTTGTGAATGAAGGGAAGTAAAATTTGAATGATTTTAGACAAATATCGACATAAATCCTGTGAAAGAGATTAAATATTAAATGGATATCAACATATGTTTCAAATTAACTCATGTTAATTATTCTATTTGTTTTATTCCATGACAACTATGACTGAAACCATTTACTACATTGAAATTAAATTGTATAAATAAAGTTCATTTTACTTATGGAAATTTCTTAGAATTTTGTTGAAGATAGTAAGTTTACCTTTATTTGTGAGAAAGATCATGGGATCTAATATTTTTTGGGGAATGTTACTTGTTAGGTGGGCAATGTAAACTCTAGTGTACAAGGGTTGTACAATAATATCTAGTTTGACAATGAAAAAACATTTTATGTTGAAGTGATAATCATGGGGTTATTTTTTAATCTAATGTATTTGTAAATTTAATCACCAGGTAGTTATGGCCAAGAAGGTATAACTCACATACATGTTGATGTTAATCACTGGATAACAACTAAGTCAATTTTGGTACTAAGTCAACCCTAAGTCTAAGGGGAAAGCCTTGACTTAGCCTATATGACATAGATGTCTCAGGGGTAGAAATGGAAGTTGGATCTCAAGAAGTTTCCTATTCAATGTCAAAAAGTTGAATTTTTGGACCTGTCACTAAAACTTATCTAATGAATTATTCTTGAAGGTTCCACTTGAGTGCTTTAGGGTGCAATTAGAGGGATTAAAGAGGAAGGGGAAGGATCTGATAGTTCACATAAATAACTTTTAAGTTTTGTTTTATGTATGTTTGAACTTATGCTAAAAAATCATTTTTATTATATTGGGAAGGACGTTCTTGAGGTTAAAATGGGTGATTAACTTGTCTATCGAGCCTAATGGGAGGCTAATAACCTAGTCCTAGATGTTATCTACCCCATCAAATGTGTTGGGAGTGCCAATTTTTGGTCAAGATGAGGTATTTACATATTGGAACTTTATTTAGAACTAATATTTTCTACTTGAACTCATTTTTAATCTTTATATGGTTGAATGGAAATTAATTATTTTTTTCACCTCTTGCAATACTCTTTGTCACTTTTCCAATCTATTTTTCCATGAAATTATATTTTAAGTGTTCAATGTGATTTAGAGGATAGAATAGGTTTGTGATATTTATCAAAGATCAATTGTCAAAGATCAGTTGTAAGAGGCCTAACACCCTTAAGGGATAGGCCTAGAAAGTAATGAAACTATTAATGAGCATTGACTTAGGTCTAGAGACCTCAATAGGGAGTTGAATTACGTTAGGAGTGATGTGTTAAAGGTGCTAAATGAGTGAGGTTTTGAAGGGTTAGAAACTAGTCTCAAGAATGTGTATTAGGCATATTAGGCTAAATAGCCCTTGAAAGGAAAAAGTACAATGAAGCATAAAGGAGTGTGGATGCCCTTTAAATTAGATTGAGTGGGTTGAATTAAGGTTGAATAGGTGGATATAAGAGCTAGAGGAAGTGTTATTGAAAGTATTAAAGAAGATGAAGGCATCTAGGCATAACCAAGCCTAGGGAATGTATAGTGAGAGAGTGTGAAGAGTTAATGATAAAAGGGGTATGTTGGAGGATAGTAAAGGTGATTCATCAGCATCACCAAATACATGTAGAATCTATGTTGATAATATTCTTAGGTAATTATTAAGACCTATAAAATAGGTTTGTTTAGTAAGTTTAATTTGAATGAGTAAGAGAGAATCTGAGCAAGTTTAGTAAATTACCAATCTTGGTTTAGAATATAAAAAATTTATAATCCTCACTCATAATGAGGAGGAACTATACAAGACCAAAAAAATATCTTAAAATGACAAAAAAATATCTTTTTTGAAGAGGTTAGAGCATATGTTGTAGGTCTATCTCAATGGAGGAGCTATGTAAATGTTTTCTTATTGTACATAATAAATATTTTTGACTCTTATTTCATGTTTTCCATTGTATTTTCCTTTTATAATATGATTATAATCCTTTCATATTTACTCCAATCTTAAATCTCAGTTATATTTGTGAAACCCTCATGAATTCTATATTTTTACTATTACAATCATTTTTAGAGGTTTATTTACCCATATAAACTATTATATGAACTCAATTGGAGTATTTAAATCATTTAATAGGTTTTTTGAGACCAATATACATGTTTTAGATCATATAAAATCCCAATTATCTCAATGAACTATAAATAATTAGCTCAAATCCTACAAAAATTTTGAGTAAATCCGAAGTAAGGGTTTCATGAGTAAAATACCTCTAAAACTTAAATGATTGAATAATAAAGTCTAAAACTTTATAATAAAAGGGGTAATGGATCTTATAACTTAGTAAAAATATCATTGGGTTGATAAGAGGTTTGAAATTACATGTACATAGGATTATTTTTTTGTACAACAATATAACACCATTTTTGAGAAAGTTATGCATACGATAAGATGAGTTTTTGGTTGATTTGAGTTATATAACTAGGGTAATTGTTTTAAAATGTTAAAATTTATAAAATAATATTATAAATATAATTTTTAAGACCTAAAAAATTTATTTTGATAAATTGACCTATTGGAGCAACAACTAGGTCTAGAAACCTAGAAACTTAAAAAGATAGAATTTGAGAATGAAAGCTCAATCTCTTAGAGGCCTATAGTTGGTTGATTTATTGTAAGTTTTTAAAACTAAATAAATACTTAAGTTTTCCTAAGACAAATCCAAAGTGTCTTAAATAATAATTAATCAAATGAAGGAGAGCATATCTAAGAGATTGGTGACTAGTTAAGAGCAAACCTAATGAGAAATTGACTAGTTTAAAAGAAGATTATTTGAGAGTGGATTTTGAATCAAGTTGAGAAGAAGAGTAGCTAAGTGAGGTTGTAATTCTTCTTGATATTAGAGCTTATGATTATAAATTTCATAGACTTATTAAACATAGAAGATTAAATTGTGCATTAGGTGGTATTAGGGATGATAAAGGATTTTGGCCAAAGATATTGTCTCATGAGTGAATATTTTGTATCAAGTTAGTAAGGTTACATTTTATAAGTCTAAATATAATATAGTCAAGGCTAGGTAGAATTTCATATTTTCATTATACAAGTATGAACATGATTGGGGACCTTAAGTGAAATCAAATTACATGTTAATGATCAATTGAAAAGTTGTAAATGGGTGATTACAAATGCAAAATAGATAAGAGTGTCATCAGTTATTTTCACTACACTCAATAAAATAAAAACTTTATTTTAAAAAATATGGAAGATCAGAGATTTATAGCATTAAAAAGAACAATTTTTTAATCCTCATTTGTGTACAATATTAAATATGATATCTGATAGATAATAATTTAGAAGATCAAAACAACACTATAAGATAATATTTTAAATTAAAAATGGATATAAATTAGATATATTAACATAATTTAGATTGAAACTCTAAAAAAATCATATAGGCACATTTTTAATGTCAATAACATACACAGATTGCCATGATAGGCATACATAAAATTTTAACATCTACCAATATAGTATGTAATGTTAGGTGAATGTCATATACACATATGCAATGTCAAAAATGTGTATGTTGACATATAGGCATACAAAAAATCACTTCTCATGTAAGACATCTTAATCATAAAATAACATCCATTTCATTTCCTTCCTTGAAGAAGACTCTCCTTGGGATGCCCTATTGGTAGATGGAGATCTCTCTAATGCCTTGGATTGCTCCAAAGTCTGACTATGGGACTTACACTCATAGATCATTGTAGTTGAACCTATTCAAATACAAGTATTATTTCAAAATTAGCATAAAATACATTCAACCACTTGTCAAGAAATTAATTTTAAACTAGAAAAAAATTATTTAAACATGCACTTATTGTAGGCTTGCAGTTATGATCAATCTTTTTTTGATGTTCCAACAAGTCTGTGGTAGGCTCAACTATTTGAATAGGTGTCTAAAATAAGGAATAAACATGATAATTTTCCCTATTAATCATCTGAATAGGACTATCAAATGTCATGGGACAACCCTACATACACAATACATTCACATAATTTATATTTGCCCCAAGTATGTAGTAAAATTATTTTAAAAGTCTATTTTTACAATTTAAAATTATAAGTTAAGATATACTTATGTCAATGCTTGTGAAGATGACATTATAGTAGTAATGCCTATGTTCATCTTAATTCAAAATGATGAAGAAATGTCTACTTGAGTCATCAACTAGATGTAAACAAGGTCTCACTTACTTTTCTATAAAGTATCAAAGATATATATATGGCAAGTTTTCTCCTTTATTAAACCAAGACTATATTTAATACCACTGTACTTGAATTTTGAGATCATTGATAGATAAATTTAACTTAAAACTTAGAAGGAACATATATATATAGACTAAATGTACATAGAGCATAAGATTAACTCAAAATTTTAACTTTGTATAAGTAAAAGGTGTCATACTAATAGAGAAATATGAAGTAGTGGATGGCCATCAGTTGGATTTGAAAATATAAATAATGGATTCTTCAAATCAATTATTAAAAATGTGGATTGTGATGATGAACGCACCCTCACCTCCTGGGACATAAAAAAACATATGTATTATTTAATTTCTAAGTAAATTAATTGTTATCTAAGTCAAATTTTTAATTATAACTTAAATTTAACATGACATTTATATAAAACATACCTACATCTATGTAGTGAATGATATTTTCACACCAAATATATGTGCCAAAAACTCATCACTAATAAGTATATTATCCAAGCCCTCTAAACCACCAAAATTGTCATCATCAGAAGGTCCAGTGAATATAGCTCCATAAGATCTGCAAGGGTGGGGTCAAGTATGCACACTAGGTGGTGTATATCTAGCTTCAGTCTATGAAAGCCTACTCATATGTTGAATGAGTGTATTAGTGAATGAACTAAGTTCATGTAGAGTGTTAACCTCCATGACCTATTTAACTACAAAGTAGATTTTGGGTTCAAATGGATTTTGGATGTGGATCTTTGTAGGTCAATTAGGCACATGACATGCACTTGGTAGATCATATGTAGAGCCTTTCCCTTAGCCCTAAAACTCATTAAAATTAAAATAGTTGAAAATCTCATAGAGGATAAAGTCATAATAGAGTTTACTCAAAAAATACAATGGGACATCTTTATTATTACAGGATAGATAATCAAAGACCATCCACCATCAGTATTAAAAATTGGTTGTGATTAAATTATGATGGCAACAGTGAATTGGAAAACATTTATCAGTTACTAAAAATGGTGCATTGGTGGTTGGGTCAATGAATAAGGAACAAATGAAGAATTTTTATGTCTTTATTATATATCTCACATGGTGATAATTTTTAGCATAATAATCCCTACAACTATCCCAATATGAAGCCCATCTATCAATTTGACTTGTTATGGAGTCAATTTGACCTAATAATGTTAATAATATCTCTAGGGAATTGGATAGATAGGTGTGATGGGTGTTGGTTGAAGTGTGATCCCTCATTCTCCCAATTAATTTTTCAATTTCAATTTTATTCTCCATAACGTGGTCAAATAGACTCTGTTGACTACTTGGGGTATTTTTTGTAATTATAAGAGGGTTAGGAGGAGGCTTAGGTGGAGGTTTAGGATGATAGTTAGGTATAAGGTTAAGAGGAGGGTTAAGTGGAGGGTTAGGAGGAGGGATAGGTAGAGGAACAAAAGGGTTAGGTGGACGTTTAGGTTGAGGATCAAGAGGGTTAGGAGGGTTAGGAGGAGGGTTAGGCTGAGGAACAAGATGGTTAGGTAGAGTAACAAGAGGATTAGGTAGAGTAACATGAGGGTTAGTAGGATGGGTTGTTAAAAATTAATAAATTACCAATTAAACAATGAAAATAAAAAAAATTAATAAAATTAATAAAAAATGAATAGATTTTTAGCACTTACCTATTATACATGGTGGCATCATCAATTAACAACTTCTTGGGATGATTTGGGGTAAGGTTTGGCCTCACTAGGGTAAAACATGATCACATAGTGGAGGAGAGTGAGGGAAAAGATAGATCATGAATGCAAAATGAGGAATTTTTGTGTTTGGTTTGATTTTATTTTTTTGGGTGACACAACAAACATAATGGAATTATTTACACAATCACATGTAATCATGTTATTTAATAACATAATCACATTATGTCTAGGTAATTACCAAGCCATAATTTAAATAATGTGATTGTATTATTTAAATAACACACTCATATTATTAAATAATGTAATAAAATTATGAGAAGTGTCCATGGAATTGTCCACCAACTCTATGCACATACCCCAAATAGTGTGGTGACATCACTAGATATAATTACTAATGAGTTCGGTGCTACAATACTAAAACTATAGGAACTATGTGTTAATACATAAGTGGAATTGGATATAACAAATTTGCATGTAGCTATGGAACATACTCCCAGCATTATTGATGTTAGCACAAGCTTGGATGCGAAATAACAGAAATCTTTAGTAAGATCTAATGACCCAAATACTCCTAAATAAAGATATGTCTCATTTTGATGAGAATTTACTTCTCTCATAAGACATTTCAAGAGAGATAGAGACAATGAACAAGTTAAGAAACATATAGAGTGCTCTTTGTGAACTCGACAAAAAAATTCTCAACTTGTGAAAAACTATTGATGAAATGACTAAGGTCATGAACTTGCATTTAAAATACAATGATTTTTAAATATGGTAGTGTATTTGGTACTATAACTAAGTTCATAATTTTTAAATTAAATAAATCAAGGAGGAAGAACAAAGTAGTGTTGTGTAGACTAGAGAGGGAGTGAACCTTGAAAGTTGGCATCTTTCTCAAGGAAAGTATTCACAATTAAAACATAATCTATTTTCTCATTGTAATTTTGTAATATTCTATGGTTATGAATGTATTACCTTTTTGTAATATTCAAGTCAATTAAATTAGTAAAAAGTGAAGAAGCAAAGATCAAATGTAAGAATAGAAGAAATGTTTGTTGGGAAGGAATCCCAAGGGTGATATTCAAAGAATGACCACCAAGTTTGGAAATTTGTAAATCTTGTGCTTTCTAGTATCCTCTTATGATTAGGGATTTAACATTTTTAATATGTGAAGACCAAGCTGATACACTACACTAAAGTTAAGAAATCTATAGCTTGCAAAATCCCACTATTGTATATGTGTTGACCAATGACCGAATGTTTATATTTGTTCATTTTATTCCAAAACTCTTCCAATTATATGTGAACACTCCTTGAATCAAAAAATTCTATGATTATTGTCTCCAAAATGGATATGGGTTCAAATCTCATGTATTTGTGTTTCATTTTTTGAGGCTTAATTATGTAAAACGCAACTTCTTTAAGCTTATGAGGTTTTGATAGGGATAGTTAGAATGAATTTTTTTTTAGTTGAATGCAAATACGAGGATAATTTTATCATAAATATATTATATTCACCCCTTGAAACTATTCCAAGAGGATAAGTATTCTAACCTAAGATTTCAAGTTCTCAAAACACACAAAATACTTAAAATGTACTAAAATGCTTGAAACTAGATTAAATTTTTAGATAATAGCAATAAAATGCTATATTCATTGAGGGGATTTGAATATTAGGGTTTTTGTGATTAATAATATTTGAATAAGGTGAAAATAATGGAAAATATCTAATGGAAATGATATGGTTCTAAACTAGTGCCCTTAGGGAAAAGCCTTAATTGGCAAGGACATAGGTCAGACTCTAGAATTACATAGTTCTAAACCGGTGCCTTATCCATTAGAATACAGAGTAATAAGTAATTTCATGGGTAATTTAACACAATTTAATGAGTAAGGAGAGATAAAACAAAAACAAAAAAGGGAAACAAATCAAAATGCTAACTCACTTATATACATGTGGGGAAAAACTTGATGTAGGAACATCCAAGTTGTACAAGCAATCTTGAATCACCAAAAAAGGTAGGAGTTGGCATAATTTCAATTAAAATTATTAGGAAAGATTTTATTAATTCAAAATGGTTTTTTGTTCATAAGAGATCTGATTTTGGTTCAATTGGAGTTACAATAGTTTTCTAAAATCATAGGGATCACATTGATCGCATTGGGGGTCATGTGGTTGCATTCCCATATCATAACTCCAAGTTGGTTTATATTGGTGGTCACATGTATATTCCACAAAAACCCTAAGTTTTAATGTTAGATCCATGCACATATCATTTCATAAGTCTTTCAATTCATAGGGACTATATAATCTCTATGTCAGTGGCCACATTATTTCACTAAGTTTCTAAGTCCATGAGGGATTTTATATTTTATGCATTCTTATTCACAACTAAGCACTCTTTATGAACCTAAAAAGATATTAATTAGTTTTAAATTTCTAATTAGTATAGAAGACAAGTGTCATAGTCATAATTATTCACAGAGGACTTATCTTGTTTGTAAGTCTAAGTCATGGCAGGGTCATGGGTGCATGACCAATTTCAAATTAGAGTTTATAACTCAAACTGGTCTACAATAATCCATATATAAATTTTGTGAGTTTGGGACCTTAAGATTTCAACATGTATCCAGATCATGAGGGTCACAAGATATAGTACTAGCCATAGTGTAACATGAATGCATTATAATATTTCAATAGATTTAAATGATTAACAGGCCAATAGAAATAAAGAGAGGCCACAATCAAAAGGAGTAGAGTATTAGGGACCATAAGGTGAATTTAATAAGTCCATGAGTCCATATATACTTTGAAGACCATAAGAAAGGTTTAGGAACTAGTTATGTAGGGACCCATGATCTTTCCACTTGGCACTTATCGTGTGTATCCTATGATCACAATTTCAGATTTGGTCACAATAATGAAATAACAACATATAGATCTTTGGATGGTCACAAATTTCACATTAAAGCACCAATTTAGGTGTTTAAGGTCTCATTGGAAAGCTCTAGAAGATAAATTTTAGTTAGTGGTCACATAAAAGTTAGCCCGACCATATAGTAAATATTATAAAAAGATATTCTAGGAATCATCAATAATTATAAGGAAAGTTCAAGAAAGTAAAATGTGGGAAAAGTAGCGAAAGGATCTCATGAAATTGTTAAAGGGGATTTTGTAGGTAGTATATATAGGACATAAAGAAATCAACTAAGGGTTATATTGTAAAGGTTAACATCAAAATATCAGGAGGCCAATATTGAAAGGGTTGAGGAAGGAAAGGAGATCTTAGAAAAAATTAAAACTTTAAGCCTGGAAGTAGAGAACAAAGATTAAACTAGAGGGGCCATAGATCATAAAAGGGCCATAATAGAGATTAAAAAGAGAGGAGATGTAGAGCCTATAATAGATAGTGAATGGAAAACCCATAGAGGCTCAGAGTTAGAGATAGATGGGGATAGAGTAGGTGCAAAGAGTCACTATGAATGAAGATGTTAATAAGGCTTTATTTCATTGAATAAATAGAGAATACATATTGTTTTACATTGTGTAACTTTGACTGCATGGCTAAGGTCACCTCTTCACTAGGAATCCTTACCATGAATTACACCAAGATGTCTCAGACTAGTCACATGAGTTTGTTGTAGATGTGATAAAGTCTTGCAAATGAAGAAGATTCATGTGATAAAATTGTGAGACTCTTTTCTTTTAGTTAACTACAAGTTGTGAAAAAGAATCTCATATTTTTTGTAGGTAAGAGAAATTATTTTAAGAGGAGGGAATTATGTGAAAGGGACAAAGACTCTTGATTAATTATATTATAGGTTTTTAAAAATAAGCATTACTTATATCAGTGCCAAGTTGTGAAACATAAGCTTGCATTTGATAGAGGGTAAGATTGTCACAAGTTTGTGAGAATTCATGAAAGTGTGAATCAAGTAATGGAAGAGAGGATCTTATTTGAGTCAAATGTAAGTTATTAAAGAGAATCTTTCTTAAATCAATTACAAGTTGTGAAAGATAATGTTTTTTGTGGAGATGAAATGGCATACAAAAGAAGAAGTTCACAGGAGTAGAAGACCTAGTGGAGATGTTGAAGGAATTCCATGAAAGATTAGGATGGAACAAGTGGAGAAGATGTTGTAACTATGGGTAAATAATATGAAGAAGAAATTATGATGGTGTGGTTGTACCTATAAGAAAGGTTGTATGCTTTGGAGAGAGATGCAAGTGAAGTTGAAGATGTTAACAAAGAAAAGAGACCAAAAAAGGTGAAGTTGAAATAAAGAGTTAAGTCCACTTGAAATATTGTTTTATTTTGTCTTAAAGAGATCCAAAGAATCTCATGAAATGGATTGTTGAGTTAGAAATCTTCTTTGAACAGGAAAATTTTATAGATCCTCTGAGGATAAAAATTACATGAAATAAGTTATGTGCACATGCAATTATGTATAGATCATGTTGTGTATCAAAAATTATAGAAATAATGGTGGAAGAAGCTCCAAACATTGAGACTTGAGAGAGAGGTGAATAATATTGCCTTGAGGCAATTAGAAAAGGATGTTTCCAAATGAGAAGTTTAAACATGTGAGTGAATAGAATAAGGTTTATTTGAAAATCAATCAAAAAATGAGATATACAAGTGAGAATCCCAAGTATGTTTTCAAGAGCATCAGAGAGAGATATTTGTGAGTTTACCTTAAAGTAAGAAGTCTTTATAGAAGAGGATGATGAAGTAGTAAATTATTCACCAAAATAAGGAAATCCATTATTTGATGATGGGAAAGAGATTATAGAATCCTTTAAGTGGGAAGAGGTTGTCATCATTAAAGGATAAAGGTACTAAAATTGATATTTCTCTTTTACAAATAAAAAGCTTAGGTTTTTTATGAAGAAAAAAATGAAGGTAAAGGAAGTGCAAGTGAATGCACTTAAGGAGTGTGTAGTTGAATATCACTATGGAGGAATAAAATAGTTTGAATAATGATGTAAAAATAGTAATGGAGATTTTTGATAATGGACCTTTGGAATTCCATCATGTGAATGAAATCCAAGAGGAAAATATGAGAAATAGATGATATTTAGATAATATGTCCTTGAGGAATGAATAAGTGCTAAAAAAACTTTTTGTGGGATCTATTGATTCCATTAATGTGGGTGATTAATTACAGGTCCAACAATGATGAAGATATCAAAGAAGAGGATAAATTGTGGTTTGATCTAATGTGCTCATATACATAAGAGACAACATGAAGAAGTTGAAAAAGAGATATTTCACCTAAAGCAGTTTGATGTGGGAGAGAAGACTCACAAAGGAGATTGGATAAGTTAAAAATGCCATTCTCATGACATAAAAGTAAAAGAAGAGAAAGAGGGAGAATGAAATCAGAATTGTGTTGATGAAAATGGGATAAGAAAAAAAGAAAAATATAAAGATGTGTTGTCACTAAAAAAACTAAGCATTGTTCTAAGAAGCAAGTAAAATGATGAAGACTTTGAAAATTTTGAGCTTGGGTGAAATCAATCTTATAATATGAATATGGATGGACTACCTATGAGGGCCATAATTCTCATGTTTTTAATCTAATTTATTTCTATGGATTGTGTTGATGTGCAAAAATGAATAGAAAGGAAGAATTTAAAAAGGGCTTTCAAGGTGAAGAGGTGATGCCAAAAGTGACAAATTATTCACTTAAAAAATTGAGGAAGAGAAGTTGATTTTTAATTCAATTAGAGCATGTGAATAAATAGAGATAAGTAGTTTATTTGAGGAATCTAATGAGAAAAATAGATACAAGTAGAATGGTGGTGTCACAAAGGAAATAAAATGAAGAGATGGCATATATTAGAAAATGGGAGCTAAAAATAGAGATGAGTGATAGAAGGAAGAATCTAATAGTAGGTTAAATAGTGAATGGAAAAAGACAAGAAGTCTATAGGAGTAGGTGGTCAAATGATAGCCATGGGTTCGATCCCACTAGATAAATTATGATGCAAGAAAGAACATCTTAGTGGACATGGTTGGACAAAGATGAGATAGATCCCACATGAAGATGGGGAGAAATTCATTTGGTGTAAGTGGACAAACTATGCCAAAATAGTGGGTAAGAAGAAAGAAATAATTTGTGAATGTGGTGGAACTATGGTCGATCCATTTCCACATAAGGGAAGATAGTGAATATTAGTAGAAGAAGATGGATTCAAATCCAACAAGTTATAAGTAGAAGAGAGAGAAATGTAGATGAAATATTTGGTGTGTTGGAAGGGAATGCCATAATCATCAATCTTAGTGTCCAAAAGAATATTTTTTCCACTTATTCCATCCATGTGAGAAAGACTCAATTTTTTAATTACCTTGAGTATTTTATGTAGGAGCATCCAAGGCGTAAGGTTAATATTACATCACCAAAAATAGGTGAGTTAGTGTAGTTTCAAAAAATATTTTCAAGGTAAATTTATCAAATCAACAGGGTTCTCAGGTCACATCTTGAGATCTATTTTTGGTTCATGGATTTGTAGTAGTTTTTGAGGTCTGAGGGATCACATGGATCACACTCAAAGTCACATGGTCATATTCCAATGTCTCAAATATAGGTTTCTTTATATTGGTGGTCTCAGATATTTTCCCTCACAACTTTAAGTTTCAATGTTAGAGGCTAATTATACATTATTTATTAAGTCTCTAAGTCCATAGGGAATACATAATATATGTATCAGGGTCCACATTATTTCCCTAAGTTTATAAGTTTGCATATATTATTTTTTGTAATTAAGGATTATTTCTCAACAAAAAAAAATATACATTGGTTTATAAATTTTAACAGGTCCACAAAACTCTTGGGATTCATGCATAAGACCACAAAAGTTCACAAAGTCCATGGAGGTCAGGTGTCATATTCACAATTACTCACAAGGCCTTGGTGTATTCATAAGTCTAAGTCATGACAGGGACCATGAAAAAACATGTAACAAATTTCAAATTTGAGTTTATAACTCCAATGGGTTTGTAACAATCCACAAAACAATCACATGACTTTGAGAACCTAGATTACAACACATGTCATAATAATTGAGGGTCATAAGATATGGTAACAACCATAAGGTTATAAAATTTTATTTTAATCTTTAAATGGATTTAATTGATTAATGAGTCCATAAACATAAAGAGAGGCAATGATGAAAAGGGGCAAGTGCATGTGGGACCATAAAATGGATTTAATAAATGTATAGGTCCATGAAGTCTTTGAAGACCATGAGAAAGTTTGTGGACCCTGTTATCTAGGAGATACTAGATCTTGGCACTTGGCACAATCACATGAAACCTATTATCACAATTTCAAATTTGGTCACAACAATGGAATAAGATGAAGATCTTTGAATGGTCACAAAATTCATGTTAAAGCACTAATTTAGGCATTTAATGTCTCATTGGAAAAATATGGAAGAGAACATTTACCTAGTGGTCACCATGAAATAGTTAACCCAACTGTGTAACCAATATTACAAAAATATCTTTTGAGAATGATAAACAATTACAAAAAAATAATTAGAAAGGAAAAAATAGTAAAAAGAGGGTAAGTGATCTCATGCTACTGTTAAAGGATTTTTTTAGGAGGGATATATGAGAGATCAAGATATAAAATAAGAGTCACATTAGAAATGTCAACATTGAATGATCAAGAGGTCAACATTGGAAGGATTGAGGAAAGACCCAAAGATTTAAACTTAAAAATCAAGAGCCGATATCAAAGTAGAGAAGCTACAGACTAGAGAAGGGCCAAAATAGAGATCAAAGAGAGAGGTATCAAAGAGAACTTGAAATTTTTGCATGATATAAGAGTATCTAAGGGTTTGATTAATCTTGTATCAACCAAAAAAAGAAAAAATAAACAACTAGGAACAACAATTTGACACTGAATTGACAATGATAGAATAACACATAACAACAAATGAAAATTAATAGTTTTTGAAGAAAATGCATGGGTTTGGAGAGTTTTATGGATTGAAATAAATGTGATGAGACATGGTACATGTTATAAAGGGTAATGGAAATAATATCATGAAGTATGGAGAAGAGAAGAGGATTAAAACATGATGCAAAAGGGGGAAAAGAGGAGCTGCAAGAAAAGAAATAGAAAAGCAACAAGCTATAAGAGAATCAACTAGATGTTCAACTATAATGGTGATGTTTTCCTCAATATTTACACTCTGTAACATATAAGGCACATATTTTATAATGTGTTTATCATTTTAAACATTTTAATGTCTTAAAATCAATGAATATAGTGTGTTCCTTGTGGTAAATGTCTACAAATAAAATTTTGAGTTACTCTTTACATGTGTGTGCATGCTAAAACTAAGCATCATAGAATTAAAGGTTTTCCTTAAGTGTATACTCTCTCTCTATGATTTCACCATTTGGTATTATAGAAACATATTTCCTTCTTGAGTTGGGTGTGTGAGGCTCTTGTATGAGTCAATTACAGGCTGTGAAAAGTAAGTTGTGTGAAAAGGAGCTTGCATTGAAGAGAGGATAAGTTTGTTACAGGTGTGAATGAATTCATGCAAGTGTTGAGGAAGTGAGATAGACTTTTGAGTCTTTTTTCAAAAGATAAGCCTTGTTTTTTAGGAAGATATGGCACATAAAGGAAGAATGACACCAGAGGTAGAAGACTTGGTTGATATGTTGAAGGGAGTCTAAGAAATATTGGACATATAGAAGGTGCAAAAAGTGAATATGTTTCAGCTTTGAGTATAAAAGATGAAGAATAAATTATGATAGGGTTTTTGTCCCTAGAATAAAGGTTATATTGTTTGGAGAGAGACTAAATAGGTAAAGGAAGATATCCCAATAGAAGAAAGAGATCGACAAAGGCCAAGGTGAAGTAAAGAGGTAAGCCCACTATTGATATTAGTTTTTTTGGTAAAGAGAGCCCAAATGTACTCATCAATTGGATAGTGGAGCTAGAAATGTATTTATAAGATAAGTGTATTGAAAATATAATGAGGGTATAAATTGAAAGTAAGATATTATGTGGAGTTTTATTTTTGTATTGGAGAGATATCCCAGAAAGGAGATAAGGGAGAGGAAGGAATAAGGTAAGGAGTTGGGAATATATAGTTTATAATTTTATGGGTCATGTTGTGCACTCAAAAATGAAAGTAGAATGATTGTATAATATTCATGTCTTGAATATTGAGATAAAAGAGAATAAAAATAAGATTTAAATAAAATGCAATATGAGAGGAAATTTTTCATGTGAATAGTTCAAGTCTACTTTGAGAAGTCGCAAGGAGATGGATAAAATTAAGGAGAATAAGTCTATCTTTAAAGGCAACAAGGGAGTGAGGTTTCCATGTAAGAAACTCAAATCTTGTTTCCAAAACAACAAATAGAAAGAGGTTTTTGATTAGTACATAAAGGATGGAATCATCATGCAAGAGGATATGGATGTGATAGTTGTTGAACTCGAAGAAGGAGACCCATTGTTTGATGATGGGATTGAGTTTATGATATCCCACAAGTGGGAATTTAACTTGGAAGGCAATGCATTTGTCTTTTATATTTTAGAGTGAATAAGGGTTGAGAACAACCAAGGAATGATACATGTTTCCTCAAAGGAAATAATAGATGTGAATGAATAAGGCAACCATGAAGAGTTTCATATTTATATGAAGAAAATAATAGAGATTATTGATATGCAAGTTAATGCACATAAAGAGAGTATGGTTGAAGACCAACCATGTGAAGAAAAAGGAAATAGAAAGAAGAATGAGGGGAGGATAACTAGGGAGGTTTTTGAGAATGGGCCTTTGGGATTCCATCATGAAAGATAAAGTTTTGAGGATAATGTGAGCATCAGAGAAGCATTGGGAAACATGTCCTTGTGGCATGATGAAGAGTTGAAAAAATTATTTGTGGTAACTATTGATTCTATTAATGTATTTATTCAATGTGTAGTTCTAACAAAGATGGAGATAGAGATGGTGGAATTGTTTCTACCAAGAATAATGAAGAATAAAAGTGATGTTACATATGTGGTAGCATTCCACATAGGTATTGGAGAAGATATTATTATGAGTGAAGGTATGCATTGTCCCTATATAGACAAAGAGATTGCAAGGTTATTTGCATATGGCATGGAAGAGGAGAAATAAGGATAAATAAATCAACCTAGAGCTGATATAAAGAGGATGAGAAATGAAGAAGAGTAACTAGTTTCTAAATCAACTAATAAAAATGAAGAAGATGAAAAGAAGCAAGAGTAAATTATTATATCAGCCAATGAAATTATGAACATCGATGAAGAACCTATGGGTACTATTAATTCAAATGTTTTAAAACTATTTATGGCTATATTTTATGTACAAGTGTAGAGATAGAGAGAAATGAGTCATTCATAGAGGCCTTCCAAGGAAAAGAGGTGAAACAAGATATGAAAATTTATGCACTCAAGAAAGAGAGGAGGAATAATTGACTTTTATATCAACCAGAGCATGTAAATAATATGTGAAAGAAGAAGAATCTTATAAATTAATAAGCCATAAGAAAGATGGTGGAAAGAGAGGAGATAAAATCCATGAGAAAAGAGGAGTTGTAAATAATGAAGAGTGAAGAATGAAGGATCCAATAATAGGTTAGATAATGAGTAAATAAAGATAAGGATTTAGGAGGAGGTGGTCATTCATTGGTGTGTTTCATCCCACAAGAGAAATTAAGATTTTAGAAAGAGCATTTAGGTGGAGGTGGTTGGATGAGGGTGGGTTTTAGCCCACACTAAGATTGAGAGAAAAGAGGATAAACCTTTAACAGAGGAAGATAGACTATGGTGGGTCTAAATACATAAAAAGAGGAGTAAGAAGAGATAAGAAGAAGAAGATATAATTAAAAAAAATGAGGAGCTATAAATGGAAGAGAAAATTTGACAAAAAACTATAATTACTTAGTGTGTTGGAAGAAAATGCCATGGCCATTATGCTTCATGGTCAAAAGAGTGGTTTTACCACTTATTACCTCCATGTGATTAGGATTTCACATTTTAAAAACCTTGAGTGTCAAAAGTAGGAGCATCCAAGGGTTTGAAAAATCTTGCATCAACCAAAAAATAAATAAAAAGAAAAAAAGAAATAGTTGGGAACAACATTTTAACAACAAATCAATAATAACAAAACAACATAGAATAGGTAACAAAATATAATGGTTTTTTAAAAAAATACATGGGATTAGAGTGTTTTATGGACTTAAATGAATATGAAGAGACATGATACATATCAGAATATGTCAAGGAAATAATCTCGTGAATTGGGGATAAGAGAGGAGGATAAAAATGTGATGCAAAGGGGGAAAAAAGATAATTGCAAGAAAAAATAGAAAAGCAAGCAACTATAAATGAACCATTTATATGTTAGACTAAATTGGTGATAATTTTCTCCATGTTACACTCTAAAAAATTTAAGTCATATATTTTATAGTGTGTTTATTGGTTTAAACATTGTAATGTCTTTAGATCAACAAATATAGTGTGTTACTTGTGCTAAATGTCTTCAAATAGAATTTTGAGTTGGTATTTTATGTGTGCACCCAAAATAAGCATCACATAATTAGCGTTTATAATTAATTGGATACCCTATTTATTCTTAAACCATTGAAATAGAGATTTAAAGTCTTGTAGTTAGAGACAAAGAGGAATAGATTAATTCTAGAGTGTCCTTGTGAATGTAGATGTCATTAAGGCATTATCTCATTGAATAAACATAGATTGTATGCTATTTTAAGCTGTGTGACTTTGGTTACATGGCCAAAGGCATCCCTCATGAAGAACCCATACTATGAACTATACCACAACCTACTCTCATTGTTTTAATGTTTGATATATTTCCCACTATAAGGAAATAGGAGATGAGTTCCATATCCATAAGACAAATAATATGTATCATCTCTGAAAAAAGGATAGACTTTGGAAAATCCCATCCATAGGAAGTCAAATTTTCCACCTCTTATCCTAGAGAATAGCTAATTCACAAATCTAAAAGTCTTTTTCTCTAGCCTTCTTATCAAAGATCTTCTTCACTTTGCATTGAGATTTTGGGATCCAGTATACAACTGCAATTCTCTCTTCCTCCAACTTGCTTAAGTACATGATTATTTTATCTAAAGTATTTATTAAAATATCATCTTATATCACTCTCACTAATTGAAAAATAAGGAACTCCAATGAAATGGGAGCTGTAACATCTATACCATAAATAAGTTAAATTGGGAAATGCCAATGACTCTTTTTGAAGTGGTGTTGTTTTCTCATAATGCATCATCTAACCTTTTATTCTAATTCTTTTAATTTTCATCCATTAGTTTGTAGATGATGGTAAAAACACTGTTGTTACTTCATTTTACTTTATCATTTCCTTGGGGTAGTAATCTAAAGAGTGAGATAAGGATATCACATAACTATGGTAGGAAACCATAAGTTTGAAAGAAGATAAATTGGAAGTATTGTTTATAAAAAAATTGTACTCAAAATCTAAATAGAATGTTCTCTTTAATGAAATTGCATCTCTTCAGATCTAGTATTATTTATAGGAATAGCCTGAACACACTTTGTGAAATAATCTATTGTGTTGAGGACATGAGTGTGACTTGCATTGGAATGTATATTCAATGTACCGATGAAATTCAAACCCCATTGTTAAATGGGATCTTATATTACTACATGTTTGAAGGCAAGTGGGGCAAGTTTCATTCTTCCATCAAAATTATAGCATTCTTTACACATTGAGTCCTATTCTTGATATTTTTTGAAGTGTAAGCTAGTATTAGTAATCTCTTAGATTCTTAAATGTCATGACAAACAAATAAAAGTGACTACCACATTCCTGATTATGGAAAGCTTCTATTAATCTCTTATTTTTTTTATCATCAACACATCTCAAAAATAAAACATCTAAACCTTTATTAAAAAGAGTATTGTCATAGATTACATACCTATCAGCTCCCAATTTAAGTATTTTTTCTCTTTAGCATTTAGATGCCTTGGGCACTCTCCATGGGTCAATAATAAGGAAATATTTTAGGACCATTCATCAATAGAGCCAATGAAGACTACCAAGGAAATCTCTTTTAAATATTCTTTGTTAAGGCCATTTGTGTAGCCTTCCTCTAATCATTGACTCCCTCTAAAATCAGTTGACACAAACCTATACCTTTATCTCACTTAGTGGGATTTATTTCTAAGTCATATTCTTGCACTTTGGTA
Organism: Torreya grandis; assembly: GCA_037957365.1. Taxonomy (NCBI): domain Eukaryota; kingdom Viridiplantae; phylum Streptophyta; class Pinopsida; order Cupressales; family Taxaceae; genus Torreya; species Torreya grandis. Next base: position 4,386,218 of record JARHVA010000030.1, read on the forward strand.
TTCAATCCACCCATTTTTTAACCAAGATATTATTGCGTCAAGATATGCTTGACTACCATGTCTAGTACCATCACCTATGTGTGGTAATTCAAGATGTACAATCAAAAATATTTCATACCTTTGACCACAACAAAATCTTATTGTTAAATGGGAGAATACTTGAGCTTGTGAACATTCAACTAATATCTCATGAAATAAATTGAGTATTCTATACTCTCTTCATTCTCTTATATGAAAATTGTTGACAACACATGTTAATAATAGTAGCTATACATAATGACGTCTTTCTTAAAGTCTAGTCACACTAGCATAAAAGCATTAGCATAGAATTTTTAATCTTATCAAAATATTTCTTACCATCACCACTCAATATTAAAGACACATTACCTCTCATCATCTATGCAATGTGTCTATAAGTTCATAAAAATTAGGTAGAAATATTTTGAATAGATTCACCTTATCAAGGAGTGTGTTCTAGGATTCTTAGTAGGAAAAGATAGTTGTTGAATTTCCTTTACTATTTCAGAATTAATCTTAATTATTTCCTTTAAAATTATATGGCTTCCCTTCAATAATTTATAATATGGACTTCAAGATCGACACCTTTAAAAATCCATCTTGAGGTGCTCATAATGATCTCAATTTTTTGAAAATAATGTGAAATCTTCAAGATATACCACTATGATTTTTTCTTCATGTATCTCAAATCTAGGACCATACCCCTATGAAATGTGGCATCGGTAGACATGAGTACAAAAAACATCCACTTATATGAAATGGTACCCCATGAAGTTGTGAATGTAATATTTTGTTGACCTTCAGGCATCATTTCTATGCGATTGTATCTAAATAAATTATCAAGCATAGAATAATTTTAGACTAAGCTACTACTTCTAAAATGTGATCTATTTTATGAAATGGATAGTTGTCTTTGAGATATTTCTAATTTAGATTTTGAAAATCAAGAGGGATCTTAATTTCTCAACTCTATTTCCTCATAGGTATAATCTTTGCTACCCAGATTGAGTGATGGATTGGTAAAATGATCATGGATTTTTAAATATTCTTTGTTTATTCATAGATATTACCAATGATCTTAGGATTAAAAAGCCTTTTATTTTGCTTATAAAATTTAACAGTGGGTCTTAACAAGATATTACACCTCATGTCTTTAGGTCTAAGAAACTTCAAGTCAACATGTCACCAATCAAAAATATTTGAGTATAAGTTGAAAAGACTCACAAATCCCTTAATTTCTTCTTTATAACAACATTTTCTAATGTTCACAAATGTCTACCCTTATTTTCTACTGATGTTTACTTTTTGTATTTGAGATATCCATTTGGTTCCTCTTGAATTCTCTTCTTGATGTACATTTCATGATTATAGAGCAATTTTTGAAGGGAAACCAAACCCTTAAGAGTATTATTTCCCTTGATTTTGATAGCCTTGTAATCCTCTTTTCCATCCTTTATTTCATCTTTGGTTCTAATTTTGACCCCAACTTCAGCATTACTTTTGACTTTTTCTTTTTTGGCATAAGAATGATATTCTCTATATGTTATATATCTCCCTTAGAAGTATATATTTATAAAGTTACTAGTTTTTTCAAGGAAACTTATGATCTATTCATCATTATTGAACACATGCCAATGCTCTAAATTATTGGGTATGTTTGGTCCATATACAAGTTCTATGGTGTAATTTTCCTCATAAATACTTAAGTGAGGAATTATCAAAGAGGCAAATACATCTAAGGCATAAGCCTTGGAATTATTTTCTATATGTATCCCAACTTAATAGAAAGCCTTGAAAACAATCCCACACTTTGTTCCAAAAGTTCCTAAAATTATCATTTTTCACTTGATATTGATTTCACACTTGTTTGATAATTAGTTCAACATCAGCTTGAGCCCTTAGATTACTTATACCTATCTCCTCTGAAACTTGAAAAACTTCATATTTTACTATGTTGTTTGTGCACTAGAATAGTAGCTTGTGGGAAAAAGGAAATAACTCATAATTAGGGGACATCAAAACAACTCTAACACCTACACCAATAAGGAAATGGCTACCAACAAACACTAGCATCCATGTATCATTGATATCGACTTTAATGAGTTTGGGAATATTCAGGTCTCCTCTAACATCATCATATATTTATCATGTCATGTCTCTTCATATAAAATATCATCAAGAGGATCATCTAATTTTTGTACTATGTATGTGCTTTGAGCTCAAGTTTTAGTCATTTTTTAATCCCTTTCATCAGAATCATAGCTTGAAAATAATCCATTTATATTTTTGCTCCTATATCTCTACAAAAGATTTTACTTAATAACATTCCATAGGTTACAAGAATGTCTGCCATTAGGAGTTAGTCATTTTGACTCTCTTTTGAAGATAAATAGCCAAAGGTACCTGGGAATCTTTAATCTTCCTAATAAAAGGTACTATCCTAGTCTTCATAAAAAAAAAATCAACCAAAAGTCTTTGTACATGTAAGCCCAAGTGTGTGAACAACTTTAGCAGACATTAAATAATCAAAGTCTCCAGAGTCTATGATATAATTACTAAGCTTGAGAATTTCAATATAAAGGGAGACATGGAAGGTTTCTAAATTTTAAATATTAGGGTAGAGGCATCCATTAGATTTTGATAAATTGAGATATATTAGACTATGGGGATACCCTTGGATGCATGTCCAAGGTTATTAGGATTATCTCCTCTAATGAATTTGACTAATCTATCAAGATGATCTGGAATAGACTTTAGGTATTCACTTTGAGACATCTAAATTTTAGATTTATTCACATGATCAATTATGTGAAATGTGGGCAAACTAGAAAAATTTAAAGATTAATAATTTGTATTATGTTGAAACATATTTTGATCATGTTTTGGTGAGTAAATAGGCTTTTAAAGATTTGTAACATGAGATGAAGCTTTGGTGATTTATTCTTCAAGGTGAAAACTTCCATTCTGCTTGTGGGATTAATTTTAATGTACATGGTAATGCCTTAAAAAAATCATAAAACAATACATGATTTAAAAGGTAGTGCTTTTGAGTACTACATCAATACACTCCATGTGGAGGAGTTAGATACAAGTAGTTTATAGTTAAACTATCAATTTGACAAATTATACATTGCTTTTAAAAATTAATTTTCATGGTATGATATATGGGAATAACATAGGTTGTTGATTGACAATAATGTATATGATGGATATTTCATGGGAGCATAAAACAAGCTAAATTACCAAAAGAGGGTGCATAATACAACTAGGATTTCTCTTGCCATTTTCCACATTAGTTTAAAGATTGAAAGTCTCACTTCCTAATGATAAGTACACCACCAAGGTGAAAAAAAATTGGTCTTCAAAAGCTAGAGGCTAGTTCAAATTCCATTATCATGTCCAAGAATGGAAGTTGTCCTCAACCAACTCCTTAAAAATAATATATTTTCAAGTTTTGGAACATTGTTATGGAGATTAGTGGTATCCAAAGTGATGCTCCTTGTGACTTACATAAGGATGTTATCTAGTGGGATAGAAGGAAATTTGCATTACCATGAATATCATAGACTACAAAATTGTGCCATTATTTAGTTGTAAAAAAGGAGCCACCCTGTTGGTTTTTAAGAGACAATTCTATTCTATATGTCCTCTATCCTCATAATATATATAAAATCAAAATATTTGAGAAATATAAGGAGGATTCTTCTAATAATTACTTTTTTATTATTTCAATTGCAAATAATGACAACATGTAACATGTTTTGTTAATTATAAAATTTATGATATCGATAAAATGATCAATCAAGAAATTTTAGTAAACTCATTTCCTATCTTCATTTACTTTTTAATCATTATTGGGATTCCCTAAGGATATGTATATTTTTTATTATGGATATAGGCTAAGGTAATATTGGGGAATTAGTAGGACAAGACAAGAAAAAGCCTTTGGAGGACTCTTATGATATTATCCTATTAAGGAATACAAGATTTTACTAGGATATTTGGGTAGAAACTAGGTCCTTCAATTTCCATGGGAATTATTCCCCACAAGGTAAACTTGGTAATCAACCAACTCAATGTGAGGTTTGGGTAAAATTAGTTTCTATTGACACCACTAGAGGAATTCATAACTAACATAATATGCTCGTGATCAATAGTTTTTTTGTTAGATTATAAGCCAATCTAAAGTGGAAGAGGAGGCCACATATTAGAACTAGGATTGCTCTTGCCATAACATATCAGCATCTTAAATACTAGGAATACACCTGTAGTGGTATTATAAAATGTCCTTGATGATAATTTCATTACTAAACTAATAAACTTTGATCTTAAAAGTTTAAATATTACTTCAAATCCCCATGACATATCTAAGTAGTTCAATTTATTATAAAAAATAACTCCTCTAGAATAAGATGTTTCAATTTTGTCGTAGATGTAATGGAGATTTACAATGATTTCAGGTAGTTGAATATTACATCACTAAAATAAATGGACATTGTATGTAATCATATCAAAACATATTTGAGGGTTCATCTATAAATCATTATTGATACAAAAATAAAAGGAATTTTTTATTAAAACAAGGTACATATGGATATTATAATTATAATTTGGTGCATATACTAGAAATCATACTTCAAACATCCTATACATAAGTTAATTAAGGTCATTGATGGAATTATACAAGTGAGCCCTCCTCCCATGACATCCCATCTCAGTGCATGCATAATGAGGTACAATATACCAACATGGAAAGGGTTTGAGAAAGTACATAAATAGGTGATCATTTATTATGTTATTATTACCCCTTTAGAATATGTTGTGGAACATATGACACAAGAACATTATCTTCTCAGCCTCAAATTCCACATTATCTTTCTCCTCAACTTGGTCACAATAGTTTTTTTTAATTAAGAGCAATCAATATAATTCTTTAGATAAAAAACTTAAATGCTCCAAAACTTTGGAAATATTTTATAAGTTCATGCTTTCTTGAGATTCTAACAAGTTGTCATACTCAATGATTTACAAAACATGCCTAGCTCTAGATGTATTGATCCATTTAAATTATGAGCTACCCCTATCTATAGGTGTTTTAATTCAGACAAAAATCACAAACTAAAATGCTTGTCAACATGGTCTCACCCACAATTTATTAAGTATATTTTATAGTGACTAATAATTGGAACCAATTCCTCAACATACACACTAAAGACAAAAATAAGACAGTTTGTAATTAAAGGGAAGTAAAATTTGAATAGTTTTAGATAAATGTTGACACAAATCCTACGAAGGAGATTAAATATCAATAATTGTCTCAAATTCACTCGTGTTAATTATTCTATTGTTTATATTCCATGACAACTATGACTGAAACCATTTACTCCACTAGAATTCAATTGTATAAAGAAATTTCCTTTTACTTATGAAAATTCCTTAGTCATTTGATGAATATAGTAAGTTTATCTTTATTTGTGAGCAAGATCATGGGATCTAATAATTTTTGGGAATGTTACTTGTTAGGTGGGAAATGTACACTCTAGTGTACAAGGGTTATTAAATAATATCTAGTTTGACCATGACAAAACATTTTGTGTTGAAGTCACAATCATGGGGTTAGTTTTAATCTAATGTATTTGTAAATGCAACCACTAGGTAGTTATGGACAAGAAGGTATAACTCACATACATGTTGATGTTAATCACCAGATAATTTCTAGGTCAATTTTGGTCCTAAGTCAACCCTGAGTCTAAGGGGAAAGCCTTTGACTTGGCCTATATGACATAGAGGTCTCAAAGGCAGAAATGACAGTTGGAGCTCAAGAAGTTGCCTATTCAATGTCAAAAAGTTGCATTTTTGGACCCATCACTTAAACTTATCAAATGGATTATTCTCAAATCTTCCCCCTGAGTGCTTTAGGGTGTGATTAGAGGAATTAAGGAGGTAGGGGAATGAGTTGATAGTTTGCATAAATGACTTACAATTATTTTTTACACATGTTTGAACTTAGGTTTAAAAATGCATTTTTCTTATATTAGGAAGGGTGTTCTTGAGGCTAGAATGGGTGGTTAGCTTGTTGATCGAGCCTAATTAGAGGCCAATAACCTAGTCCTAGATGTTATCTACTCTCCCCAAACCTGTTGGTAGTGTCATTTTTTAGTTAAGATGAGGTATTTGCATATTGGAACTTTACTTAGAACTAATATTTTCTACTTGAACTTAATGTTAATCTATGTATGGTTGAATAGAAATTAATTTTTTTCACCTCTTGCAACACTCTCTCTCCCTTTTTTCACCAAATTTTTCATGGAATTATATTTTAAGTGTTCAAGCTGATTTAAAGGCTAGAATAGGTTTATGATATTATAAAAGATCATTTGTCAAAGATCAATTGTAGGAGGCCTAACAACCTTAAGGGATAGGCATAGAAAGAAATATAACTATTAATGGGAGTTGACTTGGGTCTAGAGACCTCAATGAGAAGTTGAAATATGTTAAGAGTGAGGTGCTGAAGGTGCTAAAGGAGTGAGGTGTTGAAGGGTCAAAAACTAGTCTCAAGAACGTGTATTAGGCCTATAGGCCAAATAGCCCTCAAAGGACAAAAGTTCAATAAAGTGTAAAGGTGTGTGAATTCCTTTGAAATTAGATTTATTGGGTTGAATGAAGGTTGGATAGGTGGATATAAGAGCTAAAGGAAGTGTTATTGAAAGTATTAAAGAAGAGGAAGGCATCTAGGCATAGCCAAGCCTTGGGAATGTATAGTGAGAGAGTGTGAAGAGTGACTGATAAAATTGGTATGTTAGAGGATAGTAAACTTGATGTAGGAGCATCAATAAATACATATAGAATACAGGTTGACAATACTCTTAGGTAATTATAAAGACCTATAAATTAGGTTAGTTTAGTAAGTTTAATTTGAATGAGTAAGAGAGAATCTATGGAAGTTTAGTAAATTACCAATCGTGGTTTAGAATATAACAAAGTAATAATACTCACTCATAATGAGGAATAACTATACAAGACCAATGAAATAGCTTAAAAGGATAAAAAAATATCATTTTTGAAGAGGTTAGAGCATATGTTGTAGGTCTATCTCAATGGAGGAGGACTGTGTAGATGTTTTCTTATTGCATATAATAAATATTTTTGAGTCTTATTACATGTTTTCAATTGTATTATCCTTTTATAATATGATTATAATCATTTCATATTGATTTTAAGCTTAAATCTTAGTTATATTCATGAAACCCTCAAGAATTCTATATTTTTACTATTACAGTCATTTTAGAGGCTTATTTACACATGGAAACTATTATATGAACTCAATTCGAGTATTGGAATAGTTGAATAGGTTTGTTAAGACCAATATACATGTTTTAGATGATATAAAATCCTAGTGAGCTCTATGAGCTATCAATAATTAGCTCTCATCCTGCAATAATTTTGAGTAAATCCAAAGTAAGGGTTTCATGAGTAAAACACTTCTAAAACTCAAACAATTGAACAATAAGGTCTAAAACTTTATAAAAATTTGATAGTTGGCCAAAATTTCACCTTGAATCTTATTCAATTGAAAAAAAATGTTGATTTTATTTTATGTAAAAATAGAGTAAATATGATCATATGGCCATAAAATTTATCCCTTACATGCAAAATTATTTTTTGAGAATGAATATATTGAAGGCATGATATATAAGGAGAAGTTATTATGAGTAATGTATGGTTATCTATCTAAAATAATGTTTTCCAATTATAATTATATGACTCTAAACATGGTTTATGGGTTATTTTCTTCACATTTGTAAGGTGGTATCCCTAGATGAATAGTCTGATAAAAGATAAATATTACCAAATGTTATGTTTCTTTCTATAATCTGAATATCTAAGAAAATAGTAAACTCATGATGCATTAGTTAATTTCTATGACTAATAACAAAATCCTTAACTGGAAGTCATCTCATTTGTATGTCCTAGATATAGACTTTAGATTGATGTTGCTTTTGTCCTTTTTGTGTTTGATTCTTGTAAATGCATGTTTTGCCTTTATGAATCTTTTAATTATATGTTAAAAATTTGATTACATAAATGAGAAATAAGAATGTATTTTCATATTATGAAGAAATAAAGATGCAAACATTTATCAATTGACTTGTTTAAATGTGGTTCAAGTGCAAAGACCTAGCAAACCAAGGATTTTATTTTTCTAGCATTATTGGTTGAGCTTGACACAAATTGTGTTAATAATTATTTTGGTTTAAGTTGTTTTTGCATCTGTGTCATGGCATCCACACATTACATAGATATAATGTTGTCCTTTTACATTCTACTTTGAAATTCACACAAATCTACTTTGCTCAAAGAATGTTGAGTCTACTTCGAGTCATTATTTATGCCTTTTTATCATTAGCATTGTGTTTATTGAAAATCGATTTGTAGGTTGAAAACAACATCAGATACATAAAAAAACCTATTGTCAAACTAGTTGTCAAATCTATTTTTATGGCATTAGTCAAACTTGTTATACCATATACAAGTTCCCCAAATCCTATTGTGTCGAATGTCAATCTAAAATATATTGAATCTATTATTTGTAAACTTGAGGTTGTTCAAATGAAGTATAAACTAACTATGGATAAAAGACATGTTTGTACTCCTATTGTCAAGTCTACACCTATTTTACAAATTTGGAAGATAATGAAACTCAATAAACATCATGTTACTCTAGGGTTTATAATAAGAGGCCTTATAAATAAATGTCAAGCTGAGTCTTCAGCTATTGGTTAATCATTTGAAATCCAAACCTCAAAGTTATCAAGTCATCCAAAATCACCTTGTACTAAATCTAGTGAAGTCCAAACTTGTTCTCATTGTGTATGTCGAGGTGATCCCTATACCCATTGCTTTGATGTACATCCTTTCATATCATGGAAATGATCATATTACTCATCATTCAATCTTTTTTGTCTGCAAGATCCACCCATAGAATTTATAATCCTTCTATATAGTGATCTAAGGTTCATTTGTTATCCAAATCTTGCAAGAGAGTTCAATCCACTCTTAAAGATGGTGATTTTCTAATCATGATGTTATAGTTGATCATGTTAGTGTTGACCTTGATTCTTGATCCATAATATGGATCTACTTTACTAGATATTTTGTTTAGTTCATTTCCACTATACTTAATTTAAGTAATTCATGCATGTAAAAACATTATGTAAGATATTTCCTCAATCTTGTTCATGTAAAATGAATAATTTAGTTAAGTTGTAGTGGTAGAATAAGTGTTGAGATGGTAAAAATGCCTATTATACTGATGAAGTTAGCAACTTGTAGCCTTTGAATCTAAGGGTTTCACCATCAAATAAAACATGGGTAAAGGAGTGGTTGCAAATGCTTCTTTTTCTTGGTGATGATTATTTGAAATCTTTGGTGGGTTACAAGGTGAAAAGGCATAAATATAGTCTCTATTTAAATAAGAGATCATCATAGAAGTTGATGACAAATTTTGAAGCTGGATTGACATTGTAGTTTACAAGTTTGGTTAATGGTGTCTCATTGTATCCTAGTTGTGAATGGTTGTTCTAGTTATGTTGGATCACTACATGAAATATATAAGAAATAAAAATCAATCATGTGTGAAATATTTGGATAGTGTAATAATGAAATATATATCCATGAAGACCATGTTTGGTAGTAACTTGTATAATTATTTAATTAAATATTACAAGAGAAGTAAAATTCCTTCACTGACTCGATTTTTTCCCACACCAAGTTTCTCTAGGTCATATAGTGTTTTCATTTTATGATTTAGCTTCTCTTAAGCTTCCATTTATATATTTAATATGTTATACATATAATTTATAAACCTTGTTTATCTCTATTTTAGTAATTAAAATAGTCTATAACACTCTTCTTTTAATCATATGTTGAACTAGGAGTACATGATCTGTGTTGGTGAATCTTAGTGTGGAATATCCACATAGTTTATGAATCACATTGGTATCACAATTAGTTTAGTATTAGTATCCTTTTGTGTGTCCGTGACTACATTATAGTATATGCCTATCATGAGAATAAGAGGAGCTAGTGGTCATGCTATCCTAGTTCTATTTGAATAAGTAATTTCCACAATAAAGTGGAAGTAAGGGATTAGAAGCATGGTTCATTATAATTAATAAAATTCCTATATAATAGAAGAGAAATTTTATAAACTCAAAAGAGTGGCTAGAATTTCTATTTATATGAGCAAGCTTGATCAGTTTTAGTCCATCATGGGTATTCTCATGGATAAGCTTGGTGTTTTTGTAGAGACATTGAAATCAAGTAAGGAGGATGCTCCCAAGCATGAGAATATGGAAGAACAACCCCATGCCAACCAAGATCCACCTTCTTTCAAGGTTGAGGAAAAGATAGAGATTTAGCCATATGACAAACATATAAATATGGATAGGCTAGACCATTATCTAGCCTAATTAGAAGTATATTTTAGTTTGCATTAGATTAATGAGAGAAAATAAATATATTTTACAAGGTTAAAATTAACCAATCATGCTTTAACTTAATTTGAAAGTTATGTTCTTACCTTGGTTCTTAAGAAGCTTCCTCTTATTATTAAGTGGGGTGATTTTAAAATACTAATCAAGAAGGAGCATTATCTTATTTATTATGAGGAACAAAGGTCCATGTATGATAGATATCATAGGTTAAATTAAGGCCCAAGTGTGTAGGAGTACACAAGTGAGGTCCAAAAGAAGATTGTCCAAATGGGAAAAGATATAGCAAACCATGACATCTTGATGAAGTATGTCGGTGGGTTCCATATCCTTTTGAGGAGACCTATCCTCTTGGCCCAGTGTATGAGTGTAAATGAGGATTTTTCTAAATCTCACTACTTGAATATGGAAAATAAAAAGAAGGTTACATCTAGCTCTCAAATCACTCCAAAGAAACAAGTCATTCTAAGCATAAGGGTAAGGGAAAAGGTTAACATAATGCTACATTTATTTCTAAGAAAGATACTATAAGGCATTATGGGCACTGTTATATTGATAACTATTTCAAGTAAAATTATTAAAGCTACATATAAAATTGCATTTGTTTTACAACAATAAAAATAATAAGGCCATGACCACACTCAAAGGTGAAGACATTGGTTGCAGCTTCGATGTAGATGAGAGTTTATGTTGTACTTTTATAAATAAATAGGTATGTTTGGCTAGTAGTAATGCTCAAAAAAGTGAACTTTCTAATATTTTCCATATTAAAATTTAGATGAAGAAAAATAAATTGGATGCTCTTTTTGATACTTGCTCACCAAAAAAATATAAGCAAGGAGTTAGTTGTCAAATTGAGGATAGAGAATTACAATCATCCAAGCATGTGTGCTTTGGGTTTAGTGAAGAAACATGTAGACATCAATGTAACTAATAAATTTAAAATTAAGTTTTGTATTAATGCACATTTCATTGATGAAGTTATAGTGGATATTGTGACCCTTCACGTGTGTAGTGTAGCATTTGGTTCCCTTATTTGTATGTCCAACATGTTATCTTCATGAGGAGAGCCAATAAATACCATTTGATTTTAAAAAAGAAATAACTACATCATTTTATCCTATAAAGGTGATTCTAAGATATCTTTGGTAAATGCCTTTGAAGCTAAAAGGCTTGTTAATGCAAGTGGTAAGTTTTCTTTACTTCTTTTGAGAGATATTCAAGATAAAGAAGTTGTTGAACACAAAACTTAGTATAGCATGTTTACTAATAAATAACACAAGCATATGGGAGAATTAGTGTAATAGTTCAAGTAATTCTTCCATAAGCCCATGGGGTTGAAAATGGTGAGACCTATTGAGCACAAAATTAAATTGTTATCGAATAATCTACCTCCAAATCATAGGTTGTATAGGCAGTCCTTGAAGGATGTCAATGAGGTAAAACAAAAATTACAATCTTTAATTAGTCAAGATGTATGTCTTAATACTTATCCATGTGGTTCTTACATTGTTTTAGTACCTAAAAAACATGATTCATGTAGAATATTTGTTGATTATGGATCACTTAACAATATAAACATTAAGAATAGGTACCCTCTTCTACAAATTAAAGATATTATTGATCAACTTCAACAAGCCAAAACATTTACTAAGATGGATTTAAAATTTGAGTATCACCAATTGAGGGTTAAAGAAGAGGACATTTAGATGACAACATTCAAAATAAGGCAAGGTTATATGAATGCTGGGTTCTACCTTTTGGGATATGCAAACTACCTTTATGTAGATGAATGAGATAATGAAGCCATTTATTGATTCCTTTGTCATTGTGTAATGGATGATATTTTTGTTTTCAGCAAAATTTTTGATGAGAATATTGATCATTTAAAACAAGTTTTGAATTTTTTGAGGGTGACCAAATTAGTGTAGAGTTGAATGAGAAGAAATGCAAATGTTTCACAAAAAATTAATTTTCTACTCATGTGACAATTCACTTTCATGCAGATATAGCAATTGACTAGTCCTTGATGATAAATTGAAATTTGATCAAGCTTGATAAATTATTGTGCACCTCAAAGCTAGTGAAAAAAATCATCAATACATGATAATTGGTACCAATTATGCACCATTATCTTGTTGAAAACATGATAGTCCATGTAGGAGTCTTGTACCAATTTTATTTGGCGTTGGGACTACTAGGAAACCATAAGGATAAAATCTTGGCCTAATTTTTCCTTGATCAAGGAGCTCTTGAATTTGGCATAAAACTTCATTATTCTCACAAATGGACCTACAGTACTCTAGATTATTTGTAAGAAAGGATCCAAGAAACAAATTGATCTCATGTTTTACTATGTGTAATTTGTACATAAAGCCTTTATATCTTCAAATAGTATCCATATTCTTGTATTAAATTATCAAGATATTATTTCTATAATGATTGAGTGGCATGGCATGCTATCAATGCTCATTTTCCAAATTGTGCATGTGTTTTTGGATACATTTCAAGTATCAAAAACTTTTACATTTACAAAATGATCTTATAGCATTGATTTACGAATAATAATGTGAGTTTAGTCTTTGGAGGTGACTCTAATATGTTGACAAAGTGAGATTTGAAATGAACAGTCTACCGTCATGGCTTGGCTTGATATGTAGCATAACCATCATACACATACAATCTTCAAAGCATACTATTACACATATCTAGTTGTGCAATGTCACTTATGACTTTTACATACATGGGTTTGACTACATACTTGGAAATTCAAAGTTGATTAACCTTGAAATCCTTCCCCCATTAGAACCATACCAAAGAGTACTTGGTCAGGGATGTGATTCAATAGTAGGGCTAGGCATTGGGTTATATTTAATGTAATTATATTTTATAGGCTCCCATTGTCAATGATGATGTTAAGATATTACCCCTTAACCCAAAATTTGATGTAAAAAAATCACCCTTGTCATCATAAAATATCTATGGTATTAATATTGATGCCCAAATAATTAGCACATGGATCAATGTCATCCACTTGTGTGGGAACTAATGTAGACTACATAATAGAATATTGTTTTGTGTAGTATTATAAATCATTATGTGAGATTATGCAGTGGAGAACACACTAATTATCACTTAGGTTCATTTTTCCTTTGTTTGACACTTAAGGTAGTGGATCCTTCTAGTGTTGGATAACCTTCTTATGATGCTCTCTCTTTTATAACATGTTTTTCTCAAGAAGTTGCCTATCCAATGTAAAAAAGTTTCATTTTTCGACTCATCACTATAAATTATTCAACAAATTATTCTTGAAGGTTCCACCTAAGTGATTTAGGGTGTCATTAGAGGGATTAAAGAGGTAGGGGAAGGATCTGACAATTCTCATAAATGACTTAAAGGTTTAATTTTTTGCATGTTTAAATTTAAGCTAAAAAGTACATTTTTTTTATATTGGGAAGGGCATTCTTGAGGCTGGAATGGATGGTTAGCTTATCAATCGAGTCTAATAAGAGGCCAATAACCTGATCTTAGATGTTATTTGCCCCCCTCAGATATGTTGGCAGTGTCAGTTTTCAATCAAGATGAGATATTTGCATATTGGCACTTTACTTGGAAGTAATATTTTTTACTTGAACTTATTGTTAATATTTGTATGGTTAAATGTAAATTAATTGGTTTTTCACCTCTTAAAACACTCTCTCTCCCTTTTCTCACCCACTTTTGCATGAAATTATATTTTAAGTGTTCAACATGATTTAGAGGTTAGAATAGTTTGTGATGTTATCAAACATCAGTTGTAAGAGGCCTAACACCCTTAAGGAAGAGGCCTAAAAATCATTATAACTATTAATGGGCATTGACTTGGGTCTAGATACCTTCATGGGGAGTTGAAGTATGCCAAGAGTGAGGTATTGAAGGTGCTGAAAGAGTGAGGTGTTGAAGGGTCAGAAACCAATCTCAAGAACGTGTATTAGGCCTATTAGGCTAAATATCCCTTGAAGGGAAAAAGTACAATAAAATGTAGAGTATGGAGGACTTTTAAAGTAGATTTAATGAGTTGAATAAATGTTAGATAGGTGGATATAAGAGCTAGAGGAAGTGTTATTGAAATTATTAAAGAGGAAGGCATCTAAACATAGCCAAGCCTAGGGAATGTATAGTGAGAGAGTGTGAAGAGTGAATGACAAAAGGGTTATGTTGGAGGATAGTAAAGGTGATGCATGAATAAAATCATGTGTAAAAGTAATATGAATGCACATGATAGCTCTAGAGTGAATAATAATTGTAAATCATATCACATATTAATTCAACATAGAGAGACATGATATTTATCCTGAGAAAATCTCAAAGACATAAAAAACTCAGCAAGTGATTTTTCATTTATAGAGAAATAATTTACCCAAATACAACTTCAACTTCTCACTTCTTCTCAGCAAGGTCTTCACAAGCCTTTTAATAAATCAAATATCTTGCAAATGTCAGTATATCAAGTTGTTATTCACCATAAGGTTAAAATCCTATTTATAGATAAATATGAATAAAATATAATGTGGTTATTTATTTACATGAAGTTTTTATCTTGTGGTAATAAACAACTTATTATTATTTAATTAATTATAAGTATAGGCTAAATTTTAAATTACCACTTAATCATTAAAAATGATCTAACATTCCCCCTTAATGCTAAATGAGAATAAATTCCATAGTCGTCATAAAGAAATTATACTATGTGCAAAATTTGAAGGATTTAAAAACCTTCATCATGCCAAAGGTCACCTTTTGAAACAAAAAGATTTATATTCCATAAACTACTCGGAAATAAGTTTAGACTAGCATGATTGTGAGATTACATCTCACAGTTTCTCATAAAAAATTTATTAAGCATGTTTAGAGCCTTTTAGAACATAAAGATCTCTATTACAAATTATGCTTTTAATGTATTGGGATACAAAATTAAAACTTCCACACGAAGTTCACTTAAATCAAATAACTTCTACATGAAGTTTTCACAATGCTTTACAAAGGAGAAGTATAGAGAAAAAGTAAGAAATAGCCATTAGGATGTGGCATTGTCATACACACTCCCCCTCAATGCTAACTTCAAGAGGCATAGCATTGCATAAACTAAAAAAAAACTTGGTAGCACCAAGTAGCTTTGTGAAAATGTATACCACTTGTTCATCCGTAGGATAAAACTATAAATTAATATCACCATTGAGGACTTCCTCTCGGATGAAATGCACATGAACTTCAATATGTTTAGTTCTTTGGTGTTGCGCACATACATTAAACTTAAACACATCCAAAAAAAGATTCATGATAGTATAATATGGTTAGTATCACAATAACCACATACATAAAAATATGACATATATTTTTTTTATAGTAAAACACATTTTAAAATAACTGTCATTTTTAAGGCAAATAAGTTCACTGCTTTGATCATAAAGTTAGTGAAAAGACATAAATTATTATATGCAATTCATTATTAGATGTCTCCAATATTAACAAAATGAGCATCTCCAATTGTCATGTGATGTACATACAATAATTTATTAAGAATATGATACTAAGTTTAAACAAACATTGGATATCCTATTCGTAATAAATCATTTTATCATTTGAGTTTTATCAAAAAAACTTTTCAAGTTTAATATGCTTCAACAAAAATATTGAGATATAACCTCTCATACATCAAAATGGATAATTTCAGCATGAGATGTCATCATCCAATCAAATATATATGAGACTAAAACAAATAATTTTAGAGATGTATGAAAAAATTCTTAGTAAAGTAAATGATGAAGAGCTAATAATATAAACTCTATTTACACTTTACATGTTTTTAACATATCTTATTATCAAACGAAGCATATAAAAATGTTAAAATACATAATCAAATAATAAAACAATCAAATGAAATTATCTAAGCAATTAAAACACAAAAGATATAAACTCACTGAACATGATCTTCTTATAAAATGCAACAACTAAAACATGATCATTTTGTCAATTTAAGTATGATGTTATGCATATAATGTATTTTAATGCTAACTAAACTGAATATAATTATAATATCTATCTATTTTCTTTGATTTATCATCTCAAAAAAAATATCTCTTGAAATATATGTGTAACATATTATTTTCATGAATCAATACTAAATCAATTTACTAAAAAATACAATGTAGATGAGACACTATAAATATAATTAGTATCTCTAAAGTAACAACAAAATAGTTTTATCAAAACAAATAAAATGCTAAATTCATACATGTATTTATGATGTAGGAAAATAAAAATATTAAGCATGGATTCTATTCAGAATATGTGCAGTAGTATTCATGTATTTGGCCCATAAAAGTTTAAGAACATTTATAGATTGCAACATGTTATAACCATTTTTATGATGATGTAGTTTTTCCCTTCAACAATATCATTTATCTAAGGGAAATAAGGAGTTGTTAGTTCCCTTTGAATACTATAACTAATGTAAAAAGAATAAAATTCTTTACTAACACATTCTCCACCATTACCAATTCTTGATGTCTTAATAGAAAAATCAGATGTATTTTTAACATAAGTTTTAAATTCTTTAAACTTAGACAAAAAATTAATTTTTTTTAATAAAATAAGACCAAATCATTATAATATAATCATCAATAAATATAACATTATATAGAGAAACATTAAGAGATACAACTTCTAGAGGTCCTACAACAGCACTAAGAATTAAATCTAAAAGATGAGAGGAATTTGCATCATGATTCTTATGAAAGAAGTTAGTATGTTATTTACCACATAAACAACCCTCATAAGTTTCATGATGAGAGGGTATAGAAAAAAGTCCAACAACAAGATTGTTCACAGACATATCATGTAAACTTTTAAAATTAACATTTCTTAATCTTTCATGCCATAACTGAGATTCATTCTTATTATGCAATAAAATAAAACATGTAGGAGAGAAAATATATAAACCATTATTTTGAACACCTTAAAAAATCAAAGAACCAAATTGATTTCTAATGGACCAATTATATTTAAGCAATGTTATAATTAAATTATCATTAGTATGTTGAAAACAAGATATCAAATTCTTTTTAAGCTTAGGTACATAAAAAATATAATTAATAACAACATTTAAAATTTTTGTTTTTCATGTTTAGTTTTTTCTAAAAATGAATTATCTCCTAAGTAAATTCTTTCAGAGATATCTCTAGAATCATTTAAAATATCAGATAAGTATGTCATATGGTGCGATCCACCGCTATCTAAAATCCACTCATTTTCATTTGAATCAAATAAACTAGCATATAAAGTAATAACATTATGATCTTGCTTGTTATTTTGAGCAGGGTTTTGATTCTTCTACTTGTTTTGATTAGAGTTTTTTATTTTATTATTTTTATAAGATTGATTGTTAATTCTATCATTATTTTTATAACAAGTTTTCCTTCTATGATGAAATTTATCACACAAATTACAATTTCTATTGAATTTAAGTTTATGATTCTTATTATCAATTTTCTTGTTCCCATGTTTACCTTTACCAAAATCAGAGTCTGATTTCTAGTTTTTATTTGTATTAGAAACATTATTTAAGGTAAGAATTACCTAAGTGACATTTTCTTTAGAATCAAAATTGGTCATTACTTATTTTTCTTGAATCAGGAGAGCAGATAAAGTGGTAAGGTAATGGATATATTGCTTAGTTTGATACTTAAAATTTAAAATTAAATTTTAATTTTTAATTTTTTCATGAATATTTAATTGAATGATAAAATAAAATAATTGATTCTGAATCAAATTATAATTAAAACCATCTAACTGAGCTTTAATGTTCTTAATTCTAGTTAGAAAATTCATAACTTTTTCATCACCTTCATAGGTGTTGTCAACAATTCAAAGATTAACTTAATGATCTTTGAGAGATGAGTGCCCTCACGCATGGATTCAAAAAGTTTCCAAGATTTTCAAAGAGATTCTTAATTACCAATGTGGAAAAGGAATTCATCCTTAACACTATAAAATAATTAACATAGTTTCTTGTGATTTATATTAAAATAGATTGTTAAGCTCAAGAGTCACATGATGTCCAAATGGGGATTTCTCAGTCCCAATAATATTATTTCATAATTTATGGGCCATGAATTCAGTGTTAACATAAATTTTTCATATGTTATAATTATTTCTATTAAGCATTTGAGATTTGTCTAAGGAAAAGTGAGGTGAAGCTAAGACTTCCCTTTAAACACGATAGTATCCAAGTGATTAAAAAATAAAATTTTAAGTGTGAATTTCAAATTTAAGCAAGAAATTTTCATAAATTTGTGATAAAGCAAGGTGTCACAAAAATACACTCAAAATAAGAACACTTTTATGATTTAAAATTTTTAAATAATTTTTTTTGAACTATTTCTAAAATAAATTAAATTGAGCATGCAACTATATTTATATATATAATTTAGATGCTAACCAAAACAAAAAAAATTGAAATAAAGTTACACAATTTTAGGTGTCGAAAGAGTCATACTCACAACAACCACCTAGGCATAATTAATAAAAATGGTATAAAATCAATAATAAAAAGTTTAAAAATAAAAAAATTGATCACACCAATATGTTTGAAATGTGCCAAAATCTTAAGATCAACTGGTTAGATGACTATACTTGCCTCGGTTTAGACTAGATCAAGTGTCAAAAGAAGGACATGTCAACAAGTTAGGGGGTTTTCACGTGAGAAGGACAGCACACAAACCAAGAAATAAAATTCAAATTAATTTAATTTGCAATTAATTTTTAATAAAGTTAACAAGAAGATAAAAAGAAAAATGCTAGTGATATTTGAACACTAGACTTATCTTTTACAAGTTTTTACCAAAATTATAATCACCAACTCATTTATGAGTGAATTCAAAGATTATCATGCAAAATATTAGTTTTTATTATTTTTAATCTATTTTTGATAATAAAAAAATAAACATTTTACATGCATGTAATTTTGAAAGTAATTAGGGTAATTATAGTTTTAATCTTTTTGGTAAAAAACTTAGACAAAATGGGACCCCTTTTATATTTCCATGCAAATTTTTAAAATTTAAAAAAAAAAAAAAAAAAAATTAAATAATTTTTTATCAACTATAGAAATATTCTACTTGCATTTATCATGCCTGTCGCTGGAAATGGCACTCCAAGTGAAGCAGACAAGCTTGGAACAAGTAGAATACACTACCAAAGACCACCAAAATTTGCAACCCTCCTAGTTTTTGCAGGATAAATCCAACTGAATCCTCAAAATTGATCTTTGGCTTAAAAAATAGGTTTTTCAATTTCTCAAGCATACCATGGCATTCCAAAGCTCCAAGTAGAGAGAAAAAAATTGAATAGGGCTACACAGAGCTTCTCAGGCTCTAAAATTTTCTAAAACACCTTGAATTTTCCAAACTAAGACTTTAGGACCTTCAGGGGACAATTTGAGGCCATAAAAACTAGTTTTTGAATTTTCTCTAGATGCTCAAACCGTATTATGGCACCTAGGGAATATGCAAAATAAATAACCACTTCAAAACTCTTCAATTTGGCTCTTCTAATGTCAATAAATGATCAAAAATATTGAAAGGCCCTTTATAGATTAGGAAAATACTGAGAATTAATTTTTTTTGAAAATTTTATTCTTTCCAATGCTGTACAACACTCTAAAAAAAAAATCTCTCAAATTATAAATGAAGTTGTTTTTTCAAGTATAAACACCCCTCAGGCTTTGCTACCATGAAGAAATTCATGTATAGAATTAACATGAATGTACATGGTAGATTTATAGTGAATAATAATTGCAAAGCATAACACATCAATTCAACATAGAGAGACATGATATTTATCTTGGGAAAACTTCAAAGAGGTAAAAAACTCAACAAGTGATTTTCCATTTATAGAGAAATAATTTACCCCAATATAACTCCAACTTCTCACTTCTTCTCATCAAAGTCTTCACAAGCCTTTTAATAAATCAAATATCTTACAAATTTCAAGATATCGAGTTGTTACTCACCATAGGGTAAAAACCTTATTTATTGGTAAATATGAAGGGAAATATAATATGATTATTTATTTACATGAGATTTCCACCTCGTGGTAATAAATAAATTATTATTATTTAATTAATTATTAGTATAGACTAAGGGTTAAATTACCACTTAGTCATTAAAAATGCTCTAACAATGTAGGAGCATCACCAAATATATGTAAAATCTATGTTGATAATATTCTTAAGTAATTATTAAGACCTATAAACTAGGTTAGTTTAGTAAGTTTAATTTGAATGAGTAAGAGAGAATCTGAGCAATTTTAGTAGATTGTCAATCTTGGTTTAAAATTTAACAAAGTGATAATCCTCAATCCTAATGAGGAGGAACTTTACAATACCAACCGAAGAGCTTAAAAGGACAAAAAATATCATTTTTGAAGAGGTTAGAGCATATGGTGTAGGTCTGTCTCAATGGAGGAGGATTGTGTAAATATTTTCTTATTATACATAATAAATATTTATGAGTCATATTTCATGTTTTCCATTGTATTATCATTTTATAATATGATTATAATCCTTTCATATTGATTGAAGCTTAAATCTTAGTTATATTCATGAAACCCTTAGGAATTCTATATTTTTACTATTACAGACATTTTTAGAGGCTTATTTACATGCAAAAACTATTATATGAACTCAATTGGAGTATTGGAATAGTTGAATATTTTTTTAAAGACAAATATACATGTTTTTTATCATAGAAAATCCCAATGAGCTCTACGAACTATCAATAATTATCTCTCGACATGCAAAAATTGTGAGTAAATTTTAGGTAAAGGTTTCATGGGTAAAACACCTCTAAAACTCAAATAATTGAACAATAAGATCTAAAAATTTGTAATCATATGGGGAATGGATCTTATAACTTAGTCCAAGTATCATTGGTTTGAAAAGATGTTTGAAATTGTAGGTACATAGGACTATTTTTTGTACAATAATAGAAGACCATTTTTGCAAAAAAATATGCATAAGATAAGAAGATTTTTTGGTTAATTTGAGTTATATAAACTTAGATAAGGGTTATAACATGTTATAATTTCTAAAATACTACTATAAATATAAATTTTAAGAGCTAAAAATTCTATTTTGAGAAATTAACATATTGAAACAATAACTAGGTCTAGAGACCTAGAAACTTAAAAAGATAGAATTTGAGAATGAAAGCTCAATATCTTAGAGACCTATAGTTGGTTGATTTTGATTTATTGTAAGTTTTTACACCTACATAGATCCTTAAGTTTTCTTAAGACCTATTTAAAGTGTTTTAAATAATAATTATTCAAAGGAAAGAGAGCAGATCTGAGAGATTGGTGACTAGTTAAGAGCAAACCTAATAGTAATTGACTAGTTTAAAAGAATATTATTTGAGTAGATTTTGAATCGAGTTGAGAATAAGAATAGATAAATGATGTTGTAATTATTCATGATATTAGAGCATATGAATATAAATTTCATAGCCTTATTAAACATAGAAAATTAAACTATGCATTAGGTGGTATTAAGGATGATAAAGGGTTTTAGCCAAAGATATTGTCTCATGAGTGAATATTTTGTTTCAAGTTAGTAAGGTTACCTTTTATTAGACTAAAAATAGTATATTCAAGGTCAGGTAGAAGTTCATCTTTGTATTATACAAGTATGAACATGATTGGGTATGGGCCTTAAGTGAAATCAAATTACATGCTAATGATCAATTGAAAAGTTGTAAATGAGTGATGATAAATGCAAAATAGATAAGAGTGTCATCAATTATTTACACTACACAATCAAATAAAAATTTTAATTTAAAAAATATGAAATATAAAATATTTATAGCATTGAAAAGAATAATTTTTTAATACTCATTTGTATGTAACATTAAATACAAGATCTGATAGATAAAATTTTAGAAGATCAAAACAACATTGTACAATAATATTTTAAATTAAAACTGAATATAAATTATATAGATTAACAAAATTTAGATGAAAACTCTCAAAAAATCATATAGGCACATGTATAATGTCAATAATATTGATAGATTTCCATGATAGGTATACACAAAATTATAACATCTACCAACATAGTATTTAATGTCAGGTGAATGTCATATATGTTGGGAGATAAACCGGAAGCACACAATTTGATTACCAAACCAAGCAACTTAATATGCGGAAATTAACCAGATTCACCAAGTAACTAGAATTCAGAATAACACAAGATATGAGAGACAATACACAAATTGAATTAACACTTTATACAGAAAAGAATACAATAAAGAAGATGTCACTTCTTCTCCACCACCTTACAGAGGTTTCCCACACCTCAAGTGAACAGTAATTCTTCTCCCCAAAGCTCTCCCTCTCAGGTCCCAACACCCAACTCAAATACAGAGTTGGTGTTCACCTCCTGTGCTCCACGCACACCACAAGTGCTACACGCACTCCACAAGCACTCCACGTGCTCCACAAGTACTCAAAGTACTTCAAGTAGATCTCCCATGAACCTGCAATAACCTGCACTTCAACAGACCATACTTATGGAAGGATCTCCCTTGCCTTCCTCTTTGCTCTATCCGAGTACACCCCTGTACTCCAAGTAGATCTTGCCTGATACTACTCTCTGTTGTGTTGCTGTCTATATGATCCTGCACACCTGCAAATCAAACACGGTTCTGCTCACCTGTGAACCTTGACCTTGCACACACATACACCTACAGATCAACGATCTTACTTACCATGTAGATCACTCTACACCTTGAAGAACCCTTGTCCTTGCCTCACCAAGTCCTTATGATTCTCCAACCAGTACCAAGCTTGGCACTGATAGGGAACTAGGACGAGCACCCTTACTCACTTCACACACAGAAGGAGCAAACTTTGCTCAACTCAAACTAGAACAACTTTTCCAATACAACCATGAGTCTATTATATAGATCTCATCCAAACAATGATTAGACATCTAATTACAATAATTAGATCTGCAGCTCTCAGTCTAAAAATATCTCTCTTCATGCAAACACTTGGTTCGTTAGCTAACTGCCCGTAATTAGCTCGCAGTCGAACCACACAGGTGACCGACGTCGGTCCCTGTCTGCCTAGGGGTCGCTGACGCCGGCCGATCCTTGACCGACGTCGGTTTCTTCCTTGTCTAATACTGCCGACGTCGGTTGGCCAAACCAAACGCCAGTCTCCGTGACACTCAGCAACTCATCTAGCAACCTCCTCCATGTCTGCATCAGTGAAGCTTTTAGCTCCACAACCTAACAATCTCCCACTTGGAGATAAACAGCTGCACTGTACCTGTACCTGTACTCCATCTAATTTGTTTCCTAGTTTGTATCCCTCTTCAAGCTCAACCCTGAAGACAACCCACCACACAACCTGTGATGTACCCCCTGTCATCCGAGTACCCTGCCACATCCGAACCTACAAACACATGTAGTGAAGTCCTGACCCTACATAGCATGAATCCCTGCTGCCGGTCCCTCTCAAGTACCTGAGAATCCACTTCCTCAAATTGGCTCCTAACTCTCTGACAGCTCCCACTGCATGGGAATACTCAAGTCTATACCAGACCTCATGTGATTTCGGACACTGTACCTGTCCAACCCTTAGTGTGCTCCGGCTCTGAATCCTGAACCTCACCAACACCTGATTCACATCAGCTCCCACTCGAGACAAAATCAACCTGTGATCTCCATGTCTCCCATGTCAAAGAATTTCGCTGCTCCAAACTCCTCCTGACATGCCACTGAACTAATCTTACCCTTAGCTCAGCGAAACCCTGTATGTACACCCCTGCTAGCTAGCATACTATCCACATACAGCAACAAAATGATGTCATGACTCATCATCCACCTGGTAAGGCAAACCACAGTAGTTACCTGACACTGACTGAAGCCATGCTTCGTCCTCCACCTGTCAAAACCTGTACCACTGTCCTGCAGCTCCTCAAGACCATATACCTGATCTTCCGTCTCACGTATCCATTCTCTCTATTCTTCTACTAAGGTATCCATTCGTCTCTGTGCTTTCATACCTGCTGGCATCCCTACCAAAACACACCTGTCTGGTTCTCCTCCAAGGAATCACATCCTTATCCATGCCGAGCTCACACCTGTTTCCTGGATCCTTCCTGCTCTACAATCAGCAACATGTATAAAGAAGAGGAACAATGAATTTGAGGGCCTACTTACGCCTTCAGTCCTCCGTATGGGTGTTTGAGACTCCTTGACAGCTTGCTGTCCACCCAAAATCCGTTACAGTGACCGACTTCGGTCACTCCACAGTCTGCATCCGATCGACGTCAATTCCCATGCACCTGTACCTGACTACCAACCTGCAACCGCTGGTGTCCCTGCTGCCGACATCGGTCCTCATAACCGACATCGGTCTTACCGACTGCCGACGTCAGTTCCCATGACCGACGTCGGTCTTACTTTGCCTGACACTGCCGGCTTCGGTCTGCACATGACCGACATCGGCACCTGTCTATTCGACGCCGGTTCCTCCTGACTGACGCCGGTATCTGTGTTCGCCTGTGAGTGATGACTTTTTACCCGCGAGCTCCTTTGAATCAATACCATGTCCAAACTGCCCTGCTCAGAAGTATCCAGCCACATCCACTGGGTTCTGTCCGCCATCTCCTCCATAAACACCAAGGCTTTCCAGTTCTTAAGCCTATCAAATATATCTGTCTTCCGCTTAAGAACATGCATCTCCTTCCTGCTCATGTGACCAAGCCTACGAAGCCACGTCTCCACAACAAAAGAAGAATCAGTAATATAAATAAGTAGATAAAGGGTACCTATTTTCTTACCACCAGCTAATTCAAGTGCACCTACTGTGAGAGTTTTTGTGCATCTCTCATCACCCAATCTTTCTGAAGAAATTACCCATATCTCCAAACCTGGGACCTGCATGACCTTCATCAACACCTATGTGTTGGCCGCCTGCAATTTCAGCTTCACTTCCCCTTTGCCAATTCTTTGGCAAGGCTCACCAGCTCCTCTACCTAGGGCTGCATGGAAAGAGGCAACCGAATCTTTTATCCAAGATTCAACTTTATCCAAGAAACCTCCTAGAGCATCCTGTACAACAACACCTGCTACATCTACTTCTTCAGTCTCTTCATGCTGATATGCTACCAACCAACAATAATCTTTTACCTGCTCTTTCTTTCCATAGGACCATGAGTGACCATCTGTGCTTTTCAACTCCTCCATTCTTAGCTTACTTTCATCTGCCGTTGCTCTACTCCCACTCAATCAGAAACCCCTGAGAGTGCCCTGTAACCAAACACAAAACCTGCTTCCTGCAACCTGAGCTCTGATACCACGTGTTGGGAGATAAACCAGAAGCACACAATTTGATTACCAAACCAAGCAACTTAATATGCGGAAATTAACCAGATTCACCAAGTAACTAGAATTCAGAATAACACAAGATATGAGAGACAATACACAAATTGAATTAACACTTTATACAGAAAAGAATACAATAAAGAAGATGTCACTTCTTCTCCACCACCTTACAGAGGTTTCCCACACCTCAAGTGAACAGTAATTCTTCTCCCCAAAGCTCTCCCTCTCAGGTCCCAACACCCAACTCAAATACAGAGTTGGTGTTCACCTCCTGTGCTCCACGCACACCACAAGTGCTACACGCACTCCACAAGCACTCCACGTGCTCCACAAGTACTCAAAGTACTTCAAGTAGATCTCCCATGAACCTGCAATAACCTGCACTTCAACAGACCATACTTATGGAAGGATCTCCCTTGCCTTCCTCTTTGCTCTATCCGAGTACACCCCTGTACTCCAAGTAGATCCTGCCTGATACTACTCTCTGTTGTGTTGCTGTCTATATGATCCTGCACACCTGCAAATCAAACACGGTTCTGCTCACCTGTGAACCTTGACCTTGCACACACATACACCTCCAGATCAACGATCTTACTTACCATGTAGATCACTCTACACCTTGAAGAACCCTTGTCCTTGCCTCACCAAGTCCTTATGATTCTCCAACCAGTACCAAGCTTGGCACTGATAGGGAACTAGGACGAGCACCCTTACTCACTTCACACACAGAAGGAGCAAACTTTGCTCAACTCAAACTAGAACAACTTTTCCAATACAACCATGAGTCTATTATATAGATCTCATCCAAACAATGATTAGACATCTAATTACAATAATTAGATCCGCAGCTCTCAATCTAAAAATATCTCTCTTCATGCAAACACTTGGTTCGTTAGCTAACTGCCCGTAATTAGCTCGCAGTCGAACCACATAGGTGACCGACGTCGGTCCCTGTCTGCCTAGGGGTCACTGACGCCGGCCGATCCTTGACCGACGTCGGTTTCTTCCTTGTCTAATACTGCCGACGTCGGTTGGCCAAACCAAACGCCAGTCTCTGTGACACTCAGCAACTCATCCAGCAACCTCCTCCATGTTTGCATCAGTGAAGCTTTTAGCTCCACAACCTAACAATCTCCTACTTGGAGATAAACAGCTGCACTGTACCTGTACCTGTACTCCGTCTAATCTGTTTCCTAGTTTGTATCCCTCTTCAAGCTCAACCCTGAAGACAACCCACCACACAACCTGTGATGTACCCCCTGTCATCCAAGTACCCTGCCACATCCGAACCTACAAACACATGTAGTGAAGTCCTGACCCTACATAGCATGAATCCCTGCTGCCGGTCCCTCTCAAGTACCTGAGAATCCACTTCCTCAAATTGGCTCCTAACTCTCTGACAGCTCCCACTGCATGGGAATACTCAGGTCTATACCAGACCTCATGTGATTTCGGACACTGTACCTGTCCAACCCTTAGTGTGCTCCAGCTCTGCATCCTGAACCTCGCCAACACCTGATTCACATCAGCTCCCACTCGAGACAAAATCAACCTGTGATCTCCATGTCTCCCATGTCAAAGAATTTCGCTGCTCCAAACTCCTCCTGACATGCCACTGAACTAATCTTACCCTTAGCTCAGCGAAACCCTGTATGTACACCCCTGCTAGCTAGCATACTATCCACATACAGCAACAAAATGATGTCATGACTCATCATCCACCTGGTAAGGCAAACCACAGTAGTTACTTGACACTGACTGAAGCCATGCTTCGTCCTCCACCTGTCAAAACCTGTACCACTGTCCTGCAGCTCCTCAAGACCATATACCTGATCTTCCGTCTCACGTATTCATTCTCTCTATTCTTCTACTAAGGTATCCATTCATCTCTGTGCTTTCATACCTGCTGGCATCCCTACCAAAACACACCTGTCTAGTTCTCCTCCAAGGAATCACATCCTTATCCATGCCGAGCTCACACCTGTTTCCTGGATCCTTCCTGCTCTACAATCAGCAACATGTATAAAGAAGAGGAACAATGAATTTGAGGGCCTACTTACACCTTCAGTCCTCCGTATGGGTGTTTGAGACTCCTTGACAGCTTGCTGTCCACCCAAAATCCGTTACAGTGACCGACTTCGGTCACTCCACAGTCTGCATCCGATCGACGTCGGTTCCCATGCAACTGTACCTGACTACCAACCTGCAACCACTGGTGTCCCTGCTGCCGACGTCGGTCCTCATAACCGAGATCAGTCTTACCGACTGCCGACGTCAGTTCCCATGACCGACGTCAGTCTTACTTTGCCCGACACTGCCGGCTTCGGTCTGCACATGACCGACATCGGCACCTGTCTGTTCGACGCTGGTTCCTCCTGACTGACGCCGGTATCTGTGTTCGCCTGTGAGTGATGACTTTTTACCCGCGAGCTCCTTTGAATCAATACCATGTCCAAACTGCCCTGCTCAGAAGTATCCAGCCACATCCACTGGGTTCTGTCCACCATCTCCTCCATAAACACCAAGGCTTTCCAGTTCTTAAGCCTATCAAATATATCTGTCTTTCGCTTAAGAACATGCATCTCCTTCCTGCTTATGTGACCAAGCCTACGAAGCCACGTCTCCGCAACAAAAGAAGAATCAGTAATATAAATAAGTAGATAAAGGGTACCTATTTTCTTACCACCAGCTAATTCAAGTGCACCTACTGTGAGAGTTTTTGTGCATCTCTCATCACCCAATCTTTCTGAAGAAATTACCCATATCTCCAAACCTGGGACCTGCATGACCTTCATCAACACCTATGTGTTGGCCGCCTGCAATTTCAGCTTCACTTCCCCTTTGCCAATTCTTTGGCAAGGCTCACCAGCTCCTCTACCTAGGGCTGCATGGAAAGAGGCAACCGAATCTTTTATCCAAGATTCAACTTTATCCAAGAAACCTCCTAGAGCATCCTGTGCAACAACACCTGCTACATCTACTTCTTCAGTCTCTTCATGCTGATATGCTACCAACCAACAATAATCTTTTACCTGCTCTTTCTTTCCATAGGACCATGAGTGACCATCTGTGCTTTTCAACTCCTCCATTCTTAGCTTACTTTCATCTGCCGTTGCTCTACTCCCACTCAATCAGAAACCCCTGAGAGTGCCCTGTAACCAAACACAAAACCTGCCTCCTGCAACCTGAGCTCTGATACCACGTGTTGGGAGATAAACCGGAAGCACACAATTTGATTACCAAACCAAGCAACTTAATATGCGGAAATTAACCAGATTCACCAAGTAACTAGAATTCAGAATAACACAAGATATGAGAGACAATACACAAATTGAATTAACACTTTATACAGAAAAGAATACAATAAAGAAGATGTCACTTCTTCTCCACCACCTTACAGAGGTTTCCCACACCTCAAGTGAACAGTAATTCTTCTCCCCAAAGCTCTCCCTCTCAGGTCCCAACACCCAACTCAAATACAGAGTTGGTGTTCACCTCATGTGCTCCACGCACACCACAAGTGCTACACGCACTCCACAAGCACTCCACGTGCTCCACAAGTACTCAAAGTACTTCAAGTAGATCTCCCATGAACCTGCAATAACCTGCACTTCAACAGACCATACTTATGGAAGGATCTCTCTTGCCTTCCTCTTTGCTCTATCCGAGTACACCCCTGTACTCCAAGTAGATCCTGTCTGATACTACTCTCTGTTGTGTTGCTGTCTATATGATCCTGCACACCTGCAAATCAAACACAGTTCTGCTCACCTGTGAACCTTGACCTTGCACACACATACACCTACAGATCAACGATCTTACTTACCATGTAGATCACTCTACACCTTGAAGAACCCTTGTCCTTGTCTCACCAAGTCCTTATGATTCTCCAACCAGTACCAAGCTTGGCACTGATAGGGAACTAGGAGGAGCACCCTTACTCACTTCACACACAGAAGGAGAAAACTTTGCTCAACTCAAACTAGAACAACTTTTCCAATACAACCATGAGTCTATTATATAGATCTCATCCAAACAATGATTAGACATCTAATTACAATAATTAGATCCGCAGCTCTCAGTCTAAAAATATCTCTCTTCATGCAAACACTTGGTTCGTTAGCTAACTGCCCGTAATTAGCTCGCAGTCGAACCACACAGGTGACCGACGTCGGTCCCTGTCTGCCTAGGGGTCGCTGACGCCGGCCGATCCTTGACCGACGTCGGTTTCTTCCTTGTCTAATACTGCCGACGTCGGTTGGCCAAACCAAACGCCAGTCTCCGTGACACTCAGCAACTCATCCAGCAACCTCCTCCATGTCTGCATCAGTGAAGCTTTTAGCTCCACAACCTAACAATCTCCCACTTGGAGATAAACAGCTGCACTGTACCTATACCTGTACTCCGTCTAATCTGTTTCCTAGTTTGTATCCCTCTTCAAGCTCAATCCTGAAGACAACCCACCACACAACCTGTGATGTACCCCCTGTCATCCGAGTACCCTGCCACATCCGAACCTACAAACACATGTAGTGAAGTCTTGACCCTACATAGCATGAATCCCTGCTGCCGGTCCCTCTCAAGTACCTGAGAATCCACTTCCTCAAATTGGCTCCTAACTCTCTGACAGCTCCCACTGCATGGGAATACTCAGGTCTATACCAGACCTCATGTGATTTCAGACACTGTACCTGTCCAACCCTTAGTGTGCTCCGGCTCTGCATCCTGAACCTCGCCAACACCTGATTCACATCAGCTCCCACTCGAGACAAAATCAACCTGTGATCTCCATGTCTCCCATGTCAAATAATTTCGCTGCTCCAAACTCCTCCTGACATGCCACTGAACTAATCTTACCCTTAATTCAGCGAAACCCTGTATGTACACCCCTGCTAGCTAGCATACTATCCACATACAGCAAAAAAATGATGTCATGACTCATCATCCACCTGGTAAGGCAAACCACAGTAGTTACCTGACACTAAATGAAGCCATGCTTCGTCCTCCACCTGTCAAAACCTGTACCACTGTCCTGCAGCTCCTCAAGACCATATACCTGATCTTCCGTCTCACGTATCCATTCTCTCTATTCTTCTACTAAGGTATCCATTCGTCTCTGTGCTTTCATACCTGCTGGCATCCCTACCAAAACACACCTGTCTGGTTCTCCTCCAAGGAATCACATCCTTATCCATGCCGAGCTCACACCTATTTCCTGGATCCTTCCTGCTCTACAATCAGCAACATGTATAAAGAAGAGGAACAATGAATTTGAGGGCCTACTTACGCCTTCAGTCCTCTATATGGGTGTTTGAGACTCCTTGACAGCTTGCTGTCCACCCAAAATCTGTTACAGTGACCGACTTCGGTCACTCCACAGTCTGCATCCGATCGACGTCGGTTCCCATGCACCTGTACCTTACTACCAACCTGCAACCGCTGGTGTCCCTGCTACCGACGTCGGTCCTCATAACCGACATCGGTCTTACCGACTGCCGACGTCAGTTCCCATGACCGACGTCGGTATTACTTTGCCCGACACTGCCGGCTTCGGTCTGCACATGACCGACATCGGCACCTGTCTGTTCGACGCCGGTTCCTCCTGACTGACGCCAGTATCTGTGTTCGCCTGTGAGTGATGACTTTTTACCCGCGAGCTCCTTTGAATCAATACCATGTCCAAACTGCCCTGCTCAGAAGTATCCAGCTACATCCACTGGGTTCTATCCGCCATCTCCTCCATAAACACCAAGGCTTTCCAGTTCTTAAGCCTATCAAATATATCTGTCTTCTGCTTAAGAACATGCATCTCCTTCCTGCTCATGTGACCAAGCCTACGAAGCCACGTCTCCGCAACAAAAGAAGAATCAGTAATATAAATAAGTAGATAAAGGGTACCTATTTTCTTACCACCAGCTAATTCAAGTGCACCTACTGTGAGAGTTTTTGTGCATCTCTCATCACCCAATCTTTCTGAAGAAATTACCCATATCTCCAAACCTGGGACCTGCATGACCTTCATCAACACCTATGTGTTGGCCGCCTGCAATTTCAGCTTCACTTCCCCTTTGCCAATTCTTTGGCAAGGCTCACCAGCTCCTCTACCTAGGGCTGCATGGAAAGAGGCAACCGAATCTTTTATCCAAGATTCAACTTTATCCAAGAAACCTCCTAGAGCATCCTGTGCAACAACACCTGCTACATCTACTTCTTCAGTCTCTTCATGCTGATATGCTACCAACCAACAATAATCTTTTACCTGCTCTTTCTTTCCATAGGACCATGAGTGACCATCTGTGCTTTTCAACTCCTCCATTCTTAGCTTACTTTCATCTACCGTTGCTCTACTCCCACTCAATCAGAAACCCCTGAGAGTGCCCTGTAACCAAACACAAAACCTGCTTCCTGCAACCTGAGCTCTGATACCACGTGTTGGGAGATAAACCAGAAGCACACAATTTGATTACCAAACCAAGCAACTTAATATGCGAAAATTAACCAGATTCACCAAGTAATTAGAATTCAGAATAACACAAGATATGAGAGACAATACACAAATTGTATTAACACTTTATACAGAAAAGAATACAATAAAGAAGATGCCACTTCTTCTCCACCACCTTACAGAGGTTTCCCACACCTCAAGTGAACAGTAATTCTTCTCCCCAAAGCTCTCCCTCTCAGGTCCCAACACCCAACTCAAATACAGAGTTGGTGTTCACCTCCTGTGCTCCACGCACACCACAAGTGCTACACGCACTCCACAAGCACTCCATGTGCTCCACAAGTACTCAAAGTACTTCAAGTAGATCTCCCATGAACCTGTAATAACATGCACTTCAACAGACCATACTTATGGAAGGATCTCCCTTGCCTTCCTCTTTGCTCTATCTGAGTACACCCCTGTACTCCAAGTAGATCCTGCCTGATACTGCTCCTTGTTGTGTTGCTGTCTATATGATCCTGCACACCTGCAAATCAAACACGGTTCTGCTCACCTGTGAACCTTGACCTTGCACACACATACACCTGCAGATCAACGATCTTACTTACCATGTAGATCACTCTACACCCTGAAGAACCCTTGTCCTTGCCTCACCAAGTCCTTATGATTCTCCAACCAGTACCAAGCTTGGCACTGATAGGGAACTAGGAGGAGCACCCTTACTTCACACACAGAAGGAGCAAACTTTGCTCAACTCAAACTAGAACAACTTTTCCAATACAACCATGAGTCTATTATATAGATCTCATCCAAACAATTATTAGACATCTAATTACAATAATTAGATCTGCAGCTCTCAGTCTAAAAATAGCTCTCTTCATGCAAACACTTGGTTCGTTAGCTAACTGCCCGTAATTAGCTCGCAGTCGAACCACACAGGTGACCGACGTCGGTCCCTGTCCGCCTGGGGGTCGCCGATGCCAGTCGATCCTTGACTGACATCGGTTTCTTTCTTGTCTAATACTGTCGACGTCGGTTGGCCAAACCAAACGCCAGTCTCTGTGACACTCAGCAACTCATCCAGCAACCTCTTCCATGTCTGCATCAGTGAAGCTTTTAGCTCCACAACCTAACAATATACACATACAATGTCAATAATGTGTATGTTGTTATATAGGCATAAAAAAATCACTTTTCATGTATGACATCTTAATCATAAATAGCCTCCCTCTCTTTGCCTTCCTTGAATAAGACTCTCCCTGGGATGCCATGTTGGTAGATATAGATCTCTATAATACCTTGGATTGCTCTAAGGTCTGACTATGGGTCCTACACTCATAGCTTGCTTGTAGCTAAACCTATTTAAATATAAGTATTATTGAAAAATTAAAATAAAATGCATTCACTATTTATTAATAAATTAATTTTAAACTAGAATAAAATATCATTTAAACATGCACTTATTGCAAGCTCGTAGTCAAGATCAATATTTTTTTGACACTCCAGCATGTCAATGTCAAGCTCAACTATTTGAATAGGTGTCTAAAATAGGGAGGAAACATGAAAATTTACCATACTAATAATCTAAATAGTACTATCAAATATCATGATACAACCCTACATACACAATACATTTGCATAAGTTATATTTGCCCCAAGTATGTAGTAAAATTATTAAAACAAGTCTATTTTTACAATTTAAAATTGTAAGTTAATATATATCTCTATTAGTGCCTATGTAGATGATATTGTAGCAATAATGTCTATGTTTATTTTGACTCATAATGATGGAGAAATGTCTATTTGAGTCATTAATTGAATGTAAAGAAGGTCTCACTTATTTTTCTATAAAGTATCAAAGATATATATGGAAAGTTGTTCTCCTTTATTAAACCAAGATTGTATATTATAGCATTGTACTTGAATTTTGAGATCCTTGATAGATAAATTTAACTTAAACTTAGAAGGCAAATATAAATAGACTAAATGTACATAGAGCATAAGATTAACTCAAAATTTTAGCTATGTATAAGTAAAAGGTGTCATCCTAATAGAGATATATGTAGTAGTAGATGGACCAACATCTAGATCTAAAAATATAAACAATGGCTTCATCAAATTAAATGTTATAAATGTAAACTATGATGATGGAAGCACCATCACCTCCTAAAACATTAAAAATGACATATATATCAATTCAATTTATACATAAATAAATTGTTAGCTAAATCAAATTTAAAATTATACCTTAAATTTAACATGATATTTATATAAAATATATTTGTATTTATGTAGTGGCTAATATATGCACACCAAATATACATGATAAAAACTCATCACTCAGAATTATATTATCCAAACCCTCTAAACCACCAACATCATCATCATCATCATCATAAGGTCTAGTGCATCTAGCTCCATAAGATTTGTAAGGGTAGGGTTGAATATGCACAATAGGTAGTGTATCTCTAGCATTAGTATATGAGAGCCAACTCATATGTTGAATGAGTGTATTAGTGAATGAACTAAGTGCATGTAGAGTGTTAATCTCCATGACCTAATGAACTGCAAAGGATATTTTAGGTTCTAGTGGCTTTTGGATATATATCTTTGTAGTTTGATTAGGCACATGACGTACACTTGGTAGATATTATGCAGAGCCTTTCCCTTGGCCTTGAAACTTACTAAAATTAAAATATTTCAAAATGTCATCAAGGACAAAGTCACAGAAGAGTTTCCTCAAAAAATATAATGGAACTTTATGGTCATTACATGATGGATAATCAAACACTATCCATCATCAGTCCTAGAAAATGGTTGTGATTAAATTATGTTGGCAATGATGGATTGAAAAATGTTTAGCAATTACTAGAAATGGTGTATTGGTTGTTGGGTTCATGAATAAGGGGTAAATGGAGGCTTTTTATGTCTTTATACTTTACCTCATGTGTTGATAATTTTTTAGCATAATCATTCTTATAAGTATCCTGATATGAAGCTCATATGTCAATTTGACTCGTTATAGAGTCAATTTGACCTAATAATGTCTCTAAGGAATTGTCTAGCTAGGTGTGGTAGGTGTTGGTGGAAGTGTGATCCTCTTAGTTAATTCTTCAATTATAATTTTTTTCTCCATAATGTGGTCCAATAAACTCTCTTAACTACCTGGGGGATTTTTTGGAACTATAGGATGGTTAGGTGGAGGGTTAGGAGGAGGGATAGGTAGATGAACAAGAGGGTTAGGTGGAGGGTTAAGCTGAGGAACAAGAGGGATAAGAGGGTTAAGAAGAGGGTTAAGTTGAAGAATAAGAGGGTTAGGTAGAGGAACAAGAGGGTTAGGTAGAGTAACATGAGTTTTAGTAGTATGGGTTATTCAAAATAAATAAATTACCAATTAAACAATGAAAATAATAAAAAATTAATAAACAATGAATAGATTTTTAGCACTTACCTCTTCTACATGGTGACATCATCAATTAACATCTTTTTGGGATGAATTAGGGTAAGGTTTGGCCTTACTAGGAAAAAATGTGATCATGGAGTGGAGAGTGAGGGAAAAGATAGAACACGAATGCAAAATGAGAAGTTTTTGCATTTGATTTGATTTTTTTGGGTGACATAGGGAACGTGATTGTGTTATTAACATAATCATGTTATTAACGTAATAATGTGATCTTGTTATTTAGTAACACAATCATGTTATGGCTATTTAGTTAATAATCCATAATTTAAATAATGTGATCATGTTATTTAAATAACATACTCATGTTATTAAATAATGTGATTGCATTATTTAAATAACAAGCTCATTTTATTAAATAATGTGATTTTATTATGAAAAATGTCCATATAATTATTCCCCAACTCTATGCACATACCCTAAAGAGTGTGGTTACATCACCAGATATAATTACTGATGAATTGAGTGATATAATACTAAAACTACAGGAGCTATGTGTTAATGCACAAGTGTAATTGGATATAACAAATTTGCATGTAGCTTTAGAACCTACTCCTCGCATTATTAATGTTAGCACAAGATTGGATGTGAAATAATGGTAATATTCATTAAGATATAATGACCTGAATCCTTCTAAATCAATATATGTCTCATTTTGATGAGAAATTAATTCTTTCAAAAGGAATTTGAAGAGAGTTAAAGATAATGAACAAGCTAAGTAACATATAGAGTGCTCTTTGTGAACTCGACAAAAAAATTATTGACTTGTGAAAAATTGTTGATGAAATGACAAAGGTCATGAACCTCCATTTCAAATACAACGATTTTGAAAGATGATATTATATTTGGTGATATAACTAAGTTTAAAATTTAAATTAAATAAATCAAGGAGGAAGAACAAGGTATTGTTGTGTAGACTACAAAGGGAGTGAACCCTGAAAGTGGGCATCTTTCTCAAGGAAAGTATTCATAATTAAAACATAATCTATTATCCCATTGTAATTTTGTAATATTATATGGTTATGAATGTATTACCTTTTTTTAATATTCATGTTTATTAAATGAGTAAAAAGTGAAGCAAAGAGCAAATGTAAGAATAAAAGAAATGTTTGTTGGGAAGGAATCCCAAGAGTGACATTCAAATAATAACCACCAAATTTGAAAATTTGTAAACCTTTTGTTTTCTAGTCTTCTATAATGATTAGGGTTTTAACATTTTTCACATGTGAAGACCATGTTGATACACTACACTGAAGATAAGCAACTAATAGCTTGCAAAATCCCACTATCATATATGTGTTGACCAATGACCAAATGTTTATATTTGTTCATTTTATTCCAAAAATCTTCCAAATCTATATGACCACTCCTTTAATCACAAAATTCTATGATTCTTATATCTGAAGTGGATATGGGTTTAAATCTCATGTATTTATGTTTCATTTTTGGAGGCTTAATTATGCGGAAGACAACTTCCTTAAGCTTATGAGATTTTGATAGGCATAGTTAGAATGAATAATTTTTTTAGGTGGATTAAAATAAGAGGCTATGGTGGTCATAAAGGTATTATATTAACCCGTTTAAACTATCCTAAGAGGCTAAGTAGTCTAGCCTAATTTTTGAAGTGCTTGAGACACACCAAAAACTTGAAATACACTAAAATGCTTGAAACTAGATTAAATTTTTAGATAATAGCCATAAAATGCTCTATGCATTGAGGGGATTTAAATAGTAGTATTTTAGGTGATAAATAAAATTTGAATCGGGTGAAAACAAGGGAAAATATCTAATGGGAATGACATCGTTCTAGACTAGTACCCTTAGGGAAAAGCCTTAATTGGAAAGGACATAAGTTGGACTCTAGAATTGCATAGTTCTAAAATGGTGCCTTATCTATTAGAATACAGAGTAATAGGGGAATTTAACACAATTCAATGAGGAAGGAGAGATAAAACAAAAACAAAAAATGGAAACAAACCAAAATCCTAACTCACTTATATACATGTGGGGAAAAACTTGATGTAGGAGCATCAAAGGTGTACAAGCAATATTGAATCACCAAAAAAGGTAAGAGTTGGCATAGTTTCAATTAAAATTCTTAGGGAAGATTTATTATTTAAATAGGGTTTTTGGTTCATAATAGATCCGATTTTGGTTCAGTTTGAGTTACAACAGTTTTCTAAAATCACAGGGATCACATCGATCACATTGGGGGTCATGTGGTCACATTCCCATATAACAACCCTAAGTTGGTTTATATTGGTGGTCACATGTATAGTCCCTCACAAATCCAAGTTTTAATGTTGGGAGATATGCACACATCATTTCATAAGTCTTTAATTTCATAGGGACTATATAATCTTTGTGTTAGTGGCCACATTATTTCCCTAAGTTTTAAATTCCATGGGAGACTTTATATTTTCTACATTATTTTTCACAACTAAGCACTCTTTCTGAACCTAGAAACATATGTATTAGTTTACAAAGTCTAATGGGTATAGAAGATAAGTGTCACAGTCATAATTTTTCACAAAATTCTTATCTTGTTTGCCATTCCAAGTCATGGCAGGGTCATGGGTGCATGACCAATTTCAAATTAGATTTCATAACTCAAATGAGCCTACGACAATCTATATAGCAATTGCGTGAGTCTGGGAACCTGATATTTTAACATGTGTCATAAGGATGAGGTTCACAAGATATAGTACTAGCCATAATGTAACATGAATACATTATAATATTTTAATGAATTTAAATGACCATATGTCAGCATAAATAAAGATATTGCACAATGAAAAGGAGTAGAGCATAAGGGACCATAAGGTGAATTTAATAAATCCATGAGTCTATAGAGACTTTGAAGACCATGATAAAGGCTTAGGAACTAGTTATGTAGGGACCCATGATCTTGCCACATGACACTTATCATGTGCAGCCTATGATCATAATTTTTGATTTGGTCACAACAATGAAAGAAAAAAATATATATCTTTGTATGGTCACAAATCTTGCACTAAAGCACTAATTTAGGCATTTAATGTCTCATTAGAAATCTCTGGAAGATAAATTTTAGTTAGTGGTCACATAAAAGTTAACCAGACCATGTAGTAAATATTACAAAAAGATCTTTTGGGAATCACTGATAATTATAAGAAAAGTTCAAGAAAGTAAAAAGTGGGAAAAGCAATGAAAGGATATCATGCAATCATTAAATGGGATTTTATAGGTAGTATATATTGGACATAAAGAAATCAACTGAGGGTCACATTGGAAAGGTTAACATTGAAAGATCAAGAGGTCAATATTGAAAGGGTTGAGGAAGGAAGGAACATATTAGAAAAAAGTAGAGCTTTAAGCCTACGAGTAGAGAACAAAGATTAAAATAGAGGGGCCATAGATCATAAAAGAGCCTAAATAGATATCCAAAATAAAGGATTTGTAGATTCTATAATAGAGAGTGAATGTAAAGCTCATAGAGGCTCAGTGTTAGAAATAGATGGGGATAGAGTAGGTGCAAAGAGTCACTATGAATGAAGATGTTATTAAGGCCTTATTTCATTGAATAAATAGAGAATATATATATTTTTATGTTGTGTGAATTTGAATGCATGGCCAAGGGCACCCCTTCGCTGGGAATCCTTACCATGAATTGCACTAAGTTATCTCAAACTAGTCACATTATTTTATTATAGATGTGATAAAGTCTTGCAAGTAAAGAAGATCCATGTGATAAAATTATGATACTCTTTTCTTTTAGTTAATTATAAGTTGTGAAAAAAAATCTCATTTTTATTGCATGTAAGAAAAAGTCTTATAAGAGGAGTTAGTTATGTGAAACATAAAATCTTGATTGAGTCTATTGTATGTTTTTAAAAATAAGCATTGCTTATATCTGTGCCAATTTTTGAAACATAAGCTTTCTTTTGATAGAGGGTAAGATTTTCATAAGTGTGTGAGAATTCATGCAAGTGTGAATAAAGTAGTAGAAGAGGTAATATTTTCATAAGTTTGTGATAATTCATGCAAGTTCTTTCACTAAATTTTGTCTATTTCAAATCTAAAGGAAAACATAAAAGAATGATG
This sequence comes from Torreya grandis, assembly GCA_037957365.1. Taxonomy (NCBI): domain Eukaryota; kingdom Viridiplantae; phylum Streptophyta; class Pinopsida; order Cupressales; family Taxaceae; genus Torreya; species Torreya grandis. The sequence continues at coordinate 4,426,148 of JARHVA010000030.1, forward strand.
GGGATAAGTGATTAGAATGAACCCATATTGGTTTTGCATGTCATATCTAGATGTTGTGAGCACTCCTCTATCGCTTGGGAGGACTACCTACAAGTAAGAAAGCACTACCACAAGAAGTTTATCAGTATTTAAATGAGTGGGTTACCAAGCTACATGCTTTTTCTAGGAAGTGTGAAACGTCCTTAGAGATGACATTCCACTTTGGAGAGATAAAAGAGTAATGAATAACTAAAAAAGAGGTAAAGAGAGATAACATTACCATTATTAACAACCTATATAAAACAAAGAGTCACAAGGTGCAGGTAGTGTATTTTATTTATGTTTTAGAAGTTGTTTAGGTAGGTTTTGAAAAGGTTAGGGAATCCATAGTCATCGACATCGATAGGGGAGTGATCGATATCAATTCTACTATCGAGGTCAGTGGTGAAGGTGATTGATGTCGGTTAGGCTGCCAAGGTTAGTAGGGATAATAAATGTCTAGGATCTTGCAAAAGGTTTTTCTAGGTCTAAAAAATGATTTTTGATCAAGTTTGGGAGGTTGGGGAGAGTTATAAGAGAGAGTATGGTTTGAGTAGATTTGGTCAGAGGTTTAGTGTGTCAAGTTAAGGGAAAACAAGTGAGGAAGCTTTGTAACTCCCTCACAGGGGTTTAGTCAAAAGTGTGTAAAGCAATGCATAGTAAATATAAAGTGATAGTAAAATAAATGTTTAAAAGACCTACAGAATAAATGATGTACTTATCTATGGTTACTAAATGATAAGTGTTAGATTGATGATCCCTATCAGGGAGTCCTGAATGCCTAAATAGAGAGAATAAGCAGGTATTGTTGGTCTTCAAGAGCTCAGTTCCTGATCGTGATTGACTTACACAAGATGATAGCAAGATAAAATGTTGAAAATAGAATGTCAAGAGCTTGAATGCAACTAATAATGAATTTTATTAATTTCTACTGACTTGAACTTTAGGTTGGAGTTTGGTTTATATTGCTGATGTCAGTGATCCCATGTATGTGGGTTGATCGATGTCGATGGCCCTATAATAGGTAAAACCTTGTTATTTTTGTCTTGTTTTCTATTTTTCTTTGTGCTAAGTGTGGCACCCATTAAAAAATGATAAAAATAAGAGGTTAAGAAGGAGGTAGTTGATTAGGAATTTAGTTCGGAAGTGAGAATAAGTCTTAGGTAGTTAGGATGAGGGGACTAGGTCTTGAGGTGACTCATCAGGTAAGAATTAGTCATAGGGTGAGGTGGCCAAGGGTTTTTAATTAACTTAATTAAGTATTTTAAATTAATTACATGTGTGAGGGGTAATAGCATGGGTTAGGGAGGTTAAATATTATTATTGAAAAATAGGTTAAAAGGGGTTTCAACAGAGGGAGTTATGCACGTGTGTTTGACATAATTTTAGTGTCTACATTTGTCATTTTTTGTCTTGTAATATATATTGACCAGTTTGTAAGACAAAAATAGGAGTTAGATTCTCCAATAAATTGGATGAAGTATTCCCCCTCAAAATGGGAATCGATGGAGGAGAAATCAGAATCAGGTACCAATTTGAAAAAAGGGTAATTAGGTGAAGGGTAGAGAATTGAGTATCACTCCATATGCATATACTACTATGAGTTATATTTGACAAAGTTAAGAATAGGTAAGGTTGAGGAGGACTTAGAAATAACCAAAGCACATCTTGTAGGTGATAACTGATAGGTCAAAATAATCAAAATTATAGCTCCAATGGTTGATGTGTCCCAAGTATCTGGGGCAAGAAGTGCCCCTAAGAAACACAAAAGGATTAAAGGTGATAGGAAGAGCTTGCTTGCCATCCAAAACACCTAATATACATATGTGTGCATAATAGCCAACTATAGCAGAATAGCATAAGTGGTCAAGACAAGCAATACAAGGTTAGTGTAAATGGGTCAATAAGTGAGGAGATGTTCATGATCTCTAAGTAAATTCATCGTGGGTGAAGATTTAAGTGATCTTCAATGGATTTTGTCATGGTTGGGGAGATTCATGTGATCTCCAATTTCCCCAGTATATGGGTAAAGTCTAAAAAGTTAGGGTTACTTTGTTGGGGGAAAACATTATTAGAAGGGTGTCAACATCAGTGACATTGATAATATCAGTAATAAAAAGTGCCAGCATCGATAAACTATGGTAATATTATTGATGTAAGTATGCATAAGGATTGATGTCGATAGATTAGGTCAAAAATGTTGATGTCGGTGGCTGACCAAACCTAATAAGAAGGGGGCTTGGTGGCTGACCAAACTCATTTGTAACTTTGTGATTGGAGAGAAAAAATAGAGCTTGAGAGTGACTAAGATGGTAGAGTAAGGAGAGGACCCAGAAAGAGGTGCACCACTATAAGAGCTAGTTGTATTACCCAAGAGGAGATGAAGAGATGTGATAAGAGTCTCTACTAGTTGATTTGAGTATTTGTAGTTTTTAGGCTAATTTAAAGGTGGGGGTGTAGAAAACATTAGTAGAGTGGTAGAAAATAGGGTAGGCTAGTTTTAAGATAAGTTAGGGGTTGTTTGGGTAGGTTTTTAGGTGAAATTTGTAATTTTAGGTTTATGTCATTCGGCCCTAGGGCTGAATCAGTCACCAATGTTGGTGAGGTCCATTAATATCGATCAACATGGCACTAAGGTCAGTAGGTGTCTACCGACATTGACTAACACTTAGGCTTATAAATCACTGATATCGGTAATAATGCTGACATCAGTGACTGTGAATGACTAGAAAAATAGGAGAAAAGGTCAATTTGGATCCCTAGTAAAAGCAGTCAACTAGCTTAATGGCTAAGCTAGCCTCAGAAGACCTCGTGTCAATTGAGTGTTGCTTACATATCCTGATTTAGGGCCTCAAAGGAATGTAGTTCTCCCAGAGCCTAGGGAAAAGATTTAAAAAGGTATGTTAAGTGAAATGGATAAAAAGGTAGGTTGAGATAGGCCAAGAGGTATAGGGTTTACAAGATAGGGCATAGTGTCAAGGGTTTGGGATATAGGTCATGAGGCCTAGAGTTGTGATATGTAGGTAGGCCTAGGGTGGAGAGAGAGAAGAGGTAGTAAAGCCTAGGGTAGAGAAAAAAGACTAGGGTAGTTAGTTTGGTGGGTATATGGTTGAGCTAACCTTACAAGACCCTATGTTGACTGAGTGCTACCTACATAGCCTAGTTTAGGGCTTCAGACCAATGTAGTTATTTGAGAGAAAAGGGAAAAGATGGTGATAGAGTATATTAGAAAGTATGTGACTTGAGTTGTGTGTGTATAGATGTAGGTGAGGATGAAGCTAACATTAAAAGATCATCTATCAAGGTTGTTAACATGTATGAAGAGGGATGTCACTCTAGACAAGTGGGAACACATGATGGTCATGGGGTTACGAGGAGTGTGATGATATTATCGAGTCACTCAGGATGTGTCCTTGATGATATCATTGATTGAGAGGTGGGATCACAACACCAACACCTTCCATCTGTTAACTAGAGAGTTGATAGTGACTCAGGAGGATGTTATAAGATTTTAAGACTAACACTCTAGGGTGAGGAGCTCTTCACATGATTGAGAGAGTAACATGATATACACATAGTTGCATTAGATGGAGAGCATGTTAGTGAGGTGACCTACCATTCTATGAGTTTCATGTATGAGCCACTTTATATGGCTGATGAGGAGTAGCATCGACTGAGCATCTTGATGATGATCAAGATCATGGTGTATGCATTATCAGATGTAGATGGTGGTAGATTTTTAATTGTATTAATAGGTGTGTTTGTATAGATGGTTGAGTAGTGGACTATTTTTTCTTGGGGTCTAATATTTTTAGCTTAGTTATACAAAGAGATGTGGGGTTTGAGATTGAAATGGTGATATAGTTTATGTGTCAACCATCTACTAAACTATTAGGCATATGAGCACATCATGGTGGCATGACCATTGATGTTACCTACCATCATCCTAGTTGGCTTCAAGGTTGGTTTTAGATAGTGGAGAGAGGGCATGGCATAGACCTGAGTGGATGGCATGGTTTGAGACATTACCTATTATAGGTGCATGATTGAGGGTTTGATTCTTACTAATATTTTATGGAGACCCTACCTAACATATCTAATTTTTAAAGGATAAGCACAATAGCTTATGGTTTTATAGAACTCATTATGGGTCAAGGGTAGATGAGTTGGTGAGTTGGAGATGGTACCTGTGACATAGGTTAGGAGGCATTTTGGTCTAGTTTAAGATATTCTACCTACCTTCCCTTGATATAGGAGTGATGACATAAAGGCACCCTTACCATTGCCCTAGGAGATAGATGAGCTAGATTTTGAGGATTTTCCAATAGGGCTAGGTGTTGGACACCCAGAGTGCACAACAACATATATAGCTTGGTGGCTAGGTTTACATCTAGTGGTGGAGGTTAGGAGGCCACCACCAAATTTATGGGGGTTGATGAGAGAGAGGGATGTAGTGGTATAGGCCCAAAATATAGTAGTGTAGGTTTGAGATATAGCCTAGGCATAGGTATTAGCCTTACAAGGGAAGGTGATGATGTTACAGGGTTAGGTTTGGGTACTATAGGGCCAAGTTATAGCACTACAGGGCTAGGTTATAGTCTTATAGGGTCAGGTAACTGTAGTGATAGTAGAGAGGGATAGTCTTAGAGTAGTAGGTTAGGTTACTCCTCCTCCACCACCACCATAGGGACCAGTACAAGTTGGGCCATCATCAGGTGCCATGGGACCTCCATAGATTGTATTTATGGTGAGATATATGACTACCCTAGATGAGATTGCCTATTATGAGAGGGAAATTAGAAAGTATTTGTAGATTCAAAGATATTCAGATTTTAGAGAGTAGGAGAGGTCTATGTCACATGATATAGCTTCTACCTCATGTAGACGTAGACAAGCAGAGAGTGGTGATGAAACTGCTTCCTCATGACCACATAGAGAGCCTCAAGGACTTTGAGTGCCAAAGTTTGCCATTTTTTATTATCTATGTTATATGTATACTAGCCTATGATCTGAAGATGTGAGATGTATATTTTGAGAGAGAGATGTTATTATGATGTAGTTATAGACATGTATTTGGATCACACACACACACACACACACACACACACACACACACACACACACACACACACACACACACACACGCACGCATGCATGCATGAGATGTTCATTCATTTTTATGTTGGGATGTGTTTATTGTGATAGATAATGATGATATGGATAATGATTATTTAGATGATAATTTTATGTTATGTTAATTTAATGTCAATGTTGATCATGTTAGTTGAGTTAGACTAGCCTTTCCCATATATGTGATGGTATATGCATAGCTGATTGATTAGTTTCATCTTAGCATTTTTCCATATTTTTTGATGGTGTATGCTTAAAATGAACAAATTGGTTATTTTAGTTTATTTCAACATTCTTTCATAGTTGTGATGGTGTATGTGTAAAATAAATTGAGTAGGCTTGATAGTGTTGGCTTGACATTATTTCTTCACCTCAAATAGAGAGATCGACATGTGATGTGGATGAGAAAATAAAGAGGCAGAATGTTCGTGCACCAACAAAGACCGTAATTAGAACATAAATAAGCTCAGGAAAATCAGCCTCTTTCATGCCTTAAATCTTTAAACCATTGTGTTTTTTAGAAAAGCATCATGTTTACCTTATATTAAGTGAGCTTCACATTCCCTTGAAAGAGTATGAGGGAAAAAAGATAAAATGAGGGAAAATGTTTGAGTAACATAACCTACAAAGTGAGAATGAGGTGCCCTTTTTTGTCAATGACCCGAGAGCTACTATAGGCAAGTCCATGACTTAAAGCTTTTTTTTATGTAATCTGATCAATGTGGGAAGTCTACAATGGGATTGTGTATGGGTTAAGGTCGTATAAGGCTTATTAATGTGAGAATCCTTTTTTAATTTGTATTTCCCTTTGAGAACAAAGCTTGGCTTAGCCATCCTTCAAAGGAGTGGTCTAAGAATTTGTTTTTAGTTTTAAATAGTTGTCCTTCAAGGGAGTAGTTTATTGATAGTATCAAAGGGAAGTTACGTAACTATCCTTCAAGGGATCAGTCTATGTTGAGAAGCATGACTTAAGACTTTATAACTTTATCACATATCCCATTTTATTTTATTTTAGCTTTTAGTCATGGACAAGACTATAGAGGCAAAATCATACCACTACATAAGTTAACTAAGAGTTTTCCACTTTGAGGGTAAAATCATACCACTATGTAAGTTAACTAAGTGTATAGGAATAATGGTGAAGAGGAAGGGAAATTAATGTAATAGGGGTGCTCAAGGGACAAGCTCAAATTAAACATGAGGTGAAGTGAGATTTGTTTAATAAAAGAATGGTCATAGGTGTAAGGCATTTAAAGGCTCCAGTTTTGGCCTTCCTTCAAGAAAAGACAAGCAATAACTTCTTGAGTCATACTCATGAGTTATGATATAAGGTCCAAGCCAATTAGGAGCAAACTTACCCCATTTTCTTTTATCCATGTTCGTCATGTGTTGATTTTATTTTAAGATGAGATCTCCTATATTTAATCTTGCTCTTTGAGGTTTTTATTATAAGCACGTTTACTACGCTCTTGATAGATTTGGAGGTGGTTGAGGGCTATGAGATGGCACTCATCAAGCAATTAAAGTTGAGCCAAATGTTCCTAGCAAAATTCATCATTAGTATGTCTTGTAGATAAATTCAAAGAGAAAGAATCTAAACTTCAAGAGGAAATAAAACTTCCATCCAATATACCAATGAAAAAGGTGTAGCACCCATAGGGGTTTAAATGCTAGTACGGTTAGCCTATAAAGAAAAAGTAATGTGTGTGTGTTAATCCTTGCCTATATTGTTGACTACCTTCACGAGAATTGTGGTCAATATTTTGTTAGAAGATTCTACCTATCCATTAGCTTGTGGATACTATGGTGATGAAAAGCTTAATTTGATTCTAAATTTATCATAGACTCTGAACAGTCTTATTTTTGAAATATTTTCCACTATTTATTATATTTTTATGAAAGACACCAAAATGACAGATGATGTGATGGTTGATGAAGTCAACAATTTTGTCAACTTTAGTGGAGATGAGAGGGATGCCTTGACCCACTTGGTGAAGTATTCAATGGTATTAATGATAGAATGATGATAGAGGGATGAATGAGGGTTAATTTCTCTGATTATGTCTAAGCCCCATTGGGAGAAAGGTGAAAAGTCTTTGACAACTTGTAATGCATGACTAGGAATGTGAAGGAGGTTAGCATGTTATTGACACTTGACACAATGTCAAATGTAATTAACATAGTCTTGATGGAATGTAGGCCAATAATAGCCAAGTCAAAGGATACGCTTGGCAACTATGTGACCATTGAAATGCCCCCCACAAATCCCATCATGGACTTCCTTAATAATGAAGTGAGTCTCAATACTAGTGAGGCATCTAAAGAGAAGACCATAAAAACTTTACTTGCAGAGAAGTCCCCCTAGTATAGTGTAACAAGTGGCACATTTTATGAAGGAACATTTCCCATTATTAGAGAGATCAGAAGGGGTAATAGAGAAGGAAAGATAATTTGTGATTTGCTTGTACCATAAGTCATGCAAATTGGTTGTTACATTTCTAATAAAAAGGATGTTAGCTAAGACATAGGAGGGTAATGTTAAGCGATACATGGTGACACAGATTCTTAAAGAAGAGGTTGAAGAGGGTATGTGTGAAGCAAGTGAAGCCATCATGTTAGAAAAATTATTTGTAGATCAAGGAATAGTTTGTAAGAGATAAGAGTCAAATGATCTTAATAACATATCTACATGATGTTTATACTGCTACAAGATTTTTTTTTGCATAGGTAGGAACCATTAACCTGGTTAACCACTAGCTAAGAATCACCAAAAATGGTTATGGATTTGATACCCAAGAAGAGATCTATTTGAAGTCCTAGAATCAAAGCCTCATATTTGGCCATACTATTAGTGCATTCAAAATCTAGTTTAAATGTAAAGGCATAGGCTCACCATCTAGAGGAATAAGAATTACCCCCGCACCCCCACCATGTTGACATTTAGATCCATCAAATAAAATCATCATTTGATAGGAGATGTCATCAATGGAGAGTATTGCAATGGATTCATTAGGGAATTTGAGGTTTGAAGGCTAATTATTAGGTAAAGGGGAAACAACTAACTGGTCAGTGATTGTTTTCCCCTTAATAGACTTTTGTTAAATGAACTCTCAGTCAAAATTTTTAAGGATCATGAACCATCAAGCTACATGTTGGTTATGATATGGATTGGAATGCATATATTTAATGGGATCAGTATGGGTGACTACATAGGTTTTGTGGTTTAGGAGATAATGGTAAATTTTAGAGGTGGAAAAGACCAATGTAAGGCAAAGTTTTTTAGTATGGGTATATCAAGTCTCATAATCAATAAGTGTGCAACTTATGTAGTAAATTGCCTACTCTTGATGTTGGTCATCTTGATGTGCAATCATAGCTCCTAGATAATGGTCTATTATGGAGATGTATAGGTAGAAAGGCTAATTTTTCTTAGGTGGAATAATAAATGGTGGGAAAAAAATATTTTTTAAGTGCATCAAAAGATTATTGGAAATTATATTCTAATGGAAAGAGACATCCTTTTTGAGGAGATGGTGAAAGGGTTGGTAGTGATCTAACAACTGGTAAATGAAGTAGTGAATTGATTGAAGTTTGCCTTATAAGCTGTGGAGTTGTTTGATATAAGTAGTTGGAGGCATCTCTAGGATTTCTCTAACCTTAGCAGGATCGACTTAGATACCACAGAGGGAAATGATAAAACCTAAGAGTTTATCAGAAAGAACTCCAAAGACACATTTCTCTATGTTTAGTCAAATGTTGTATTAGAGGAGATGAGTAAATATGGTTTCAAGAATTATCAATTTGTCATGATGAAGTTTAGACTTGTCGAGTAAGTCATCCACATAATCTTCTATAATTTTGTGTAGGAGATCATGGAAAATATAGATCATGGTGCATTGATAAGTGTCACCAATGTTCTTCAAACCAAAAGGCATGACTCGATAATAGAAACTCTCCCATGGGGTAATAAAGGTTGTCTTATGTTGATCCTCAGGAGCAACTAGGATTTGATTATATCTAGAGAATCTATCCATATGTGATAGCATCTCATGGTCAACTATCATATCAATAAGTTGGTCGATACTTGGCAATGGGAAGTCATCTTTTAGACAAATGAGGTTTAAATCATGATAGTAAACACAAATGTAGATTCCCTCGATCACTTTTGTGATAAGAACAATATTGGAAATACATTATGGGTGGTCGATGGGCTGGATAAAGTTAATACAAAGGAGGTGATGAAGCTCTTCTTTGATAAGGATAGAAATTTGAGGATGTATCTTTTGAAGCTTCTACTTAACAGGTTTAACATCTCGATTGGTGATAATGTTATGAGTGATGATAGAGGGGTCAATACTAGGCATGTCATTATAAGACCAAGCAAAGGCTTTGTTATGGTCATTAATAAATGTGTCATAATCAGCTTGCTCAGAGGAATCTAAATATTAACCAATCTTGAGGATGCAAGAGTTATCATGAGAGGGTAGGTTGATGTCAATGGTTGATTCATTTAACATAGCTTGTGTTTTGGATGGGAGTGATTTTTAGATATAGGAATCATCTACACCCATATATGTGAGAATTACATCATAATCTTGACATTAGATAGTGTTAATAGTGAGAGAGTCTCCATGAATAATTTTAGGATGAATGAGAGGAAGGGACTTTGTTTCCTTACATTGACAATAGGTGAGAGGCCCCAAATGGATGGCATTTATTGAAAAAAAATTAGGAGGTATAGATACCTATGATTTGGTAGGTGATGGTGGAAAATAAGGTGAATAAGGAGAGACTAGTTCTTCAATAACTAGTACATGGGTCATCTTAATGAGTTTAGTTGGTTTTTCATATCCCACTCCATGCCTCTTTTTGGCATTTTTAATAATGTTGTTAGTGGGATATTCAATAGGCGTATGGACACCTTATTCATAATGACTCAAACCAAATCCTTTCTAGGCACACATATAGAGATAGGTGTGAGTGAATCTAGGGTTACTCATGAAAGATAAGTCATAGGTAAATGGTTGTGGTGAAGAAGATGGATTTCTAATAGCGGGATCTTGATCAATTCCCCCATATGTGAAATTGGTTCGAAGGTTAGGGGTCCATAAGGGATGACCATCCTAATACAGAGATCATAATTTGGGTGCATGTGAATCCTTCCATACTTTTGTGGAGTATAAAACATGTCGAGCATCAATAAATGATATTCACTGAGTGACAAACGTTGAAAGGTCTCTTCTATGTTATCCTTGTTAGGAATTTGTGTTGTTGGTATCTATGTAACCAGGGGAGTGGAGCTTGTAGAATCTTTGAAGTATCATGAGGAGAAGATGATGTTTTCAATTTGAAAACATCATAAGGACTATAGGTCATGTTGCATGTTTTAAATAGAGGTGGGTTAGCAGGTATAACATATACTTGTCCATCATTTTCAAACTTGACACATTGGTGCAAAGTTGAGGGTACACATGCCATAGACATATCCAAGGTCATCCAAGTAGTATGTTATATTGGAACTCTCCTTCCACAACATATAAGAGCTCAAAAGTAGTGTGAGGACCTACACAAATATTTAAGACAATAGTGCCCACCATAGTAGCTATAGTATCATTAAAGGAATAGAGTACTACATTGGTTTGAGACATATTTATCAAGAAGAGCTAGTTATTTGTAGGCATGGGTGGAAATAATATTAATACTATCCCCCACATCTATCATGACTCTTTTGACATAAGTTTGATCAATATATGTGATAATAAAAAGGGTAGAATCTTGATCTTCAAGGTGTTAAAGTGTAATTTTTGAATCACTAAAATAAATTAGGGAGATAAAATTAAGGGATCTAACCAAAGCGGTAAGAGGTTTGGGATCATATGATTGTACCTCAATCACTTGAAAAGTACTAATCAAAGCTTGACGTTATTGGGATTAGTTTTGGATTAACTCATACAAAGACATTTTCACAAGAGTTTCACCATTAAGCTTTGAATAACATCCAAATATGTTATATTAGGAACACCCAAGATGGAAATCTTAGGATTAGGAGGAGTGTCTTTAGTGAAGGGATGAGCCCAAGGAGAAGTGAGCTTTTCTTTAGATTTATCTTTTTACTTTTGTGACTATGTGGCCACATTAACTATGTTGATCTGAAATGTTAGTGAAAGAGGTGGTAAAGAGGTTACATTAACATCTTTAGGTTTGATTTTAGGTGGAATGGTAAGACTCATTATAGATGCCAAAGGTGGAATAATAGGAAGATTAATAGGAGTATCATCGAAGAGAGTGTTGACATTGAAGTGTTGTCAAATAATTGTTGTGAGAGCTTTACAACTATCAGTATCATGTCCAAGTGAATGATGATATAAACACACTTGTGTATCATAAAAATAAGATGGCTTCATTCCAAGAGAACTATAAGGCTTAATGGGAGGAAGATTTATTATGGAATATTGCAATAATGAAAGTAGGAAAAAGCTTTGAGAGCCTGCAAGTGGGCTCATAGTTATGCTAATAGGAGTGGACACCTTCTTTTATTTCAGTGTTGGAAAGGTAATTTTATGTGGTGATTTATTTGTTGATGGTGGAGTTACATGTTTTGTTGTTACTTTCCTAGTGTTAGATGTGAAAGTTCTACCAGATGGTAAAGGTAGTAGTGGAGGTAGCTTAACATTTTGTTTTACTTGGTTAGGTAATATTCTAAGGTAGAGGGGTGTGGTCCCAAAATGGATGGTAAAGTTGAGGGTTGAAGAAGGGATCAGTGAAATCTAGGGAGCTTAACATTTTTTTATAATTTAGACTATGAAAATTCAACTTGTGGTTGAGGAGTTAAATCTAATTTCATCTATGGATGAATTAGATTAGAGACGGGATGTACACCTAAGGGTCTGATCTGCTTTAATGTGGTAGATTCCTATGAGGGTGAGGTTTCTAACATAGATGGTTGAACTTTAAGTACTTTTGGTGAAGAATCTCTAGCTTTGTCAAATACCTTGGGGTAAAAGGTAGTGAGAGGGTTGGCGATAAAGGTTGACTTCGTTATGTTGGATAAAGAGTTTTAAGTTGGTCCCAAAATGTCACATGGTCTAGTTTCATGAATTCAAGAAATTATAGACCTTTTTCCAACTGTGAGAAGGGTTTAGATGAAGCTGACATAGGCCTTACAGTTGTGTCTTTAGAAGGCTACTATGTTTATGATAGAGGGAAATTATTGGTTTCTGCTACTTCAGGCCAAAGATGAGAAAGAATAGCAACGGGATCCTCTTCGATAGAGATAGGAGAAGAGAGTAGAGGGGAGGTAGGTGAAGAAGGTTCCTCAAGAGGGTAAAGCATAGGTATTATGGCTTCCTCAACATGTGGGCAAGGCATGGGTAAAGTATGGTCCTCCATAGGTAAAACAAGGGGTAAGAGTGGTACAATAGGTCTTACATCTATTATGGGAGTAGATAATACTGACTCCCATAAGTGCAAAGGTGGAGTGGGTGGGGTACTATTCTCTATAGGTGAAGAAGGTTCCTCAAGAGGGTAAATCATAGGTATTATGGCTCCCTCAACATGTGGGCAAGGCATGGGTAAAGTATGGTCCTCCATAGGTAAAACAAGGGGTAAGAGTGGTACAATAGGTCTTACATCTATTATGGGAGTAGATAATACTGACTCCCATAAGTTCAAAGGTGGAGTGGGTGGGGTACTACTCTCTATAGGTGGAGGAGAGGTGGGTGAAGAAGGTTCCTCAAGAGGGTATAATGCAAGAATGATGATCCCTTCAACATGTGGTTGAGGAATGAGTAGGGTGTGGTCTTTAAGTGGTAAGAGGATAGGTAATATTAGTGCAAAAGGAGTTGGCATTATAGGCTCTTCAGGTGGCAAAAGAAGTGGTAAAGGAGGCTCTTCCTCTTGAGGGAGTGAAACGGGTGAAATAGGATCTTTTACCTGAGGAAGAGGAATGGGTAAAAAAATGCAACTAAATATGGGGGAGAAGTCGATGAAATGGATGTCTCCTATTGAGGATAAGGTTGAATTAAAGGTAAAAGAAAGACCATATTAATTGTATGAATATTATGATCACCTAAATTAGTTATGATCTAAACAATATTTTGATTTAGTGAATGGTTAGGAAAAGGGTGTTTGAACACATCCATACTTTGATTAGGGGGTGCATTAGGATTATCTAAGATGATATCACCTCTATCAAGCATATCTTAAATAATTATCTTGAGTGTCTTATAATTAGTAGAATTTTGGCCTTTAACTCAATGGTAATCATAAAACTCATCTTCCTTATACTAAGTTGGGATAGGAAGGGAGGGGTTGAGCTGTATAGGAGGTTTGATCTGAGGAAGGGTTGTGACACCTTGTTGCAATAGTTTCTCCAAGATATATGCATATGACTCCCTGATGGAAGTGTATTGTCTTTGTTCATATTAGTGTTGTAATTGCTTAGTTGGATTTTAGGAAGTCAAGGAATTTGATTGGTTTGTGGTTGTGGAAGAAGATGAATTAATGACCACCATGTTGGTAGAGCCTTTAGATTTTTGGTTAGAGGTATAAGTTTTAGAAGAGGAGTCATTTGATTTAGAATTTGGATTCTTACTATGCAACTTGACTTTGCCTTCATCTATGGTATGAACCTCAAGTTTATGTGCCATTGTAAAGGCCTTATCAAATGTGTAAAAAGTTTGTACCCAGAGTGTGGATGAGATGTGCTTAGCACATGCCCTTGAGAAGAGCTCAATAATCTTTGGTTAGGGTAAAGAGAAGGAGAGTTGATTGATGAAGCTTCTCTAATGACTAACAAAGTTTGTAATAGACTCGTCATCAAATTATCTGATAGAATAAAGGTTTGTTATAGAAACCTTTTTAGAAATGTTAATAGAGAAATGGTCTAAGAATATTTGTGTGAGTTAATAAATGAGAAAATGGAGTAGTGAGGTATAGAGATATACCAATCCAAGGCAGCACCTAAAAGAGACATAGGTAAAGTGTGAAGTAGTGACGCATCATCATGCCCTATTAAATAACAAGCATGTCTAAATGCTCACAAGTATTATTATGGATCCTCTTTACTCTAGAAATGAGTAAATTTAGGGAGTTCCCATTGGCTTGGATAAGGGTGAATAGGTATAGAAGGATGGATTATTTCATTGCATATTTGATCATAAGATAACACATTCTTTGATCTAGAAACAGATGTCTCTAGATTAGACATCTTATCCATCAACATCTTAATGAGTTATGGAGGGGGATTAGTTTGGGGAATAGCTCCTAAGTTATAGGAAACCTGATAGGAAGTAGGAGTGTATGACATAATTTTTTGAAGTTGTGTTGGAGTAATATAAGGATATTAAGTCATAGGCTAGGGTGCAAAAAGAAAAGGGGCTTATCCAATTGGGTTGGAGACTATGCCTTGGTTGGTTGTTATTATTGCAGGTTAGATTATTGGTATGGTTAGACTGGATGAAGGGTGAGTCATAACTCAGGTAATTATAGATGGGAGAGTATATGGAATAGGTACCACTAAATTCTAGAATGGGGTGTGACTTGACTGAACTGGTTGTGGTTATGAAAGTAGGGAAGTCACACCAAGGTTTAGGTGGGATTAGACAGTTAGAAATGCTACACTTTGGACATTGTTTATAGTTGGGTTACTCATTGAAGTAGTGGTTTGGGTGATCATGGGGAAAATATTGGAGGTAACTAAAACTGAGGTTATCTCTATTAGAGAGGTTGGCATACCATAGATTGGGTCACCCAAAGATTTATGGGTTTAACTCATAGCAAGGTAATGTTGAAGGGCTGCCACATTGTGATCAAGAAATTTAGAAAAATGTTGATCTCCCTTGGGCACAATGGGAATTTGATTAGAGCTGGGAGTATTCTCTATATCTGAAGTATGCTCCATGATAGAATTGGAAGTGAGAGAGGAGGGTGGAAGTGGTTGCCATATTACATAATCAACAAGAATATTGGCTTGAGATCTTATCAATACCATGCAATAGGAAGCTTAAATAGTCTTACTACCCTCTATTTAAAATAGAATAAGGAAAAACCAAGTTTAAGTGTGGGTAAGTGGGTTGTTTTGAGTAGATGAAATTACATAGTCATCAATGTCAGTTTCTTAACCAATGTCGGTAAAAAAATTGCTAACATCAGTGGATTAACTGATGTTGGTAAAAAATATACCAATGCTGGTAGGGTTAACCAATGTCAGTCACTATGATATCCTGGGAGATGGAAAATTCAATGTTTTAAGAAACCAAAAGTTGAAACTAGGTAAAATAGTGGATGTAAGAGGTCTGTATAAGAAGGAAGAACACTCAAAAAACTTGAGATAATAGGTTATACAAATTGAGTATTAGAAATAGTATTAATTTTGTGAATCAATAGGAAAATGTCCTTACCAACTCTAAAATATAGACGACAACAGAAAATCAAAAAAAACATATAGCCAACAACTATTAAGTCCTACAGATTAATTTTTTAGTCACATTGGCTTATGCCTTAATCAGACAGTGAGAAGAGAATTTGGTTATCAAAGGTACTAGAAAGTAATCTAGAGCTGGTTTTAGGTTAGTTTTAGTGCTCAAGAGGAAATTTATGGTAGACTAGGTACATGGATTGTTATAGGAGATTGATCTCTGCACTTCATAAACCTAGAGCTGAGCCAAGCTTCTTAGAAAAAATATACCTTCTATCTATATTTTATACTCCACCAGAGAATAGAGTGGGTTCTCCCCTTGGTAGTGAAATCTAAGTAAGATAGCTGAGTATGGTAAGGTGATCCACTAGGTGATGAATTTTTGGTGGACTTTTTCTTAGGTGAGTTTAGATGTTTGTTTATGTGAATGTGATTTGGTTGTGTAACATAGGTGTACTACAATTTATTTAAAATGCTTGTAATTAACTAGGTGAGTTAATATACAACAAGAAAACAATGAAATGCAATAAGTTTTAAACCCAAATCTGAAATGTTTAGATTTGAATAAAAATAGAGATGAAATAGGAATAGAGTATGAAATTCACTATCCTAATGTGTATGCAATAATAAGTAAAGAAGAGATTCTCTTTATTTTTGTAAAATTAAATGATAAATTGCTTTTAGAGGCAAAGAGAAAAGAAAGAAAAATTTTAGTTTAATGTTTTTTAAATAGAAAATAAAATATTGAATTTTCATTTGAAGAGAAAAGAGGAGGAAGTGCAAGAAATGAAATTTTCACTATAATGCACCTATATGAATGCTTAAAACAAAAAATAACCCAAGGAAAATTCTAGGGTTCCACCAAGTGTGCCAAAAATGTCTGTTAGTAGTTAAATGAGTGGACTGCTAAGCTACGTGCTTGTTCTAAGAAGTGTGAAACTTCCTTAGAGATGACAGTCCACTTCTGAGAGAAAAGAATAATGAATAGCTAAAAGAGAGGTAAAGAGAGAGAGTGAAAGAGAGATAATATTATCATTATTAACAACCTGTATGCAATAGAGAGTAATAATGTGTAGGTGGTGTATTTTGTTTGTGTTTTAGAAGTTATTTGGGTAGGTTTTAAAAAGGGTAGGGAATTCAGAGTTGCTGACATTGATAGAGGAGTGACCGATATTAGTTCTACTACTGAGGTCAGTAGTGAAGGTGATCGATGTCAGTTAGGCTACCAAGGTCAATAGGGGAAATAAATGTCTGATAGCTTATATAAAATTTTTTTAGGTCTGGAAAATGGTTTCTGATCAAGTTTGGGAGGTTGGGAAGAGTTATAAGAGAGAGAGTATGATTTTGATAGATCTTGTCAGAGGTTTGGTGTGTTATAGTAAGGGAAATCAAGAGAGGAATATTTATGACTCCCTCACAAGGGTTCGATCAAATGTGTGTAAAGTAATGCATAGTAGATATAAAGTGATAGCATAATAAATGTTTAAAAGACTTATAGAATAAGTGATGTACTTAGTTGTGGTTACTGAATGATAAGTACTAGATTAATGATCCCTATTACAGAGTCTAAACTTGAATAGCTAAATAGAGAGAACATGAGGGTGTTATTAGTCCTCAAGAGCTCAGTTCTTGATCATGATTGACTTACGCATGATGATAGTAAGCTTGAATGTCAAAAATAGAATGTTGGGAGCTTGAATGTAAGTAAGAATGAATTTTATTAATTTTTGTTGATCTAAACTTCAAGTTGGTGTTTGGCTTATATTATTGACGTCTGTGATCTTACCAACATTGACCATGGGTTGATCGACGTTAGTGGCCTTATAATATGTAAATCCTTGTTATTTTTGGCCTATTTTCTATTGTTCTTCATGACAAGTGTGGCACCCATTGAAAAATGGTAAAAATAAGAGGTTAATAAGGAGGTAGTTGATTAGGAATTTAGTTTGGAAGTAGGAATAAGTCTTGGGTAGTTAGGATGAGGGGACCAGGTCTTGAGGTGACTCATTAGGTAAGAATTAATCATATAACAAGGTGGCCAGGGGTTTTTAATTAGCTTAATTAAGTATTTTAAATTAATTACATGTGTGAGGGGTAAAATCATGGGTTAAAGAAGTTAATTTTTATTATTGAAAAATGGGTTAAAAAGGGTTTTGACACAAGGAGTTATGCACGTGTGTGTGACATAATTTTGGTGTCTAAACAAGTGTGAAGAAAGTAGTAGAAGAGAGGTTCTTATTTGAGTCCAATATGGGTTTTGAAAGATAAGCTTTCTTAAATAAATTATAAGTTGTGAAATATAATATTATTTGTGGAGATGAACTGACATACAAAAGAGGAAGTTCACAAGAGAATAAAACCGGGTAGAGATGTTGAATTAATTCCGTGAAAGATTGGGATGGAACAAGTGGAGAAGATGTTGCAACTATGAATAAAGAAGATGAAGAAGAAATGAAGATGGGGTGGTTGTCCCTATAAGAAATTTTGGATGCTTTGGAGAGAGATTCAAGTGAAGTAGAAAATACCAACAAAGGTGAAGGTGAAATAAAGAGTTAAGTCCACTTGAAATATTGTTTTATTTTGTGGTAAAGAGAGCAAGATAAGCTCATGAAATAGATTATTGAGTATATATTTTATTTTAAGAGGAAAAAATTGTAGATTCGATGAGGATAAAAATTGTGTGAAAGAAGTTATGTGAACATGCAATTGTCTATTGGAGAGACCTTAAAAATAAGAGACAAGAGAAAGGAAAGAAAAAGTTGAGTATTTGAAAACATATGGTTTCCAATTGTATGGATCATGTTGTGCATCCAAAATTGTAGAGAGAATGGTGGAAGAATATCTAAGCATTGAGAATTGAGAGAGAGGTGAAGAAGATTGCCTTTAGGCAATCATAAAAGGATGTTTCCAAATGAGCACCTCAAATATGTGAGTGAATAGACTAACGTTGATTTAAAAATCAATCAAGAAATGAGATCTACAAGTGAGAAGCCCAAGTATGTTTTCAAGAGTGTCAAAGAGAGAAATTTGTGAGTATCCCTTAAAGGAAGAAATATTCATGGAAGAGGATGTGGAAGTAATAAATTATTCATAAAAATAAGAAAACCCATTATTTGATGATGGGAAAGAAATCACATAATCCTTTAAGTGGGAAGAGGTTGTCATCATTAAAGGATAAAGGTACTAAAATTGATATTTCTCTTTTGCAAAGAAGAAACTCAGGGTTTCAATAAATAAAATAATGAAGGTAAAGGAAGTGCAAGTGAATGCACATAAGGAGTGTGTAGTTGAAGACCACTATAGAGGAAGAAAATAGTTTGAAGAATGATGTAAAAATAGTAATGGAGATTTTTGATAATGGACCTTTGGAAGTCCATTATTTTAATGAAATATAAGAGGAAAATGTGAGCAACAAAGAAGAGTTGGTAAATGTGTCCTTGAGGCATGATGAAGTGATGGAAAAACTATTTGTGGGATCTATTGATTCCCTTAATGTGGGGGATTTAAGTGTAGGTCTAATAACAATGAAGATAGAAAAGATGAGGATAAATTGTGGTTTTATCTAGTGTGTTCATGTGCATAAGATACAACATGAAGAAGTTGAAAAATAAATATTTCACTTAAAGTAATTTGATGTGGGAGAGAAGACTCACAAAGGAGATTAGATAAGTGAATAATGTCATTCCTATGACATAGAAGCAAAAGAAGAGCAAGAGGGAGAATGAAAATAGCATTGTGCTGATGAAAATGGGATAGGAAACAAAGAGAAATAAAAAGAGGTGTTTTCACCATAAAAACTAAGCACTATTCTGAGAAGCAAGTAAAATGATGAAGGCTTTGATAGGCATGAGCTTGGGGGAAATCAAGCTTATAATATTAATATGGATGGAACACCTATGGGGGATGTAAATTCTCATGTTTTTAAGCTAATTTATGGCTATAGTATGTGTTGACATGCAAAAATGAAGAGAAAAAAAGAATTAAAAGGGGCCTTTCAAGGTGAAGAGTGAAGCTAGAAGTGCAAAATTATGCACTTAAGAAAGTGAAGAGGGTCAGTTGATTTGTACTTTAACTAGAGCATGTGAAGAAATAGAGAAATAAGTAGTCTATTTGAGGACTCTAATGAATGAAAGAGTTACAAGAAGAATGGTGATTTTACAAAGGAAATCAAAGGAAGAGATGTCATCTATTAGAAAAGGGGATTTATAAATAGAGATGAGTGATAGAAGGAAGAATCAAGTAGTAGGTTGGATAGTGAGTGGACAAAGACAAAAAGTCTTTAGGAATAGGTGGTCGAAATATACCCATGGGTTTAAGCCCACTAGAGAAAGTACGATGCAAGAAAGAAAATTTTGGTGGACATGGTTGGACAAAAATGAGATTGATCCCACATGAATATGGGGAAAAACTCATTTGGTGAAAGTGGATAGACTATGCCCCAATAGCGGGTAAGAAAGAAATAATTTGTGGATGTGGTGGAACTATGGTCATCCATTTCCACATAAGCGAAGAAAGTGAATATCAAAAGAAGAAGATGGATTCAAAGCCAAAATGTTGGAAGTGGAAGAGAGAGAAAAGTAGATGAAATATTTGGTGTTCTAGAAGGGAATACCATAATCATGAATCTCAGTGGCCAAAGGAGTAATTTTTCCATTTTTTCCATCTATGTGACCAAGACTCAATTTTTTAATTACCTCCATTGTTTTATACAGGAGCATCCAAGGTGTGTGGGTAATCCTACATCACAAAAAAAAGGTATGAGTTGGTGTAGTTTCAAAAAATACTTTTAAAGGAAATTTATTAAATCAACAGGGTTCTCAAGTCACATTTTGAGATCTAATTTTGGTTCATGGATTTTTAGTAGTTTTTGAGGTCCTAGGGATCACATGGATCACACTTAAGGTCACATGGTCATATTCAAAAGTCACAACTCTTAGTTTCTTTGTATTAGTGGTATCAAATATTTTCCCTCACAACTTTAAGTTGCAATGTCTAAGGCTAAGTGTACATTATTTCTTAAGTCTCTAAGTCTTTAAGGACTACATAATATATATGTATTAGGGTCCACATTATTTCCCTAAGTTTACAAGTCCACATATATTCTTTTTTGTAATTAAGGCTTCTTTCTGGACCCAACAAAATATACATTCATTTATAAATTATAACAGGTCCACAAGACTCTTGTGATTCATGCACAAGACCATGAAAGTTCACAAAGACCATGGAGGTCAGGTATCACATTCATAATTACTCATAGGGCCTTGGTGTGTTCATAAGTCTAAGTCATGATAGGGACCATGGGTAGACATGTGACCAATTTCAAATTTGGCTTTATAATTCCAATGGGTCTACAACAATCCACAAAGCAATCACATGACTCTGAGAACCTAGATTACAACACATGTCATAATCACTGAGGGTCACAAGATATAGTAATAGGCATAATGTAATTCAAATGTATTATAATCCTTAAATGGATTTAATTGATTAATGGGACCACAAACATAAAGAGAGGCAATGATGAAAAGGGGCAAATGCATGAGGGACCATAAAATGGATTTAATAAATCCATGGGTCCATAAAGTCTTTAAAGACCATGAGAAAGGATTTGGAGCCTATTATCCAAGATTCATAGGATCTTTGCACTTGGCACAATCACATGCAACATATTATCATAATTTTAAATTTAGTCACAACAATAGAATAACATGAAGATCTTCGAATGGTTACAAATTTCATGTTAAAGCACCAATATAGGCATTTAAGGTCTCATTAAAAAACTTTGGAAGAGAATATTTACCTAGTTGTCACCATTAAATAGTTAACCTAACTATGCACCCACTATTACAAAAATATCTTTCAAGAATCATAATCAATTACAAGAAAAGTTTTAGAAAGGAAAAAGATGTAAAAATAAGGAAAATGATCTCATGCTAGTGTTAAAGGAAAATTTTTAGATGGGATATACAAGAGATAAAGATATAAAACAAGATTCACATTGAAAAATTCAACATTGAATGAGAAAGAGGTCAGCATTATAAGGATTGAGGAAAGACCTAGAGATCTAAACTTACAAATCAAGAGCCGATATCAAAGTAGAGAGGCTATAGACCAGAGAAGGGCCAAAATAGAGATAAAAAAGAGAGGTATCAGATAGAATATTAAAATTATACATGATATAGGAGCATCCAAGGGTTAAATTAATCTTGTATCAACCAAAAAAAAGAAAAAAGAAACAATTGGGAACAACAATTCAATAACAAATTGATAGCAATAGAACAACACATAACAACAAACACAAATTAATAATTTTTGAA
Source organism: Torreya grandis (assembly GCA_037957365.1). Lineage (NCBI taxonomy): Eukaryota > Viridiplantae > Streptophyta > Pinopsida > Cupressales > Taxaceae > Torreya > Torreya grandis. The sequence continues at coordinate 4,448,030 of JARHVA010000030.1, forward strand.
TAAAAATGCATGGGTTTAGAGAGTTTTATGTATTAAAATGAATGTTAATATACATGTTACATGTTAGAAATGGTAATGGAAATAATCTCACAAAGTGGGGAGAAGAGAGGAGGATAAAAAACATGATGCAAAAGGCAGAAAAGAGGAGTTGCAAGAAAAGAAATAGAAAAGCAACAAGCTATAGAGGAACCAATTAGATGTTGTACTATGTTGGTGATGTTTTTATCCATGTTTACATGAAAAAACATTTTAAGGCACATAGTTGATAATGTGTTTATTGTTTTAAACATTGTAATGTCTTCAAATCAATTAATATAGTGTGTTCCTTTTGGTAAATGTCTGCAAATAGAATTTTGAGTTGCTCTTTATGTGTGTGTGTGTGTGTGTGCGCGCACTAAAACTAAGCATCATAAAATTAAAGTTTTTACTTAAGTGTATAATCTCTCTATGATTTCACCATTTGGTATCAGATCAAGGTCTTTCCTTGTTTATTTTTGTGTGTGAGGCTCTTGTATCTGTCAATTACAGGTTGTGAAAAAGGAGCTTGTATTGGAGAGAGGATAAGTTTGTTTTAGATGTGAAATAAGTCATTTGAGTGTTGAGGAAATGAGATAGAATATTTTTTGAGTATATTTGTGAAAGAGAATCCTACTTGTTGAGGAGGATATGGAAAATAAAGGAAGAAGGACACTAGAGGTAGAAGACTTGGTTGATATGTTGAAGGGAGTCCAAGAAATATTGGACATAATGGAAGATGCAAAAGTAAAGATTTTTCAACTGAGTATAGAGGATGAAAAAGAAACTATGATAGGGTTGTTTTCCCTACAAGAGAGGTTATATACTTTAGAGAGAGACTAAGAAGGTGGAGGAAAATATTCCAATAGAAGAAAGAGATAGATAAAGGTCATGGTGGAAAAAATAGGTAAGCCTACTATTAATATTATTTTTTTGGTAAAGAGAGCCCAAATGTACTCATGAATTGGATAGTGGAGTTAGAAATGTATTTTGAAGAGAAGTGTATTGAAAACCCATGAGGGTATAGATTACAAGTAGGATATTATTTGGAGTTGCAGTTGTGTATTAGAGAGATCTCTTAGAGATGAGATAAGGGAGAGGAAAGAATAAGATAAGGAGTATGGAACATATAATTTCTAACTTTATGGGTCATGTTGTGTACTCAATAATGAAAGTATATTGATTGTATAAGATTCACGTCTTTAAGCTTGAGACAAAAGAAAATAAGAATAATATTTCCATAAAATTCAATATGAGAGGAAAGTTTCATGGGAGAAGTTCAAGTCTACTTGGAGAAGTAGCAAGGAGATGAATAAAAGTGAGGAGAATAAGGTTGTCTTGAAAGGCAAAAAGAGAGTGATGTTTCCATATGAGAAACTTAATATTATTTTCAAAATAATAAATAGAAAGAATTTTTTGAGTAGCACATAAAGGAAGGAATGATCATGCAAGAGGGTATGGATGTGATAGTTGTTGAACTTGGAGAAAGAGACCCATTTTTTGATGATGGGATTGAGTTCATGATATCCCATAAGTGGGAAAATTAAGAATTTTATTTGGTAGGAAATGCATTTGTATTTCCTATTTTTGAGGTAAGAAGGGTTGAGAACAACCAAGGAATGCTACATGTTCCCTTGAAGTAAATAATAGATGTGAATGAATAAGGTTATGATGAGGAGTTGCAGATTTCCATGAAGAAAACAATAGAGATTGTTGATATGCAATTTAATGACATAAGGAGAGTATGGTTGAAGACCAAACATGGGAAGAAGAATCAAATAGAAAGAAGAATGAGGAGAGGACAACCATGGAGGTTTTTGAGAATGGGCCTTTTAAATTCCATCATGAGAGAGAAACTTGGGAGGAGAATGTGAGCATCAGAGAAGCATTTGGCAATATGTCCTTGAGGCATAATGAAGAGTTGAAAAAAGTAATTGTGTGAACTATTGATTCCATTAATGGTGACTTAGGTCTTGTAAAGCGAAGGCCATTATTTATATTAAGCATCATAAGAAAAAGCATATCACAAATAGAGATGGTAATATACCACCTATAGCACCATATTATAGCCTTAAATTTGTGAAAATTCCATACAAGCCTTCTACTTGACAAACCAAAATCATACCAATGGATGTACAAGTAGTGTATGCATATTTATAACTAGGCCTTCGAATTTCATCAATTTCATTCTTTCGTGAGCAACCATGCTCTGATACCATTGATCACTTAGATAAATGGTGGAATAATGTATAAAAATATATTGAATATAAAAAAATGTTCTATTTTTGTACATAATAAGCTTAAAAAGTTTACAAAAAGAAGAGGTGGTTAAAAAACCAACCAATGGGTGAAACCAACCCATAATAAACAAAAACACAACATAAACTAAATAAAAGCAAATTTGGATCATAATATAATCCAATAGGTTGTTAATTCCTAATAATGTATATGATGGATATTTCATGGGAACATACAATAGTCCAAATTACCAAAAGAGGGTGCATAATGCAACTAGGATTTCTCTTGCCATTTTCCACATTAAACTAAAGGTTGAAAATTTCACTTCCACCACCAAGGTGAAGAAAATTGGTCTTAAAAACTTAGAGGCTAGTTCAAATTCCATTATCATGTCCAAAAATAGAAATTATCCTCAACCAACTCCTTAAAAATAATATATTTTCAAGTTTTGGAACATTGTTATGGAGATTATTGGTAGTTGAAGTGATGCTCCTTGTGACTTCCATAAGGATGGTATCTAGTGGGATAGAAAGAAATTTGTATTAGCCTTGAATATCATAGACTATAAAATCGTGCCATTGTTTGGCTACAAAAAGGAGCCACCCTACTGATTTTGAAGAGACATTTCTATTCTATATGTCCTCTATCCTCATAATATATATAAAATAAAAATATTTGAGAAATATAAGGAGGATTTTTTTAATAATGATTTGCTATTGTCTATAAAGAATGATAAACATGAAACATGTTTCATTAATTATAAAATTTATAATCTTGATAAAATGATCAATCAACCAATTTTAGCAGTCTCATTTCCTATCTTCATCTACCTTTTAATCATTATTGGGCTTCGCTAGGGATATGTAGGCATTTTATTATGGATGTAGGCTAAGGTAATCTTGGGGCATTATTATGAAAAGAAAATAAAAATCCTTTTTAGGAGCTCTTATCATATTGTCATATTGAGGAATACAAGATTTGACAAGGAATGTGTGTAGAAACTAGGTCCTTCAACTTCCAATGGCATTATTCCCCACAAAATAAAATTGGTAATCAACCAACTCAATGTGAGGTTTGGATAAAATTAGTTTCTATTAACATCACTCAATTTTAGAGGAATTCATAACTAACATAAATATACTCATGATCAATAATTTTTTGGTGGGATGATTAGCCAATCTAAAGAAGAAGAGGAGGCCACATATTGCAACTAGGATTGCTCTTGCCATAGCATATCTGCATTCTAAATACTGAGAATACACCTATAATGGTATTTGAAAATGTCCTTGATGATAAGTTCATTACTAAACTGATAAACTTTGATATTGACAAGTTAAAGATTAGTTCAAATCCCCATGGTAGATTTAAGTAGTGCAATTTGATATAAAAAATAAGTCCTCTAGAATATGGTGTTTTAATTTTGTGGATGTAATGGAGATTTACAATGCTTGCAAGTTGTTGAATATTACGTCACTAAAGGTGATAGACATTGTATGTAAGCATATAAAAAAATATGAGAGGGTTCATCTATAAAGCATTGTTGATACAAAAATAAAAGGAAAATTTTATTGAAACAAGGTAGATATGGCTATTATAATTACAATTTGTTGCATGTACTAGAATCATACTTTAAACCTCCTATAAATCAGATAATTAAGCTCATTGATGAAATTATACAAGTGGGCCCTCCTCCCATAACATCCCATCTTGGTGCACACATAATAAGGTATTATATGGCACAAATTGGTGATCGTTTCTTATGTTATTGTTACCCCTTTAGAGTATATTTTGGAACATATGGCATAAGAACATTATCTTCCCTGACCCAAATTCCCCATTATTTTTATCCTCAACTTAGTAAAAATGTTTTTTTTTAAAAATTAAGAGTAGTCAATATAATTATTTAGATAAATAACTTAAATGCCCTGACACTTTTGAAATATTTTATAAGTTCATGCTTTCTTGCAATTGTAACAAGTTGTCATACTTAATGATGTATGAAACATGCCTAGCTCTATATGTATTGATGTATTTAAATTGTGAACCACCCCTCTATATAGGTTTTTTAATTCAAAAAAAAATCACAAACTAAAATGCTTGTAAACATGGTCTCACCCACAATTTATTAAGTATATTTTATATTGACTAAGCATTGGAATCAATTTCTCAACATACCCACTAAAGACAAAAATAAGATAGTTTGTAACTGAAGGGCAGTAAAATTTGAATGGTTCTAGATAAATATCGGCATAAATCCTAAGAAGGAGGTTGTATATTGAAGGGATATCAAAAAATGTCTCAAATTCACTTGTGTTAATTATTCTATTGGTTATATTCCATGACAACTATGACGCAAACCATTTACTCCACTGAAATTCAATTGTAAAAAGAAAGTTCATTTTACTTACGTAAATTCCTTAGTCTTTTGTTTATGATAGTATGTTTATCTTTGCTTGTGAGAAAGATCATGGGATCTAATTTTTTTTGGGAATGTTACTTTTTAGGTGGGAAATGTACACTCTAGTGTACAAGGGTTGTACAATAATATCTACTTTGACCATGACACAAAACATTTTGTGTTGAAGTGATAATCGTGGGGTTAGTTTTAATCTAATGTATTTATAAATACAACCACCACGTAGTTATGGCCAAGAAGGCATAACTCACATACATGTTGATGTTAATCATTTGACAATTACTAGGTCAATTTTGGTCCTAAGTCAACCCTGAGTCTAAAGGGAAAGCCTTTGACATGGCCTATATGACATGGAGGTCTCAAAGGTAGAAATGGTAGTTGGAACTCAAGAAGTTGCCTATTCAATGTCAAAAAGTTACATTTTTGAACCTCGTTAATGCAGCTCATCCAATGAATTATTATCAAAGGTTCCACTTGAGTGTTTTAGGGTATAATTGGAGGACTTAAAAAGGTAGGGGAAGGATCTAACAGTTTACACAAATGACTTACAAGTTTTTTTACACATGTTTGAAATTAGGCTAAAAATTATATATTTTTTATATTGGGAAGGGTGTTCTTGAGGTCGAAATGGGTGGTTAGATTGTCACTTGAGCCTAATAGGAGGCCAAGAACCTAGTTTGAGATGCCATCTACTCCCCCCAAATGTGTTTTCAATGCCATTTTTTGGTTAAGATGAGGTATTTACATATTAGCACTTTACTTGGAACTAATATTTTCTACTTGAACTTATTGTTAATCATTGTATGGTTGAATGGAATTTTTTTTTCACCTCTTGTAATGCTCTCTCTCCCTTTTATCACCCACTTTTGCATGAAATTGTATTTTAAGTGTTCAAGGTGATTTAGAGGCTATAATAGGTTTATGATATTATCAAAGATCAATTGTCAAACATCAGTTGTAGGAGTCCTAACATCCTTAAGGGACATGCCTAGAAAGCAATAGAACTATTGATGTACATTGACTTGGGTCTATAAACCTCAATGGGTAGCTGAAGTACATCAAGAGTGAGGTGTTGAAGGTGTTGAAGGGTCAGAAACCAATCTCTAGAATGTGTATTAAGCCTATTAAGCCAAATATCCTTTAAAGGGAAAAAGTGCAAGAAAGTGTAAAGGAGTGTGGAGGGATTTGAAATTAGATTGAGGGGGTTGAATGAAGGTTAGATAGGTGGATATAAGAGATAGAAGAAGTGTTATTCAAAGTATTAAAGAAGAGGAAGGCATCTAGGCATAGCCAAGCCTAGGGAATGTATAGTGAGAGAGTGTGAAGATTGAATGACAAAAGGGGTATGTTGGAGGATAGTAAAGGTGATGAAGGAGCATCACCAAATACATGTAGAATCTATGTTGACAATATTCTTAGGTAATTATTAAGACCTATAAACTAGGTTAGTTTAGTATGTTTAATTTGAATGAGTAACAGAGAATCTTAGCAAGTTTAGTAAATTACCAATCTTGGTTTAGAATCTAAAAAAGTGATAATCTTCACTCCTAATGAGGAAGAACTATACAATACCAACCAAAGAGCTTAAAATAATTAAAAAAACATTTTTGAAGAGGTTAGAGCATATGTTGTAGGTTTGTCTCAATGGAAGAGGACTATGTAAATGTTTTCTTGTTGCACATAATAAAGAGTTTTGAGTCTGGTTACATGTTTTCCATTGTATTATCCTTTTATAATATGATTATAATCCTTTCATATTGACTGCAAGATTGAATCTCAGTTATATTCATGAAACCCTCAAGAATTCTATATTTTTACTATTACAATCATTTTTAGAGGCTTATTTACACATGGAAACTATTATATGAATTGAATTGGAGTATTAGAATGGTTAAATAGGTTTGTTAAGACCAATATACATGTGTTAGATCATATAAAATCCCAATGAGCTTTATGAATTATCAATAATTAGCTCTTTGCCTGCATAAATTTTAAATAAATCTAAATTAAGGGTTTCATGAGTAAAACACCTCTAAAAATCAAATTATTGAATAATAAGGTCTAAAACTTTATTAAACTTTGATATCTGGTGAAAATTTCAACTTGCATCTGATTCAGTTGACCAAAAATGTTGATTTTACTTTATGGAAAAAGAGAGGAAATATGATCATATGGCCATAAATTTAGCCCTTATATGCCAAATTATTTTCTAAGAATGAATATAAAGAAGGCATGAGATATGGGGATAAGTGATTATGAGTAATGTATGGTTATGTTATCTAAAATAATGTGTTCCAATTATAATTATATGGCTCTAAACATGGTTTATGGGTTATTTTCTTGACATCTGTAAGGTGATATCCCTAGACAAATGGTCTATTAAAAGATAAATATTACCAAATTTTATGTTTCCCTTCTATAATCTAAATTTTTGAGAAAATATTAGACTCATGATGCATTATTTAGTGGCTACACCTAATAACAAAATCATTATCTAGAAGTCATCTCAATTATATGTTCTATAAATAGGATTTAAATTGATGTTACTTTTGTCCTTTTTGTGTTTGATGCTTGTAAACACATGTTTTGGCCTTTATGCATATTTTTATTATATGTTGAAAAGTTTATTGCATAAATGATAAATAATAATGTATTATCATATTATGAAGAAATAAAGATACAAACATTTAATAATTGACTTGTTTAAATGTGGTTCAAGTGCAAAGACCTAGCAAACCAAGTATTTTATTTTTCCAGCATTATTGGTTGAGCCTAACACATATTGTGTTAATAATTATTTTATTATAAGTTATTTTGGCATCTATGTCATGGCTTCCACATGTTACATAGATATAATTTTGTAACTTTACATTCTACTTTGAAATTTACACAAAACTACTTTGCTTGAATAATGTTGAGTCTAGTTCAAGTCACTATTTATGCCTTTTTATCGTTAGCAGTATGTTTATTGAAAATGGATTTTTAGGCTGTAAGAAAAATTAGATACACAATAAAAACATGTTGTCAAGCCCATTGTCAAACTAGTTTTCAAATCTATTTTTGAGGCATTAGTCAAAAAAATTATACCATATACAATTACCCCAAATCCTATTTTGTCGAATGTCAAGCTAAAGTATATTGAATCTACAATTTGTAAACTTGAGGTTATTCAAATGAAGTATAAACCAATTGTGGATAAAATACATGTTTGTACTCATATTATCAAGTCTAAACCTTTTGTATGAATCTGGAAGATAATGAAACTCAATAAACATCATGTTACTCTAGGGTTTATAATCATAGGCCTCATAAATAAATGTCAAGTTGAATCTTCACCTAGTAGTCAATCACATGAAATCCAAACCTCAAAGTTATCAAGTCAACCAAAATCACCTTATACTAAATCTAGTGAAGTCCAAATTTGTTCTCATTGTGCATTCCAAGGTCATCCCTCTACCCATTACTTTGACCTACATCCTTTTATATCATAGAAATGATCATCTTACTCATCATTCAATCATTTTTATCTACAAGATCCACCTATAAAATTTATAATCCTTCTAGATAGTGATCTAAGGTTTGTTTATTGTCTAAATCCTATAAGAGAGTCCAATCCAATCTTCAATATGGTGATTTGTCTACAAATGATATTATAGTTGATCATGTTAGTGTTGACCTTGATCGTTGATCCAAAATATGGAACTGGTTTACTAGATATTTTTTTTAGTTCATTTCCACTATACTTAATTATCTAATGCTTGCACATAAAACACTATGTAAGACATTTCCTCAAGCTTATTCATGTAAAATGAATAATTTATTTAAGTTGTAGTGGTAGAATCAGTGTTGATATGGTAAAACAGCCTATTGTATTGATGAAGTTAGCAACTTGTAGCCTTTGAATTTAAAGGTTTCACCATCAAATAAAATATGGGTAGAGGAGCGGTTGCAAATGCTTCTTCTTCTTGGCAATGATTGTTTGAAGTGTTTGGTGGGTTCCAAGGTGAAAAGGCATAAATACAGTCTTTATTGAAATCAAAGATCATCAGATAAGTCAATGGTAAGTTTTGAAGTTAGATTGACATTATAGTTTGCAAGTTTGGTTAATGGTGTCTCATTGTATCCTAGTTGTGAATGGTTATTACCAATAACCACATCATGATGTGCCAAATATTATTATAATCTCTCATCACATCTCACTATAAGGAGTAACATAGATAAAGTTGTTCACACATTACATGCTAAAAACTAGAAATGGAACATTAGAATCATGTTCCCCCCTTAATGTGAAATTTCCACTTATTCAAATAGGTACACAACAAACTAGAAGCAAACACATAACTAAAAAATTAAACATACTACACACGTCACTAAATTACTGATGTAGCCCCATCATTGGTGAATGAAGAGAGGTCATTGAAAGTCCTCCAACCTCTGATGTATCCTCCATCCTCTAGTTACTTATTTAGTATAGGAAATTGTTAGAAATGTATATGCATTCTTATTGTACTAATTCATGGTAATGTTAGATGTGTAAGAGACTAAAACTTTGTATTTTTGTGAGTGCATAGGTTATATTGGCTTGGATTTACTCAATGAAGATGCCAAATTTTTAGTCTTGTAGACATCTCACATTGCCATGAATTAGTATAAGAAGAATGTGGATTTGTTTTTGACAATTTCCTATAATAAATAACTAGAGGATGGAGGATACATCAGAGGTTGGAGGTCTTTTAGTGACCTCTCATCAGTCACCAATGATGGGGTTACATCACTGATTTGGTGACATGTGTGCATTGTGTTTAATTTTTTAGTTGTGTTTTCTTGTAATTTGTTGTGTACTTATTTGAATAAGTGGAAAATTCACATTAAGAGGGGAACATGATTTTAATGTTCCATTTCTAGTTTTTAGTATGTAATGTGTGAGCAGTTTTTCCTATGTTACTCCTTGCAGTGAGATGTGATGAGAGATAATAATACTACTTGGCACATCATGATGTGGTTGTTGGTACATCACTCGTAAACCATCATCATTTTGTCTTGGTTTGTGGTAAACCAATGGAAAACCACCACTCTTAGTTTTTGGTTAGCCGTATGAAAACCATTATGTCTTGGTTAGTGATTAACCAATGGAATATCACCTAATCATGAAAGCAAGTGCAAGTACAAAGATAGATTTTCCCCATGTTCACACTAAGGGGGGAATGTTATGAAAACTTAGGTTAGTGATCCATTTATATGTATGATTGAATAATAATTACGTGTATAAATTATTATTTTGGTAATGTAAGCTAGTAACTTGTTATTAGTTGTTATATAAAACAACAATAACAAATATCTATGTAGGTTAGTGAGTTGTTATAACTAAGGTTAGTGAGTTGTTATAGCTACCTCATATATTTTAGGAAGGCTATCTCCTATATATTTGTAATCTTGTCTTTTGAATAATTAAAAAAGCTTTATTATTGTTGTTCTCTATGTTCTTAATCCCCATGTTATTTTTCCATGGATCACTACATGAAGTGTCTAATAATTAAAAAGCAATCATGTGTGCAAGCTTTGGATAGTGTAATAATGCAAGATATATCCATGAAGACCATGTTTGGTTGTAACTTGTACAATTATTGAATTAAATAGTATAAGGCAAGTGTAATTGCCTCACCCAATAGAGTTTTTCCCACATTGGGTTTATTTAGGTCATATAGTGTTTTCATTTTATACTTTGGCTTCTCTTAATCTTCTATTTATATATTAAATATATTGTACATTTCATTTCTAACACTTTTTTATCTCTATTTTAGCATTGAAAATAGTCTAGAACACTCTTCTATCAATCATATGTTGAACTAGGAGTACATGATCTATGTTGGTGATTCTTAGTGTGGAATATCCACCTATTTTATGAATCACATTGGTATCACAATTAGTTTAGTATTAGTGTCCTTTTATGTGGTTTTATGTGTTAGTGACTACATTGTAGTATATGTCTATCATGAGAATAAGAGGAATAAGTGGTCATGCTATCCTAATTATATTTGAAGAAGTAATTTCCACAACAAAGTGGAAGTAAGGGATTAGAATTATCATTCATTCTAATGAAAAAAATTCCTATATAGTAGAAGATAAATTTCACAAGCTTGAAGGAGTGGCTATAATTTCTCTTTTTATGAGCAAGCTTGATTAGTTGTAGTCCATCATGGGTATTCTCATAGAGAATCTTGGTGTTTTTATAGATACATTGAATCAAGTAAGGAGGATGCTCCAAAGCATGATAATATGGAATAAAAACCCCATGCCAACCAAGATCCACCTTCTTTCAAGGCTAAGGAAAAGATAGAGATTTAGCCATATGATAAGCATATAAACATGGAGAGGCTAGATCATTATCTTTCCCAGCTGTAAGTATATTTTAGTTTGCATTAGATCAATGAGAGCAAATAAATTTATTTTGCAAGGTTAAAATTAACCAACCATGCTTTAACTTAATTTGAAATTTATGTTCATACCTTGGTTATTAAGAAGCTTCTTCCTATTACTAAGTGGGGTGATTTTAAATTGATAATCAAGAAGGAGCCTTATATTATTTATTATAAGGAAGAGAGGTCCATGTATGGTAGATATCTTAGGTAAAATTAAGGCCCAAGTGTGTAGGAGTACACAAGTGAGGTCCACAAGAAGAGTGTCCAAATGGGAAAAGATATAGTGGATCATGACATCTTGATGAAGTATGTTGGTAAGCTCCATAGTATTTTGAGGAGACCTATCCTCTTAGCCTAGTGTACGAGTGTAAATGAGGCTTGTTATAAATCTCCCTAATTGAATATGGAAAAGAAAAATAAGGCTACATCTAACTCTCAAATCACTCCAAATAAACATGTGGTTCTAAGCATAAGGGTAAAAGAAAAGGTTAACATAATGCTACATTTATTTATAAGAAGGATATTATAAGGCATTGTGGGCATTATGATGTTGATATATATTTTGAGGAAAATTATTAAAGTTACATTCTAAATTGCATTTGTTTTAGAACAACAAAAAGAAGGCCATGACCACACTCAAAGGTGAAGACACTAGTTGCAGCTTCGATGTGGATGAGAGTTTGTGTTGTACTTTTGTAAATAAAGAGGTATGTTTGGATAATAGTAATGCTCAAAAAAGTGAACTTTATAATATTTTCCATATTAAAATTCAAATGAATTAAAAAAATGTATGCTCTTTTTGATACTTTGTCACCAAAATAAATATAAGCAAGGAGTTAGTTCTCAAATTGAGGATAGATACTTACAATCATCCAAGTCCATATGCTTTGGGTTTAGTGAAGAAATGTGTAGACATCAAGGTAACTAAGTAATGTAAAATTAAGTTTTTTATTAATGCACATTTCATTGATGAAGTTATAGTGATATTGTGCCCCTTGATGTGTGTGGTGCAGCATTTGGTAGCCCTTACTTGTATATCTGAGATGTTACCTTCATGAGGAAAGCCAATCAATACCATTTGATAAAAAAGTCAAGAGATACATCATTTTATCCTACAAAGGTGATTCTAAGATATCTTTGGTAAATGACTCTAATGCTAAAAGTCTTGTCAATGCAAATGGGAAGTTTACTTTACTTATTTTAAGAGATATTCAACATAAAGAAGTGGTTGAACACAAAACTTATTGTAGTATGTTTACTAACAAATAACACAAGCATATGGGAGAATTATTAAAATAGTTCAAGGAATTACTCCATAATCCTATGGGGTTGCCAATGGTGAGACCTATTGAGCATGAAATTTAGTTGTTATCAGACAATTTGCTTCCAAATTGTAGGTTGTATAGGCAATCCTTAAAGGATGTCAATGAGTTAAAATAAAAGTTACGGTCTTTAATTAGTTAAGTTGTATGTCCTAATACTTATCCATGTGGTTCTTATATTATTTCATTACCTAATAAACATGGTTCATATCGAATGTGTGTTGATTATAGAGAACTTAACAATATAACCATTAAGAATAGGTACCCTCTTTTATAGATTGAAGATCTTCTTGATCAACTTCAGCATGTCAAAAATTTTGCTAAGATGGATTTAAATTCTGAGTATCACCAATTTAGTGTTAAAAAAGAGGACATTTGGATGACAACATTCAAAATAAGGCAAGGTTGTACTAATGGTTGGTTCTACCTTTTGTGATATGCAATGCATAAGCTACCTTTATGTAGATGGATGAGGTAATGAAGTTATTTATTGATTCCTTTGTCATTGTGTATTGGATGATATTTTTGTTTTCAACAAAATTTTTGATGAGAATATTGATAATTTAAAACAAGTTTCAAATTTTTGAGGGAAACCAAGTTAGTGTAGTGTTGAATGAGAATAAATTCAAGTATTGCACAAAAATTTCAACTTCTACTCATGCGATAGTTCATCTTCATGAAGATATGACAATTGGACTTGTCCTTAATGTTAAATTGATGTTTGATCAATCTCAATGAATGATTTTTCACATCGAAGCTAGTGTAAAATGCCATGAATGCATGATAGTGGGTACCAATTATGCACCATTGATTTGTTGAGCACATAATAGTCCATGTACAAGAGTATTGTACCAATTTTATTTTCTTCTAGGACTACCAGGAAACCATAAAGAGAAAATCTTGGCCTTTTTTTTTCTTGATCAAGGAGCTCTTGGATCTGGCATAAAACTTCATCAATCTAAGAAATAGACCCAGGGTAATCTAGATTGTTTATAAAAAGGGATCCAAAAAATAAATTGATCTCATTTTTTATTATGTGTAATGTGTGCATAAAGCCTTTGGATATTCAAATAAGTCTCCATATTGTTGTTTTAACTTGTCAAGCTATTATTGCTACAATGATTGAGTGGAATGGCATGTTATCAATGCTTGCTTTCCCAACTATGTATGTGCTTTTGGATAAATTTCAAGTATCATAAAATTTTACATTTATAAAATGATATTATTTCATTGTTTTGAGAATACTAATGTGATTTTAGTCTTTGGAGGTGACTTTAAGATGTTGACAAAGTGAGATTTGACATGAACAATCTACCACCATGGATTGGCTTGATATTTGGCATCACCATCATACACATACAATCTTCAAAGCATACTATTACACACCTCTAGTTTTTTAATGTCACTTGTGACTTTGATGTCCATGGGATTGAATACAAACTTGAAAATGCAAAGTTGATTAACCTTAACATCCTTCCCCTGTTAGAACCATCCCAACGAGTAGTTGGTTAGGGATGTGATTCAATAGTAGGGTTAGGCATTGGGTTATAGTTTGTGTAATGATGTTATATAGGATCCCATTATTAATGATGATGTTAAGATATTACCACTTAACCCAAAACTTGGTGTAAAAAAATATCCCTTGTCATCAAAAATGTCTATGGTAGTAATATTGGTGCCCAAATAGGTAGCATCTAGATCAATGTCATCCACTTGTGTGAGAACTAATGTAGACTACACAACAAAATATTATTATGTGTAGTATTATAAATAATTGTGTGATCTTGTGAAATGGTGATCAAACTGCTTGTCACTTAGATTCCTCTTTATTTTGTGTAACACTGAAGGCAGTGGAGCCTTCTAGTGTTTCATAACCTTCATATGTCGTTCTCTCTTCTATAACATGTTTTTCTCATGCATGACAAGGTTGGATAATTCATTAGGCATGAGTTGGGTCCTGCACACTACTTTGATGAAGAGGAAAACTTTTGTTTCATCTTGGCCTTGGCTAAAATATTTGTAGAGTTGTGATATGATTGCCCTATTGTGTCGAAATTCAAGAAATCCATCTTTGCATGGATATAAGGTAAGATTTTTTTTATCTACCTTATCACCTTATGTTTATCCATTATGTACTCATGTAAAAATGCACTATAGTCATGAAACTAATTCATGAATGTCCTATAAAACAATAAATGTTAAACAACATTTGTTGGCCAATTCACCTTCATGTGACCTTTTTCCTTGCAGTCATAATACCAAAAATCATTGTCTTAATTCTTAGTGTCTTCTATTAGTTTTTTCATCACTTGAAGGATGTCCTTTCACAAGGCTTACACTAGTCCATGTTTATTATCATCATTGAAGTCAAAGTCATCATCTTCAATCCTTCTTGAGTGTGAGGTTGTTTTATTCTCACTTTCAATATCTATCACTCAATTATGCACACCTTTGTAAGATGAAAATGGGACCACCTTCATCTCCTTTTCAACAAGAGTACCATCCCTTAAATAAAGAACCATTTATTCAAGTCATTAATTAGTTATCTTTCAAGTTTTCCTAGTAATTATTTGAGCCTTGTATTATAAGCTTATACGTTATCATGATTGCCCTGTCAGGTATTATAGATATTTGGGAAAATATGGTTATCATCTCTCAAGAACTTGAATTTCTTCTCAAAGACCCAGGTTACCTGATCAATGATTGATGCATTTTTGAAACAATCAATACCCATTCCCAAAAGTGTGGTTAACAATCACCATAACCTAAAACACTCATCTATGTGCCCATTGAAATCTCAAACTATAATGCATGTCATGTAATTCCATACTAGATATTCCAATCCATAGTAGTGAACTTTGGTATCTTCTACTTTTCTAGAGATGGAGTCGATGGGGTACCCATATCTATGGGTAAGAGTTTATTTTGGCATGTATCTTTAAATATAGTTCTCCTCCTTAAGAAGGTCTATGTTGGTTATTCTTTTAATCTCTCAACCTTATCAGATATGTTCCTATACTCGACTTTACTTTGATAATAATCCATACACTATCCTGCTCATAGTCATGTTTTTGTGTTACTCCCTCCAACTTGTGGTTCATGTTGCCCTAGTGTATTTAGCTTTGTATCATTATTATATGCCTTCAATTCCATAGATAATTCATTATTTAACTCTGTATTGAAATAAAAACTATCCTAAAATGAAGGGGGCTTAGTCAAATCCTTAATAGATTATAAGGAATCTTCACTAGATTCTTCTACAACACCATCCAACCCGACCCTATTTACAAGGTCTGTGCTATTGAGGTATGTTCCTATTTGTGTGTTGAGACATTGATGTTATCATTGATGTTAAAGCTAATTAAATGTAATTGATTTCCCAAAGGTGATATTTTGAAGTTTCATGGTAAGTATTCATGATGGCTTAAGCATGGTTTATTAGGTTTTTCAATTTTGCATAAGGTTTTGACACAATGTTATGATGTGACAAGTTTGTGAGAAGATATGTGGTAGTAAATGAGCATGGTATGAGGTTGTTTGTAATTATAATGTGTTATTAGAGTACATATATAGTGGCAAGAAGGTCTCAAAGTGGTATGGTACCTAATAGGTTTATGTGAATGGACTTGTTCTTGAGCATGAACATAACTTGTAGAGGCATGATGGTGATGACATGGATATGTATGATCTTGAAATTATGTGATAATGGTATAAGGATATATAACATGATTATGAGGTGTTTAGATTAGTATAAGAGGTTTTAAGGTGTTTTCAAGGTCTAAGTGTGGCTTATAGGTACAAGCCTAGTGTGCAAAGAGACCTAGTGTGGCCTAATGAGGGGTAAAAGTTAGTTTCCAAGGTGATATAGCTCATTTAAGATTTACCAAAGGTGTGAGAGGTTATTTCAAGAGTTATCATGAAGTTTCATGTCTTGAGTCATAATAAAAAGCATGAAAAGTAGGTTTTGAGGTCTATGTATGTGTAGAATGAAGAGATGAAGACCCGAGAAGGAAATTTTGATGCTTCTTGGCACGTGTGACTATTGCATGGGAAGTTGAGCTCTTAGGGAAAGATGTAAAAGTGTCCTAAAATTTTTTTCCAAGCATTAAGATTTGGTTTCATGGGCATAATTTTATGAATAAATGTTAGGAATGGAAATTGGTCTTAAACCCTTATAAAACCCTCATAGTGACCTGATTTGGAAGATCTTGTTGGAAATGGATTATAATGGTTTGGTTGATATATTTTTGTGAAGGAATCTTCTAGGTTTCTCTAGGTGGCATTGGTTTATCAAAAGAGTGAATGGGAACTACAAGAAAACCCTTATTTCTCAGAAATTTGGTATAACAGGCAGGGTTGACTAAGTGAAAGCATGAAAATGGATGGAGGTTGAAGCTTGAGACTTATGTACAATTTTTGAGTAGATTACAGAAGTCAAATATTTTAAACTAGTCATTGAAGTTGGCCTATCACTAAAAAATCCTAGCGAGGAAGACAATGAGAAAAATAGGTAGAAGTGAGAATGAGTTTATGAATATGTTGTAGTGGATTACGAATGAATCCAATTAGAAATGGATTAGAATGGTTTGATTGATATATTTTGGTGTTTAGATAATTTAGAGGACTCTCCTAGGGTTCTCTAAGTGGAATTGGTTTATCACAAAAGTGAGTGGGAGCTACAGGAAAACCCTTATTTCTACAAAATTTGGTATAGCAAGCAGGGTTGACTAAGTGAAAGCATGAAAATGGATGGAGGTTGAAGCTTGAGACTTATGTACAATTTTTGAGCAGATTATAGAAGTCAAATATTTTAAACCAATCATTGAAGTTAGCCTATCACTAAAAAGGCCTAGTGAGGAAGACAATGAGAAAATTAGGTTGGAGTGAGAATGAGTTTATGAATATGTTGTAGTGGATTAGGAATGGATCCAATTATATGAGGTTGGTATAAAAAACCTATAACACTTATCCATTTTGGTTAGATATTTGTATAGGTCATTAAAATGTGTAAAATAGTGTTCATAAGATGACCTCTTTAGTGAAGACAAGATAGTGAAGGAGTAAGATTGAGATATTGGTTTGCAAGACCAATGTTGTCACTAAACCATGATATCTCTCTATACGAGGATTACTTAATGATATCATAAGATCATACACATGCATCAGGAGCTCATAAAAGTGTCCACACAAGTACTAAAAATCATGTCCAACATGACTGGTTGTCCAGGTAGAATGATAATTTGGGGTATGCAAGATGGAGTGAAGAGTTTGAGACTTTATGACAAGAGTAAATGTATATAGTGCTCATAATGATGTTTGTGACATATATCACCTATACATGTTTTATATAATATTGAAATATTGTTTAAGAATTTGAAATATGGAATCCAAAATGGTATGTCTAGCTATGTAATAATTGTGAAAGAGAAGCTCAATAAATTGGTTTGTAAGACAAGTGGTTGACATTAGAACCAGTGATCTATCTATTGGATCATGTTATATAGACTTGTCTAGCTATGTAAGACCAATGGTTGACACTAGAATCAATGATATATCTATTGTATCATGTTATTAAGGCCAAAAAGGAACTATTAATGTACATGAGATGTCTTGGAAGTGTCCTTATAGGATCTAAAGACAACATTCTTCAGGATTTTATTTTTAGGGTCTTTGGTAGTTTTCTATATATTAATGAGTTTGATGTTCATGTGTCATATTGATTAGTTTGTAAGTATACCAAGCATGTGGTGATGTATTATAAGTTCCCTGGGATCTTATAAATTTATTTTTAGTGTTATAAAGTGCATGTACATATGTTTATGGTCAATGGTTCTTGACTGTGTTTTGGAGCTTTCTGGCAAAACAAAGTGAGCCTTTTGTTGAGGTGTTTTTGAGTCGTTGAAGCCTAAGTTATGGAGTATAATGGATTTTATGATGAACCTAGGTTCATTAAGTTTTCATACATATGTGTATTATGCATTTAATGTGTTTATATAGGTTTTTTGAGCTTCATCTTTGCAAACAGTGTTTTTGGGGTGATTAGGCCTAATAGGTCTTTAAGGGCTAATGGAAATTTCATGATGTAAGTGAAGGATGTGTGACTTATTGAGAATAGATGAGGTTAATTTATCTTGTCATATAAGTTATTTAAAAGTTTTAGGACTTTGGTGAGGGCTATCTGGGCCATAGTGGTTCAAGTTGTTCCATGGAGAAGATAAACCTAATGCAATTAGGTCTCTAAGTAGGTCTAGAAGAAGATTGAGGTCTAAATGAGTTTGTCCGACCTAATGGTGATCATATTTTGATTAATTTTTATATGTAACATGTTATAAGATATGTTTTGGGTCTAACCCTAATGGATTAATGTCTTGATCGACCAAGAGTGTGAGTGACCTAGTGATTGGTATAAGTACAAGGCTTAATAGGCCTATTTTAGTATGTCAAAAGGAATGAGAGTGCATGTGAATAAAATAGCACATTAAGGAGAATAATGAGGTAATATATAAATTTATAGGGGTGTAAAGGATCAACTCATGAATATCCATCATAAGTTATAAGTATGATGAACAAGTTCATATGACCTAATCAAGCCATATGAGGGTTGTTTGAGCGAAGTAGAAGAAGAGCAGATTTGCTTATTTGAAGAGGTAGTTTGAGAGTGTTGAAGGATTGATGTTGTGTTCATTGAGAGATCATTAGATTTACATTTTGGATGTGTTACTGATGTATGATATAGGATAGATAAAATAGAGAGCTGAAGAAGAGGTCACCATTTGTTGATTGAGCAACAAGGTATTGTGAAGGTGATCAAGTTTGTATTGGTTGAGTTGGTGTTTAGTCAAGATGGAGTGGGAATTGACTTGTAGATTGGTTATTGAATAATTTTCCTTGAAGTTGATGAGTTACTTATGGGGTGGGTGCCTCCTTGCAAGTTGGTGCTTGACTAGTGAGGGGTTAGTACTCCTTGTGGGGTTGGTGCCTCACTAAATCTTGATTCATAGTTTTTATAGGGCTATAGTTCAATTTGTGTTTTAAGGGGATTTTATACCAAATGAGGATTTTTTGCATATATCTTACGTTCATGAGTTGATATCTCACTTTATGTTTATGTGATTACCTCTCTATGCATTGCTTGATCACTATATTGGTTTGAAAGGTTAATCATGTTAAATGGAAAGAAAGGATTATTTTAGGACACTGATTCAACCCTGCCCCACCCCCCATCCCTTGTGCCCCATCCCCATCTCAGTAGTTGTGCTTATAACATGTGCTTTCTTCCTCTAGAAAAGGGAAATATCCATCAATCTCTACCCTCTCCTTAATCATGAGTTTAGGGTCTACCAATTTTGGTTGAACCCTTTATTAATTTCAAGGCTGACTTTGGCTCCAATTACAGCCATTACTTATACATATGTTTTAGTCTTAGAGTTTACTTATGCTTTGTTCTTCTCTTGATGGATTTTTAAAATTGGTTGTTTGTTAAAACCTTTATTCTCCTTGTTTTTATCACCCATTGAGTAGACTGTCTGATTTACTGGTCCACTCCAAAACCATGTTTCCTTCTTCGCATGCCTTGTTCTAGTTGAAATGCATTAATTATTTATGATATAGTGTTGGTATTATTCTTAATGACCCTTCTCTTTTTACTATTATAATACAGTTTGTTGATGTACTTCATGATTACATTCATAATGTATATTTTATAAGATAATGCAATGCTACATTGTTAATGGTTATTGTCAACCGACATTTGCTTCTACCTGCCATTAGTCTGAAGTCACTTTAAAAAGGTAATGACCCAAAAAAATTTGTTATAAAAAACATACTATGAAAATAACATCAATTACAAGATAATAAATGCATACCATAATACATCATAAAATACCATAAGAGTAATCACAAATTTATTTCATAGGTAGTGCACAATACAAGTTGTTTGGTACATAGAGGACCTGATATTTGCACACTTATCTCAAAATGTAACATTATATTTGTATGAAAATAAACCCAATCTTTTTCAACCAAACATATTAAAAAAATCAATTAAAATACTTCCTAATGCCTATAATATAATTGGTAACAACATAACATTGTTGGCTATCAAAACATATAATTAATAATATGTTGATAACAATGATAATACTAACATAATGATCTACATCAACCAAAATATAGAGATCCTTCTTTTCCATAATTACCTTTGTGGGGGGGTCAAGGGGCACTGCCCCTCGTGGGCTCTCATACCAATAAAACCTTTATTTTCTTTGAACATGGCCACACCTTATTGAATATAAAGGCTAGATAATTTCAAATTTCAATACACACAAGTATTCATATATTACATAGATCAACACTTGGCACTTCCCAATTTTTATTATAACTTTTTAATAAATACTATTTTAAAATATATATAATAATATATTTACATATTTAAATGCATAGAATATTTCCCTTCATGTGTATACATTTTTATACTATCTCATTTAGGAAATATTTGCTTCCACCTTTTGTTTATCCACGGGGTGTTTTAATAAAATTAATATCCCTATGTCTTGCACTTCAATAAATCATACACTTTTTTAAAAAGAGTCATGATGCAACTTTAGTACCTATTAATAAAAAGAGTAATAACATTACATATAAAATAAATGAGTTGTAATTATATGGATGTAATGCATGCATGGTAAAGTGGTAAGGTGAGAGTCTATAAACTAAGACAAGTAGCATCTGGATCAATGTCAACCTTGTCATCAGATATGTCTATGGTAGTAATATTGTTTCTTAGACAAGTAGCATCTGGTTCAATGTCATCCACTTGTGTGGGAACTAATGTAGACTATACAACAAAATATTTTTCTGTGTAGTATTATAAATCATTGTGTGAGCTTATGTGGTGGTGATCACACTGCTTGTCACTTAGGTTCCTTTTTACTTTGAGTGACACTAAAAGTAGTGGAGATTTCTAGTGTTGCATAGCCTTCCTATGCTACTCTCTCTTCTGCAATATGTTTTGTTCATGCACGACAAGTTTGGATGGTCTACTAGGCCTGAGTTAGGTCCAGCACACTACTTTGGATGAAGAGGAAAAACTTTTGTTTCATCTTGACCTTGAATGAAATATTTATAGAGCTGTGATATGTTTGCCCCAATGTGTTATAAGTCAATAAATCCATCTTTACACAGATATAAGGTAATATTTTATTGATCTACCTTATCACCTTATGTTTCTCCATTGCATCCTTATGTAAAAATGCATTGTAGTCATGGAACTCATTTGTGAATGCCTTGTAACATGACAAATGTCAAAAAAAATTCTTTAGCCAATTCACCTTCATGCGACTTTTTAGCTTGCAATCACAATACAAAAAATCATTATCTACATTCTGAATGTCTCCCATTGGATTTCTCATCACTTGAAATATGTCCTTTCATAAAGCTTATACTAATCCAAGTTCACTATCATCATTGGATTTAAAGTCATCATCTTCATTCCTTCTTGAGTGAGAGGTTGTTTTATTCTCTCTTTCACTATCTATCACTCAATTATGTATGCTTTTGTAAGATGAAAACAGGACCACTTTCATCTACCTCTTCAGTGAGAGTACCATTCCTTCAATGAATCACCCTTTCTTCAAGTCATCGACTAGTTCTCTTTCAATTTTTCCTATTAATGCTTACCCTATCAGGTATTATAGATCTCCATGATAATTTGGTTGTCATCTCTTGAGATCTTTAATTTCTTCTCAAATTCTTTATTGAGTCTCTCATAGGTTACCTAATCAATGATTGGTGCATTTGTGAAATAACATTCCTCTACTCTCTCAACATTGTTTGATACATTCCTATACTCGACTTTACTTCGATAACAATCCATACACTATCCTACTCAAATTCATGTTTTTGTGCCACTCCCTCCAACTTGTGGTTCATGTTACCTTGGTATATTTGGATTTGTATCATCATTATATGCCTTCAATTCCATAGATAAATTTCTATTGAATTCCATCTTGAAATTAAAAAATTCCTAAAAATAAGGGGGTTTAGTTAAATCCTCACTAGATTCTAAGGATTTTTCACTAGATTATTTTTCAACACCCTCTAACCTAACCTGAATTGCAAGGTCTACTTCAAAAAAGGGAAACTACTACTCACTCCTTACTCATGAGGGTAGGGTCCACCAATTTTATTTGAACCCTTTATTAATTTCAAGGCTAACTCTGGCTCTAACTACAACTCTTACATCTACTTATGCTTCGGCCTTAGAGTTTGATTTTATTTTGTACTTTTCTTAATGGATTTTTAGAATTAGTTGTTTTTCATAGATTTTATCCTCTTTCTTATTTGTACCACCCATCAAGTAGACCATATAATTTCTTGGTCCACTCCCAAACCATGTTGCCTTCTTCTTGTGCCCTTATTCTAGTTTAATGGCATTAATTATTTATGATACAGTGCCAATCTTCTTCTTAACGACCCTTTAAATGGCATTAATTATTTATGATACAGTGCCAATCTTATTCTTCTTGATGACCCTTCTCTTTGTATTATTGTAAGATATTTTTTTGATGTACTTCATGACTACATTTTGAATAGATATTTTATAAAATAATGCAGTGCCTCATTGTCAATGGTTATTGTCAACCGACATTCGCTTCTACCTGAGCTATGATGCAGTTTTAGTAGCTCCTGCTAAAAAGATTAATAAAATAACATCATTTGAATCTTATAAAATTGTAATTAGATTACAAGGTAGTGTTATAAAGTACTTATACATATGTTTATGGTCAAAGGTTCTTGATTGTGTTTTAGAGCTTTCTAGTAGAATAAAGTGAGCCTTTTGTTGAGGTGTTTCTGAGTCTTTAAATCCTAAGTGATGGATTTTAATATATTTGATGATGACCCTAAGGTCATGAATTTTTCATCCATATGTGGATGTGCCTTGAATGTGTTTTTAAAGGTTGTTTGAGCTTCATATTTGCAAATAGTTTTTTTGGGGTAATTAGGCCTAATAGGTCTTTAAGGCCTAATGTAGCTTTGATGAGGTCGGTGAAGGATGTGTGACTTATTGAGAATAGAGGAGGTTATTTGATGTTTTTAGCTAAGTGATTAAAAGGTTTGAGGGCATTGGTGAGGGCTATCTAGCCCATAGTGGTTCAAGTTTTTCCATGGAGATAAGATAGACCTAATGCAATTAGGTCTCTAAGTAGGCCTAAAAGAAGATTGAGGTCTAAATGAGTTTGGCCGACCTAATGGTGATGTTAGTTTGATTAATTTTTATGTGCAATGTGTTTTAAGATATGTTTTGGGTCTGACCCTAATGGGTTAATGTCTTATCCAACTAAGAGTGTGAGTGACCTAATGATTGGTATAAGTACAAGGCATAATAGGCCTATTTTTAGTATGTAAAAAAGAATGAGAGTGTAAGCAAATAAAATATCACCTTAAGGAGAATAAGGAGGTCATGTAGACCTTTAGAGGGTTATAAAGGATTAAGTCATGAACATCCATAAAAATATATAAGTATGATGAATAAGGTCTTATGACCTAATCAAGCCATATGAGGGTTGTTTAAGCGAAGTAGAAGGACATATTTTCTTATTTGTAGAGGAAGTTTGAGAGTGTTGAAGGAGTGATATTGCATTGATTGAGAGACCATTAGAGTTACATCAAATATGTGTTCTTGATGTATGATAGAGGATAGAGAAAATAGAGAGCTAAATAAGAAGTCACCATCTATTGATTAAGCAATAAGGTACTGTGAAGGTGATCAAGTTTATATTGGCTGAGTTGGTGCTTAGTCAAGATGGAGTGGGAGATGACTTGTAGATTGGTGTTTTCATAAGTGTTCTTAAAGTGGCTGAGTTGGTGTTGAGTCACTTAGGGGGTGGGTGCCTCCTTGCAATTTGGAGCTTGTTAAAGGCCTAGTTGAGTTGGTGCTTGACCAATGAGGGGTTAGTGCTCCTTGTGGCATGTGTGCCTCACTAAATCTTGATTCATGGTTTTTATAGGACTATAGTCCAAGTTATATTTTAATGGGTTTTATTCCCCATGAGGGTTTCTCATATATCTCTTGTGTTTATGTGTCAATATCTTGCTTCATGTTTATATGATTGCTTCTCTATACATTTCTTGATCACTTTATTGGTTTGAAAGGTTAATCATGTTAAGTAGAAAGAAAGGATTGTTTTAAGACATTGATTCAACCCTCCCCCACCTTGCATCCCTTGCACCCCGCCCCCCCCTTAGTGGTTGTGTTGCCAACATGTGCTTCCTTCTTCTAGAAAAGGAAATTATCCATCAATCTCTACCCTCTCCTTAATCATGAGTTTAGGGTCCACTAATTTTGGTTGAATCCTTTCTTAATTTCAAAGCCAATTCTAGCTCCAATTATAGCTCTTACTTATATATACGCTTCAACCTCTGAGTTTACTTTTGCTTTGTACTTTTCTTGATGGATTTTTATAATTGGTTGTTTGTCGCAACCTTTGTCCTCTTTCTTGTTTGTAAATCCCATTAAGTAGACCATCTACTTTCTCGATCCACTCCCAAACCATGTCGCCTTCTTCTCGTACCCTTGTTCTAGTTCAATGACATTAATTATATATGATATAGTGCCAATATTTTTCTTAATGACCCTTATTTTTGTACCATTTTAATAAATTTTGTCGATGTACTTCATGATTACATTCATAATGGATATTTTATAAGATAATACAATGCCTCGTTTCCAATGGTTATTTTCAACTGACATTTGCTTCTACCCAACATTTGTCTAACCTGACTTTACAAAGGTAGTGACCCTAGATTATTTGTTATAAGAAATTCACTATGAAAATAACATCAATTACAAGATAAAAAATGCATACCATAATACATCATAGAAGATAATAACAGTAATCACAAATTTATTTCATAGGTAGTGCATAATACAATTTATTTGATACATGGAAGACCTAATACTTGCACACTTATGTTAAAATGCAACATTCTATTTGTATGATACGAAATCAAATATTTTTTAGGCAAAACATAACTAAATATACTAAAAAAAATCAATTACAATACTTCCTAATGCCGATAATATAATTGGTAGCATAGCATTGTTGGCTACCAAAACATATAATTAATAATATGCTGATAATAATCTTAATACTATTATGATGATCTACATCAACCAAAATATAGAGATCCTTATTTTCCATAATTACCTTTGTTGAGGGGTCAAGGGGCAATGCCTCTCATGGGCCCTCATACCAATGTAGCCTTTATTTTCTTGGAACTTGGCCACACCTTGTTGAATCTCAACAAATAGTAGCTAAATGGTGTGTAAGAGGGGTCGATGACATTTGAATCTTGTTAAATGATAGGTAAAGGTAGTAAACCACATCAAGTGAGATTTAATTGCACATTCAAAAAACATACATATTTGATTAACCACAAACATCAAACGTAATATATATATATATATATATATATATATATTTGATAAGTCAGAGATACCAACCACACAAAGCAAATTAAAATAGAATATATAAATATTTGATAAACCATAAGTCACAAAAATAACCTAAAAGGATTAACTACACAAAATAAATTCAATGCATATTTTATAAGCCACTAGAATCAATCAACCACACTTGAAAAAACAAATTCACACAAAACATATATTTTGTCTTAAGCCACTTACAATGATGATAAGTGTTTTAAATAAAAAAATTTCTAAGCCATGACTAGTTAGTCTTAGTTCTACATAAATGTGTAGAAACCAAATGTTTTTGATGAAGTGGTTATTAATAAGTCATATCATGATTCAAATTTATACAAGTTCACCTAACATTTACTCAATTAATCTCAAAAACCACATTTTATATTCAAATAATATTGGGCTTAATATTCTAACATTCATGGAAGCAAGTGCATTGACCAAAATAATAAAGTGTGTATAGAAACATACAATTCAACAAAATAACAACATTTTATTGGTATACATTAGCTCATTGATACCATTTTTTTTTTCAAATTATAAAAATAAATAAGACAAGAAAAATAATGTAACATATCAAATGACATTAAGGAAATCCATGATTTTATTATTTTATTTTTCTAATGCGCAGTTTGAGTACCTTAGACACATGTTAAACAATGTGTTTGAAATTGCTCTTGGAATCAAGAATTCAAGAAGCACATGAATGAAAAAAGAAAACCAATCAACAATTCATATTTTATTTTCATAGTTATTAAAGTTTATTCCCATTCTTATGCTCACATTAACTATCCACTAGCATCAAAATATAAAAAGCCAATCTAATATGTAATAATAGGGCTACTTTTAAAATTGTTGGTAATGTCAAGATGTTTATAGGCCCTTCAAAGATTTCCTTTAGGACATGTCATAGTTGATTGCTAGTTTTATTAATATTTACTTTTATAAAAAAAATCCACCACCCTTGGCACAAATTACCCAATTTATTGGGGTAACGATAGGGATAATTATGGTTTATGGGACTTTTACTTGCTCTAATCTTTAAAAGCAGCCAAATCAGATATAGTTGCATGTGTAACTATTTTTTGTGGCGTCTTTACAAGTGTGAAATTTACCCCTATATTAAGCTATTCCATTGTCACAAACTATCCAATTTATTAGGGCAACGATAAAGATAATTAGAGTTTATGGGCCTTTTACTTACTCTAATACCTAAAAATAACCAAATCAGATATAGTCGCATGTGTAACCCCTTTTGTGGAGCCTGTATAGGTGTGATATTTACCCCAAGGTTATGGTATTCCATTATTAAAATAGATGCATCAACACACATCATAGAATAACAATTAAATTGTTTGAAACAAATAAATCCATGGAACATAATCAGGATATTTGATTCTCTAGAATATTAAAAAACACGTGCGCTTTAAGAGATATTGAAGACTTTAAATGTTCGTAATAGCTGTAATCTATAAATTTTGTATTATGATTTGAGCCAAATTAGGAGAAAAATATGGTTTAATAACTCCATAAAGCATTCAAATTGACACATATTTCAACTTTATTGAAATTGATTTGATTATTATCATATAGTTAGCATGTGATGCATTCAATACTACACAAGTATAACACTATTTAATCCAATATCTAAAATTAATTATGTTTGCTTAATTTTTCATTATAGAATACATTATAGCCTCAAGTATGCTATAACATAGAAAACGTTGTGTCTAGATAGGATATCAATTATGTCCTCTCTAATCATGTTGAATTTTAAATAGTCCATCTAATCATTGCAACATTCAATTATGCCTCAGTTGGGTCTACCTCAGATGTTCATATAATTTCCTTTAATCAGTAGAAAAAATCTTATAAAACTACATTTATTAAAGAAACATCTTCAGCTCATATACAAATCCAAGCTATAGTTACATATTTAGTACTGATTTAGGATCTTGTTGTTGTTTGTGTTAAAACCGACATTGAGTAAAGAAAAAGCGACTTCATAAATTCATATCCCCTTAAATCAAGTAATGTACCAATAACATTATTTTAATCTAGAGTATCACCACTAGATGTTTAATAAGATGTGATCCAAGGAATATATTGCTAGTATCAGAGTAGAAGAAATGGGTGTTTGAGCACACTGAAGTTGTTACATGTTAAAAAACTTGAGATTTTATATTTTTTGTGTCCACTCAAATTTATGGATGTCATATCAAATTTTAGATAACTTTAGAATGTTTGATCAGAAAATGAAAATATTTGATCATGCCTCTGTAGCTATAGAAAGATGCCCCTTTTGACTAGTTTTAGATCCCTATGGCCTCATCTATGCCAAAAGATTAGGAATATAACTTAATTATAGATACATATTGTAAAGCTATGGTAACAAATATTGATATAAATATTGAAAAAGAATCAAATGAAAATGGGTGTTGATGATCAGTTTACTAAATCTAAAGGAAGCTTGAACTTAGACAGTACTATGTTAGATGCTTAGTCATATTTTTTAGTTTTTTTAACTCCAGTTGCTTTCATTATTTGAGGACCTTGCATGGCCTCTTTTAGAACTTGAATTTTTTTTTTTACTTTTTGATACTTAGTTTTTTGGCCTCCTAAGGCATAATCCAATATAGAAAAGATAATCAAACATTAATTCTCAAGACTAATATATAACAAAGTCACCTCTTATCCAAGTGAGGGTGGCTTAGGGCAATGTGGCTATGGACAATTGTGTTATTTATGATAGTTTGATATATTTAAACTTTTCGATATGTTATTTAACTAAATTGATTATAGGTAAGATGCTCTTGCACATTAATTTTTAATGGCATGTAATTGGCTTGGCCATTCTATTTCAATCTAATATAACCATAGAAACTAGAAGGCCAGACTAATGCTAAGATTTTTAAATAATACCCAACTTGGTAATCTCTTTTTTTAACAATGAATTATAGAGGCTTTGCACTCTCCTTCATATTCATGATGATATTTTTAGTTGGATATTTGGATGTGAAGTGTAATTCTTTAACACCCTACATAGCAAACAATAAAGATCAGTCTCATATTTAAGCCATATGTCTTAAAATCAAAAAGAAAGGAAAATCAGTTTTGTATGGCTATCTTCAAGTAACTCGGCCCTATCTGCATCATGGAGCCAACAACATCCATGACCTGTCACCATAGTAACCGTGGCTTAGTGATGGCTGATTTAATAAACTTCTCACAGGCCTCTTGGTTAGTGGCCTCCTTGTTGTGGTAGAGGGCCTTGTTCAGGGTTTGCATCAAAATAGACAACAGGTCTTCGAATAGTTCCCTATCCTATGGTGATTCCATCATCTAGACAAAATTAGTTTTAGCTCCCATTGACATAATTCAAGCATCAGAGGCTACAACTAGGTTGAGTCCAAAAGGACTATTTCACTTTACATTATGTATTTTTTAGTTTTTTTTACTTAGTGTTGGCATATCAAAATTAAAATGTGTTTATTTACAATTGCGAGATAACTAATGAAATTTTTACATCTTAAATATAAGGGTGGGTATATTTTAATGTTGAAGATAAAATTATTGAACAAATAATCAGATTCTATATTAAGAAAGATGGATCCTCATAGGACCTCAAATAGAGAAAAATAAATGATGGAAGCCACAAGCTCTGCAATAATATCATAGAGCTTCCTCCATGATCGAAGCCGCAAGCTCTACAACAATATCACATAGCTTCTTGACAATTATTTTGACTTCCTCCCTTTTACTACACAATTGAATTTGATTAATGAGGTCCATCAATTTTTGTAATTAAATTTGGTTAATTTTATTGATTTTATGTTGGGAAATTTAATTTGACTAATAAGGGTTTCATCATGTGAAAACAAAAGCATACAACTCAAGTTTAAAAATAGAGATGTCAAAAAACTAGAAGACAACTTAAAGGAAATGCATAGTTTATTTATTTTCTCTAACTTCTTCACCAAAATACCATTAAATGGTGTTCTCTTACCTTATCATATCTTGGATTCTCCTTTTATTTTACCTAAATTCTTGATATACTTCACTATGACATTCCTCATGCATGCACCTCACAGTCATATTTCTCATGTGCCTTGGTCACCTTCTTATGAGCTTTCCTCTGTAAAGGAATAAACAATCAGGGATTACAATAATACCTACTGCAATAAGGACTAATAATATTAAATATTTTAAGTTTTTAATAAAGAGATGGGAACTCTAGCCTTTATAATATTAAAGTTTATAAGCTTTCATCATCTATGAGATTTTTAAAGAAAATATTTATGAGATAACTATGTAAACCCTGAAACAAATCAACATTTCAGATCTCTTATGGGATCCATCATCAATATTAAAATGATTAAAATATTACAGATACATGGTTCCTTATATAGATAAGTCTATTACAAAATACTAGTAGAAAACGCATTACAACTACTAATTAATGCCAATAATTAAACTCAACATTAAGTGATAATAATTAATGATATTAACCATGATTAGGGATGTAAAATCAAATGAGTGTTATTTATAGTAATGAAAATTATTAATTAATCATTATAAAAAATAATTAATTTGTAAAAGCTCTAAGAACTCATGCCCGACCCTATTATAAGTTCGCCAAGCAAAAAATCTCATTCATGTTTAACTTGTAGGGATGTTTCACAATTATAATGCTTTGTTAAGTCAAAACTTCATGAAATGACTCTTCTTAGCCAAAACATTTGCCTCTCCAATACAAAACCTTGTGTTTAGTTTAAGAAGAATGATTTATTGATGTTGATTTGATTAGTGACACAAATATCCACAACATGCTCATGTAATCTAATGTGAATAAATCTCCTTGAAATTCACCTATATATGATCGATCATAGGGGTACTTAAAGAAACAAATGTCACTACTCTATTCAGAATTAAATTTATCTTTAGTTGATTTTAAGACCTTTTTTCATAGTTTTGAGGGGGAAATGTGTGGTCTTGACTTTCCCCTTTTGTAAAAAATCTAGATATTTCATTTTATAATCCTTTAATGTGAGGCTAGAAATATTGAGATTGGTCACCTAATTTTGTATTGAATGCTTCCTTTCTTTTTGATATGTCATGGTGATTTTTTCATCTTTGTAACCATCATTATCTATAAAAACTTTAGTAAAATGTTCCCTTTCTTGTTGGAAATGCTCATCATCTAAAATCCTTAGGGCCTAGGTGGCTGAGGTTTTAAGGGTAAATAAAGATACATATTAATTTGTTTCCTATACAATTACCTTGCCAAATATCCATCATTGCTCTCTATTAGTGAGCTCAAGGAAAGGAAGATGCTCATTCATATTGAATTCTATGGCAACTGAGATAATTTCACAAATAATTTATGTGAGCTTGAGGCGAAGTTATCTATTTAAGGAGCTCTTCATCTGTAATCTTCTCATCATTTTCATTTTGATGATGAATCTCAAAGGAGATCCAAAATGTCTATTTGTTTCCTATCCTATCCAATCATCTCCAAAATCTTTTCATTAAAAATATTGTGACATTATTTTCATCAAATTCTAAAATAAATCATTAACTTATATGGGATGGCAGTTAACATTTTATGATAAATCAAAGTTACATGGGTGTGTGCACCCAACAAAATTCTTGCATTAAAAAATAGGAGAGGGTTCATCTATAAGGCATTGTTGATACAAAAATGAAGGGAAAATTTTATTGAAACAAGGTAGATATGGCTATTATAATTACAATTTGGTGCATGTACTAGAAATCATACTTCAAACCTCAAATAAATCAGCTAATTAAGCTCATTGATGGAATTCTACAAGTGGGCCCTCCTCCCATGACATCCCATATTGGTGCATGCATAATGAGGTACAATATGCCAACATGGAAAGTGTTTAAGAAAAGTAAATTAATTGGTGATCATTCCCCTTTAGAATATGTTGTGGAACATATGACACAAGAACATTATCTTCCCAGCCCCAAATTCCCCATTATTTTTCTCCTCAACTTAGTCACAACGATTTTTTTAAATTAATAGCAATCAATATAATTCTTTAGATAAAAAACTTAAATGTTCTAACACTTTAGAAATATTTTATAAGTTCATTCTTTCTTACGATTTTAACAAGTTATCATACTCAATGATGTACAAAACATGCCTAGCTCTAGATGTATTGATCCATTTAAATTGTGAGCCATCCCTATATATAGGTATTTTAATTCAAATAAAATTCACAAACTAAAATGCTTGTTAACATGGTCTCACCCAAAATTTATTAAGCATATTTTTTAGTGACTAAGCATTAGAACCGATTCCTCAACATACCCACTAAAGATAAAAATAAGATAGTTTGTAACTGAAGGGCAGTAAACTTTGAATGGTTTTAGACAAATCTCAACACAAATCCTACGAAGGAGCTTATATATTGAAGGGATATCAACAAATGTCTCAAATTTACTCATGTTAATTATTCTATTGGTTATATGTCATGGCAATTATGATTGAAACCATTTAGTCCACTAAAATTCAATTGTAGAAAGAAAGTTCATTTTACTTATAGAAATTCCTTAGTCTTTTGTTTAAGATAGTATGCTTATCTTTATTTGTGAGAAAGATCATGGGATCTAAGATTTTTTTGGTAATTTTACTTGTTATGTGGGCAATGTACACTCTAGTGTATAAGGGTTGTACAATAATATCTACTTTGACCATGACACAAAACATTTTGTGTTGAAGTGATAATATTGGGGTTAGTTTTAATCTAATGTATTGTAAATGCAACCACCAGGTAGTTATGTCCAAGAAGGTATAATTCACATACATGTTGATGTTAATCACTAGATAATTACTTTGTCAATTAGCATCCTAAGTTAACCCTAAGTCTAAGGGGAAAACCTTTGACTTGTCATATATGACATGGAGATCTCGGAGGTAGAAATGGCAGTTGGAACTCAAGAAGTTGCCTATTCAATGTCAAAAAGTTAAATTTTTGGACCCGTTATTGCAACTTGTCCAATGAATTATTCTCAAGGGTTCCACTTGAGTACTTTAAGGTGTGATTAGAGGACTTAAAGAGGTAGGGGAAGGATCTAATAGTTTGCATAAATGACGTACAAGTTTTATTTTACACATGTTTAAACTTACGCTAAAAATTGCATTTTTATTATATTGGGAAGGGCATACTTGAGGTTAGAATGGGTGGTTAGCTTGTTGATCGAGCCTAATGGGAGACCAAAAACCTGGTTTGAGATGTTATCTACCCCCCTCAGATTTTTTGGCAATGCTAGTTTCGATCAAGATGAGGTATTTGCATATTGGCACATTACTTGGAACTAATATTTTCTGCTTGAATTTATTGTTAATCATTGTATAGTTGAATGGAAATTAATTGTTTTTTCACCTCTTGTAACGCTCTCTCTTCATTTTCTCACCAAATTTTGCATGAAACTATATTTTAAGTGTTCAGGGTGATTTAGAGGCTAGAATAAGTTTGTGATATCATAAAAGATCAGTTGTTAAAGATCAGTTGTAGGAGGCCTAACACCCTTAAGGGATAGGCCTAGAAATAAATAGAACTATTGATGTGCATTGATTTGGGTCTAGATACCTCAATGGCGAGTTAAAGTATGTCAGGAGTGAGGTGTTGAAGGGATAAAAACTAGTCTCAAGAATATGCATTAGGCCTATTAGGCCAAATAGCCCTTGAAGGGAAAAAGTGCAAGAAAGTGTAAAGGAGTGTGGAGGCCTTTGAAATTAGATTGAGTGGTTTGAATGAAGGTTAGATAGGTGGATAGAAGAGCTAGAGGACGTGTTATTGAAAGTATTAAAGAAGAGGAAGGCATCTAGAAATAACCAAGCCTAAAGAATGTATGGTGAGAGAGTGTGAAGAGTGAATGACAAAAGGGGTATGTTGGAGGATATTAAAGGTGATGCAGGAGCATCACTAGATACATGTAGAATCTATGTTCACAATACTCTTAGGTAATTATTAAGGCCTATAAACTAGGTTAGTCTAGTAAGTTTAATTTGAATGAGTAAGAGAGAATATGAGCAATTTTAGTAAATTACCAATCTTGGTTTAGAATATAAAAAAGTGATAATCCTCACTCCTAATGAAGAATAACTATACAATACCAACCAAAGAGCTAAAAGTTTTGAAAAAATCATTCTTGAAGAGGTTAGAGCATATGTTGTAGGTTTGTCTCAATTGAGGAGGACTATGTAAATGTTTTATTTTTGCATATAATATATATTTTTGAGTCCAATTGCTTGTTTTCTATTGTATTATCCTTTTATAATATTATTATAATCCTTTCATATTGACTTCAAGCTTAAATCTCAGTTATATTCATGAAACCCTCAGGAATTCTATATTTTTACTATTACAATCATTTTATAGGCTTATTTACATGTGCAAACTGTTATAAGAACTCAATTGGAGTATTGGAATAGTTGAATAGGTTTGCTAAGACCAATATACATGTGTTAGATCATATAAAATCCCAATGGGCTCTTTAAACTATCAATAATTAGTTCTTGACCTGCAAAATTTTTGAGTAAATATGAAGTAAGGGTTTCATGAGTAAAACACCTCTAAAATCCAAATGATTGAACAATAAGGTCTAAAAATTTATAAAACTTTGATATCTGGCCAAAATTTCACCTTGCATCTAATTCAGTTGACCAAAAACGTTGATTGTATTTTATGGAAAAAGAGAGGAAATATGATCATA
Organism: Torreya grandis; assembly: GCA_037957365.1. NCBI lineage: Eukaryota > Viridiplantae > Streptophyta > Pinopsida > Cupressales > Taxaceae > Torreya > Torreya grandis. The sequence continues at coordinate 4,482,665 of JARHVA010000030.1, forward strand.
TGGCCATAAATTTAGCCCATACATGCAAAATTATTTTTTAAGAATGAATATATTGAAGGCATGAGATATAGGGAGAAGTTATTATGAGTAATGTATGGTTAGCTTATCTAAAATAATGTGTTCCTATTATAATTGTATGACTCTAAACATGGACTATGGGTTATTTTCTTGACATCTATAAGGTGGTATCCCTAGACGAATGGTCTAATAAAAGGTAAATATTACCAAATGTTATGTTTCCCTTCAAGATTCTAAATTGCTGAGAAAATAGTAGACTCATGATGCATTAATTAGTGGATATATCTAAAAATAAAATCATTAACTAGAAGTCATCTCAATTGTATGTTCTATAAATAGGATTTAGATTGATGTTGCTTTTGTCTTTTTTGTGTTTGATGCTTGTAAATGTGTGTTTTGGCCTTTATGCATCTTTTGATTATATGTTGAAAATTTGACTGCGTAAATGATAAATAATAATGTATTATCATATTATGAATAAATAAAGACTCAAACATTTATCAATTGACTTGTTTAAATGTGGTTCAAGTTCAAAGACCTAGCAAACCAAGTATTTTATTTTTCCAACATTATTGGTTGAGCTTGACATGGATTGTGCTAATAATTATTTTGTTTTAATCTATTTTTTCATATATGTCATGGATTCCACACATTACATAGATAAAATTTTGTCCCTTTACATTATACTTTGAAATTTACACAAAGCTACTTTAATTGAAGAATGTTGAGTCTAGTTTAAGTCATTATTTATGCCTTTTTATCATTATCACTATGTTTATTGAAAATGGATTTATAGGTTGCAGATAAAATTAGATACACAAAAAAATAGGTTGTCAAACCTATTGTCAAACTAGTTGTCAAATCTATTTTCGAGGCATTAGTCAAACCTATTATACCATATACAAGTACCCCAAATCCTATTGTGTTGAATGTCAAGCTAAAATATATTAAATCTATTATTTATAAACTTGAGGTTAATCAAATGAGGTATATACTAATTATGTATAAAATACATGTTTGTACTCCTATTGACAAATCTACACCCGTTGTGTGAATCTGAAAGATAATGAAACTCAATAAACATCATGTTACTCTAGGGTTTATAATCAGATGCCTTATAAATTAATGTCATGTTGAGTCTTCACCTATTGGTCAATCACTTGAAATCCAAACCTCAAAGTTATCAAGTTAACCAAAATCACCTTTTACTAAATCTAGTTAAGTCCAAACTTGTTCTCATTGTGCACATCGAGGTCATCCCTCTACCCATTGCTTTCACCTACATCTTTTTATATCATAAAAATGATCAACTTACTCATCATTCAATCATTTTTATCTATGATATCGACCAATAGAATTTATAATCCTTCTATATAGTGATGTAAGGTTCGTTTGTTGTCCAAATCCTACAAGAGAGTCCAATCCAATCTTTAAGATGGTGATTTGTCTACTCATGATGTTATTTATAGTTGATCATGTTAGTGTTGACCTTGATTCCTAATCCAAAACATGGATCTACTTTACTAGATATTTTGTTTAGTTCATTTCCACTATACTTAATTATGTAAATCTTGCATGTAAATCACTATGTAAGACATTTCCTCAAGATTATTCATGTAAAATTTAACAATTCAGTTAAGTTGTAGTAGTATAATCCATGTTGATATGGTAAAAGGCCTATTGTTTTGATGAAGTTAATAACTTTTAGCCTTTGAATCTAAGGGTTTCACCATTGAATAAAACATGGGTAAAGGAGTGGTTGCAAATGCTTCTTCTTTTTGGTGATGAATGTTTGAAGTATTTGGTGGGTTCCAAGGTGAAAAGGCATAAATACAATCTATTTTGAAATGATAGAGCATCATAGAATTCGATGACAAGTTTTGAAGTTGGATTGACATTGTAGTTTGCAAGTTTGGTTAATGTTGTCTCACTGTATCCTAGTCTTGAATGGTTATTCTAGTTATGTTAGATCATTGCATGAAGTGTCTAAGAATTAAAAAACAATCATGTATGCAAGATTTGGATAGTTTAATAATGAAATATTTATCCATGAAGACCATTTTTGGTCATAACTTGTACAATTGTTGAATTAAATAGTACAAGAGAAGTGCAATTGCCTCACCCACTAGATTTTTTTCCACACTAGGTTTCTCCAGGTCATATAGTGTTTTCATTTTATGTTTTGGCTTCTCTCAAGCTTCCATTTATATATTCAATATATTTTACATTTCATTTCTAACACTTATTTATCTCTATTTTAGCATTGAAATTAGTCTACAACACTCTTCTATTAATCATATGTTGAACTAGGAGTACATGATCTGTGTTGATGAATCTTAATGTGGAATATCCATTTAGTTTATGAATCACATTGGTATCACAATTAATTTAGTATTAGTGTCGTTTTGTGTGGTTTTATGTTAGTCACTACATTGTAATATATGTTTGTCATGAAAATAAGAGGAACAAGTGGTCACACTATCCTAGTTCTATTTGAAGAAGTAATTTCCACAACAATGTGGAAGTATGGGATTAGAATTATGTTTCATTCTAATGAAGAAAATGGCTATATAGTAGAAGATAAATTTCATAAGATTGAAGGAGTGGCTAGAATTTCTCTTTCTATGATCAAGCTTGATCGGTTGTAGTCTATCATGGGTATTCTCATTGAGAAGCTTGGTGTATTTATAGAGATATTGAATCAAGTAAGGAGGACGATCCCAATCATGAGAAGATGGAAAAATAACCCCATGCCAACCAAAATCCACCTTCTTTAGAGTCAATGAAATGATAAACTGAGCTGAAATAATAAGTAATAGCATTAGTGAACATCTCAATAAGGTTAGATAGATGATTTCAAAATGACTTGATATCTAGTATATGTTGTAGCCTCAAAAGGAATATTCTCCAAACTGGATAGAAGAGGAATGTTAGCAACATACCCTATCTACAAGTATTACCCATAGCTGGTATTTCCTGAATACTTCAAGAAATATAAGATAGTAACTGATGGCTTCTTTTATGAAATCATTTGCAAGCTAGACAATGGTCTAAAAACAAGCAGAGTAAGCAAGGAGGCATGGGAGGTTATCTTTCAATTTGGCTACATCTTCATTTAATTTGATGATTTCACTTACCTCAAGATTAGTAGTTTCTCAGGATCACCAGTTAAGCTACCAAGATACCCCAATGACAAATGGGTAATAATGAAATTATGCATATAATTGGTAGAACTACATGACTTTCAAGCAAAGCAACACAAGGCAGCAGTTAACTTCCCCATCAAAATTGGTAATTATAATTATTAGAGTATTCAAAAGGCCAAGAATGTTCAAATAGAAATGTTTCTTCATTTTGAGCAGGGATACTTCCAATCTAGGATGAACTTTGATCCTAAAAGGATTGCAAAAAAGATGATCTCCATAGAATATATGCACATCCCCACATTGGAGGACTTTTGGATGAACTACAAGAATGAATTTGAAGTTAGAAGAAGGGCCTTCAATAGATTAACAGTAAAATAAATTGTTAATTTTGGTTTGGCAAGGATACCTAAAAATCTTCTTGATGATGACCATGTGATACTTGATACATACAATCAAATAGGAGACAAGGCCCCTCTACCAACCACTAAAGTTAGTTCAAAAACAATTGTGGAGAGAACTTCAATCATCCTCATTAATACATCAAATTGCTTGTAGGAAAAGAGACATGGATGAGGCAATAATGCAACAAATAAGGTAGGGGAGTTTCATAAAGAGAAAAGATGAAGGTGAGAGCAGTTAAAAATCAGAAAAGTTAAAAGTGCATAAAAAATATCAAGCAAGAAGTAGGCGAGAATCTTTATCTGCTTCACAATCACCCCCTATTGACAAAATTCCTTCTATATCAACTCATAGCACTTCAACATCCTCAGTAAACCCCACCTTAGAAGATTCACAAAAGATCACAATTATTCCACCTTTAAATCTAGCATCTTTCACTCTCCAATAAAAGAAATAGATCCATCACCTCACCCTCCTCCTTTCTCACCACTCAGATACTTACCTCCTCCTTTAGATACCATTTCTTCATCTTTGGGGGATTCTCATGCCCATAAATAAGCATTCACAAAAAAGGCAACTGGAGTAGAAAGAGATAGCAAGACTACTACAGATAAAGAGTTGAGGAAGTAGTTGATGGTGGAGAAAATGACATAGTTTGAAAGAGTATTTTCTCTAGATGGTGAAGAAGGAGAAGACCATGATATAGTGTTAACTTCTAATGCAACAGGGTCCAAGCAAGAGATGGTGGTACATGCCGACACTTCTCACCTCCCAAATAGTGACTTTTCATCTTGGTTGGCTTCATAAGTAGTTCCAGAGGCTAGGGATGTAATAAACTTAGAAGAGGAGGATCTACAACTGCTCAAGAGCCTTGGAGGAAGAGGTAAAAGGTCAAAAGCTGCCAAAGTGACTTAAAAATTAGTCATTGAACCTTCTGGTCAAAAGTTTTCTCAAATGTCAACTCTAGCAGAGGGAAAACAAAAGGGATAATTGACTGCAACAGACATAATAGTAACTATAGTCCCTCTGGAAAAAGTTACTACTGAAGGACTGAAACATGATACCCAAAATTTAATTGATGCACTCTTCTCTAAGCTAGATAAAGAAAAAGTTGAAAAAGATAAATTTAAAGAACAAATCTCCAAGATATGTAAGATCATTGCAAAGGTTGCATAGTATTCATCTCAAAGCATACTAGTAGAAGAGCAACTCAATGAGCACATCATCAGAGAATTTAAAGACATAGGAAACAAAGTGAGGGTTGTTGATGAGTGGATAGAGAAGATCATTTAAAAATCAACAAAGAAATACAAAGAACTACCAAATAGCTTGGATGATCTGTAAAGTAAGTTTACTCAGTTGAGGGAGTTGATGGAGGAAATAGACAATGAAAATAGAATTACTAAATCCTAGTTGGAGACCCTAGTTGAAATAAATTCATTACCTGAGAAAGTATTGATTTAAAAACATATTGTACTAGATAAACTAGTACAAAGGGGCAAGCAACTGGAAATAATCATGTCTTGCCACACAAAAACTCTAAAGAACATTATGGGTGAAATACAGCTACTAGAAGAAAAGGTTGATAAAGTGATGGAGTAGCTGGATAATTGTATCTATTATGTTATAAGCTATACACTTGACAAGCCTCCAACATCCTTTGAATACTTCCTTATGCTTCTCCAAAAAAAGATAGATGAAGTTGTCACTCCTTTTACTTGAAATTTAATTGAGAAGCTGATTAAACTTCATGGTGATGTCAAGGAATTAGAACCCAGGTTGACAAAGGTAAACACATTCGGTAAGATCTTAGAAAGAGAGTCCCTAAGGTTCAAAATAGATATTGAAGCTATTGCAAAGGTTGATGGAGGAGCTGTGTAATACATATTTGATAGGTACATCCAATATCAGAATAAGAACAAGATTGAGGCCATACAACTGGATTAACTTTCTCTTCTTTCCTTTTTTTCTCTCCGACAAAGTAATTGAGTAATTAAGTTGAGCTGTAAAAACTTAAGTAATTGATTTAAAATCCATTACTTCAAGTTGTTTGAATAATTCAATTACTTGGAAATAGGTGGTAGACATGTAAAATGGGAGATTCTATTTTAATTTGAAAATCATCTATGCCATACAATGAGGGAATTTAGGAGAAAGACTCTCAACTATCACCAGTTTTATAGCTTGCATATATGGGAAAAGTAATTAATGTTTCTTATTTGTATTTGTCTTCTGGACATTATAAATATAGGAAGAAGCCTACAGGCTAAGGATCAGAACATTTTGGCAAAAGGTATTGTAACTTGTGCATTTTTAAGATTTCAAACTTTGCAAACTCTTGGATGTGATTTTGTGAACTGGTCTAGATTGAATAAAGGGAAGTAGAATTCTGGGAAACTTTATGTCTATGAAATTTTGTTGAATATTCTATTAAGATCTCAAGATGAACTTTGTGTTATTTTGGGTCTAAGGTATAATTTATTCCTTCTCTTTCTTGCTGAAAGTGTGATTTTCTTATTTATTTATGATTGTGTGGATGCAGTAAACTCTAAAATCTATTTATTTCTAAGCATGTTTCCTCTTTCTATAACCATTACTATATATTCCCCTTTTTTGCAATACTCCTAAACACAACTGTTTACTTGTTTCCAAATTACCTAGCTATGATTCATGAGCTGAGGTGATTAAATTAATACTCCCAAAATTAGTTATTAGTATTTACAACCTTGATAGATAAACATCTTACACGTGAGCTTCATCGTTAAATGAAGGAGATTTATCTCATGACTGCCTAGGTTTTACGCTATGCATAAAATCTAACCAACCATTTTTGGTGACTCCTCTAGGGAAAAACAAATTTCACAAACCAAAACCTTTTCTATGAGAATTTTTAATCCCCATATTTCATTAAATTATCAATCTAGATGACTTTCTATTCACCCAATCAAGTAGAGCCCAAGGAAGAACTGATACTTTCTTTAGATTATAAGAGCAGTTTAATTTCTGGCATCCACCTAAAACTAGGATACGTAGAGCAAGTCTCTCACCCAATAAAAGAGTGAAAACTCTTACAAATTAGCTATATCATAGTCCAATGGCTGAGATTATTCATTCATTTTATTCTCAAAGATGTTTCAGGATGCAATAGTAACAACAATAGCTTCTTTATGTCTTACCCGTGCCATGGGGTGCAACTTTTGGACCTCTGAATTTGACACCTCCTCTTCATGACTTGCTGAAGGGATCTAGGAAGAATTTTCCCAAGTCTTATGGAGATGGTAAGCAAAATCCAAATGATCACTTAGTCACATTTTTCATATCTTGCGAGGTACTTGTTGTTGAATATGAAGATGTATCCATCAGGTTCTTCATAGAGACCCTACTTGACTTAGGAATTGAAAGGTTTTACAGTCTGGCTCATGGCACCATAATTGTTGGGCCACCCTATGAGATGCGTTCATAAAAAGATTCAAGCCAGATGAAGATTCAAATATATTGATTTCTCATCTAACTTAGCTGAAGAAGAAGCCACATGAGCACATGCGGGATTTCATTGTAAAATTTCAAAGGATTATTTATAAGATTCTCGCTACTGCTTCCTTAAGTGATGAAAATCAAAAGGTATTTTTCATTAATGCTTTATTACCTAAAGTTGGTTATTAGCTACACAGAGCACGTCTTACTAACTTGGTTGCAGCTCAAAATATGGCTTTTGAAATAGAAGATGATCTCATTATGGTAGGAAAAATAAAAAATACAACTTCTAATGTTGAACGTTCCTCTTCAAACAGTACTATTGATTCGTTGCTACAAAGATTGATGAATGATATGTCACAGATGAAGAAGCAGATGGAACAAAGTAACAACATTTCTCCTCCTTTAAACTTCAACAATAGAGGCCATATCACTATTGCTCCTCAAAAACTGATAATTGAAGTTATGCCAAGGAACAATGTTGAGATGAATGAAGAAGGCCAAGAAGTCATTATTGATCAAACTAAGAATGATGATTTTGTAGACCCTACTGGTGACTCCAAAATTGGTTACCTAGACTATGAATTATTAAATAACTATAAGGAAGATTTTGAATAAGATCATAGTCATACTTTTATAGTATTTATAAGATTGCAAGCTCGACGAAGTGGTGAAACATCTGGAAACAAACAAAGAAGAGAGAAGAATGGTCCTAGATCAGAAGTTATCATTGTCAAAAGAGGTAGTCATTTACCTTCTTCTCTAGCCTCGAAAGATTAACAAGTAGATTAACAAGTAAGTTCCTCTTCATTTCAACCTCACAAACCTTCTGCTAAAACATCTGAAAATGCATCTACTCCTTTTGACATTGTTGATCATATTAAAGAAATTAGAATCCAAATGTCAGACATTGAGTACTTAAGAGCCTTTCTTGATCAACTGAATAGGTTAGTTAAGTATGTGCAAAGTAATGGATCAAATTCTACACCCAAAAACTCAACAAAATATATTATGCCTAACCCCAAAGATACTTCTTCCCAGAATAACACTACCATTTTCACTCTCACATCTTCTAAAAGAGTTGAACCATTTTATGTTTCTCTATTATTTAATGGTTTCAAACTAAGTAACTGCATCTTAGATTCAAGAGCATTTGATAATGTCATGATATCTAAAGTTGCAGATGCTCTTAGGCTTACTTTGATGAAGACAATAGGGAGATGATATTCCATGGAGAGACAAGTCCCTTTAATTGAACAAATTAAGGATGCATAATTTATTTTGGTAGTTTTTCTTGACAAGAGATTAAAGATGACAATATTAGTTCCAGATATTCCTATCTCTTATGGAATGTTATTGAGTAGAAACTTTTGCAAAAAAATGGGAGGAGAAGTAAAGATGGATTGGTCATGTGTTCACATTCCAATCAAAGGAGTTAACTAAAAGTTTGAACCTAAAAAGAAGTCAAAATACACTGTCACAAAATCTGAAGATCCAAGGTCTCAAATTCTTTTCCAAGAGTCAGATCACGGGGTCTATTATTTGGAAATGAACAAAGAGGATCTAGAACCAGAAATTCAGCTAGAACCAGTAAAAGAAAAAGTTTGGACTCTTGAGTTTGATGGTAGTTGTTTCTCCTTTGGATTAGAAGTAGGTGTTATTTTGATATCTCTAGAAGGGAAGGTATACCCATACTCTTACAAGTTGATGTTTGAAAATACTAATAATACAATAAAGTATGAAGCTTGACTGTTAGGAATGGAGCAAGCTAAAAAGAAAGGAGTAAAACTCCTTAAAGTACAAGGAGATGTTGAACCTATTATGAAACAAGTTTGAAGATAGTACCAAGTAAAAAGGGATAAGTTTAAACACTATAGAGATAGAGTTTTTTCTGTTACACTTGACTTTGCATCCTTTTCCATCAACTTCATTTCAAGAGATCAAAACTCTATGGTTGATTCTTTGGTAATTACCGCTGCTCTATTAAATCCAAATCAGCCTGCTTCTATTTTACAATAAGGTAATTATAAAGTAGAAATGGTCTCCCACCCCAAAGTCCCTGACAATGCAAAACAATGGCATATTTTTAATGATGACAAGCAAATAACTGCATTCCTAGAGCAGTAAAACAACTTTGATGAGTTGTATTTTGAATGAAGCAAATCACCTCCATGACAAACTACGATAGGTGAAATTGATCCTGAGCATGATGAGAACAAATAAATCATATAGCTGAAGGGTAATAAAATTCCTAAAGGTTTAGTTTCTTTAGAAGAAATTTTTGACAAGCATGATGAATTTTTGAAAAGAAATAAAGAATATGGTGAGAGCTCTTCTTCGGAGGTGCAGCGAATAAATTTGCATACAAAAAATGAACCCAAGATTGTGAATCTTGGGAAGTGTTGTTCTAAACAAGAACATAAAGCATTCATAGAGCTTCTTATAAATATATGGATGTCTTTGCATGGTCCTACAAAGACTTGAAGACATATCTGCCAAAAGCACTGCAACACTATATTCCTTTGCAAACATGACTAAAGTCTTTCAAACAAAATCTCTGACATCACAATCGAACCATCTCAAGTACAATCTATGCTGAAGTAAAAAATTTGTTAGATGCAAGAATTATTACGCCATTCATCATTCAGAATGGTTGGCTAATATTATACTTGTGAGAAAGAAGAATAGTGAAATATGATTGTGTGTGAACTTCTGTAATCTGAATCAAACCCTTTGAAGGATAACTACCCTCTTCCCATCACGGATCATGCCTTGCAGGTAGTTATTGGCTCATAAATGTTATGTTAGATGGTTTTTAAGGTTATAATCAAATATAAGTGGAAAGTGAAGATCAATACAAGACAACATTCATCACACCATGGGGAATGTTTGCCTATCATAAAATGCCTTTTGGCCTAATCAATGTTGGAGCAACCTTTCAAAGGGTAATGGATCTAAAATTTGCTCATCTAGAAGATAAGAGTATTATGTTATACCTTGATGACTTAATAGTCTTTTCCAAGAAAAGGAGTAATCACATGGCTGATTTGGAGGAAGTTCTCATTCAATGTAGAAAGCATGCGATATCTCTCAATCCTAAAAATTCCATTTTCACTATTACTGAGGGAAAGATTTTGGGACACATTATCTCAAATGAAGGAACTAAAATTGACCCTGAAAGAGTTAAGGCTATTCAAAGCTTGCCTTTCCCAACCTCTAAGAAGGGAGTTCATTCATTTTTGGCAAGGTAAATTTTCTTAGAGGATTTATCCCAGATTTTGTTAAACTCACTCGCCACATTTCTGATATAATGAAGAAGAAGAAAGATTTCAAATGGAATGAAGAAGGAAAAAAAGCCTTTGAGAAGATCAAAATAGATTTAGTTGAAGCTCCAGTGTTGATATCACCAGATTTTAGTAAAGAATTCATCCTTTACTACTACTCTTTCGAGCACACCATGTCAGCCATTCTAATGCATGAAAATGAAGAGAATGTTGAAGCTCTTATAGAATTCATGAGTATGCCTTTGAAGGCTTACGAATTGAAATATACTCCCATGGAGAAACATGCCTACGCAGTTGTCAATGCATGCAAAGCATTCAGGTACTACATTCTATCCACACATACAATTATTTATGTACTTGATATTATAGTAAATCCATCCTAACACAACAAGAATTGGGACTGCTGCGAGGCACTTGAGTAACCAACGTACAAGAGTAGGACCTAGACATAAAACCTACAAAGCTGGTGAGAGAAAGAGGTCTTTGTCAGTTGATGATAGAGAAAAGATATGATGATACACTACAAGAGGAAGTTGATGAAGACCTGCCCACAGTTCTTTTTGTAAATCTGGTTGATGAATGGTACATCAAAATTGCCTACTTCATGACATATGGGGATTGCTCAGATCATCTTACTCACAAGGAGAAGTGTACCATTAAATTGAAATCAAAATACTTTATCCTTTAGGATAATGGATTTTACAAGAAAGGAATTGATGGTGTATTTATTTGGTGTGTTGATAAAGCCTAGCAAGACTAGTTGTTAGAATAGTTTCATGATAAGGCATGTGGCAGCCACTTCTCAGCAAGAGTTACTGCACATAAGATCCTTCGAGCCAGGTATTATTGGCCTACTCTTTTTCAAGATACTACAGATTGGGTTTCTAAATGTCAAGCGTGTTATTAGTTTGTTAGATGTATAAAGCTACCAGCATTACCGTAAAAATTAGTAGTGATTAATGAATCTATCCTCTGAAAAGCTAGTCAACTTTTGATACACATATGGTGTTCAGTTGGTGCATTCTTCCAACTATTACCCTCAAGGAAATGGGCAAGTGGAATCCAATAATAAGAACTTGATAATAATCATCTGTAAGATGGTGTAAGAAAATAAACAAACATGGCGCAAGAAACTTTTTGATGCACTCTACGCTGACAAGATTACACCAAAGAAGGCCATAGGTATGTCCCCTTTTCAACTGTTGTATAGGACAGATGTTGAAATACCTATTACTCTTAAATTACCTAATTTGTAGTTATCCAGAGCCATTGCAGATGTTACCTATTAGGATGCACTTGATAAAAGGGTTATGTATTTGTCTGAATTGCAAGAGATGCATACTCAAGTAGTAGACATGTTGGTCGAACATCAAACTAAGGTCAAGAATGTGTTTGACAAAAAGGCCAAAGATAGAAAATTTAAGATTGGATACTGGGTGCTCTTGTGGGATAAGAGAAATGAACCATAGGGCATGCATGGAAATTTTGATTCATTGTGGAAGGGGACCTTCATGATCAAGAAGACTGATGGAATGGATAGTTTCATCTATGCTTACCAGGATGGAATTGAGTTTTTGCTACCCTACAATGGGTAGCATTTGAAACTTTTCAAGAATTGAAATGCAAGGTAAAACCTGTGTGTACATACAAAAAACTCTCAGTCATTTATTTTTATTCTATTTTTATTTTATTTTTATGTTTCTTTTGCTTGACCTCGAACCCAATAAACAAGACTTGAAACCAAAGATGTTGGGATCTCATCTTTACTTCTTTCATTTTGGCAGAAATAAAGATGTACAGAGACAGAGCTAACTGGAGTCCCCAAGATTTCACCTAAAAATCTTGGAGTACCCCTTTAATTTTTTTTTTGGTTTTTTTTACTTGTGTTAATTGTGGGTCATGTTGTTTCTTTCTCCTGTAGTTTAATTTTTTTGGTTTTGCTTTAATGCTTTCATTTATGGACTTGCTTAAAATTCTCTGTAAGAAGTCATAAAAGATACTCGGGTCACATTTTTTAAATACCCACAGGCATGAAATCACTCGTATTATTAAAAAAATCCAAAATCTTATTCATCTTAAACCCAAGTGGGTTTCCTAAGACACTTTACTTGTTTTAATTGAGTAAAGTTATCTAAAAATCCTACTTGTTATAACTCAATGTAAATCGGGTTTATAAGGGAACTTCACTTTATTTCCCAAAATAAGCAAGGCAGTCATCCAAGCCCACAATATAAGTAATGAGTTGAGAAAATAAAAGATTCATTCCAGGTCATCTCCACCTAACTTTGTAGCAACTCACCCTGTAAAAGTTTACTTGGACTGCTTTATGGAGTAATTTTGAGTAGATTTCTTCCCACAATTTCTTCTTCCTTTCAAGAACATTTTAAGTGGTGCACATATTTATGAGGGAAGTTGTGGCAAATGTCTCACATACAAGAGATATCTTAAGACACAGAAGAGGCAGGAGGGTCAGGATAAATAATTTTCACACAAGAAGATCCCAGTCTTGCAACTACAAAAGCTTCAAGAAAGAGAGGAAAAGAAAAATCGTAGACAAAAGCACATCCAAGCAGTATGAGATGAGTACAAAGGATATCCAGTGGAATCGTGTATAGTGTCTAAACTTTCTGAAATAAGTGACACCGATATGGAGCATGTGTCTATGAAAGAATTGATTGAAAGATCCAAGGCAGTGATCAAGTCACCCCTTATGCAAGTTATGGTTAACGGTGGGATCATTCAAGCTGTAGCATTTCTAAGTACTACCCAATTACTAGAGTTTGTTTTAGAGTGTTCCAAATTTTACAATCCTCTAACTAAAATAGTCAAGGACATAATAGGCAATATAGTGATAAGGTTGGACACACAATTCTTCAACTACTATCTTAAAATTCCAACAAAATTCAAAGTACTTGATGTCAACATGCAAAGGACCATTGATAGATGGGAAAGTAACACAATTGAATCTAAAAATATCTGAATAAAAGTTATCTAAAGAAATTTAAGTAACCATCTAGATTCTTAAAGACCATTCAAAGATCAAATCTTGTGCAAGAAGTTTATGACATCATCCAGTTGTTGTGCAAAATAAATAGAGAAAGAAATGCAAAATTCTTCTATTCATGGATGTATTACTTCATCATAATAATTGAAGTCAATAGAGCCAATGCAATGATCAATTGTAATGAAATAATAAGTTATAACATTGGTGAACAACTCAAGGTTAAATAGATGCTTGATTTCAAAATGACTTCATATTTAGTATAGGTTGTAGCCTCAGAAGGAATATTCTTCAAACTAGATAGGAGAGAAATGTTAGCAACAGACCCTATCTATGAGTATTACCCACAGCTAGTATTGCCTAAATACTTCAAGAAATATAAGATAGTAATAAATGGCTTATTTTATGAAATCATTTGTAAGTTAAACAATGATCTAAAAACAAGCAGAGTATGCAAGGAGGCATGGAAGGTTATCTCTCAATTTGGTTGCATCTTCATTCAATTTGCTGATTTTACTTACCTTAGGATTAGTAGTTTCTTAGGATCACCACTTAAGCTACCAAGATACCCCAATGACAAATGGGTAATAGTGGAATTATGCATATAATTGGTAAAATTACATGACTTGCAAGCAAAGCAACATAAGGCAATAGTTAACTTCTCCGTCACAATTGGTAATTATAACTGTTAGAGTATTCAAAAGGCTAAAAATGTTCAAACAGAAATGTTTTTCATTATGAGCAGGAATACTTCCAAGCTAGGATGAACTTTGATCCTAAAGGGATTGCAAAAAAGATGATCTCCATAGAATATATGCACATCCTCGCATTGGAGGACTTTTGGATGAACTGCAGGAATGAATTTGAAGTTAGAAAAAGGGACTTCAGCAGATTAACCATACAACAATTTATTAATTTTGGTTTGGCAAGGATACCTAAAAATATTCTTAATGATGGCCATGTGATACATGATGCATACAATCAAATATGAGGATACAAGGCCCCTCTACCAACCATTAATCAAAAATAATTATGGAAAGAAATTCAATCGTCCTCATTAAAACTTCAAATTGGTAGCAAGAAAAGGGACATTGTTTAGATGAGGCAATAATGTAACAAATAAGGTAGGGGAGTTTCAAAAAAAGGAAATATGAAGGTGAGAGCAGCCGGAGACCAGAAAAGTTAAAAGTGCATATAAAATCTCAAGCAACAAACGGGAAAGAATCTTCATCTGCTTCACAAGCACCCCCTGTTGACAAAATTTCTTCTATATCAACTCATAACACTTCAACATCCCTAGTAAACCCCACCTTAGAAGATTCACAAAAGATCACAATTATTCCACCTTTAAAGCTAGCATCTTTCACTCTCCCTTCAGTAAAAGAAATAGATCCATCACCTCACCCTCCTTCCTCACCACTCAGATACTTACCTCCTTCATATACCATTTCTTCATCTTTGGGGGATTCTCATGCCCATAAAGAAGCATTGACAGAAAAGGCAACTGGAGTAGAAAGTGGTAGAAAGACTACTACAGATGAAGAGTTGAAGAAATACTTTATGGTGGAGAAAATGAAAGAGTTTAAAATTAGTTTCTCTAGATGGTGTAGAAGGAGAAGGCCATGATATAGTGTTAACTTTTGATGCAATAGGGTCCAATCAAAAGACGGTGGTACATATTGACACTTCTCACCTCCCAAATAGTGACTTCTCATCTTGGTTGGCTTCATAAATAGTTCTAGAGGCTAGGGAAGTAATAAACTTGGAAGTGGAGGATCTATAGTTGCTTAAGAGCCTTGGAGGAAGAGGTAAAAGGTTAAAAACTACCAAAGTGACTTCAAAGCTAGTCATTGAACCTTTTGGTCAAAATTTTGCTCAAATTTCAACTCCAGCAGAGGGAAAACAAAAGGGTGAATTAACTACAATAGACATAATAGTAACTAGAGTCCCTTTGGGAAAAGTTACTACTGAAAGACTGAAACATAATACCTAGACTCTAATTGATGCACTCTTCTCTAAGTTGGATTAGGAAAAAGCTAAAAAAGCTAAATTGAATGAGCAAATATTCAAGTTATGTGAAATCATGGCAAAGGTTGCACAATATTCATCTCAACTTGTGCTAGTAGAAGAACAACTCAATGAGCACGTCATCAGAGAATTTGAAGGCATAAAAGACAAAGACAACACTGTTGATAAGTGGATATAACATATCATTCAAAAAATAATAGATAAATACAAATAAATACCAGATAGCTTGGGTGATCTACAAAGTAAGTTTACTCAATTGAGAGAGTTGGAGGAAATAGATAGTGAAAATAGAATTGTTGAATCCCAGTTGGAGACCCTAGTTGAAATAAATTCATTCCCTGAGAAATTATTGATTGAATAATAGATTGTACCAGATAAATTAGTACAAAAGGGCAAACAACTAAAAATAATCATGTCTTTCTGCACAAAAACTCTAAAAAATATTCTGGGTGAAATGCAACTACTAGAAGAAGAGGTTGATAAAGTGATGGAGCAGCTGGATAATTGTATCTATTATGTTACAAGCTATACACTTGACAAGTCTCCAGCATCGCTTGAAGACTTCTGCTTCTCCAAAAAAAGATAGATGAAGTTGTCACTCTTGTTACTTCAAATTCAATTGCAAAACTGATTAAACTTCACGGTGATGGCAAGGAATTAGAACCCAGCTTGAGAAAGGTAAACGCATTAGGCAAGATCCTAGTAAGAAAGTCCCTAAAGTTAAAAAATAGAGACTAAAGCTATTGCAAAGGTTGATGCAGGAGCGGTGCAATACATATTTGATAGGTACATCCAATATCAGAATAAGAACAAAATTGACGCTGTGTAGCTGGATTAACTTTCTCTTATTTCTTTTTTCATTCTTTTTCTCTCTGACAAAGTAATTGAGTAATTAAGTTGAGTTGTAAAAATTTAAGTAATTGGTTTAAAAGCCATTACTTCAAGTTGTTTGAAGAAGTCAATTACTTTAAAATAGGTGGAAGATATGCAAAACGGGAGATTCTATTTTAAGTTGCAAATCATTTGTGCCATATAATGAGGGAATTTAGGAGAAAGACTCTCAACTATCTCCAGTTTTGTATCTTGCACATATGATAAAAGTAATTAATGTTTCCTATTTGTATGTCTTCTGCACATTATTAATATAGAAAGAAGTCTATGGGCTAAGGATCAGAACATTTTGGTAAAAGCTATTGTAACTTGTGCATTTTTAAGATTTCAAACTTTGTGTTGAAACTCTTGGATGTGATTTTGTGAACTAATCTAGATTGAATAAAGGAAAATAAATTTTTGGCAAACTTTGTGTCTACAAAATTTTATTGAATATTCTATTAAGATCTCAAGATGAACTTTGTGTTATTTTGGATCTGAGATAGAATTTTTTCCTTCTTTTTCTTATTGAAAGTATGATTTTCTTATTTATTTATGATTGTGTGAATGTAGTAAACTCTAAAATCTATTTATTGCTTAACATGTTTCCTCTTTCTATAACCATTGCTACATATTCTCATTTTCTGCAATATTCCCAAACACAGCTGCTTACTTGTTGACAAATTACTTAGCTGTGGTTCAAGCGCTGAGGCGATTAAAATAATACCCCTAAAATTAGTTATTAGTATTCACAACCCTGATAGATGAACATCTTACATGGGAGCTTCACTGTTAAGTGAAGGAGATTTATCTCATGACTACCTAGGTTTTAAGCTATCCATAAAATCTAACCAATAAGTTTTGGTGACTCTGCTGGGGAAAAGCAAATTTCACAGATCAAAACCTTTTCTGTGAGCATTTTTAATCCTCATCTTTCATTAAATTATCAATCTGGCTAACCGTCCATTCACTCGATTAAGTATAGCCCAAGGAAGAACTGACAATTTCTTTAGATTGCAAGAGGAGTTTAATTTTTGGCATCCACTTCAAACCGTGACACGTATAACAAGTCTCTCACCCAATAGAAAAGTACAAACCCTGCAAATCAGCTACAACATAGTTTAGCCAAAATATAGATATCCTTATTTTCCATAATTATCTTTGGGGGCGGGGGCAAGGCGGCAGGGGGGAAAGGGGGGTCGGGGTGTTGGGGCATCAAGGGGCAATGCCCCTCATGGGCCCTCGTACCAATGCAACCTTTATTTTCTTTAAAATTGGCCACACCTTGTTGAATCTCAACAAATAGTAGGTGAATGGTGGGTAAGAGGGGTTAATGGCATTTGAATATTGTTAAATGATAGGTAAAGGTAGAAAACCACATCAAGTGAGAGTTAATTTCACTTCCAAAAACATATATATTTGATTAACCACAAACATCAAACATAATATATATATTTGATAAGTCAAAGATATCAACCACACAAAATAAATTAAAATAGAATATATAAATATTTGATAAACCATAAGTCACAAAAATAATCTAAAAGGATCAACTACACAAAATAAATTCAATACATATTTTATAAGCCACTGGAATCAATCAACCACACTTCAAAAAAAAAGTCACACAAAATATATATTTTGTTTTAAGCCGCTTATAATGGTGATAAGTGTTTTAAATGAAATGTTTTTTAGGCCATGACTTGCTAGTCTTAGTTCTACATAACTTTGAAGAAACCAAATGTTTTTTATGAAGTGGCTATTAATAACTCATATCATGATTCAAATTTATACAAGTTCACCTAACATTTACTAAATTAATCTCCAAAACCACATTTAATATTCAAATAATTTTGGGCTTAATATTTCTAACATTCATGGAAGCAAGTGCATTGACCAAAATAATAAACTATGTATAGAAACATACAGCTCAACAAAATAACAACATTCTATTGGTATACATCATCTCATTGATACCAATTTTTTTTCAAATTATAAAAATATATAAGAAAAGAAAAATAATGTAACATATCAAATGGCATTAAGGAAAAATAGGTTTTCTCCATGATTTTATTATTTTATTTTTAATGTGCAGTTTGACTACCTTAGACACATGTTAAATAATGTGTTTGACATTGCTCTTAAAATCTAGATATGTTATTAGCTCTTGGAATCAAGAATTCAAGAAGCACATGAATGAAAATAAAAAACCAATCAACAATTCGTATTTTATTTTCATAGTTATTAAAGTTTCTTCCCATTCTAATGATCACATTAACTATCCACTAACATCAAAATATAAAAACTCAATCTGATATGTAATAATAGGGCTACTTTTAAAATTTGTGGTAATGTCAAGATGTTTCTAGGCCCTTCAAAGATTTCCTTTAGGACATGCCATAGTTGATTGCAAGTTCTATTAATATTTATTTTTATAAAAAGTTTCCACCACCCTTGGCACAAACTACCCAATTTATTGGCGTAACAATAGGGACAAGTATGGTTTATGGGCCTTTTACTTGCTCTGATCTCTAAAAGCAGCCAAATTAGATATAGTTGCATGTGTAACTATTTTTTGTGGAGCATGTATAAGTGTGAAATTTACCCCTAGATTAAGCTATTCCATTGTCACAAACTATCCAATTTATAAGGGAAACGATAGAGATAATTAAAGTTTATGGGTCTTTTATTTGCTCTAGGACCTAAAAGTAGCCAAATCAGATATAGTCGCATGTATAACCCCTTTTGTGGACCCTGTACAAGTGTGAAATTTACCCCAAGATTACGCTATTCCATTGTCAAAGACCTGCATCAACACACATCACAGAATAAAAATTAAATTATTCAAAACAAATAAATCCATAGAACATAGTCGAGATATTTGATTCTCTAGAATATTAACAAACACATGCCCTTTAAGAGATATTAAAGAATTTAAATGTTCATAACATTTATAATCTACAAATTTTGCATTATGATTTGAGATGAATTAGGAGAAAAATATGGTTTAATAACTACATAAAGCATTCAAATTGACACATATTTCAGCATTATTGAAATTGATTTGATCAGTATCATATAGTTAGGATGCAATGCATTCAATACTACACAACAGGTATAGCACTATTTAATCCAATATCTAAAAAAATTTATGTTTGCTTAATTTTTCATTATAGAAGACATTACAGCGTCAAGTATGCTATAACATAGAAAATGTTGTGTTTAGATAGGATATCAATTATGTCCTCTCCAATCATGTTGAATTTCAAATAGTCCCTCTAATCATTACAACATTCAATTATCCCTCAGCTTGGTCGACCTCAGATGTCTGTACAATGCCCTTCAAGAAGTAGAAAAAATCTTATAAAAATACATTTGTTAAAGAAACATCTTCAGCTTACATACAAATCTAAGCTATAGTTACATGTTTACTACTGATTTAGGAACTTCTTGTTATTTGTGTCAAAACCAACATTGAGTAAAGAAATAGGGACTTCATAAATTCATATACCCTTAAATCAGATAATGTACCAATTACCTTGTTGTTACATGCCAAAAGCCAAGGAATATATTGCTAGTATCAGAGCGGAAGCAATGGGGTGTCTGAGCACATTGAAGTTGTTACATGCTAAAAACCCTTAGTATATTTTCCGTATCCACACAAATTTATAGATGTCATAACAAATTTTAGATAACTTCAAAATGTTGAGGAAATGAAAATATTTGATCTTACCTCTATAGCTATAGAAAGATGCCCCTTTCGACCAATTTTAGATCCCTATGGCCTCATCTGTGCAAAAAGACTAGGAATATAACTTGATTAAAGATACATATTGTAAATCAATGGTAACAAATATTGATATACATATTGAAAAATAATCAAATGAAAATGGACATTGTTGATCAGTCTCCGAAATCTAAAGGAAGCTTGAACGTGGATAACACTATGCTAGATGCTTAGTGCTATTTTTGAGTTTATTTTTACTCTGGTTGCTTTAGTTGTTTGAGGACCTTGCATGGCCTCTTTTGGAACGTGACACTTTTTTTTTTTACTTTATAATACTTAAGTTTTTGACTTTCTAAGGCATAATTGTAAGATAAACATTTCATCTAATATAGAAAATATAATCAAACAATAATTCTCAAGACTAATATATAACAAAGTCACCTCTCATCCAAATGAGGGTGACTCAAGGCAATGTGGCTATGGACAATTGTGTTATTTATGACAGTTTGATATACTTAGACTTTTCAATATGATGTTTAACTGAATTGATTACAAGTAAGATGCTCTTGTACATTACTTTTGAATGGCATGTAATTGGCTTGTCCATTCTATTTCAGTCTACTATAACCATAGGAACTAGAAGGCCAGACTAATGCTAAGATTTTCAAACAATACCCATCTTGGTAATCTCTTTTTTAACAATGAATCCTAGAGGCTTTACCCTCTCCTCCATCTTTGTGATGATCTTTGTAGATGGATATTTGGATGTGAAGTGTACTTCTTTACCACCCTGCACAACAGACAACAAATATCAGTCTAGCATTTAAGTCATGTGCTTTAAAATTAAAAATAAAAGAAAATCAATTCCATATGGGTATCTTCAAGTAAATCAACCCTATTTGTAGCATAGAGCCAACAACATCCATGACCTGTCACCACAAGAACCGTGGCTCAGTGCCAACTGATTTAATAAACATCTCACGGGCCTCTTGGGTAGTGGCCTCCTCGTTGTGGTAGAGGGCCTTGGTCAGGGTTTGCATCTAAGCAGACAACAAGTCTTTGAACAATGCCATGCCCTGTGGTGAATCCATCATCTAGACAAAATTAGTTATCGCTCCCATTGCCACAATTCAAACATCAGAGGGTATATCTGGGTCGAGGCCAAAGGGACTATTTCGCTTTACATTATGTATTTATTAGTTTTTTTACTTGGTGCTGGCATATCAAAATTAAAATGTGTTATGTACAACTGTGAGATAACCAATGATTTTTTTACATCTTCAATATAAGGGTGCGTATATTTTAATGTTGAAGAGAAAATTATTGAATAAATAATCAGATTCCATATTAAGAAAGATGGATCCTCATAGGACCTCAAATAGAGAGAAATAAATGATTGAAGCCATAAGCTCTGCAACAATATCATAGAGCTTCTTCCATGATCGAAGCTGCAAGCTCTACAACAGTATCAAAGAACTTTTTGACAATTATTTTGACTTCCTCCTTTTTGCTACACAATTGAATTTGATTAATGAGGTCCATCAGTTATCATAATTGAATTTGATTAATGTTATTGCTTATATGTTGGGTAATTGAATTTGACTAATAGGGGTTTAATCATGTGAAAACAAAAGCATAGAACTCAAATTTAAAAATAAAGATGTCAAAAAACCAGAAGACAACCTAAAGGAAATGCATAGTTTATTTATTTTCTCCAACTTCTTCACCAAAATACCATTAAATGGTGTTCTCTTACCTTATCAGAGCTTGGATTCTTCTTTTATTTTACCCAAATTCTTGATATACTTCACTATGTCATTCCTCGCACAGGCACCTCGTAGCCATATTTCTTGTGTGCCTTGGTCACCTTCTTATGAGCTTTCCTCTACACAGTAATAAACAATAAGGGATTAAAATAATACTTACTTCAACATGGAGTAATAATATTACATATTTTAAGTTTTTAATAAAGAGATGGGAACTCTACCCTTTATAATATTAAAGATTATAAGCTTCTATAGTCCATGAGATTTTTAAAGAAAAGATTTATGAGATAACTATGTAAACCCTGAAACAAATCAACATTTCAGATCTCCTATGGGATCCATCATCAATATTAAAATGATAAAAAGATTACAGATACATGGTTCCTTATATAGATAAGACCATTACAAAATACTAGTGGAAAACCCACAACTACTAATTAATGACAATAATTAAATTCAACATTAAGTGACAATAATTAATGGTATTAACCATCATTAGGGATGTACAATCGAACGAGTGTTAGTTATAGTAATGAAAATTATTAATTAATCATTATAAAAAATAATTAATTTGTAAAAACACTAAGAACTTGTGCCTGACTCTATTCTATGTTTTGGAATAATGAGTCTCCAAGATTGCCACAAGCAAAAAATCTCATCCATGTTTAACATGTAGGGATGCTTCACAATTCTAATGCTTTGTTAAGTCAAAACTTCATGAAATGACTCTCCTTAGTCAAAACGTTTGCCTCTCCAATGCAAAACCTCATGTTTAATTTAAGAAGAATGATATGCTGATGCTGATTTGATTAGTGACACAAATATCCATAGCATGCTCACGTAATTTGGTGTGAATCAATCTCCTTGATTCACCTATATATGATCGACCACAGGAGCACTCATAAACAAACGTCACTACTCTGTTTGGAATTAACTTTATTTCTAATTTATTTTAAGACCTTTTTATAGTTTTGAGAGGAAAATGTGTGGTCTTGACTTTCCCCATTTGTAAAAAATCTAGCAATTTTATTTGATAATCCTTCAATGTAAGGCTAGAAATCTTGAGATTGGTCACCTAATTTTGTATTGAATGCTTCCTTTCCTTCTGAGATGCCATAGCAATTTGTTCATCTTCGTAACCATCATTATGTTAAAAACTTTGGTAAATTGTTCCCTTTCTTGTTGGAAATGCTCATCATCTAAAATCCTTAGGGCCTAGGTGGCTAAGGTTTTAAGGGCGAATAAAGATATATATTAATTTATTTTCTGTACAATTGCCTTACCAAAGATCCATCATTGCTCTCTATTAGTGAGCTCAAGGAAAGGAAGATGCTTATTCATCTTGAATTCTATGGCAAACTAGATAATTTCACAAACAATTTAAGTGAGCTTGAGGTGAAGTTGTCGATTTAAGGAGCTATTCATCTATAATCTTCTCATCATTTTCATTTAGATGATGAATCTCAAAGGAGATCCAAAATGTCTATTTGTTTCCTATCCTATCCAATCGTCTCTAAAATATTTTCATTGAAAATATTATAATATTATTTTCATCAAATTCTAAAATAAATCATTAACTTATATGGGATGGTAGTTAACATTTTATGATAAATCAAAGTTACATGGGTGTGTGCACCAAACCAAATTCCCGCTTCACCAAGTACATACTCACACCCAATACACTCATTCTCTCTTAAGGCACACTGTTAATACATCAAGTACATCTAAGAACCACCCCAAATCTAGGGTGCACTTTTCATCCCTAAAGTTCACCTAACCCACAAACCCTATACAAAAAACAATTTAAAAGGTAGTCTAAAATCTAAAACCAATAATTATATAAAGGTTTTCAAACACTAACAAAGTTATTTTGTAGCTTACATGTAATCTAATTTTTGACAACATATATGTACTTTTGGAGCTTACACACCAATAAATATATACTTTTAATAATGATAAACATGTTCAATGTTTCCGATTATGTATTTTTTGTGCTTAAAATGTTCACTGCCATTGCTAATATTTTTATTTTTAAGGCACTTAACATTAATTATGCTGATAAGCATAACCTACAATGGTAGCCAAGGGTGATGGTGGACTGTAGTGTCCTTAAGATGTTAAAATAAATAGCCAACCTTAAGTTTGATGCCTATTTGACCATCACAAGGGTTCACACCTTAAATTTAACATCTATTTAACCATCTGTGGAATCGTTTATTTCTTGCTTGGAGTATTCGACTGAAAAATACTATTATCTTGGGCATGCAGTGGATTTTGGAGCCCCGTTTTTTCCTAGAAATATTTTTTCAATCCCCACGCAATAGGATTGAGGCCATATGTTTCTAGTCAATGGAAAAAAATTCAAAGAAGGTAATGAAGTCATTAATCAATGTGGTATGTGACAAATCCAAGATAAGCACCTTGATATTGATCTCTCTTGACATTTTTTAGATAAATGTTTTTAAGTTATCTGTATTAGTTATAATTCTTACACATTTGCATCCCCAAACCAACATACCCAAGCTTTGGGGCTCCACAACAGGCACTCCATACTCATACCCCTGCACCTACACACCCATGCATACCCCTTTGTATCTTTATATTTGTTTTTATCAAATTTCAATCACTTGGGCATAGGGAAGAGCATAATGGGTTATTTTATCATTATATTTTGTAACCATTAAAAAAAGATGTTGGCACGTCTATCCCTATCGTTAGAATTTATTTTCTCAAATTTGTGTACATAGGACTGGCATCGGGTCAAGAAAACAAGATTGACCACTAGAACCAAGGCAATCTATTTAAGAAGCCCTAAAATGTTATTCCTTTCTCGCAATCTCCTGATGGTGTTGATGGATGCAACCCGAACAGTTGAGTGGTTTACAGATTTTACACAAGTCTTATCCAAATAATGGATTGTGAAAGCCTTTTTTTTTCTTGAGTTAAACTTATTTAATCAAGTTTGAACATCAATTCCTTATTGCCATGGCAATTTGAAATGTAGAAATTTTAATTGGAAAATTGCTACCAAGGAGGAATGAACTCAATTGAGTTGATTATTTCTTCATTTCCAACTTTTTAAATGAGGACTTACAAATGTAAGTAAATTATTTCCCAATTGCATACAAATCTCCAACAACAAAGGCTTTTTAGTAAATGGATCTATCTCTGAGCACTCACTTGTTCCAGCTTAGCATGATTACCATGTTTGATAAATGATGAGGTGAATTAATGCAATCACATTTTTACTATTGGGTTTCCAACTCTCACTTTCTTGGATGGTTTCAAAATATAATCCATTTTCTTTAATACTTGGTTTTCCCTCTATATTTGTCCATATTTCTATGCACGGTCCAAAATTAAATGAATATGGCATCGTACATGCTTTGTTATTACTGGAAGTAATTGTTCTACACTTACTCTTTCGACAAGTAAAATATTTTAATCTTTGCCATAAATTATTCTAAATATAATTTATGCCATTCTTATTCTATTTTGTTTGCATTTCTATCACAATTTGACTGCGGAATCAATGTTCCTTATCTTCACAAATTGAAAGTCTATTGTGTGTAATCTTCCATTCAGCTAGTTTAGTGCTGGGAAAAATACACGTGAAATCCTTTAATATCTCATCCAAATGGTAGAATCAAATTTCAAACCATGTACTTTTTGGAGCTATGGTTTATAGTTTATTGATATTTTTGCTTGCACAAGATTATCAGTTATTTTCAATCTACAAAAGCTACAATGTGTAGGCTTGGTCAACTGCTTTCAATTCAAGCACACCACAATTTAACTTATTTTCTTAAATGTCTTTTATCTCTTTAATATGCATGCAACAAAAATATTATATTTTGCCACTGCTATTTATTGCACAACAAAAACAAAACAGAATGCTAGGCACATAACATTCGACACACAACCCAAAGAAGTAGAAGGCAGGTGGATGAGCAATTAGTTGTGAAGACCTACACTTAGACGTTTGTTAGGATAGGTCAATATTGTAATCAATGTAAAAATTAGAAAGGACAGCTAAGAATATCTATTATGCGTAAATATGTTCTAACAATAGTTAAATTTGCACAACTCGATGTCCAAAAAAAGCCATGCTACTTTTAGGATAGGTCTGTAAACTTGCACAAAGCCCCATTAAATGCAATTGTCATCCAATTACATGATAATTCAATGAAGCAACCAAAGCTTATGCACCTATAAATAGGAGTCTTGAACCAGAATTTGTAATGATCAAAATCCAAGGAGGAGACTTTGTTAGAGTGATCCCGTAAAGGAGCAAGGAAATTTTGTCCAAGGCTAGATAGAGAGTAAGGGAGCTTCGCACGATAGGAGAAGGGCCACAACCATGAGTGAATGGTTGTCTAAGGACTCCTTAGTATATAGAGAAAGAGACTTAGATTTGTCTGAGAACTAGACTAAACAGAGCCGAAAACTCAATGTACAACTGTGAAGCATATAATATCTTGTAACACCAAAGGTTAGGGAA
This sequence comes from Torreya grandis, assembly GCA_037957365.1. Classification (NCBI taxonomy): domain Eukaryota; kingdom Viridiplantae; phylum Streptophyta; class Pinopsida; order Cupressales; family Taxaceae; genus Torreya; species Torreya grandis. The sequence goes on from JARHVA010000030.1 coordinate 4,508,879, forward strand.
TAAAATGATTTATTTTCATGATCCACTACATCGACCTCTAAAGGCTACATTGTTAAATCATCATTTCACTAGGACCCTTAATCTCAGCGGACACCAATTTGATATTAGAGCAATGTTGCAAACCTTGAGAGATGCAAGAAGAAAGGATAAACCTGCAACCGAGATACAAACTAGTGTAAGGAAGGCTAGAAGATCACTAAACATGAGGTGATAACAGAGCATCAATCTCCACCATCAGGGAGGTGGGTACATAGCGAGGTGGATCATAAGCAAAGATAAGAGCTACGTAGGATTATGGAGGGAGGCTTTACAATAGTGGCTCTTAAGATAAGATCGCCTAGGCAGGATTATTATATGAGAACTGACATATTGTCGACAGTGAGGCAAACATTTCACTAGAAAGTAGAGGTGAAGCATCGATAGATCGTTAGAAGTGAGGTATTTGACCATAACATGGACAAATCATTGAATGTGAGGAAATATAAAGGTGTAGATGTAGAGAAAACATTAACAAATCACCAATTGTGAGGGAGTTTACGTGCAAAGAACAAGTGGGTTGACAATGAATCATGTGAAAGGGATGAAAATAGCAACAACTGAGAGAGATGCTAGAGCAAATGTCCATATGCAATTGTGTGCAATGGACATAATACAACCTTTGGCACTAAGGCAAAGGAAAAGGAGTCTAAAGAACGAGAAGTTCGAAAGGACTTCGACCAGGAGAAACATCCCTACAGAAAGCAGTCAAAGAAGAAAAAGTAGGAGATGTTGAAGAAGCAAAGTTTCCTAAAGTGCAATTGGAAATGTTGAGTGCAAAATAAATGACATTGAGGAACATATGTCCAAAGGTGCAGCAGACCAAACAAAGGCGCTGGAGCAAGCACCAACTAAAGAGAGCTTGAGTGCTAATGCAAACAACATTACGCCACGGGAGGAGGAAGGCAAAAGAGAAGTTACACAGGAGAATTTATGACACAATAGACAAGTAAACGAGAAGGAAACATTAAAAAGATTAAAAAGTGGGACCCAACACCGATCTCAAAAGGTGTTGAGGAGAACACTAGGTAAAGAAGTTATGTAAAAAGTAAAGGAGAAAAAGGTTGTTGTACCAAAGAAATAATAGAGGACCAACGCTAAGAAGAAACTCAGGCAATAAAATGTAACAGGTGAAGGCAAGGTAGATATCATTCCACAAGAGCCAGGGAGAGCGCAAGAAGGTGCGCAAGGTGTAGGAACAACCTACATAGAAACAAGGGTACATAAGAAGAACCTTTAAGAGAGTACAAGTGTTATTGTGCTTGGAGTGGAGGATGCACCAAAGGAAAGGGTGGGAACCATACATCCCCATAAAGCAAGGGATTGTTGTGCAACAACAATAACATAGAGGGATGATGGAGCAATTGTCCATATGCAGTGATGTGTGATGGATAAAAGATAACCCTTGGCCCTAGATGTAAAGGAAAATGATACTAAGGAAGGAAAGGCTCTAAAGGACCTTTGACCAAGAGAAATGTCCTGAAGGAAACAATGAAAGAAGAAGCAATAGGAGATGTTGTAGAAGGAGAAAAAGAGTTGACTAAAGAGTAACTGGGACTTGTTGAGTGAATAAAAAAAGTGAGTGATGTGCATGGGTCCAAAGGTGCCCCAAAGGAAGGTGTACAAGGTGTAGGAGTAATTTGCATAGAGACAGAGTCACATAAGAAGAACCCTCAAGAGAACATAGGTGTTCTTTTTCTCATAGTGGAGGATGCGCCAAAGGAAGGGTTGAGAACCCTAGATCCCCATAAAGTAATGGATTGTAGCACAACAATGACTAAAGGAAGAAGCCAAGGGAAATGCTATAAAAGGAGAAGAAGAGTTGCATAGAGAGCAATTGGGAGTTGAGTTAATTTGAAATGAGAGTGAGGCACATGGGTCTCAAGGTGCACCTAAGGTAATCAAGGCACTGGAGTGAGCACCAGATAAAGAGAGCATGAACGCTAATCCAAACAACATTGTGCCATGGAATAAGAAAGGCAAAGGAGAATATGCATAGGAGAAATTCGAGCATAGTAGTGAAGAGTTGAGAGTTGTGCAAGGAGTTAGAGAATAAGAAAGGGGTACAAGTTTTGTCTAAAGTAAGCAATGCATGTGTAAAACTGTAAAGTACATAAAGACGCACTAGGGATAAGAAGCAAGGTGCAAAAGTAAAGGCTCACACAATAACACATGACAAAACCGAGGACCGCAGAGCACCAAGGAGCATGGCATAAAAGGATTTATTCATTGAAGGCATCCTGAAGGAAAATAAGGAAAGTTGCAACCATCCATGAGAGATAAAAGTGGGTGCAAAACCATGAGAGATGAAACTGGGTGTAGACCCAGAGGAGACAAAGGTGGGCATAGGACCATAAGGTCAAGCAGACGTGGGTACAAACTGACAAGAGGAAGAAATGGAAAGAAGAGGAAGGGTATTGGATCTCGGTGGAGGAGGATGATTTATGTCCCAATGATGGTGTAGAGGTGGAGGCGCTAAGTGAGCCTACTTAGGTGCCACATTTAATGCAAGCAAACACCATGGTCGAGGCATCTACTAAAAAATGGATCTACCATTCTAATCCTACTTGTATGCAGGAGCTTACATTTTAATTATCACGAAGGTCTGATGCAACAACATCATAAGGGAATTGACAATCTCACATCAGAGATAAACATAGTCAATCAGGCGAGAAATAAAACAACTCTAGTTGTGCACAATTTCATGACACAACATTTTGGAAGGTTATTATGGACTATACAAGAGGCCACTTGTATGAGAGGAAGGTGGTCAAGAGTTGTGAAAGGAGTTAGAGAATAAGAAAGGGGTACAAGTTTTGGCTAAAGTAAGCAATGCACGTGTAAAACTACAAAGTACATAAGGACACACTAGGGATAAGAAGTAAGGTGCAAAAGTAAAAGCTCACATGATAACACATGTAAGAATTGATGCCCAGAAAGCACCAACGAATGTGGCATACAAGTAGTTGTTCATTGAATATGTCCTAAAGGAAAACAAGGAAATTTGCAACCAAAGCTAAGTTCAAACTAGTTTCTCTGCAATGTGATTATGGTTTCATGCAGAATGTTAAGAGATGGATATCTTTAAACTCCTAGAGTTGCTTGAAGAGACGATCCAAAATAGTATTCATCTTCTAATTGGGAGAAACTTTGGGTCTTCCTCTGTGATATGAGACTGATGTGCTTCAAATCCTTGTTTTGGTTTATGATTTATTTCCTTGCAGTGGAGACTTAACTATAAGGAGGTCTTGAAAATATTGAGAAGCAACTTGGAGTATATTTGTTGAGGAAATGAGTGGTTTTCCATCTCCCATCACAATGGGTTGTTGAGAAACTATAGTGTTTTAACTATGGACCAATTTATGAAAGCATCAAGCATTGATATTTCCCTTCCTAAGCCATTAGTCTCTTAAAACTAAGTATATTTATAATTACATGTATAATGTAACAAAAAAGGTGTGGCCTCTTCATTTTAGGATGTGTTTATATAGTGTTCCAGTATAATTTATGATTTACGTCAAACGATCTATTAGATTTCATAAGGAAACAATGTAAAAATGCTTTCAATTTAATTTCTATAAAGTTCACTAACGAAAACTAATTGTCAATAGCAAAATGATTTTAAACCTTCTAACACCTGTAAGACCTAGCTTTCCCAAGCTAACTAATGCTAGACTTGGTTTTTAAACCTTCTAACACCATGCATGCTCACATGCCACATATTCTAGTCATGCACCTCTATACAAGTGGCATGGCATGTCCACTCACATTCTATATTTTTATCATTGTAATCTATTTATTAGTGATTATGAATAAGTTAAAACTATTTACTAGTGTACAAGGAAAAAGAGTTATCACTGATTGGAAGCAAAGTGGGAGACCATTAGCTTGAAACTGACCAGGAATACAGACTGAAGGGGATATCAATCCAAGTGCATAGAGGGAAGTGTGTGATAATAAAGGAAGAAGAAAATGTGGGAGTTAGTGGACCCCATAGAGGCTTCCATGCCACTGAGGGCATCAAGCAAAGAGAAATGAAGGACAAGGGTAGTGGAAAATCCATGTAGACATACCATGTGAGAAACACATGGAAGAATAGCATGCAAGTATACCTACTTGCTAAAGGTGACATAAGGAAGAGAGTGTGCATAACAGAGGAAAAGTGAAAGGCGCGTAGAAGGAAGGAAAGGAAAGGTGTAAAGACCTTTTGGAGGAGATGGATGAACAAGAATGGGCGCAGACCCATGACAGATGAAAGTGGGTACAAACTCGCAGGAGATGGAGGTAGGCATAGGCCCACAAGAGATGAATGTGGGCAAAGAAAGGGAAGGAAGATGAAACATATCAAATTTAGGTAAAGAAGGACAGTTTATGGCCCAAAGAGGATCTAAAAAAGAAGGAAGCATTGAGTAAGCCTGTTTAGGTGCCACACTGCGTGGACGAGAACACCCTTGTCAAGGCAGCGAACCAAAAAGATAGTAAGCTAATAGAAGGGCGTACAAGTTTTGCCTAAGCCAAGCAGCACAGTCATAAAGCTACAAAGCACCTAAAATGTATAAGGGATAGGAAATAGGAAACAAGGTGCAGAAGTAAAGGCTTGCTCAACAGTACATGAAGGAATTGAGGCCTACAAATTTTTTAGAACAATATCATGGAAGGAGTTGTTCATTGAAGGTGTGTTTCACAAGAACTAGGAACAACAAATCATTACAAATATCCTCTAGTTATTTGGGACATAATTTGTCTACCCAAATCTCATGGAGGCCTCGACATTCATAACCTGACAAATTTCAACCAAACATTTATAATAAGAGTTGCATCGAGACTGGAATAACAAATCATTACAAATATCCTCTAGTTGTTTGGGACAAAATTTGTCTACCCATTCTATTCAACACAAAATTTGTGGCAAGGAACAACAAATAATTACAAATATCCTCTGGTTGTTTGGGACAGAATTTGTCTACCAAAATCTCATGGAGCCCTCGACATTCACAACCTGATAAATTTCAACCAAAGATTTGCACTAAGAGCTGCATCGAGACTAGAAAAAACCCCATTTAATCTGGGGTAAAATTACCCAGGAGCATCTCTCCCCATGCATAGATCTTATTTCATAAATATGGTGGGTATCAATTCTAGTTGGAAAACCAAGCAAATCCTCAAAGGACTAATCATGTTTCAAAACATGTTTACATGGAAAGTTGGAAATGGCAGTGCCATTCATTTTTGGAAGTACAACTCGAAAGGATAACTAAATGGACTATATCTACCAAACCTTTTAGTTGTAAGTATTCCCAATAGAAATGCAACAAATAAGTGGAATACACCATGGACATGAAACTAGTCACTTGAAGACTCTCCATAACTCAACATGATTCCAATCAAATCACTCTCATGGTGACAGTGTGAATCTCAGGATGACACCAGTAATCAAGGTCACCTACATCCAATAAATATCCAAACCAGAAATGCGACAAAAAATGTGAAATATACCATGGACATGAAACTGATCACTTCAAGACTCTCCAAAACTCAATATGATTCCAATCAAATTGCTCTAATGGTGACAAAATGACTATCAGGAGGAAACCACTAATCAGGGCCACCTGGGTCCAATAAATATCCAAACCAACCACATAACCCAAGGACCTTAGTCCTATTGAGGTCTACAATTGCACCCTTTGTGGGAGAGTTTTTCAATCTCTCTCACTCCTAGCTACAAGCATTGAGATAACCTCAGGCTGTGGGTATCCTATCGTGAGGCTAAAACTCTGGAGTAGGCCTATTTCATCTTTGATGCTCACCTAAATTAATGCTAAACTAATGATTCACAAGAAAAAGGGTTAGAAAGGGGATAAGGGCTCTTAAGAAAGCTAACCAGACGATGCACCAAAGTAAAATGAACACTCATCTAAGTTTGAACCCACACTAGATCAGTCATAAGCCAACTATGGCTTACACAATCTCGAGATCAAGTTAACACGCTAAAAGAGGTTCAGGAAGAACACTAATCCAGGCCTGCGAGAGCTTGAACATACATTAAAGAGGCAAGCAGAAGGCTGATAAACTAGGAAGAATCTCCTTCACGAATCCACCAAGCACAAACATACTAAGGCACTGATCAATGATAGGAAATAGGTAAAGAAATCACCTTATTACGTCAAGAGGTAGTTCTTACAATAGACTTGACAGGGTCAAGCCTAATCAAGCGGAGCCTACTTTGCAGTATCTCAATGAATGTTCATCTCCCAGAAAGATGAAAAAGACTAAAAGCTGGGAACCCTTTACAAAATGGAAGACGTGAGATATATATAGAGAAAGGGAAGAGGCAGAGCTTGTAGCCGATAGGGAGCTTGAGAGAGGAAGTCATTGATGACCGAAACTGCTACTATTTGTTGTACTCAAGCTCCTTGCATTCAAAGCATGCAACTTATTTTGACCACCGGATGAACCGTCCAAAATTGCCATCCATCTCAAGCTCCTCATGCATTTAATTCTTCCTCTTCAGAACTGACGGATCCATACTGGAGGTAGCTGCATGTTCTTGCCAAGCATGAGCAATTTATCCTTTACATTTAAAACTTAGCATGTTCTTTACTACAATCTGGACTATCCTGATTGGTCTTTGCATGTTCACTGCTCCACCTGGACATGTCTAATCCTGTTTGACCACTTTGCATGTTCTGAAAGTGAGTTGTATGTACTTGTGCCACTTGTCCTTGATTGATTGGCCCTTTGGATTTGCTGACCATTAACCTTAATGTTCCATGGTCTTTTGCTTTCCGTAGACTATTTTCCATAATTTTCCTTTCAGAACTTTCCATTTTACTCATTCAGGCTTCACATTCCTTGCAACTTCCTTAAGACTTCTCATTGTTTATTACTTGCTTCGGAGTTTTCATCTGCAACTCCTTACTCTTCATTTTTGTACTGCTCGTGACTTATCCCTCGGGTTTATTTTCCCTGGAACATTTTCTCGGGCTCTTTGCTCTTTCAGATTTTGGACTTGGTTACTTTCCCAAAGAGAAAGTGCCCTTCAAACTTTTCGATTTGCCCCCTAGGGTTTTTTGAAATGGACCACTTTTGGGTAAAAAGAACCCTTCAAAAATATCGAAATGGTCATCGGATATTTTGTATGTGCCCTTCAGCAAAATTGTTTTGTCCTTCAGAAATGTTGAAAAGATCCCTTTTGCCAAAAAAAGGCCTTCAGCATTTTGAAAATGCCCTTTGACCTATTTGAAATGTACCTTCGAGTTTTTGAAAGACCTTTTGGAAAAGTGAAAAAGACCTTCGGGTTTTTTGCTAGGACCACCTTCTTTCGGAAATGACCCTTGGCTTTTGGAGAAGACTTGTCTCTTGAAGAACCCGAGAAGCACTATTTTTTGAGACCAAATCGAGTTTGTCAAGCCCCTTTACTTATTTCAGGTTTCTAACTGCTCATAACTTATGAAGTAATTAAATAGTGATCCTCTGGAAACTTGAAGTTGTCTTCGTTAGAGAACCCAAAGTCTTCTTTTTAAGAGAAAGCTTGAAGGCGTTCACCTTGGAGAATACGATCTACACTGTCCATGAGTAGTTTGGGTTCATAAACCCGAGTTACTTCTACTTATAAAACATTTAGAAGTCGAGCACCGTTGGAAACACAATTTGCACTGTGCCCTCAAAAACTCAAAGTCTTGTGACTTCGAAAGCTCGAAGACTTCTACTTTGGAGACCCTGAAGACTTCTCCTTCCAAGAACCCGAAGTTGTCTGAACTTGCCACTTTTGCTTGAATGTCCACCTTCTCACACTTGGGCAAAATTTTGGTATGTGGGCCAAAAATGGCCAACAGGGCCTAAGTAGAATCGTCAAAATACTTAGATACACCTCATATCTTGTCATTCCTAACATTTACAAGCTTTGTTATAGTTTTTATGCTTATAATATTAAGATTTGTTGCTTTATGAAATGTAAAGATTAGCAACCTATAATATACTGATAAAAATTCCACAATAAACAACTCGTAAATATTCTTGCCCTAAATAGAAAAATCATTTTTGTGTATTCTCAATCCCCTTGACCATGTAGGTCCAAATTTGGCAAATTTTTGGCCAAACACACTGTTTATTGACTGATTTGACCAACATAGCTTACATTGGTGAAGAATAAAACAATAAGAAGGAAATTAGAGTCCGTAAAATCATTACCTTCTTTGCGAGGTATAGTCACAGGGCACAATGCTGCCATTGGAAATTCCAAATGGATGGAGAAGATAAAACTCATCAATTAAAACCAATAATACTATGCAGAAATAAGAGCAAAAGGGAATTTTCGGAGCTGCAAATTTGAATAGCAACCTTGCCCGCAAATATTTATAGGGGATAGATCTGGCGGTTATTTTATTTTTGCCACAAATATTTTTCAAAACCTAGGATTTTTTTGTACACCAAGAGATCCCATTGAAGATGCAACAATTGGAACTGAATGCTGTAGCACTTTCGTTACCTGAACTCCAGAATTAGAGTTTCCAGTAACTGGTCCTAAAGCACCATTGTTAAGGACTGCCTCGGATTCCATTTGTGGTGCTGCCATTGACTTTTGAACTTGATTATATCAGTAAATGAATAATAAAAACTGATACACTCGTGACTTCCACTCAAACAATTATTCCATTCCTCGACTTTAACTTCTCAGTTCCAGGGCAATTGACTTAAGTAATGGAAACAATTGAAGCTGGAGAAAATTGGGGTGCATATGAAAAAAGGAGGAAGTGGAATAATTATACCTTGGTAAGCCGTTCCACATGAGCCCCACCAAAAGACTTAAACAAATCTTACAAAATGATAAAATAAAAGTATGTAAGAGACTTTTGAATTCTGTTCAAAATAGTATGGCCCTCATCATGCATCAACAATGCTTTATATTCTCAATTATATGTAAATAAAAGAAAATCAGCATGACCTAAAGGGCATAGATTCCAGAACCATAACAGTCTAGAGCACTATTTTGCTACATGAAGGTCTTTACATTAGAACAGGAAAAGAAAGGGAACAGAAACGATTCTTACCGGCTTCTTATTTTTGTTGAATTCCTTGGTAGTATAGCCAGGGATTGACAGATGACAGTTTTTCTCTACAGCAAACAAGGTCCTCTTTATTGAGAAAACAAGTATGAATTTCTTTGGCCTGAGGTTATAGCTTTCTTTCATTTGCACTATTTTATGAATCAAAGAAGAAAAATAGTATTACATGCTCCATTACATTATTAAATCTACAATTGAAATAATTAAAAAAACTCACTTAAATGCAACAACATATCCTTTTCTTCTACAGTCGTCGATTTCTGATGTTTTGCATATGCAATTGCATTGATCTCTGCCTGCTTAAAAAATAACAATAAAGACCAACTTCAATCATATAAATGAATAGTCTACTGCGACCATCATTACTCAGATAACTAGAATGGCATTTAGTTCAATCGTGCTTTTATATTTTAATAATCAATAACAACTTAGAACAAAGGGTGCATTATAATCATAATCCATTCTACTTCTGGTTTATACAATTTTTGCTTTCATCACCATTCCAAAGTAGATCAAATCACTAAATATCCCATTTCTATGAAGACTTTATTTGGTGTACCAAACACAATTACCAGGAGACGTGTGGTATGAGTACAGGGATATGGGTGTAATTTTCAAATCAGGGCATGAGGTACATGAATTATATATATATAGAGAGAGAGAGAGAGAGATGCCAGGAGATGTGAGTACGGACAGGGGGTAGCTGTCCTTGTTCCCAGATTCACTGGCGATTATGATAAAACGTATTATACAAGCCACAAGATTAAGCTCTGAAATTCGGGAAATTTTAAATAGGAAGCTAGTTCACTTGATCAAATCTTTACAAGTTAGGATACTTCCCATTTAGCTCCACGAGCATACTACTAAGACAATTGGATGATAGAGAAGCCTCCGTCCCAAAGGGATGCATGAATATACCATGATACTTTAGCATATCTAAATTAAATGGTTTTTCCCCAGGCCAGTGAACCTGGAACAGCCATATAGTTGAAGTAACCCTTTCAGAGATAAAACAGAAGTAGCAGTGAATGAATAGATAGACAAATTACAAACATATTTGATCTACCTGTCCGTGTACAATGGAAAAGCTAATATGTCCAACTGCTCCTATAGAGGTCGAGTGAGCATCGAGAAAGCTAGTCATTGGTCGAGTGAGCACTAGTCATAGTCATCAGTCTATTTTATTAGGTCCACTATTCATGATTTTTTCGAATCATTGTGAATTCGTTTGATGGACAAAAATACCCTGATCCGTAGAGATTTTCTGATTTGATTCATAAATGGTAGATTTAAATTACTAGATCGTTGATTTTTTATTTTTCCATAAGAGTCTATTTATTTATAGATTCTATTTATTCCTGATTCGTTCTTTCATATGGAATAACTTTGTATGCCACTTCAATCTCCAAGTAGCAAATAAAAGTTGCTAACTCAATGGTAGAGTACTCGGCTTTTAAGTGCAACTAATGTCTTTTACACATTTGTATAAGTAAAAAATTTATCCATACCATCGGTAAAGTTAGTAAGACTATGGCTGATCATGAAAAGAAATAAATGGAAAAAGCAGCATGTCGTTATTTAGATTTTGCATCACAATTTGGAGTTTTAAAGAAATTAAAAACCTTACCTACTATGAGACATTGCTCCCTGTAAGAAAAGATGCAGAAGACTACAAGGTTACTTACATAAAAAATTGTCAAGCACTTATGCACTAGGGGTAATCCAATAGTCACGAAATCCTACTCAAGCAACATTATGAAATGATCCCCCAGAACTTGTTGCACGATTAGAGAAGACATTATGAACTTATATCTTCATGTGGATAACTAAACACCCAAAGTCTGTCATTCAGCAATCAATGTCACTCCACGAGCCAGCAACTAATTTTATGGTTCCATTCCCTAAAGACACCATAGCATAAGTGATGACTAAGTCTGTCATTTAACGATCAATGCACTCCACGAGCCAGCAGCTAACTTTATGGCTTCGTTCCCTAAACACACCATGACACAAGTGATGACTGACTTTGTTATTCTCTGTCAAATCTACTTTAGACCCAAAGCAAAAGGGTCTTCCCTCTATTTATGACTCTAAATAACCATCTACTTGTGTGGAAAAGATAATCACCCTATGGATAAACCGCAGGAGACGTGTATACCAGGGCCATACATAAAATATATTTATCCTCTAAGAAATAGTCCTCACCATTGACAAAGTATGTAGATGAGAGGAGCTAACAGTTTGGCCAAATACATATCACACAGTCACAAGGAGACAGGGAAAGGGTATGGGAGACATGTACAAGGACGGGGATGCCATTGTTTCCGAAATAAGGTATGGGGGTAACAAGGAGACAGCAAAATATGAAAACAAATACAATATCAAAGTTTAAAACAATTAAAAAATAAAAATACATTAACTATGAATGCAAAATGTATAAAATTGTAAAAATTTAAGTACAATTATACCACAAAAAACGTCAATAAACATATAAATTGTACTCTAGTTAAAGGTTGAAACTTTAAATTTAGTGATTTAATGTAGTGTTGGGAGTACATACTGATATGATGTAATGTCCCCTTTATCGATATTAGAATAATATTATTATGAAAATAGAAAACATTTTATTTAAAGTATAATAATAATGTCTCAGTTGCCAAAAAGTTACTTATGTCAGCAACTTGATTCTAATTTATTTTGACTTAAAAAGGGAAATGATATACAAAGAGAAGGAGGAGACTCATTAAGGAGCATGTTACTTTTATCTATTGAAATCATAAGTTGGGGCACGATTTGCTTGACTTACATCCATTGAAGATGAAACCTTTCATTGGAAGACTGAAATAAGGACGAAAACCCTTAATTTCAGTAGGGTAACTCTATTTTAAGGGCTATATTCAGCACAAATTAATAGTTTCAGATTTTTAGGGCAGCTTTTGCGGGGAACGCAACAATTGGAAGGGTTTGTGAGTGGGACACAGTGGTTTGAGGCCCTTTTCTAGGGCAGTGAACCACCTTACAGGGATTTGTGAGGGCAAAGAACAGTTTTGGGAGGGTGACGACCCCCCCTTGGGGTTGAAACTAAATTTTGCAAGGCTTATTCATGCCTAAATATTCTATTGCAGGCATACATACATTGTTGGTAATTTTTATAATATTTTCAGCTATTGAATTGATACTAAAAATCAGATTTGAATGTACTATTATTGGCTGTAATATTTCTAAATTTTGGGTAATTATTTGGTGAATAAAATAATGTATTTGTGCCCTAAAATTGGCATCTACAGAATTTTGAATTTTATTTGCTTAGGGTTTGAATCAGAAAATCAGAAGTTGCATGTGTTTATGTTAGGGTTTGTTGGAAAACCCAAATTGTTCTAATTCTGCCCTGAAAGGGGAATTACATATGCCAACAAATTGCCATGCAAAAACACGACAAATTATAGATATACAGGAACAATCATTCGTCTACAAATTTATCCTCCTCATCGGCTAAGTTTTCTTGCTCGACATCCTCTGTCAGGTTACTCTCTAGGTATGCATCACTCTTAAGCTTTGCCTCTTCTAGGGGCAATAGAACTAGGGGTAAATCATTGAGGGCGTTTGGTTCAGCTTCCTCATCCACCATGATGATATTTGGTCCCAATTTGTAGAAGGACCATCCTTGTTTACAGGGTTTATATGAGGAAAAATCCAAAGGGTGCTATGAATATAACTTAGTTTCTCTACCTTCTTCGACCAAAGTCACTTCCTCTTCAATGAATAAACAAAACTCTATTCCTCTCACATACAGAAGAAATAGCTACATGTGAGAATAATCGTATTGCAAGTGATTTTTAATCAAAGGCATCTTATCCATGATTGTGCCACCAATCTCTTGGGTCCTTCCAAATACGCCTATCATACAAGTCTTCTTTACTACCAAAAACACCCTGCCCACAAGAAAATTATCTATTTTTAAAATGTAAAAGGAGACTTATGTGTCCCCTGTAGGAATGTCTCTCCCAATCAAGAGATGTCTTTGGAAACCTGAGACATCTCCAAGAGACACTAGGAAACTTCAACCAAGTCTCCTCCGAGCAAACATTTCCATTGGTGTTTTCAATACAGGAAATGCATATTGTATATATTTGTATACTTTGCATGTGTTAAGCCCCTTAGGTATTGTATAGTTAGGCATGACAATTGGGGTTCGGGGCATCATCTCAGTCAAGGTGTTTGGGGGGCAAGGGGATTCCTCAAGAAAAAAAATGAAAGTGAATAAACATTTTGGTGTTTTCGTATATATTTTTACCTATAGTAATAATATGGGCGGTGTTATGATCAATAGTTTTATGGGAAACTGTTATGGGCTTTATTCTTGGCCCATGGTTTTGGTGCCCATGATATTGTAATATTGCTTAGGCAGTTACCTATTGAAGTGCCTACATATATTCTCACATGCAATAGAAGTAGAGCAGAATTGAGAAGTACATTATTGTATTCCAAGACGGTTAAATTAATACAATAGTAAAGGAGGTTATTGTGCTACGTTGTTTCCCATAAGGATTTTTTAGGTGAAATCTGGTGTTGTGTAATATTGTGTGTGCAATTTATCCTAATCAAATTTTAGCATAAAAATTCTATTAATATTGGTTCTCTTGTATTGGTTTATCGATCATTTTCTATTCAACACATACCCAACTAGAGACACGTCCCTAGGGTTAAGATAAGCCTCTCCTAGTTACTAGGATATTTACACCAATAAGCATCCTAAAATGGCAGCCAGGGGTGGTGGTGGGCTGTAATGTCTGTGTGTGCATAACAACTAATGGGAAACCTTAAATTTGACATCCATTTGACTGTCATAAGACATTTTTTCTTAAAATTGCAATCTTTAATGCATAGAGTAGTGTTTGGAGCCCCCTTTTATCCCCAAAGGATTTTTTTGAGTCCAACATGGTGGTGTAGATAGATTGAGTCTATATATCACCACTCAATAAAAAAATCACAAGGAACGTCATAAAGCTAGATTGATATCTATCAGTGTTTTTCAGATTAATTTAATTAAGATATCTATACTAGTATAATCATAATTACACTAGAGGGGCACACCACATCGAGATCCTATAAAATGGAAGATTCTTAGTTGCATGTACCCACAGATGGAATAACTAGTAAGTAACCACCATTTGGTTAGTTAATCACCGAAAATTCCCTCGAGTGAATAACCATCGTTTGAAACCACCAAAAAGTCTAAAATATGCAAAAAAATTGGTAACTGGCAGGTTACTCATGAGTAACCAATGAGTAACTGGCAGTTACTCTCTGGTTCTGTACACACGGATTCTACGTGGAAAACCTAGCAGAACCATAGGAAAACTGCACGAATGACCTCAAACGCTGAATACGCAAAAAATACATGGAATTTTGTCTTATAAATTGTAACACACCTCCTCTCATTTCATTCACACAAGGTTTGGAGCATTCAAGAGTGGATTGGAAGGAATATTGCGCAAAGAGATTTTCAAGTTAGTGCATTTTTAAAAAAATTTCAAGCGTGTAAAGGAATTGTAATTTAATTAAAAACATGTTTGATAAATATTTCAAATTTTAGTATTCAAATTTGATGCATTCCATTTTAATTTCATGCTTTCCATCAAATTTCATGCATTCCGTTAAAATTTAGTGTTTAGTATTTACAATTTATGCCTAATTTTTTTAAATTTTGGTTTAAAATGTTGTTTTTTAACCATGGACGTTATGGTTAGTTTCCATTTATCATTATATATTATTTATTGTTATTTTTAACCATTATAGATAATTGTTTTTATTTATTCATTAAAATTTTAAATCATAAATGTATTTTAGTTTCCGTTTAATAGTTTATCATTATTATTTATTTATTGTAATTTTAATTAATAATTTATATCAAATGTTTTTAGTTTTTAATTTTTTTAATATTGTTTACAACATGTTTGTACTTTACGGGTTATCCATTAATAAACAATGACATCTAGTAGTGCATTGAGCTCAGATTCAGTCAGTGATAGCCAATCGGCTCCTAATGCTCTCACCGGTGCTTGGAAGTATGCCACGCGGATTAGAATGTCCCAGATGATTGTAATTTGTAATTTTTGTTCGAAGATGATGTCAGAAGGCATCAATCGCATGGAGTACCATCTTTCATGCATTCCTTGCCATGACATTATGGCTTATCCCAATGTCACTGAAGAGGCAAAATGAGAGATGGTGGCAAAGCTTGCATCACTGAATGAAAATAAACTAGAGAAGGCAAAGATACAAGCATACCTAACAACAACCATTGGTGCCACATATGTAGAGGATGAAGTGGTAGCGATAATAGAAATTGTTGGTTCTAGTCATGGTCTACGTAAGCACCATGGCATATGTTCATCGACTTCGACTCAGTTACACTCATTTTTTGTGCTTAAAAACACACTTGGGGCATAAGCTTCATTGCATGCTACAGATTGGAACAAGCAAGTATATGCAAAAGCAGATAAAGCTTGCATAAATTTTTGGTACTTCAACAACCTTCCCTTCAACATGACGAGAAGCCCGTACTGGGAATATTTGGTTACAACATTGATAGTTATAGAAAAAGGGTACAAGGCACCTTCTCCAAAAGACTTCAGTGGGAAGTTGTTCAAGAACGCAGTTGAAGATTCAAAGGTAATTGTCGAAGATCAGAAGAAATCGTGACGTAAGTTTGGATGCACCATTCTTTCCAATCGATAGATAGATGTAAAGAACCACACCCTCATCAACTTTTTGGCATCTTTAAATGATGAGCTAGTTTTTTAAAAATCTATTGATGCATCAAGTAAAATAAAAAATGCAAAAACTTTGAGCTTGATGCTAGAGGAGGTTGTTTTAGAGGTTAACATCGAGAATGTTGTCTAAATTATTGAAGACAATGCAACAATATATGTAGTAGTTGGGAGACATCTTAGAGAAAGACATCCATCTCTCTTTTGATCACCTTGTGTGGTCCATTGCCCTGACCTTCTTTTGGAGGACATGGGTAAATTTGATTGGGTACGACTACTTGTAGAAGAAGCTAGAGAAATAAAAATATATATCTACAATCACACTTGGGTTCTCAACTTGATGAGAGAGCACATCAAGGAAAAAGAGCTTGTTCGAGCAGGGGTAACCAAGTTTGCAATGAGCATGGATGGAGTCATCCTACTCCAATAAAGCTAATGGAGTGAAGATTGAGAAGACAGTTTTTAGTGAGCCCTTTGAAACGAGAGCTACAATGATCATCAAGGTAACTTGAAATTGCAATTTAAATTTCAAGGTGTTTCCCTTAATTTCAATTTTTTAAATTTAAAGTATTTATTTTATAATTTATCTATAAGTTTGTAACACTAACTTTAATTTATTTGTAACTTTGTAGCTGTTCGAGTCTTTGGTGAGGGTTTTGTGATTGGTAGATGGAGAGCAAAATCCAATGGGTTATATTTATGACGCCACGAATAGGGCCAAAGAGGCTATCCAAAATTATTATAGAGAGAATCATGCTAGATTTGATTACTTGTTTTCACATTTGGTGATTACCAATATAAACACAATTATGTTTAGGACCAAGAATGATTGTTTGTGAAAAACAAGTATGTTACTTGTATTAGGAGAGGAAGTGTGATCCATGTTTAAACCATACCCGGATGGTGTGAATATTGAATGGGTTGTGTTTAGTTCTTTATTGTATAAAATTAGCATGTTTCTAGATTCATTATATGCATTTGACAGATAAAATGTATGATTATAATTGTTCCATTCCTAGCATAGGAAAAATTTGAATGTATCATTTTAAGTTTTATGCTATGCGATATATGTATGTATTAGATTCCGCATTGATGATGTTGGATGTGGATAATCTGATCAAATAGTGTGTTATGCAATTGATTGATTCGGGTGATCATATGTTATTTGAAAACTTTGGCTAGTGTAATGTTAGACAATGTCATTTCATATGTTTGAATTGCATGTGTGATATCATGTTAGAAACACATTTTTTTTATGATACACATCATGTAGTAGAAATCTTATAGCACATGGGGTACTAACATGTCTCTCTAGATTTTTGCACCGTTCTATGTACCTATTCATGAAAATAGGGTCATTCCTTGATAGGAGATTGTGCAAGGAATCAATGATCTGTGGTTGGTGTGAAAAAATGCTCAGATGATGCTCTCCCTCCCCACTGTAGTACTGACTTGAAGACTAAACTTGAGATTATCAGTGATACACAAGTTGGTTCGACTCGAGCTCTAGAGAGATTAGTTATCTATTTATTGTATTAAAGCTGAATACCTGAAGGAATTGTAATTGTATTATATTTATATATTGGAACAACAGTTTCTATATTATTGGACCAGTCATGGTTGTCTTCATGTATTTATTTTCCTTATTGTAATAAGATATATTGCACTCGGTATTTGAATTTAGAAATACTATTGTCCTGAGTTATGATGGGATAACTTATTGAGTATTCTTCTGTGAAATCAATGTTAAGTAATTGGTTTTAAAATTTTAAAAAAATTACTACATTTTTTAAGTATAACTTGAGGGGATGTAACAACATTGAGGTGAGGGACTTCATTATTGTAGAGTTGCAAAACTATAGCCAGGCAAGGGGAAGCTCTTTTCTTCAGCACCAAATATCCGAGGGAGAGTCATGCAGTCACCAGGCAATACAAAATGAAGTCTTTACTTGTACTTTAACAATTACATGTTTACAATTATTAATTTCTTACAAAGATTTGAACATCTTGTTTGCAGAGTCGTGGTGGGAAGATTGGAGTGGAAATATCCCAAATCTTCAAAGGCTAGCCCTCTGGATTTTGTCTCAACCTTGTAGTGCTTCTGGATGTAAGCGCAATTGGAGTTTGTTTGACTCTATTCACACATAGAAACACATTAAATTGAGCCAATGGTTCAATGACTTGGTTTTTGTGCAATACAACTTTCAACTTTGTACAAAAAAGTTGGAGAACACACTAGAAGAGACTATCGATTTAGATGAGATCGATCCCTATAGTGATTAGATTGCACAAGAGGAGGCCCCCATATTCACAGAGGAAGAGATCGATGATTTCAAGAGGCAAGCTATGGATGGTGCAACTAAAGCAAAAGGAGGAGAGATTGGATTGGAGGACATCCTTGAAGATGAGGCAGAGGTGGACCCACATGGGCAAGTGCAACCTTATCAATAGAGCGAGGCAGAGAAACTGAGTGGGAGGACTAGAGTTTCTCAGTCTCAATTTTTCACAGAGCAAAGAAGAGAAAATTATAGATTATTGTAATTTGTACTTGTAGATTCATGTATAAGACTATAATCATCATTGTAGTTTGTGACTCTGTTGTATTCGCATGATTATGTGATTTTGTACTTTATTTGTATTCAAATCTAATAGAAAACACTTTTCCAATGTTTTACAAACTCATTTCATCTATTTTGTTTTTGCATTTTCTAAAAAAAAAAAATTAATAAATTCAAGTATTTTTTGCCTTTGTCAGTTATTCGACTGAACAGGTCAAATAACCACCGATCACCCATTTTGGCCCCTTGGCGAGTACTCTCCCCAACTGGTTATGTGAACTATGCATCTACCCATAAAATCAAGATCCTATAAAATGGAAGATTCTTAGTTACATGTACCCATTACCATGAAACATGCATATAGGTTAAAATCTCAAAAGACCAATATAAAGTTAAAAGAAATATTGAATTGAAACTCTATTCTTAGTAGACACAGTAAAACTCTAGTAAAACATGGTGGTCATATGGAACAATGTATTTCCAAATAGATCAAGCATTTTGAACTCAACGGAATTTGTCCATGTGGTAATGCAGCGATAGAATCATCTAAAGGGAAGGAACAAATGCAGATGATCAAGTTATGGAAAATGAACATGAAACTTATCACCAAATGTCCATGAACCTATTTTATTTGTTGAAATAATGCCAAATGTTAAAGTAAGAGTTTTATATTGACAAAGTTTCTTAACATTCATTCTAGGCCTGGTTAACCTATGCCCTCAACATTTTGGGCCCTCTTGACTTTTGTGGGCTAACTTGACCCAATAGGTACACAGATGGTTTTATTTCTCGTTTCTTTCTTTAGATTCATAAAAAAAATCATTGAGGCTATTTTCATGAGATTTATTTAGTGTATTATATTCTTTTATGACCCATTATTGAAAATATTAGAGTGCATGAGTTCATGCTAATTTATCCTATCTAAGTACCTTCCTTTAACACTTGCCAAAAACCATTTGTCTGTCAAATTCTTGAGATTTAAGTGTCAGTCATTACTACATTGCAAACATTTTAAATTTTTTAGGAAATTTTGAATACCTTATGTGCGTTTTTATCTTGGTGACCTTTTTTGAGCTACTTTCATAGGGAAACTTTGTATATCTTTCCCATTGTACCTGTGGTTTTTACATATGTTGGCATGACCACATACATCTTTGTCTTCTCTCTCCCTCTTTTATTCTCTCGATGCCATTATAGGTTATCCATTGTGGAAGGGAAGTCCCAACCTTAGGCAAAACATTTGCCCTACCTGCAACAACTGCCATTAGGTGTCCAAATTGCAACAACAGCCATTAGAGAAGCCCATGGTCAGACATATACAATGAGATGTCTGGACTCTGTATTGAAGGGTGAAACTGAAGATGATTCTTCTACTGTAATGACTTTTACTGAAATCTAAATCCATAAACATTCCAAGATTTAGTAATAGTCTTGTAGGTTATCTTAAACGCTGTTGAAAGTCAGCACTAACATGTCTGGCACAATAAAAGTCAATGTTCAAAATTATTCCACACAATAATTGGAGGAACACAAAAAGTGGCTGAGGGAAAAAGTAAACACCCGTGGAGAAAAGATTTGGGAAGTTCCATGAGAGAGAAAACCTTGTGAGGTAGAGAAACTGAAAAAGAGTGATAACAAAAGAAAAATTAATAGTGTTCAAAGAGTGGCATCATCTGGTTCAAGATACTCTATAGTATGAAATAAAACAATCAAACCTTGTGAGGTAGAGAAACTGAAAGAGTGATATCAAAACAAAAATTAATAGTGATCAAGAAGTGACAACATCTAGTCCAAGATACTCTATAGTATGAAATAACACAATCTGTAGCCAACAAGAATTACAGTGATCCATCTTCCACCTCTAGCACTAGTGAAACATAGCTTAACAAGATTCAGTCTCAATGGAAAGGAAGATCAGAACAAACCATTATGATGAGTCGCTGATAAACCTCATTGAGCTTTATCACTTATCTATATCCTAATATCCCAGTACATCTCTTTTATACTCTATAGTGTTTGTGCCTAAGGACATCTCTTTCATCCCAGTACATATTTTGGTAATAGATGAGGAGCTACCTTGGTACCATCCAACCTGACGAATGTATGGTCTGAGTACATGAATCAGTCACCTAATAATCACAACCATTGTCTTATCAAATTTAAAATTCTATGGCTTTCTTCTTCAAAGAATAGTAAGTGCATTATTGCTAGGAAGAGGCCACAAATCCAAAAGTAGTATGGCTGATGTTTACGTATCCCTAGTATAGAACAATGAGATGTATGGGGTCTCTAACTTGTGGAGTCCATGGCAAAAAAAAATCTTGACTTAATGTATTGCAAGCATATAGGTAATTTAATAAATTATATGCCATATAGAACCCATATTTTCCGCTCAGATGTTCATAAATTATCTTTTCCATGTAGAATGAGATTGTCTATGCCCAGTTGAATATTATGCCTTTGTCACGAACTTCATATAGCTGAGGAACCTATCCTTGATCTGCATGCATGGTATTTGGGGCTCCTGTTTGTTTACACATGAAATCTATGGTATTTCTTATATCTTATCGTTAATTTTTTTAAGATATATCGTTTTGTGGGTTTTACTGGCGTGAAGGTAAGTGAAGAATCATACTATTCATCAAAAATAGTTTGAATATCATTCTTGATTGCAAATTATCAAGCCATGGCTGGTTGTATTCTTTTTTTAAATTTGGGAATTCGTAGATGACATGTAAACATTGACCAGTGATTTCAGCAATGACATTAAATATATGAGCATCATCTTCCTATTCATAATTTTTCACTTCTACAGTATGGCTTGTATCATCTCTAAGTATGACAACTTTCAGCACGAACAACTACCCTATGTAGATATGATGCTCTTATCAAAGGATCATGTTCTCCAATGGCATTGGCATCTTCAGGATCAATTGCAACCTCCGTGGCATCTTTGAAATGAACGTATAGCTGGGTGTAATGTTGTTCGCTACATATATTTGGCATTAACATTGTAACTCCAATTACTTGAGGTAGAGGATTTGGGTCTGGGTGAACAGGGTTACTGCCAATAGCTGAAAACTTCCTCTTAGTCATGGTGTAACTCAATGTGAAACTCTGATCAAAATCAAAGCAGGATTACTGAAGATGACACTTTTCTTTAGAATGCAATAACTTTGGATGAATGTTGCTTTATTACCAACTCAGGTAAAGCTAATGGATTGTGATGTGACTAATTTATTTCAAAGCAGCTCAAAATTAATGATAAAAACCTTATGAAATGTGTGAGATCTCTAGAGATTGCAAAATTAATAATTGAGGAACAAAACAGGGTTATTTAATTATTTTCATACAACCCCAGATTGATAAAATTAAAGTAAAATCAAATGACGAAAACACGGTTTGAGGGTAAATGTGTGTCATTGGATAGAGATCAACAATTATCTTTCAACTGTAAGCTTCAATGAATATTAAAACTTTTGCCTCAAACAGAGAGTTTCCATGGTTTCAAGTGATGCATACACATCTTCATCACAAGGCTTTCACAGAACCTTTGGTCAATTACATGCTCTGTGTGCTCATGGCTCCATGCAAGTGTTGCTACCATGTGTAGTAATTAAAGGGTGTATGTTTTACAAGCATTACTCTACTAATTTATAAAAGAACTCATAGATGATGATGTGGGTGATGTGGACACTTGTCTCAATCCTACACATCCATAAAATCACAAGGTTTTGGTATTTCTTTGTTTTACTTGTATATCTTTGCGATGCTGCAGAGGGACATGATGGTGACACTTTTTACCATCATGTTACTATCTCGTTAGGTGGCTTCAAAGCCTTATAATAGACAATTGTCACATTAATTCAAACAAAGAGCTGTTGAAATTTAGAAGATTTAAAACAAAGCATTAAGAAAAAGGTCCAAACACAAAAGAGATAATTAAAATTAATTCAGTGGAAAATATGGAAAGAATCATAATCAAAATCACATGAAAACAAAGAAGTAAAATCAAAATTGCAGCTTACAACCAGCTTGGAAAAAGTGGAAATTTACCAAAACGAAGAACTGGCCCCAAATTTCAGAATTTGCACTTGCTGGTGACAACAGGTTCATCTTCATTACTTACTAATCTGAATTGGCTTCAGATATCTTGGGGAGCATGCTCTATGTAACAATGTATTGAAACCTTATCAGTGGCCTATTTTAAATTAAAACCATTGTTATGTGTCGCCTCATATCATCATGCATTACCAAAGCAAAAGTTCCATTTTTCTCTGGAATAACTTTTGCTTTGTAGTCTTGGTGCAGTTCATAACTCATTCACTGTATTTTTCTGCTCAACTTGTAAATATAAAATTGAAACTATAACAAGGAAACCCAAAATGCTAGAATAAGTTCATATAGCATGTAATAACCATAGAGAATTGATTGCAATAGTGAATTTTGCAAGAATATTCATTGTGAGAGATGATGGCGCATAATGGTACCCTTCCTTTGTGAGGGTGAGGGTGCATGATGGTGCCCTTCCTTTAAAAGAAGTGATGGCAGATAATGGTGCCCTTAATGTTCCTGCCTGAAGCTTCACGCTTACAGCCTGATACTAGCCTTTTAGAACTCTGTAAATAGGTTTAGCAAGGCCAATCCCTCCAGTGAATTGTTACCTTCCTGCTTTGAGGAGTTGTATTAACTTTTAAGGGTTTAACATGTGCAGTTTTCTGTGAGGTTTGTTATTTTAGTGGTGCAATACTTTTCACATACCAAAAAACTTAAGGGTTTTCAAATTTATTTCTAATCATCAAGGTACTAAGAGAGTTTTAATACATTTGTTTTCTATGTAATTAGTATCTGGTTTCATCTCTGCATAGATGAATTTTATAATCAGCAATAATTGATTCCCTATTGATATTGGCAAAGTCACATGACTCAAACTCTGAAAAAAAATGGCAAGGAGAAGAGTCAAGAGTCAATTCACACCTCAAAGAGAACTTGCAAAAAAAATAGAGTATGGGGAAAAACATAATTTTATGCAGCCTTGAGTATGTCTAGTTTCATCACTATTGCTGAGTTTTTGTGGAGTCTTGAGTATAGTCAAGTAATGAATCATCAGATTTGACACACCAGAAACCTATGGCAATGTATATTGGTTCAACAAAACCTCAGTCAAATTCAAAAATTTCAAGTAAATATACATTTACCTACTTCAATTGGAGAAATATGGTGTGGCCAAGATAACTAATATTATAAAACATGGCTAGAAATGTTATAATCAATGTGAAAAACAATTTTTTAGATGTGTAGAATTTACATTTGTTTACTTTGGCAAATGGACATCACAAGTTGTCCATTTCAGCCCAAATCTAAAGGAGAGTGGCAACCAAAACCAATCAAGTTTTCATTGGAATCCAATGTCTTGGATCCTTCTAGTCCCTTTTTCTACTTTTCTAGTGATCTGTGATCAGAACAATATAATTGCAATGATGGATAGTAAAAAGCATCAGAAAAATGCTAACTTCATGGGAATATGAAAATGGTGCAACGCGTTGGCAGACACTCAAGACACACAGCAACCCTACGCTGTGGGATTGTAAGGAAATCTAGCAGGGCCCAAAACCAAGATAGTCTATTTGTCTGAAAATTGATTTTCAAAGAAAGGAACTCCAATTTTGGGGAGAGAACATAAAATTTGAATTAGATTCTTAGGGTCTATTGTTTCTAACTTGCTGTTTTATTCGATGTTTTTTGCTACCTCTTTGCCCCGAAAAATAAAACTATTACTTTGCTCTTTTTCTCATAATTTTTTATACCTCAGTAGTCTAACAATGTTCTGAAACTAAACAAGTTTGCTTGAGTGTTTTCTGAATCGAACAAATCATTCTTCAATTTATGACAGATTTCTTTCATTATCTAAGCTTATTTGGATTCTGCGTCTTAATTGCCACTAATGCTGGTTAAGAAGTTTTTGACTTTGCTCACTGTGATGATGTGTGGGTTTTTTAAAAATGATTCAGTATTGCAGCAAAGTCAACTATACCACTAGCAAAGTTGTACAGTGTGCTTCATTCTGCCTCAATTAGTCATTGTTGTTGAGAATTGGGATTATTACAAAGAAGTGATAAAATGAAATAGGGCAAAGACAGAGGTAGTCTGCGTAACATAATGGTTGAAAGAATTTGTGACCTTGAGAAGTAATGTTAGTAATGATAAATTAAAAATGCATTTAATATTTAAAATGAATGCAATTCTTCAAACATAAGCATGTGGTCATTTGGCAAATAGGCATCTCCATTGTCTGTACCTGTGCGGAGATATGGAGGTTCAGAGCCAAAAGAAAACCAATTCAGATGTAGTTACAATCCAATGCCTTGGATCTCTATTCTTTTTCTCTTCTACTATTCCGATGTTATGATATTGGAGAAATATAATTGCGCTGATTTTGATCTTTAGCTGGTGAGACTCGGGGCTTCAACTTAGGTCACCCGAGTTCAAAGTTCAGCAGCGGAATTTTTTTCTAAAAGAGGCCATTAGGAAAGTAGGCAATACCAATGGCCCAGGGTTTACACCTAATCAGAGGAATTATCACCCTCAATGATGAAAAGCATCATATGAGCATTAACTTCATGCAGAAAATGAGAACAAAAAAAATATAAGAAATTTTGAATTGCTAGGGGGTTAATTACACCTAATCATAGGAGGAATCACCCTTGATGGTACAAAGCATCACATGAACATCAGCTTTGTAGGAAATGAGGAAACAACAAAAATATCAAAAACCTTGAATTGCAGGAATGGCTTACCAGTTACGTCAAGAATTGAGTTTGCAAAGTGGAAAGCGAGCCAATGGGCCCTGAAAGCATGGAGATATGTTCAGGGCCTTGGCCTTGCCCCATCATGGTAGACCTTGGTAATCCACTCAACTATTTTTGTTGTTATTACTGCTGATGATGTTGCAATCCACTCAATAATTTATGGTCTCCTACTATTGTCGTTATTGTCCATAAATTGTAGGAGACCTAGATGAATTGTACTGCTGGGATGGATTGATGTGAGGAAGTGAAGTAGATCATTGCATAACTCCTATTGGGGACTGGATGGCATTGGAGCCCATGTCCTGTTGGGCAGAAGAGTAAAGCATCATTAGCTGTTAATGCTGCTGCAACCTTTAAATCTTTTGGGCTGTCATCTGAGCCTGTCCCTATCCTTGTTTTCGGGTTGGGGGACAGGGGACCTAAGTTTGGGGATGGCGAGGGAGCGGTGCAAATATATATAGTACTTGAAAAATTAGTTATAAAAATTTGTATAAGGAATAAGTATATTACTTTAAGTTTTAACTTTTTAACAATGAAGTTTCAAGTTTGAACCATTGAACCAATGAACATTGAACATTAAAAATGAAAATTAAAATATCAAATTCAAAATTTTAAAAATTTCATAATGATGATTCATGATTACAATCAAGTATCAACAATATTAAAAAAAAAATACTAAATACTAATGAGTCAATGGCTAATTATACCTAAAGTTTTCGCCAAAATCCTCATCACTAGAACTATTGGACTACGCATGCTCAAGCTCCTCCAAACCAATACCAACCAACCCTGTCTGTGTAGCATCATCATCAACTGTGCCAGCTCCTCTGGCTCTACATCTCATCTCGCTGTTGGACTCTCCTTGTATGTAAGTGTGTTGCGATCAATGAGACACAAGGCTCTATGTATAACCACAAGCTTCTCTGCCCTCCTAGAGGTAAGCCTGTTCCTCTTAACGGAGTGGATGAAGCTATACATAGACTAGTTCCTCTCAACAACAGGGGAACTAAAACCTGGGGACAACAAATGAATGTCTAGATCGGTGGTCAAAGAAGCAGGCCCATCCAAAGTCCACCACAAAATTGGTTCTTCTTGTGCCATTTTCTCCCTATCTATTTCAGTCTCCAATGAATATCCCCTAAGAGTGGCAAATTTTATCCACTCAGTATGAATGATGCTTGCCTCTGTAGAATTGTACATTTTTTGAATGGCCTTCATGAACCCTTCCTTCACCTCAACATCTCGTATAGGTGTAACTCTACCAAGCCTTTGCACATACTACTTCGGGTTCAATGTATAGGCAATCATGTGCAAGGGAGTGTTGAGCTTCTCCCATTTGTGATGAATGATCGACTTAATATTTTCTATGTAAAATTGCAATGTGGGGTCCTCCTCTTGTACAACAACCTTCATTTAATCAAGCATAATATCAATGTACTCATACACCTCTCCAAGGGTAGGTGCATTAGCATCCCCATATCTAATCACTATGATGACTAGAGTAATGATGGAGACAATATATTTGACATCAGCGCAAAAGACATCACATTTCACCACCTCTTTCACCCACTTCCCCTATAGAAGCAGAGGATACACAAGATGAAATCCTAATTTGACTTCTTAATTCTAATCTTGAAATTGAAAAATGAACTTACAAAGCTACAACCTAGAAAGCAAAATAAATTTGAAATTTAAGCATTTGATTTGAATGAAGATTTAAAAATTTAAGCATTTGAATGAATCACAAATAATTATAAGAAATATCAATTTAGAAATGAATCATGAATCAAAGAATAATACAATTTACAAATGGAACAAAAAATAAAAAATTCAAAGAATCAAATGCATAGTGATAGGGCCTACCTTGTGGCTCAAATGATGAACGTGAAGAGTCTTGGGTCTTCTTGGCTTCTCTATCCTCTTCTTTATCTCACTTTCCCTCTCCTAATGCTCTCTCACTCTTGCAAACTTTTCCTTCTTAGCTTGTTGCCTCTGCTTTTAGCTTCTAATTCACTCAATGAAGTTTTTGTGTGAATTGGAATGAGAGGGATAGGGATTTTTATATGCTGGTGGGAGGCCATAGGGGTGGGGGTGGAACCCATTACGATTACAGTTAGGGTAGAGGGCTCACAAACCAAAATCTTTTTTAAATTTAAATAAAATTCATTTTTGGTGTCCACCATCACGGGGGACACTTGTGCATTTCTTGGGGCATCAAGGGATCTCTGTGCATCCCCTAGATGTCCCGAATTCCCCCAGACACCCCCTTTTTAAAGGGATGCTCCTAAGACATCCCCTCTCAAAGGGAAACATCCCAAAGATGGCAGTGATTCAAGGCGGAGGTGGAGTTGCGGTAGGGGGACATCCCCCTGACATCCCCATGTCCTATAGACGTCCCCATCCTAGAAATGTGGGGATTTGGGGGGGGTATGTATCCCCATGGAACACTGGTACTAACCCTTGTTGGTAATTATCTAGCCCAATGTTTTGGGACATTTGACCTTGATTGGATAACACTTGCCCTTGATCAGAGGGCATCTAAATGGGATTAGAGTTAGGGTTGAGCTGAGCCAAAGCAGCAATCATTGTGTCCACACCTAGGCTGCCCACTACTGAATTAGGTATCATGGCAGTGCCAGCTATTTTTGTTGTTGCAGTGTTGCAGACTTGTGGCCCTTCTTGATTTAAGTTGTTTTGTTAAGGGGATTACCCACTCATATTTTTTCAGTTGAAATTTAATTGCGCTGGAACTGAAGCCAATGTGCTACAGACCCAATTCCACTCTACAAAATCTAACATGCCCACTTCAGTGGTTTACAAAATCTTGCATGCCCATTTCAATAGTTTTAAGAATCTTGCACAACCACCTCAAGTTTTTACAAAATATTACGTGCCCATTTCTTGTTGTTGAACCTGGCATGCCAACTTCAAATGTTTATAAAATATTGCATACCCACTTCAACTGTTTTCAAAATCTTGCATACCACCTCAAGTTTTTACAAAATATTGCTTAACCATTTCCTTTTGTTTTATAGAGATGTCAATATTGCACACAACTTCACAAAAGTATGCATACCCACTTCAACAAAGGCATCAACCCCTTATTTTTTTTTAAAATCTTGCAAACCCAATTCCTAATGTTATATGGGAATTCAATCTTTCATTTACCCATATTGTTGAATTACAATTCACATCAAACTGCTGAAGAGCAATTTCCTTTTAGTGTGTGAATGATCTTTCTCTCTTTAGATTGATCAAATAGAACTAAATATGGCCTACTTTAGAGCATGTTGCCGCTTTTACTATACCCAAATGGACGTGGTTACTTAGAAAAGGAATACTTAATGTGAGGGTTTGTTGGTGGGCTGTCTAGAGTTGTTTGTCCTCGACTTGAGTGTCCATTTAGACTCCAATTTACTAGTGAGTGCATAAGACTCTTGAATGAATGAATTATTGATTTTAATAATGTCTTCGAGACCAAGTAATCAATTGGATCAAAAGCTGTAATAATTTTTTTTGTGATAATACAATTTTTTGATATAATTATTTTCTTATTAATATTGTAAAATTTCTTATTCCTTCTCGATGTTAACTCTTTTATTATGAATTTTGATTAGAAAACTTGATGTTCTATTTAACCTTTCCTCTTCAAACAAGTTAGTTAAATTGTCAACCCTCAAATTGTCTTTGTACTTGATACAGATGTCATAATAAGCTGCACATTTCATACTGAAGCGTCATTCTGTCTCCACTACTCCCTTATCACAAAATAAACATGTTATCATTTCCCATTTTTCCATGAGCATTGTCCACATATTAGTTTCACACATAAAATGATGTGAGCACGTCCTCAATGTACAATCAACATCTATACTTTCCATTTATTTTTTGTCCCTATGTATGTATTTTCTTTGTGCCCCCAAGTGGGGTTAAACTTATTGATGTAGTATGATTTCTTCCTTACCAACAGTTTTGTCAACAGGGTCATCCTGAATTTCTCTCACATACTTTTTTATTTCCTCGTTCATGTTTGGGAATTCTTGCATGTTGATGTCCCATTTACTCATCTATTTGTTGTTCTATTTCATCCACGTGTTTTTTCTTATGTTTATCTCTACTTCTATTACCATTTTGGGCCATCGATGATTCTCCACACTTTACATCTTTTTAAATAATTTAATGTTTGAGTTATTGCCAATGCTTCCAATAGAAAGGTACTTATTTTGGTGAATAAAATCTCATATAGAACTGAGGCTTTGAATTTGAGGCTGATTTTGATTAAATACTTTTGGATTCTCTCTATTTGTCTCCAATTTAGGTCAAACACATTATTGCCCCAAACTTCACATCCATATAGGACTACTAGTGTGACAAGTAGGCCAACGAGGTTCTCTTGGTTTTCCAATTCCATAATTCTACATTCTTGCTTCTGTTTTGCAGTGAATATAAGGCCTTCCATCCCCCTTGAATTCTTTTTGCCTTGCAAGTCTCCCAACTAAGTTTGTTTTGAAAGTCTATCCTGAGATAATTATATTCTTCCATTATTTCCAGCAGACTTCATTCGAAAAGGATCTCAATTTGTTTCTTTTTTATCCATAAAGAAAAATCATGACTTTTGTCTTGTTAGTATTCACTTGCATTCCCACCTATTGGTAGATGTTTAGAGTTTTCAAAAGTTCTCTCAAACTATGGGTCATTTTTACAATTAGAATCACATCATCTGCATATAAAAGTAACTTTAGAACATAATTAACTAGGTGGACACCCCCTCCACCAATGTTATCTATCCACTCTAATATTTTATCAATGTATAGCCCAAAAAAGGTCAGAGATAAGAGGGCATCCTTGTTTGACTCCAAAGTTGCTTCTAAAGCATTCTGACATACATTCACTTGTTATGATTTTGGCCTTGAGTTGCTCATAGAGTCTATGCATTGTTGTTCTATATTCATCTGAGACTTCGAGCTCCTCCATTATACTCCAAAGTTTACTAATAGGTATTGTGTCAAATGCTTTTTTGAATTCAACAAAGCAACATAAAGCTTATTCTCCCTCAGTATCCCATACTTTTTCAATCAAGTGTCTAAAAGATATGCAATGATCAATAGTGGAATGTTTTGGCCTAAACCATGTTTGCCCTTTTGCTCTTTAGCCTCTTTTTATGCCCAACTTCTAATTATGTGTTCTATTGTGCTACCAAATAGTTTTCCAGAGGAACAGATTCACCATGATAATCTGGTAATTGGACAGATTATTTATACTCCCGCTTTTATAGAGAATGATAACGAAACTAGTCATCCAATCTACCGGAAAGCCTTCTTGAATGATACCATTGAATATATTTTTGATGTGTGGTGTGTTGGACCCAATATTTGGCTAAGTACCTTTTGGGTATAATTGACGTAGAAGACCATGGTGTGGGAGGCCATGGCATGGAAGGACCAATTATCATGGAATAAATGTGCATGTTAAATGGAGAACTCAAGAACGAAGGACTCGAAACTTAGCGAAAGAGTTGGGGAGCATGCCGAAAGTGGAGAATGGTTATGGAGTGATCTGCGATGATGGAAGAGAATAAGTCAAGTGTGAATCTAGTACCGATCTATGGGAAGATAAGCCCTCGGCAATGAAGATCTAGCACTGAAGAGAGTATATAGGGGCAGAAAGACCTGGGTCCTTAGGAAATTAATGTAATTGGCTGCCATGACTCAAATGTATTGATGATCACTGGTGAGTCACCTTGAATGTATTTACTTTTGTAACTGCTTGGTTGGGGAAAACCAAGTATAAATACCCCTAGAATGTACTTTGTAATATTGTTGTTCAGTGGGATGTTATTGACAATGTATACGAGTTAGTTGCATTGTAACTCTGGAACTGTGTATTCTTTACAGATCACTTATGAATATGATGAATGAGGCTTGTGGTGACTTAATATTGTTGTTTAGTTGACTATGGAGTTGATACTTCTAGTTATCATTTATGTTGTTGTTCATTTAACTAGGTTAAGGTTGATAGTTATCCTTTATGCCATCTTCTTTTTGATCATTGAGCAATGAACATGTGCTAAGTTGGATAGGGATATAGAACGATTGTAGTATTGTGTATGTGTTCAAGCGCCCCTATCTAAGTAGTTAGACAAATACCTTCGCATGACAAAACCAATGGGAACCAGTCCCTTATTGTGTGATTTGGGTGAGTGCATGCAAACTCATTCTTATGTGAAATTCCAGTGCACTAGCGCATTGAACTCTTAACCACTTCGGTGTGCGCCTAGGGAAGGTCATGCCCGTGTAAAGGAAAAGAATCCTAATATTTTAGTTCCATTAGAATAGAATCTGTATGACTCACTATAAAAGACGTTATTTGTAAAGGTACATATTCACCTTCATGCTTGGATTATGGCTTGTGCACAAGACCGGTCAAGGAACTATGGATGGAAGACAATATAGTCACTAGAGCGCCAGTCAGCTTTAGCACGGTTGGGAGCACCTTAGATGCGTGATGTTGATGTTTGGTGGCACAGAACTTTGAATAGTTACATCTTGAAGTACATAGTCTCGACATATTCTTGTCCAAAGGAAGCTCAGTTTCACTTCTTCTAAGAACTGCATGGTAGATATCTCAGACACTTTCCGTTGGAGGTTAAGAAGCTCTTTGTATATTCTGGGCTTGAGAATTTCTGCATGGAAGGCTAATCTCTCCCTTGCATGAGTGACATGGTTGGTGGAGAAATGGAGGGGCATTTTGGAAGTCAAATTGTTGGTTCAGCATGGTAGCTAGTTAGTGGGAATTGTGGAAGCACAAGTATGATGAAACTTGACAAAGGGTTATGATTGGAAGCAATCCGAGTGGACAGGAGGACTCAAGAATTGTTGTAAAGGTCCATAGGGAAGCAAAAGAGTATAAAGAGGACTCCCCGACCATGGGACTACACTTGACTCCAACACAAGTATGCACGGTAGAAATAAGTTAGTTAGTGGTGATTGAAGAACCCAATTTGGATAGGCCCAGTTCCCCACCCACAGTGCATGCTCATGCTCTTGAGTTAGATGATATATTTGTATGCAACTAGGATATGAATAGTGGAGAATCAAAAACCAAAACTATGATAGATAAGTTTATAGACCAAGTTTTAGATAGTATTTTAATCTCCATTTCTTTTCCTTTGTGAGATGGTTCTATGGCCTAATTTGGAATGCTTGGTGGACCAAGCATAACCAATGGGAAAAGTCCTAGCTCGACTATAGTTAATCAGCCTTCCATATCACCTAACGTCTCGGGTGTTTTTGTTGTTGCAGGAGGCATGGGAGGTGGAACCAATGGTGGTTTAGTTAGAGGAACTAGAAGAGGCACATGAGGTAGTGGTGGACCTCCCCCACAAGGTATAGGAAGTGCTTCTCAGTAGACCCCATTGCAAGCTCCTCAGTTGTCCATTGTGTATTATGAGATGACACTCCACTTGCCAGAGTATCAAAGTGTAGAGAATGTCACAGAACATGTTCACAAGTGTGAACTTAATTGGCGAGCGTGTAACATCACCTATTCTAAATAAAAGGCAACATAGTTTTCTACCACCCTTCTGAACTGTGCGTATAAATCATACCAGAAGTTCAATCCACAACAAGTTATGGTGGATTATAACCAGCTGAAGGCAGCATTCCTCTTGGTAATTGATATACTAGTGTTTGAATAGCAGAGCATATCTACCTTGAAAGACATCAAGCAGGAACTCACTAAGAGCGTGTGTGAGCATGATGCACGTTTCAATACACTTCTCTCTAAATTCTCCTTTGAGATAAACGTCACTCAACATGCCCAGTGGTTCGTAGGAGGTTTAATGCTCCCCTTCATATTTACCTTGTCAGAGAAAACTTTCACCAACTCACACGAGACCTTGGAAGTTTCCCTTCGCACTGAACCTATTGGAAGTATTGACACAAGGATTAGTCCCTTCATAGAGGCTCAGATCACTACAATGGCATCTCAGCTAGAAAAACTTACTGCACATAATGCTCATAACACTAGCAGTGTCTTGTGGTGTGTAGACTATGAATCTAAAAGCCACAATTGAAATAATTTCCCTTGCAAAAGTACTCGAGTCGTGCTGAAGCAATCCTATGAGATTTGACAGGAAGAGCATGACGTAAGAGATTGCCCTCTGCTCCAATGCACCACTCAATCAAAGGTATCAAACTATTGTAAGATATGTGATGGATATGCTCACAATACCAATGATTGTCATCTCATTAGTGAAATTCATGAGGCGCATGCATGTGGTATGTGTTAGACATATGTTACGAATAACATATAATTTGTCATCCCAAAAAATAGCATAAGTTGCCACATTACAGCTAAGTTTTGATAGAACTACATAATGTTAGGGACTTGTAGGGTATGCTACGCAACACTCAAGTACAGTGGGTGGGTGTCGTGAGTTTATGTGCATGGCACAAGAGGCTACAAAACTTATAATTTCAAAGTCATTGTGAGGAGTGAATGTACCTGCATAATTGTACACATAATTGTACATGAATTGCATTATAAAATTTAAATGCCATTCTTGAAATTCCACACAAAACTCAGCGTGGTTTATATCTATGATTTCCTTTCAAGTTGTTACAATGGCTAATATGGTACGACAAGCTGAAGATGGCAATTTTGGAGCATACAACCATACCCATGTGTGATTTGAGCAAGCTAGGCATTGCTACATTAGTAATTAGTGCCCTACTAGTGATGTTTTCCACTTTTTTTCTCTCAAAGTGCCCTAGACCTATTGCACAGTTATTCCTTGTGGTGATTTAAGGTTTTAGTTATACGACGTCCTTTCGAGGAGGTAAGACAGTAATGATAAATAATTTTGGGTTGTATGACAATGGAAGATACCCTAGAGGGTGACACTAGCCTACTTTATGCATAAACAATGAATATAGTGGTCCAAAAGTGGGACGCTTTTACCCTAAAAACAACGATTTTGTTTTCCATGTGTAACACTTCAATATGGAAGCCCTAAAATGCAGAAATTCTAAGTTTTATTACACTTCACATCCTCACAAAACCCTAGAACTGATTATGTCTTCTGGCCAACACAAATCTGAATATAATTTTGATGATCTGAATAATTACAACCCCTGTATGGAGTCACCTCTAAAGATTGAAGGGTTTTTGTCCTCAATTCTGATTGCAATTAATGATTTCCATCCTCAAAAACATAAGTTGAAAGAATCATGAATTCAATTGTGAATAATGAAAATTGAATAATCAATAACCAAAAATAATTCTTTTTGGCCCCACTTGTCATTTTACAAATTCACTTTTCCAATTTCACCTTGCCCTTAAAAGAATTTAAAATAGTTTTATGCAATTATTACATTTTTGTCCATTTAATACATATTTCCTTTTTGGCCATGTTCCCAGAGAAAGAAATAAAGTAGTTGATGGCTTGGCCAACTGGATTCTTGACAATCATAACCTTCTATGTTATGGTTTGCCTCCTTTTTGGTGCTCGTCCAAGTTGCAAATAGATTTGAAGAAATTCTCGATTTAGATTTATATCGATGAATCTTCACATGTTCTCTTTTTTGTTTACTGCCTAGGTTTGAATTATTAGCTTTCAAACTTGGCACATTAGAATATGTACTCTTTGAATTTTTTATAATATAATTTTGGTTTTTAAAAATAATAATAATAATACCTAAGTGTCATTTGTTTGCATTATAACATAAAGTAACTTAGGATAACTTGAATGAATTATTATCATATTATTTCCCTCATTAAATCCCCTTAGTTAATGGGAAATAAAGATAGGTTTTGGATCCTTTGATTTATTTAATTTAGAAATGGGGACATTACATGAACTTGTTGGATGCGCTCAAAAAACTTTTGTGCCTTTCAATAATAAGAACGGGGAACAAGTTTTGGCTAATTTAAGCAGCACTACAAAGTGCATAAACATGAACTCGGGATAGGAAGGCATAGAAGAAAATGCTCAACTAGCAACACATGAAAGAATTGAGGCCTACTAAATGTCAAGGAACATGGCATAGAAGTTACTCATTGAAAGTGTGTTGCTCAAGAAAAAAGGAATGTTACAACCAAAGCTAAGTTTAAACTTTTGCAACTAAGACACAAAGAGTTTTGCTTATCAATGTAGCAAATTAAAGCAATGCGCACCCATAGTCGACAAACTCACAAATATGCCTAGCGCATAATCAACCAATGAAGGAGATCTAAGGTACCCCATGTGTGATGATAAATGCATAGAAAAGAGATTCCAAGGCATATGGTTGCACAAAAAGCTAGGAGAAGGGCATTCAACATAGAACTCGAGGAAGTAGAAGACAAGTAGATGAGAAATTCATTGTGAGGATCTACACTTAGTCATTTCTTACGGTAGGTCAATATTACAAGTGATGCGATATCAGAAGGAACAACCAATAAGATCTATTGTCCATGAATACGATCTGACATTGCATGGCTTGAGGTCTGTAAAAAGCTATGCTACTTCTAAGGTAGGTTTGTAGACTCACATAGATCATAATTCAATGCAATTGTCATCCAATTGCACGAAAATTTAATGAAGCAATCAAAGCTCATGCAATATAAATAGGGGTCTTGGACCAATATTTCTAATGCTCAGAAGCCAAGGAGGAGACTTTTTTAGACTGATCCCATAAAGAGATAAGGAAAATTTGTCTAAGGCTAGATAGAGAGTAAGGAAGCTTTGCACGATAAGTAAAGGCCCATAGCCATCAGTGAATGGTAGTCTAAGGACTCCTTAGTATAGAGAGAGAGACATAGATTTATCAGAGAATTGGACTAAATAGAGCTGAGAGCTCAATGTAACATTGTGAAGCTTATAATATCTTGTAACACATTAAGTTTGGGAATAAAAGGCTTTATTTTCATGATCCACTACATCAAACTTTAAAGGCTACATCGTTAAAGCATCACTTCACTAGGACCCTTGATCTCAGTCAACACAAGTTTGATATCAAAGCTACATCGTAAACCTTGAGAGATGCAATAAAAAAGGATAAACCTACAGGCGAGATACAAACTAGTGAAAAAAGGCTAGCAGATCGCTAAACATAAGGTAGCTAGCAAAGCATCTTTCTGCACGATGAGGGAGGTGGGTGCATAACGAGCAGGTGCAATATAAGCAAAGATAACACTCGATAGGGATGAGTTGTGTAGGATCACAGAGGGAGACTTTGTGATAGCAATTATTAAGATATGAGAGCATACACATGATTGAGATGAAGAATGCAACATTTGGTAGTTCAAGCAACCCACATGATTATTGTACAAGTACTGATAGATTGCCGACCCTAAGTTACTCATTACATTGGAAAGTAGAGGTGAAGTATCAACAGATTGTCGAAAGTGAGCTAATTAAGAAAAACATGAACAAATCACTAAATATGAGGAAATATAGAGGCATGGATGTGAAGAAAGCACTGACATATCACCAACTGTGAGGGAGTTCACATGAAAAGAACAAGTGGGGTGACAATGAATCATGTGAAAGGCATGACAGTGCCAATAACTCATCTACCGTGAGCGTATCCAGTAGAAGGTGCCAAAGAAGGATGTTCTCCATCAAGTGTTGATGGATAGATAGCAACTACTGTAAAAGATGGCTCAGTAAGAAGCCATGATGAGACGTGACCCCAAGTCATAAATTTTGAGGAAAATGGAGATAGATAGCCTCAATATTGCAGGCGCTAGAGGAAAAGATGATGAAAATGGAAAACAAATTAGGGAGGAAGGACCTAAAAAGAAGCAAAGAGAGACCCGTGGGAGGAAAGAGCTTGCACAGGTTCTAAGGCACACTGAGAGTCAGCATAAAGATGAAGCACAAAGGTTCTCCATAAAAAATGCCTTGAGGTAATGATGGAGTGGGTAATGGATGTCAAGAATTATTTCATGTCGAATGGTGTAGAAGACTCCATAAAGGTGGAATTTACACAAACAATTATGTGATAATGCAATAGAAGGCTGGAGAGATCTGTTGGCCAATATTTGGCCCACATACCAAGCTCTTTGCATGGATTGATCAGATGAGCAAAGTTCTTATTTAGATGAATGATCAAATGACTTGTACAAGCTTTGGAGGACCACACCATCACCATGACGTCTTCCAAGAATGAATGGGCTAGTTTCACTTAAGCATATAATAAATGCACCTCAGAAAGCTGTGCGAGGCAAAAGAATGCAGTGCCATGGAGTTTTTTATGTTGGGAACATACTCTGTAAATTTCATGTCTTGATGAGGTTTCTAACTTAAGATGTAAACTTTCAAAGATTGACTTGCAAATGGAGACATTCGTACGAACGTCAAAATAAATCTCAGCATTTATCTAATGAGATCAAAAAATTGACAGTCGTGCGGACATCAATGACGGTCGCACAAACATCAAATGACAGGTACACAAATGTCAATTTTAGGCCACGACAAGTAACCATTTGGGTTCAAAAGGTCCTTAGAAGGTTTAAAGTTGATCAAGATCTAATGGTCTGCATGATCTCGCATACTAACATATGAGATCTAACGATCTGTGCTGGGGTCAAACAAGTCAAAAGGTCCCTAGGTTAAAGGCCCTTAAAAAGCTATAAGTTGGACAAGATCCTACAGTGCGGGTTCATCAAGCCAAGATCCAACGGTGTGAGTCGACTGATAAGAAGGTGGGTCCGAGATAGATTAACAATCAACGTTCATTTTTACATCTTGATCCAACGGTGCACGGGCAAGTCATGTCAAAGGATCTTCGTGGTAAGAAATCAATGGACCATGTTCATTCCTAACAAGGAGATCAACGGTGCGCAGGAGGTCAAAAAGGTCAAGATATGATAGCGGGGATCTATGAGGCTAATGGGAGCGAAGACAAATTGGAGAATTCTGATTGGCTCGAGCAATATTCGATGGACAAGGTCAAACCAAAGGACCAATTTTTGACCAAGGCAAACAAGGTCTTGTAAGGTCATCCTACTGCCATTAAAGCTCAATCTAATGCAATGAAAAGGACACAACCATGCAGTCAAGTATAAAGAACATAATAGGACACCATTAAAGCTAAATACGAACCTTTGGTTTGTAAATTTGTATCATGTAAGGTTATTTTTGCGATCGTGTTCACCATTCTTAAAAGGATCCGTGTATATGGAGAATTCTCAGTTCCTGCAATGACATAATGGGTCTATTTGGACCTATTTGGATCAAGAAAAGGGGCTATGCAGTCTATAAGTCTACATCAATATGACAACTATAGGAAAACCAATAATTTTAGATTTGTTTTCTACCTATAGAATGGACCTATGATCCAAACACAGAAATGGAATAGAGATGTGATTAATGCAAAGGGTCTCATCTATGGACGCAACTCCATCCTCGACAAAGTAGGTACTAACCACCATTCATGACATGGCACTGTCAGTTTAAAGATTTGAGGATTTGATCCTCATAAATAAGTCAAGTGGGCTTGGGGTCCCAAGGTGGTGAGCTAGTAGTTGGAGAAGTAGGTAAGGGCATTGATGTTGCTCAAACAGACTTTGTCATCATGTATAACAAACCGTTGTCTTCTAGTGGGATCTCTCAACCAATGAGGAGCTTGAAGGTTATTGGAACAAAAGGAGGTTAAATTTGTGATAAGTATTGATCCTGATTGGAAAAGGCATGCATAAGGAAAAGAATCAATGAACTGTCACCTCACTTCTTGATCATGATGATCCTTTCTCCACTCTCTTACGCATTGTTCCCATCTCTCTCTCTCCCTTTCTGCTATATATAGAGGTTTTTGAGCCAAAAAAAGGTATCCCTCTTATCCCTCTCTTGGGCATGACTAAACTCTACCAAGATGGAGCTTGTAACCTCTTGAGACGAATACAAGACTATTTTAGATTTCATAGTTCTGGTATAGTGTGTACATGTCAGTCTGATTTGCATATGTGGTAGAAATCTCTCCCTTGTTAAGTCTTGATCTCACCTAGTTCCTAGTTGATCTTGTTATGTAGGTCATGTTTAGTGTTCTATATCTTTTGATTGAAGCCCGTATGTGAATACTTTGACTGTTTAGTGTCTTGCATTAGACCTCTCCATCACTTCCCTCAGCGTTTGATCATTTGGTGAACATCTGCATGAAATATTGATGTATGACAGATATTTGGAGTCCTAGATCTAGTCTTTTACTTGTTTCATTAGTATTTTAAGAGTCAAACAGAGTGGATCAACCACCATTTAAGTGCATCACCATCTTTAGCTTAGGTTTCCCTTTCATGTTATCTCTCTCTCCCTTTTCCCTAGTCCTTAGTAGGTCTTCGTAGTGGAAATGAGATAAAATTATGCATCAGAGGAGATAGCCTTCTTAAAAATCCTAGAGGTCCAGCCCTACTATAGGTGACCTGTAGCCTAGGGTTGTTCTCATGTTGGACCAGATTTTGAGCAAGAGAACATGAATAATCCCCTTCTCAATTAGGGTGAAAGTTTATCCCATAATAGTTCTAGCATGCCCGATGGGACCAGGTCCAAAAAAGTGGGAAGATCTCGGTGTCTTTCCTCTTATCAGCTTTTGGAAGCAAGCAAGTTAGCACCAATGGCGAATCCAAATCAAAGTTTTTAGTTATGAGCAGACCAGTTATGTCTCATTGCAGATTTTAGTTATCTCCATCTCATTTGACATATGAGGTTAATATGAATTGCTATGGTGAATATCCATATTATCCACCTCGAGCCCCAATTTGATCCTCATGATCCATATAAGCCTAATCAGCTTTATCAAGAATCCTATCAAAGCTATGATGAGCCTTGTCAAGTTTCTCATGATCCTTATTATCAAGGGAATGGCTCTTACCTTCCTCATGATCCTCACCAGTAACATGAAGACCTATATCAGTCATACATGTAAGAGTATTTCCTTGATCCTTCCTATAGACAGCAAGCCAATAATAATATTGCTTCTTACCAACCCCATCATGAGACATCCATACCAGCACTTAAGCAAACTTTAGTGACCCTTGACAAATATGCACTAGAATTGTTCTCACAAAAGTATTATAGCCAAGATGTCCCTATTCGCCAGATCCATTATGTGAGGGAGTCATTCCAGTAAGTGAAAGGATAATGGGCACCTGTTAAAAGAGCAAATTGGAACAATCTCACAGGTCAAATGGTGGATGTAGGCGGTTACATTCAAAGCATTGATGATAAGCTAAAAGACCTTGAAGAACAATAGGTCCAACCTCACCAATCTTATATGCCTTCATATACACCACCTCAGCCTTATTATGTGCCACCCATTCCTCCCCAAGAGACCATTCTAAGTGACCCTTTGAGTATACCAAGTTCTTCATGTGTTATTCAGACCTTTCCTTCTTGGAGAAATATCCAAGAGAGCTGTTAAAAGAAGGGATTATTGTGGAACAATCTATTGTTAAGATCCAAGACTCCATCCTTCGTCAAGAACCCCTTATGAGGTCTTTCAATTTCCCAAGTTGGAGTCAAGTGGCGAAGTCATAGAAAAGTGGGCAAAGTAAGGCAAATCTGGATTTGAGAGCCCAAGTTAAAGTAGGATCTAACCCTATGAAAACCTCTCTCATCCCTCCTCAAGAGTCTTATCGTGTTCCTTATCTTCATGAAGCCACCAACCACCTTAAAGAGAAGCTATTCCAAGAGAATATAGCAAGGCAAATCAAAGAGTTGGAGTTGAAGACAAGGAAAGACGAGGAGAGTCAGAATCAAAAGGGTAAAGAAGAACCTCTATCTTTCCCATCTTGGAACCAAATCATGCAGTCAAGCAAACCTAAATCTACTCAACCCCCATCCCTCCCTCCTTAAGAATCTAGGTCATTTCCATCTTGGAAATCCATCCAAAATAGCATGCAAAACAAGGAGCAGGACATGACTATCAAAGACAAGCAGTTGGACCAAGGAGGTGTCACATATATCTCATCTTTCTTGGAGTCATCTCAAGAATACCCTATGCCACTCCTTGAAGAGGTAAGTAGTGAACTCCATATTGAGCTCATAACTAATTATGATGGATTGTCAGAGTCAAAAGAGGAGGTCATTATTGGAACACCACTAGGCAAGAGCGAGCATGTTTTAGATTTTTATAATGCTAAAGAAGATGAGTTGCATGAGCAAGTGAAAGTTGGAGGTGAGATCCAATAGGAAGAACTCTCAGATGTGCATCAAGAGGTTATTTCTCAAGAACCTCTTTATCACATATCAGCTGTCCAAAATCAAGATTTTCTCAAGATCTTGTGGTAGCTGATATAGATCAAGTACAAGCTCATCTTTCTTTTGAAGGTAGCGATGAAGATAATTCACATAGAACCATTGTTGAGGAAAAGAACATTCCCAAAGAAGAAGACCATTGGCAGTAGCTGTACCATGATTCCATGAGTGAGATTGATGAACTTGAGATAGCAGAATTGGATTATGAGATAGTACAAGTTGAATCTTCATCCGAGGATTATATTAATGCTTTGGAGCATGAAGAACACCAGCTTGATGACCTCATACACCAAGAAGAGAAGACTGAAGTAGTGGTTCTAGATGACAAGAAGGGCAAAGATGATTGGTAGATGCAAATGTTCTTTCAAGAGCTTAAATATCTTTGTCAAGTTGAGGATCAAGTACTCGAGAAGTTGGACAAAGAGTTTCCCATGGAGGACAATGACCAAGATTGGGTAGGATATGCAGAGCTCTTTGATGAACCTCAGGAACTTACAGCTGAAGATAAACCCAATCTTATTAAGGACACCATTGAAATCAAAGGGGGATGCCTTGATGAACCACCATTAGATGTCATAGTTGAGGAGCCATATGAAGAAGTTGAGGCTGTCTGGATGCACATAACTGACCTATTTGAAGTTGCTTGGTTCTCATGGAACATCATGGTAAAAAAGTTGACAGATGCAACAAAGAAGTAGGCATCAAGACCAAGGGTCAAGGAGCTGCATGCCTCATTCAATTCCACATCTCATGATGTAGGAAAGTTGTCAAACTTTTCTTTTGATCCATGAGGAAAGGTATGCATAGTTTTAAGCTATATATATTAGGGTAGTTATTAAAATTCCTCTAAGTGTCATTTCTGGCACATTTGTTTATTGTTCCTATTTTATTCTAGGTTAGTTTCCCTTCAATAAGTGCCTTGGGCACTCTATTTTGTTTTTCCCCTTTTGGTCTTTGTATTATTTCAAAAAGCGGTTAGAGCAAGATCGACAACTAGTGTTGGGTCCAGGTCAATATGTTGGACCCAAGTAGAGACTCCATGCCCAATGGACTAGACAAGGCAATATGGTATGGATTCTCTTGTATAGATAGGGATGCAACCCCTGTGAGTTGCCAGAAATGTTATCCAATATTTGGCCCAATACCAAGCTCTTTGCATGGATTGATCAGATGATTAAAGTTCCTATTTAGATGAATGATCAGAGGACTTGTACAAGCTTTAGAGGACCAGAACGTCACTAGGATGTCTTCCAAGAATGAATGGGCCAGCTTCACTTGAGCATTTTATAAATGTACCTCAGAAAGCCATGTGATCCAGAAGATTGTAGTGCTATAGTGTTTTTCATGCTAAGAACATACTCTAAAAATTTCATATCTCGATGAGGTTTCTAACTCAAGATATAAGCTTATAAAGATTGACTTGAAGATGGAGATGTTCACATGGAAATCAAAATAAAGCTCAGCATTTATCTATTGAGGTCCAAAATTTGATAGTC
Organism: Torreya grandis; assembly: GCA_037957365.1. Classification (NCBI taxonomy): domain Eukaryota; kingdom Viridiplantae; phylum Streptophyta; class Pinopsida; order Cupressales; family Taxaceae; genus Torreya; species Torreya grandis. The sequence goes on from JARHVA010000030.1 coordinate 4,551,853, forward strand.
ATGTAGATGCCAATGACAGGCACGCAGACATCAATTTTAGGCCATGACAAGTAACCGTTTGGATTCAAAAGGTCCTTAAAAGGTTTAAAGTTGATCAAGATCTAATGGTTCGCGTGAGCTTGTATACTAACACATGAGATCTAATGGTTCGCACTTGGGTAAAACAAGTCAAAAGTTCTCTGGGATAAAAGCCCTTAAAAAGCAATAAGTTGGACAAGATCCTACGGTGTGGGTTCATCGAGCTAAGATCCAAGGTCATGAAGTGACTGACAAGAAGGTGGGTCCAAGCTAGATCAACGATTAGCATTCGTTTGTACATCTTGATCCAACAATGCGTGGACAAGTCAACATATCAAATGGTCTTTGTGGTAGGGAATCAATGGAACGCGTTCGTTCATACCAAGGAGATCAATAGTGTGTAAGAGGTCAAAAAGGTTGAAAGCAGGGATATGTGAGGCCAATGGGAGCAAAAGATAGATTGGAACGTTCTAATTGGCCCAAGCAATATTTGACGGATGTCAAACCAAAGGACCAGTTTTCAACCAAGGCAGACAAGGTCTTGTAGGGTCATCCCACCACCATTAAAGCTTGATCCAATGCCATGAAAAGGACACAGCCAGGTATAAAGAACATAAAGGGACACCATTAAGGCTAAATACGGACCTCTGGTTCATAAATTTGTATCATGCAAGGTTATTTATGTGATTGTGTTCATCATTCTTAAAAGGATCTGTGTAAATGGAGAATTCTCGATTCCTGTAATGACATAATGGGTCTATTTGGACCTATTTGGATCAAGAAAGGGACTATGCAGTCTATAGGTCTGCATCAATATGATAACTATAGGAGAACAAATAATCTTAGATTGCTTTTCCACCTATAGAATGGACCTATGATCCAAACATGGAAATAGAGTAGATATGTGATTAATGCAAAGGGTCTCATCTGTCGACATGGCTCCATCCTCAACAAAGCAGGTACTAACCACTATTCATGGCATGGCACTATCAGTTTCAAGATTTCAAGATTTGATCCTCGTAAACAAGTTAAGTGGGCTTGGGGTCCCAAGGTGGTGATTTGGTAGTTGGAGAAGTAGTTAAGGGCATTGCTTCTGCTCAAACAGACTTTGTCATCATGCATAACAAACTCTTGTCTTCTAGTGGGATATCTCAGCCAATAAGAGGAGCTCGAAGGTTATTGGAACAAAAGGAGGTTAACTTGTTGTTAAGTATTGATCCTGATTATAAAAAACATGTATAAGGAAAAGAATTAATGAACTACCACATCACTTCTTGATCATGATGATCCTTTCTCCACTCTCCTATGCATTGTTCCCATCTTTCTCTCTCCCTTTCTACCATATATAGAGGCTTTTGAGCCAAAAAAGGTATCCCTCTAATCCCTCTCTTGGGCATGACTAAACTTTGCCAAAATGGAGCTTGTAACCTCTTCAGATGAATACAAGACTGTTTTAGATTTCATTGTTCTAGTATAGTGTGTACATGTCAGTTTGATTTGCATATGTGGTAGAAATCTCTCCCTTGTCAAGTCCTGATCTCACCTAGTTACTAGTTGATCTTGTTATGCAGGGCATGTTTAGTGTTCTATATCTTTTGATTGAAGCCCGTATATGGATACTTTGATTGATTAGTGTCTTGCATTAGACCTCTCTATGACTTCCCTTAGCGTTTGATCATTTGGTGAACCTCTGCATGAAATATTGATGTATGACAGATATTTGGAGTCCTAGATCTCATCTTTTACTTGTTTCATTAGTGTTTTAAGAGTCAAACAAACTGGATCAACCATCATTTTGGTGCATCACCATCTTTAGCCTAGGTTTCCCTTTCATGTTATCTCTCTCCCTTTTCCCTGGTCATTAGTAATTCTTAGTAGTGGAATGAGCTAAAATGATGCATCAGAGGAACTAGCCTCATTAAAAATCCTAGAGGTTTAGCCCCACTATAGGTGACCTGTACCCTGGGGTTGTTCCCATGTTAGACTAGATTTTGAGAAAGAGGACCTAAATAATCTCCTTCTAAGATAGGGTATAAATTTAGTCCATAAAAAGATCTTCAATAGAGAAGGAGATGGAAAGGCAAGAAGAGGGTGCAGAGGTTCAAAGCTAGGAACAGATTTTTTCCAAACTACTGAACCAAGTAGTGCATCCAAAAGGCTAGCTCAAATGCAAGAGAAGATTTGAAAGCTGCAAAAGGGAACCTACAAAGCCTTGCTTGCAAACTAAAGAATACAAGGTTGCGATGAAGAGCGATACATAAGAGGAACCAACAGGGGAGCAACACAGAGGTCAGAAGGTGCCCTATGAAAAGATGGAAGAAAGAGTGAATGCGGATCTTGGAAGGCATTAAGGAAAATGTTGCACAAAGAAGATGCATAAGTAGCAAAGGTAAAGAAGGCTATTGTGCGGAAGCAACAACAGAGAAGTGAAGCCAAGAAAAAACCTGATTGTAGGCGAGTGCAATAGGTGAAGGCAAGGTAGTTATCCTTTCACAAGAGCCAGTCAGAGCATAAGAAAGAATGCAACATAAAATCATCCCAAAGCAAATTAGGGAAGTGAAATTTTCAATTTGCACAAGGAAAAGGAGTTACTATCGATTGGGAGCAAGGTAGGAGACTCTCAGCATAAGATTGAGTAAGAAAAAACACTGAAGGGGATTTTGTTGTGGCCAACACGCCCCATTATCCTTTTTTCAAATGGGGACCCTCTTTTAACCTTAAGTTGATTATTGGTTTATTGTTTATCCTATGAAGTTTTTGACTTGCTTTTATAACTTGAATTATTGTTGTGGTTTTGGAAATCTAATTTTAAGCTAAGACTAACAAGTGAAATTTGAGCTTGGTTTTGTAACTCAAATTATTGTTGTGGTTTTGAAAATCTGAATTTTAGATAACGACTGACAAGTGAAATTGAGATAAGTATTTATAGGAAATCCACAGCCCTTCATGGCCACACCACTGCATTTGAGCATATTCACAAACACTTTGTGGTTCCTTTATGGTCCTTGCAGTGTTTATCGCCTTCACAGCTTCCCTGTGGTGTCAGTATACTGCAACATATTTGGCTTGGTGGCGTCCCTTTCTTTCACGACACTTCAATCCCCTCATGAATTCTTCTGTAGCAGTAGTCACTTATGAAGCATGTGTAGTTATAAGACATCTTCAGTGCTTCACAACATCTAGACTTAGTTGTGGCATCAATACACCTCATAATATCAATCAATAGGTATAAACTTATACCGTGGATCATTGATGACCAAGAGCACAAAGGCCACAAAGCAATAAGAAAACTAGTTGGTTTATGATAATCCCCACGATAAATCTTAACTAAATCATCATCCGCCCACGTGTCTTTGGCACATGGAATATTTGATATTGATCTCTTATGCCACTCTTGCCTCTCATTTTTTGAGCATGTTTGTAGTTTAACAAACTTTTCCCATCGTGGCAATAAGTAGGGCCTTCGTTCCTCATAAATTTATCCTCTCAACATTGTAAATGGGTCATATTTTTCAATAGGTAAAACTCAACAGGGAATGGAAACATGAATGAATGCTCTTGATCTCTTGGTTCCTATTGTGAAGTCCTTATGAATTCTCAAAGCAATATGGAAAGTGTTAAACATTTTCACAAACTATGATATGAGTAGATGTGTTCTATGTTCTATTATGTATGAGTAGATGTGTTATGTGTTCTATGTTAGATGTGTTCTATGTTCTATGAGTAGGTTAATTTATTTTTGTGTCCTATGTTCTATTATCTAAATAGTCATGTATAGATGTGTTCTTGCTAACAATCTCAATGATTCTTCCTCTTATAATGCAATGCTACAGGGATCATGCTTATCACCAACCTCCCTCAGACTCCCTGTCCTGTTTAGTTTGGTTTGTGCCTATGTGATGGCCAACTACTTAGAGGTAATTTCTAGTCAGACCAATAGATGATCCACAAGAACATTGGCACCCCGTAGAGCTTGATAAATTTCTTTTCTAACCTTACCCTTCTCTTTATTTTGTGTTTTCCTATGTTCAACCCAACTTTAGAGTTAGAGATCCACTGTTGTTGTGTTGACCATATGTCACCGATAATAATACCTAGATCTCGCTATAACTTTTTGGATGGAGATTTGAACTCTTTATGTGGTGATAGTTGCACACTCCTGAGATTACTCCTAAGTGGTTACATAAGAGAGCTAAAAACCACAACACGTTCCCTAGACTACCCTCAGAAGTACTAAAACCAAAGGGTGAAAACCTAAAAGGTGTTTGATGTGCATTAAACACGCATCAACAAAAAATAATCCAAGCTCATAGAGCAAAGTGCAAGACAAGAGAAGAAGAAAAAGTGTGAGTTAGTGGACCCCATAGAGGCTTGCATGCCATTGAGAGAATCAAGCAAGGGGAAATGGAGAAGGACAAGTGCAATGAAATAACTACACAAACATGCCCCATGAAACATGTGGAAAAATAGATTACAAGTATGCCCACTTATCATGGATGACAGAAGGAAGAAAGTGCGCATAACGTAGGGGAAGCGAAAGGGTATTTGAACTAGGAGGGTGGTGGTTTATGGCCCAAGGAGGGTCTAGATAAGGAGGAAGCATTGTGTGAGCTTACTTAGGTACCACATCGGGTGGAGGGTAAAATTATCGTTAAGGCAATAGACCAGAAGGGTGGTTCTACTACTCCAACACTACTTGTAAGAAGAAGATTGTATTTTAATTACCTTGAAAGTATAATACATGAGCATCTCAAGCAAATTGACAATCTTACATCAAACAGAAATAGAGTCAATCAGGGGAGAAGTAAACCAACTTAAACTATGCATAGTCATATGGGGAAACATTTTGAAAGGTTGTTCTGGACTGCATAAGAGTCCATTTACACAAAAGGAAGGTGGTCAAGAGTTGTGCGGTGAGTTAGAGACTAAAAAGGGGGTACAAGTTTTTGCTAAGGCAAGTAACGTGAACGTATAACTACAAAGCACATAAAGACACACTAGGAAAGGAAACAAGGTGCATAAGTAAAGGCTCATGCAATAATATACAAAAGAACTGAGGCCTAAAGAGCACCAAAGAACATGGCACATAAGGAGTTGTTTATGTTGATGCTATGGATTGCACCCTTGATAGAAGGCTGAGCTTCTGTCTTGCACGCGGCACAATGGAGAGTCCTCTCTTGCCTGTGGGTCTGGCAAAATTGAGAGGAGAATCTCTACATAAGGGCTAGCTCCCTTTGATGCATCTCTGATTTACTCTAGTACATTTGCTAATATATATATATATATAATGGAGGGGGTTGAAAAGAGAGAAAGATTACTGAAAAATAAAACCTAACCTAAGTTGGTGATGCACCAAACAAGTTTGATCTACTCATACTCACACTTTGAAACATAAGAACACATACGTACACTTTATTTGGTAAAAGGACCAGACTACAGAGAACTTAACAGAAAGGCTTAATGAAGACACACAGAAGATGAACTTACCACAGGTGTTGTAGGAAGGCACACTCTCTAATAACCCACTCCTATCTCTGCGCTCTAGATACAGCTCTTTTTGCTATCTGCAAGAATGACATTGTCTATACCAGGTGTACTGGTATCAAGCCTATGAAAGCATCATGAAACAATGATTGAACACAAGGTTAACACTCAGACACACTCAGAGATATATCCAACCAAAATAGAGGTAAAAATGCATATTCTATTGATTCCAAGTGAAAATTGGTAGGGCTTCACCTTACAACATGAGAGATGCCTTCTCAAAATGAGAGATTAAAATATATATAGAGAAAGAGAAAGCAAAAGGTGCCCCTTTTTGGAAAAGACTTTGGTGCCATTTTACAAGTGGCCCATGTACATTGAGAGTATTGGGAAGAGAAAGCCGCTTGATAGATAATGTTGTGTCGGCTCCAGTTTTGACTTTAGGCATTTAAAATATATTAAACACCATATGTGAAATCATGTGTCACACTGTTTGTCTATAAACAAGACTGCTCCTTCAAGACATTCATGCAGTTTATCTGCTTATCAATGCAAAGTGGAGAAAAATAGGTCACACTGTTCACTATTTGCGCTCCTTGATGACCACTTGGCAGAGACTATTTCAACTGCAGGAATAACTCGCCTCCCCTTTTCCACCTGAGCTATTTTGTCCATATTCATAATTTTGTCTCTTCTTGGCTTTGTCTTTTCCTGGAATTTGATCTCTCGGGGCTATCTTATCATCATTTGTTGGCTCCTTGGGCTCTTTCATCAGCAGGTTATTGAATTCATTCTTAACTTTTATCTTTTTCCAACTTTGTCTTTTGATGGTTTTGTTTTTTCTTCTCTTGACTCCTTCCAGCAATCTGAGCCCTCGGGGCTATCTTCTATCAATATATGGCTCTTTGGGATCCCTTCTCGATGGTCTCTTCTTTTTGGCCTTAAGGCCTTTGAATTCCTTTGGGTTCGTGCTCAAGCATTTAAAAGTCAACAGCTATTTTATTGCCATAAAGTTGACATCTTTGGGGACGTCATTTGACATCCGAATTCCAATGGCTAGTTCATGATGTCCAATTTTGACGTCTGCAAGCCTGTCACCCCTTTGAATTCCTTCGGCTTTCTTTTCTTCAGCCTTTCTCCCAAAGTGTTCCCTCGGACTTTCTCCCGAAGGATCTCTCTCTTCTTTTCTTTTGTTTGGGCCTTTGTCATTGACACCTCCTGAAGGGAAGGTGTCCATTCAAGGCTTGTTGGAAGGTCCTCCTTTCGGCAGCCGAGAGTCCCCCACAAGGGCACGTACCCTTCGGGGTCCTTCGGGCTGCCTTGGTCTTCAAATCCTTCAGACAAAATGTCTGAAAGAATTCCTTCAAACATTTTGTCTGAAGGAAATCTTTCCTTTGTCTTTCCCGCTTGCTGCTTTCTGTCGGGCTTTTCTGTTGGGTGAATTCCTTCAGACAAAATGTCTGAAGGAATTTCTTTGGACTTTTGTTTGAAAGAATTCGCTTTGTTCACTTTGCCACGAGAACTTTTCCGAAAGAATTCCTTGCTCTTTACCTTGTGAATTTCTTTGGACAAAATGTCCAAAGGAATTCCTTCAAACATTTTGCCCGAATAAATTCAACCTTGTCTTATCTTTTGCCTTAGCATTTTTGAAGGAAAACTCACCCTTTTGATTCCTCTGCAAGGGTACTTTTGGGTCTGGAACTGCCCTCCACAACCTACTAGAATGGTCTAGTTTGTGCTTGACTGCCCTCCGCAAGGGCACTTGTCCTTCAGGCTTTGGAAGACTCCCTTTGAACCTTCCGACTTGAACCAACTACTTTGAACCAAACCGGTTGAACCACCCAATTGAACCAACCATTTGAACCAAAGTTCAAGTTCAAAGTGTGAGAAAGATCATGCCATTGAACCCCAATGTCGAACCACTAAACTAGTTCCTCCTTTTGCTGAAAGACTTGCGCAAACCAGAAATTGAACTCGCTCAGAATAGCAGGGGAAGAAGGAGACCGATTTTTCCCTGCAAAGCCAAAATGGTCAATAAAATGGCGATTCCCAGGGGAAGCATGCCTGCTATGCTTAGAAACTAGTAGCCTCAAAGTCCATTGGGCACTGAGTCGAGATGCAGCTTTGAAAGAGTCAGGAAAGGCTTTGTGATATCCAAGAATCAATCACGAAGTTTTTACCCCAAAAGGAAACAAAACACACACAAGATTAAGAAAAATACTAACATGTGCAAAAGCACTTAGAAAAAATAGGGAAAAACAAGGAAAATATATACATGATGGGAGAAGCGCTGAGTAATAATGCTTAAGATGTATCCCATTAACTAGGATATACAGTTCTTCATCATCCAACCTAGAGAGTTGGAATGCATTATGCTGCTTGCACTGAGTGATGACGTATGGACCACTCCATAGGGCGTCAAACTTTGTGTGCTTCCCAGGCTTAGCTCGGTCCTCATCCCATTTTAAGACGATATCTCCTTCAGAGAAACCTTTTGATGAGGATATCTTGTCGAAGTACTTCATCTGCTGTTGGTGGCTAGTCATAGAAGCCATAGCTTGGTCCCTTGTCTCTTGAAGTTCCATCAACTCACATAGCCTAACCTCCATGTTGTTGCCTTCTTCTAACTGCAGCTAGTGAGCAAGGTCCAAGGCTGGCAATTCAAGTGAAATAGGAAGCCTAGCTTCCCTTCCATACACGAACGTGTATGGTGAATTACCAATTTCCTTCTTTGGAGTGACCCTGTCTACCCACAGGCCTGTTTTCAACTTGGCATGCCAAGTTCTCTGATTCTCCTCCATTGTTCTTTTGATAATCCTGATCAGATTTTTGTTGGTGGATTCAGCCAGCGCCTTCCCTTGTGGGTAGTAGTTGGAAGAAGTGCTGAGATAGATATTGTATCTCAATGCCCATTCACTCATTCTGGTCCCTAAGAAGGCCAATGCATTATCTGATATGATGGTCACTGGGACTCCAAACCTTGTCACCAGGTCTTCATAAAAGTCCAAGACTGCACTTTTGTTGGCTTCCTTCAAAGTGACAGCCTCTACCCATCTTGTGAAGTAGTCTGTGGCGATCAAAACCCATTTGTGGCCAGCACTAGAGGGAGGATTGATCATCCCTATGAAGTCTAGGCTCCATTGCATGAATGGTTGCTCCACCTGAATAAGCCGTAAAGGCATGGCAGCTAACCGTTGCTTCCCATCAAAGAGTGCACACATCTGGCACTTTCATATCCAGGCATGGGTGTCTCTGAATAGAGTGGCCAAAAGTAACGAGATCTCATTATTCTTGCAGCTGTAGGCCTAGAATCAAAGTGACCACCAACTGGCCCATCATGGAACTCGAACAACAACCTGTTGGCCTGACTTGGGTCTATGCACCTTAAAATTACTCCTGAGAGATCCCTTTTGAATATCACTCCATCACTTAGGATATAAGAGAGAGATTGGAGTCTAAAATATCTCCTCTTGGTCCTATCAAGGTACTGCAGGCACTCACCAGTGAGAAGGAAATGCCTCAAGTCTGATGTCCAATCCTTCATAACAGAGAGTTCTTCTACTGTGGCTGCATCGTGAATTAGCAAACTATCTTTTTTTTGCTATTTAAGGTCTGCAGCAAGGTATTCACAGGCCTTTTCCTCTCACCAGCTTGGTGATCTCGACATCCACGTCATACTCCATTACTTTAGTAATCCATCCCGCTCTTTCATTCAAATCACGGTTGGTCAAGAAATCTGACGCTAGGATGTGGAACCATAAGGTGAATCTTGTTATTGGACAACATATGTATGAATTTCTTCAGGCTCCGTATGACTACAAGGACTTGCTTCTCCACATATATATACCTGACCTCAAAACCCTCTAGACCTTGGCTAAAAAATGCAAGCAATTGTTCAAGGTCATCACCATTCGCTTGGGTAAGCATAGTGGAGATTACCTCTTCATTTTCTAAGGTGTAGAGGTTAAAATCCTTGGTGAAGTTAGGACTGATCAAGGTAGGAGCTTGGGCGATACCCTGCTTGATCTCTTCAAAACTATCCTTCCTTTGCACTGTCCACGTGAACTTCTCATCTTTCTTTAGCATAGAGGTCAATGGCTTGACTACCTCCACAAAATTCGGAATAAATCTCCAGATGAAATTTATTTTGCTGAAGAAGCTCTGCAGACCTTTCTTATGTTTAGGGAAGGACAGCTCTAGGATGGAGCAAACTCTTTTCGAATCAATGGTCAAGCCTTCTTTGGAAACAATGTGGCCAAAGAGTTTACCCTCATAGATAGTGAACACGCATTTCTTCGAGTTGAGAGAGATACCGAACTCTCTACATCTCTCAAAGATTTGTCTAAGGTGTTTCATGTGTTGGCCCACCTCCTTAGAGAAAACTGTCACATCATCAAGATATACCAGCATGATGTTATTTATCAGGCTCTAAAAGGCCATGTCCATGGCTCGCTGAAAAGTGGCACCAACGTTGGATAGTCCAAATGGCATTTTTTGATAAGCAAACATCCCCCACTTGGTAGTGAAGGCTGTCTTGTACTGGTCACAGTCTTGTACCAAAATCTGATTGTATCCTAAATACCCATCTAGGAGGGAGAAACGTTCGCTATCTGTCACCATTTGGAAGATCTGCTCCATACTTGGGAGAGGATAATGGTCTTTCAAAGAGACTCTATTAAGGTCTCTAAAATCTACACATAATCTAATCTCCCCATTCTTTTTCTGGACGGGAACAAGATTGGCCAGCCAAGAAGAGTGTTTGATTGGAAATATTATCTTGGACTCAATCAACTTGGTGAGTTCCTTCTGCATGAAAGGCTCAATCTTTGGGTTGACAAGGCTTTGCTTCTGCTTGATCAGCATGGCGCCTTCCTCCAGCTCAATGGTATGTTGGGCCAAACTTGGGTCAAAACCCTTCAAATCGCTATATTCCTAGGCCAAGACATTAACAAACTCCTGGCACAAGATGAAGATCTGCCTTTCATAGTCTGTGCATACTTTTCCACGTGCAAGCAGCTTATCCTTAAATATTTCAACCTTCTCATTGTTTTCCTTCTTCGTGGTGATGCTTGTTTTATTATTTTTTAATTGGTCATCTTCGTTGAAGATACTTTCGAGGGTGACCAAGCCTTTGGAAAGTTTATTGTTCCTCAACTGAACAATCTGGCTGCCATACCATTGCTGTAGTTTAGCCTGGTTTTTAGCAACAAACTCCTATTCTTCTTGCAAGAAAAGTGCTATTTACTGATCGCTGTCAAACACCTACTAGTTGGTGATGTTGTCAGGTACAGAGGCCCTGATTACCACTTTCAAATGGCGTGAACTGTTGTTTCAGCCTATCTCCTTATAAACATCAAATTGGGTGCCAATCGCTGCTAGCCTGTCTGCTTGCTTATTCTGCTCCCTTAGAATGGAAGTAATATTGAAGAAAAGAAAACTCTCCACTAAGTCCCATACCCTGTGCTTGTAAGACTTAAGCAAGGACTTTTTTGTCAAATTTTGGCCTCTCACCTGATTCACAATCAACTCACTATCACCAAAAACCTACAGCTCTTTGATTCCTCTTTTTTTCACCCACTCCAAACCATGGATGAGGGATTCGTACTCCGCAACATTGCATGTGCAAGAAAATTGAAACCTGAAGGCCAAAAATTACTTCTCTTGTGAAGGAGAAACTAACACCACTCCACCACCAGCTCCCAACTTATTTCTTGAGCCATCAAAGAACAACTGCCATAAACTTGAACTTTTTTGGCTTGCTTTCATCAGATTTGGTACAAAAGTACCCTCTTCATGCATGCAATAAATCCTAAGCCTTGCCTCTTCTATGAACTTGTAAGGGTCATGCTCAAATTTGTCACTTCCCCATTCGTCTAAGAGCAGGTCAACAACTCTTTCAAGAGTAGAGGATGGAGATTGATCCACTTAGAATTCTTCTTGATCAATAATGGCATAGCTGACATTTGCCACCTTGAGTATGGCTCTAGATGATCTCTGTAGAATGGCTCTGATTCAATCTTGACCTTAGTCCCATACTTGGTTCTAAAAATCAAATAGGAGCAGTTTACTGCTAGGTAGCCACCTATTTTGGATGTGAAATCTTTGGATAAACAAATGGCAAAGGAGGAACATCCGCCACCACCACATCATGAGGGATCGAGAAGGTTGGACAGGCGTGGAGCGTCAAGTTCAAGCCTCTCACCACCCCTACTATCTTTGCTGGTGTCCCATCCAACTATAGGACTCCCTTAGTCATCTCTTCATATTTGATCCCCAACTTATCCGCTATGCATTTGGGCATTATCGAGGTGCTTGCTCCACTATCAATAATACAATTATGCACCAGGAAGTCTTCTATGACCAAGGACAAATAGAAAAGGAGAACCTTTTTTTCTTTCTTAACTTGCCCTGATGTGGAAAGCTGCCCATTTGTGATCAAAACATTATTAGCCTTTACTGGGACAATTTGTTCATTCAGCACGTGCAATTTTTTTTGCAGCATGTCATTTTGTCCTAATATCGATAATGAATCCCACAAGGAGATATTCATGTGCAGCTTCTTCATCTGGTCTACCACATTGACTCGAGGGTTGCCTTCTTTCAAATTTTCTTTAGGGTTACTTACAGCCTGAGGCACAGGCCAAAGAGCTGAGGGTGTAACCGACAATCAAAAGTTTGGACTTTTCTGGTTTACATGTGATGAAGAAGGCAGTGTTGACACTTGAGCAGCTGCTTGAGCTTCTTCCATAGCTCTCCTCTTGGATCTTGTGTTGGCTGCGACACAATCACCTTGATTATCTGTACTGCCCACTAATTGACTGTATAAAATTCACCTTCCAGGTGATTCATGAGAGTGAAATCAGGTTGAGCCGGCCTATTGTCCATGCCATGTTGTAATGACGCCTCAAAGCTGGGGAATTGGGTGGCTACCTAATTGTCCTATGCATTCGTGTACTAACTTAACCTTTCATTTGTGTAAACAACCAGATCTTGACCATATCCCATGGGTGAGCAACTGGGTTGTTCTTGTACCAGATTGTTTTGGGCAAGCGCTAGAGCCTTGAATGATGAAAGGGCACCTGGATTATAGCCTTGAAAAGGTCTAGCCTGTGCAAATTGACCCTATCCTTGATTGTAATTCTGGAAAGAGGGTCTATTTGCTTGCCCATACTACTGATATCCTTGATTTGGTTGATTACTCTGACCCTGCTGCCTTTTGAGAGCCACTAGTTCATTTGTTACGTTTTGCAACAAGCTTTTGACTTTATGGAGGTCATTGGATAAAGTAGCAACCGGCTTTTCTATGCCAGGTAGAAGAGCCAAAGTGGGTGCGGCAGTCTGAATTGGAGGTAGAAATTCAGAAAAGAGTGGCATATGAGGCCTAAGGGCTATCTTTCTCGCTTACACCAGGCAATTCTTAGCTACTATGGCTATATCATAGGCAGCGACCAGCGCATGTCCTCCCATAGATTGTATCATAACAACAATGTCACTGTTCAATGCTTTCAAATAATAGAGGAAAGTATAGCTTGGAGTCAGCCTTACCAAAATGGGGATTCTATCCCATATCTTCTGAAATTGAGTATTGAAATCCTGCATTAATTCATGTGGAGCTCTTTTCATAGTGGTCAGCTGCTCGGCAAGTGAGAGGTGGTCACTCTTTTCCCTAAATCTATTTGTTAAGAGGGTGCCCAACTCATTCTAGAAATCGACTGAATTCATGGGCAAAGTCCCATACCAGTCCAAAACCTTGCCCTTGAAGACAATGCTAGCAATCTGATCACAATGTTTTCCTCAGTGACATTGTGAATGTTGCAAAGGTTAGCAATATTTCTAATGTGTTCAATGGCAGTAATGGGCTCTTCTACATTAGAGGGAGGCACACTTTTAAGAACTACCCCTAGAATTAGGTCATAATGCAAGATATTCAAAGGACTTTGACCATGAAAGGCCACAAAAGGTAAAGCCATAGCTATAGCAGGATTCAATCGAGGCCTTCTTGCATAGGTGTATCTTATGGTAGGTTTGGAAAAACAATTTGCTGAAGAAGGATGAGTTCTTGCAAACCTCAGTCATCTTGCTAAGTTTAAAGGTAGTTCAACAAATTCAAAAGGGACACCCTTAGCAGCAGATCGTGTGGTGATTTTAGGGATAGGAGGTCAGACTGGTCTTTGATTAGAGACTGATGTTCTTAATAGTGGAGTCGCTAGACGCTGGAAAATAGTTGATTTTACTTTAACAGGACCAGCATCAATCCTAGAACTTTGCTAAGTGTTAAAAAATCATCCCACCAGGTATGCCAAAAACTATTGACGTTGTGGATTGCACCCTTAATAGAAGGCTGAGCTTTTGTCTTCCACGCGGCACAATGGAGACTCCTCTCTTGCCTGTGGGTCTGACAAAACTGAGAGGAGAATCTCTAGATAAGGGCTAGTTCCTTTTGATGCATCTCTGATTTACTCCGGTACATTGCTAATATATATATATATATATATATATATATAATGGGGGGGTTGAAAAGAGAGAAAGATTACTGAAAAATAGAACCTAACCTAAGCTGGTAATGCACCAAACAAGTTTGATCTACTCATACTCACACTTTGAAACATAAGAACACATACATACGCTTTATCTGGTAAAAAGACCAGATTGTAGAGAACTTAACAGAAAGGCTTAATGAAGACACACAGAAGATGAACTTACCACAGGTGTTGTAGGAAGGCACACTGTCTGATAATTGTCTCCTATCTCTGTGCTCCAGATACAATTCTTTTTGTTATCTACAAGAATGGTGCTTTGACTATACCAAGTGTGTTGGTATCAAGCTTATGAAAGCATCATGAAACAATGACTGAACACAAGGTTAACACTTAGACACACTCAGAGATATATCTAACCAAAATAGAGGTAAAAATATGTATTCTATTGATTCCAAGTGAAAATTGGCAGGGCTTTGCCTTACAACATGAGAGATGCCTTCTCAAAATGAGAGATTACAATATATATAGAGAAAGAGAAAGAGAAAGCAAAAGGTGCCCCTTTTTGGAAAAGACTTTGGCACCCTTTTACAAGTGGCCCATGTGCGTTGAGAGTATTAGGAAGAGGAAGCCGCTTGATAGATAATGCTATGTCAGCTCCAGTTTTGACTTTAGGCATTTAAAATATATTAAATGCCATATGTAAAATCATGGGCCATGTTGTTTGTCTGTAAACAAGACCGCTCTTTCAAGAAATTCATGCAGTTTGTCTACTTATCAATACAAAGTGGAGAAAAATAGGTCGCACCGTTCACTGTTTGCGCTCTTTGATGACCACTTGGCGGAAACTATTTCAACTGCAGGAATAACTTGCCTCCCCTTTGCCACCTAGGCTATTTTGTCCATATTCATAATTTTGTCTCTTCTTGGCTTTGTTTTTTCCTGGAATTTGAGCTCTCTAGGCTATCTTATCATCTTTTGCTAGCTCCTTGGGCTCTTTCATCAGCAGGTCACTGAGTTCATTCTTAACTTTTGTCTTTTCCCAGCTTTGTCTTTTCCACATTTTGTCTTTTCCTCTCTTGACTCCTTCCAGCAATCTGAGCCCTCGGGGCTATCTTCTATCAATCTTTGGCTCTTTGGGCTCCCTTCTCGGCGGTCTCTTCCTTTTAGCCTTAAGGCCTTTGAATTCCTTTGGGTTCGCACTCAAGCATTTAAAGGTCAACAGCTATTTTATTGCCGTAAAGTTGACGTCTTCAGGGACATTATTTGACGTCCGTATTCCAACAGCTAGTTCATGATGTCCAATTTTGATGTCTGCGGGCCCATCACCCCTTTGAATTCCTTCGAATTTCTTTTCTTCAGCCTTTCTCCCGAAGTGTTCCCTCAGACTTTCTCCCGAAGGATATCTCTCTTCATTTCTTCTGTCTGGGCCTTTGTCATTGAAACCTCCTGAAGGGAAGGTGTCCCTTCGGGGCTTGGGGAAGGTCCTCCTTTCGGTAGCTGAGAGTCCCCCGTAAGGGCACCTGCCCTTCAGGCTGCCTTGGTCTTGAAATCCTTCAAACAAAATGTCCGAAGGAAATCTTTCCTTTGTCTTTCCCGCTTGATGCTTTATGTCAGGGTTTTTCATTGGGTGAATTCCTTCGGACAAAATGTATGAAGGAATTCCGTCGAACTTTTGTCCGAAAGAATTTGCTTTGTTCACTTTGCCGCGAGAACTTTTTCAAAAGAATTCCTTGCTCTTTACCTTGTGAATTTCTTCGGACAAAATCTCCGAAAGAATTCCTTCAGACATTTTGCCTGAAGAAATTCAACCTTGTCTTATCTTTTGCCTTAGCATTTCCGAAGGAAAACTCACCCTTTTGATTCCTCTGCAAGGGTACTTTTGGGTCCGAAACTGCCCTCTGCAGCCTGCTGGAATGGTCTAGTTTGTGCTTGACTTCCCTCCACAAGGGCACTTGTCCTTCGGGCTTTAGAAGACCCCCTTTGAACTTTTCGACTTGAACCAATTGCTTGAACCAACTACTTTGAACCAAACCAACTGAACCACCCAATTAAACCAACTGTTTGAACTAAAGTTCAAGTTTAAAGTGTGAGAAAGATCATGCCATTGAACTCCGATGTCGAACCACTAAACTGGTTCCTCCTTTTGCTGAAAGACTTGCGCAAACCAAAAATTGAACTAGCTCAAAATAGCAGGGGAAGGAGACCGATTTTGCCCTACAGGACCAAAATGGTCAATAGTTCACTGAAGGTGTGTTTCATAACAAAGAAAGTTGCAATGAAAGCTAAGTTCAAACATTCATGACTGAGGCACTAAGAGCAGTGCATAGTCGTTGAACTTTCACAACTGAGGTACTAAAAGTTGTGAGGTTGCAATCAACCCACAAGAGTGATGTGTGAGAGTTAATAGATCACCAACCATGAGGGAATCATTTTAATGGAAAAGAGAAGTGAAGCATTAACTGATCCCCAAAAGGGAGGTAGTCAAATGAAATTCAAACAAATCACCAAATGTGAGGCAGTCCAAAGTCATGAATGAGGAGAAAGCACTAACATATCACCAACCATGACATGGTTTGCATGCATAAAGCAAGTGGGTTAACAATGAATCATGTGAAATAGATGATGGCACTAATGAATAGTCAATAATGAGGCATTCAGGGTGGGGTAACATCTTCTAATCAATGTATTGGGTAGAAGGTGCTTGAGAAGGTTGTTCTCCATCAAGTGCGGATGGGTAGAGAACGAAGAGCAAATAAGATGGCTCAGAGAGAAGCCAGGATAAAACATGGCCCAGAGTCATAAATCTAAAGGAAAATGGACATGATAGCCTCCATGTTACAAGCACTATGGGAAAGGAGCCTAAAGAAGGAGAGGCTCCAAAAGACCTTCGACCAGGAATAATATCCTTAAAGAAAGAACTGAAGGAAGAAAAAGTAAGCGATGTTATTGAAGAAGGAAATGCAGAGTTGCCTAGAGTGCAATTGGGAGATGTTGAGTAAAACATATACGAGAGTGAGGCACTTGGGTCCGCTAGAGTAAACAAAGGAGCTAGAGCAAGCACTAGGTAAAGAGAGCTTGAGCACAATGCAAACAATCTTACACCAAGGGAGGAGGAAGGTGAAAGAGAAGTTGCTCAAGATAAATTTGAGCACAACAACCAAGTAGAAGAGACATGTTTCGAAAGGCAAGGAGATGGATAGGTGGAAGAGTGCAAGTTTATTTGTGCGAGGCATTTGCCTAAAGCTTGAAGGGAAGAATATGGAGAGGTATCTGCCTACAATTGAACCTAAGTTATCTAGAAGACAACATGATATTGTGCCATGGAGAGAAGCACGAAAGGAAGTGGTCATAACTCTATGTAAGGCATCTAAAGATACACAAGGATAGGAGAACATTTAGCTTGAAGCTAATAAAAACACAACATTGTTTGTGCATGGCCTAGAGGAGTTACCAGGAAGGGTTACACAAAATCAGCCCAAAGCCAATCAGAGAAGTGCAATTTTCATTTTGCATAAGGAAAATGAGTCACTATCGATTAGGAACAAGGTAGGAGACTATCAGCATGAAACTGAGTAAGAAAAAAGATTGAAGGGGATTTTATTGTGGCCAACATGCCCCATTCTCCTTTTTTCAAAAGGGGGCCTTCTTTTGACCTTAAGTTGATTATTGGTTTATTGCCCATCCTATGAAGGTTTTAACTTGCTTTTGTAACTCAAATTATTTTTATGGTTTTAGAAATCTGAATTTAAGCTAATCACTAACAAGTGTGTTGGACGAATATTTTGTCAACCAACTAACTAGTAGGCAAAATAGGTCTCTTCAACCACAACATAGGAAGATTGGTCGTCCAAAGTTGCAGGTTTACCACATCTAAAGGGGACAAATCTCTCCTCTCATCAAGGGGAGGTTCCCTATAGGTATAAAGGCGCTATATACCATATATATAAGCTAAAAATAACACTCAGGGGTAGGATATACCATCTATCTCTCTTATTTCAGAGATGATGTTAACAAATAGAAGAGAAAATCCTAGAGGAAACACTGAAGGCACTTCTCTTCTTTCAAAAGTGTTCTTGCAGGAAACAGTAGGATTTCTTTTAGGTATGATAAGTGACAGGTAACAAAATACAGAGTAACCAGCAATCTAAGATGTAGCATAAAGTTTCCACCTTGACTGCCCAAGAGTGAGGTATGAAGAACAATGGGGGCACAATGTCATCCCAAGGTCCTTTACACAGAAACAAAAAATAAACACACATTAAAGACAACTATGACAACACAAAGTCTGAAATTAGTTGACTTTAGGACACCTTCCTTATCACTTCCACTAGCTCTACTTGTTAAATTGCATCAACAAGAATACATTTAGGAAATAGACATAAGAACAATCTCCTAGAATGATACAAGCTATAACAGCACAAAGTCTGAAAGTAACTTGCTTTCTGATTCAAACAAAGAAATATGATAAACAATCTGATCTCAAAGTCTCAGTGATGCCTTTCAATTTGGGTAGAGTTTTGCTTCTGGTAACGGGAAGATCTCTTTTCAAATGATACAAGAGATTACATTATATAGAGGCCTAAGGGAGACTTGGCACTTTGTCCCATGGAGCGACCCATGCTGTGCATTAATGCCTTGGATGCATTTTTGGTTCTGTCAGGGAGGGCCATGCTGGAGCAGGACAGCTACCTTAACTGTGGCGTGTTGATTCATCTCCAGTGTCTTCTTCTGACCCTGAATCACTCATTCTATTACCTTTTATCTGCCCAACTGTTCACTTTGCCTTTACTCCAAAGGAGACAAACAAGCTACGCTTTCAATGCTTGCAGGCCCAAATACCTACCTGGTGGACTGTTCCACCTACTGGAAATAACTCTTGCTGATATTTCCCTCTTTGTCTCTTCTTCCATTTGGCCCTGGCCTTAGAGTCTTTGAATGTATTCGGGTCCGCGTCCTAAACCTACAAAGATCAATTAAACACTTTATTGCCACAAATTTGACTTTCGCAGGTCTTTTATCTTTTGAAGGTTAACGGCTAGTCGGTCGTCCTAACTTTGACGTTTGCAGGCCTATCATTCTCCCTAGCAACTCATTTGTGTCTTTCTCTCTTGCTATGGTTGCTTTCCAATGTGACACAGGCGAGGACACGTGACAACATCTACAGCTTTGAAATAAGCTTATTGGAATAAGCTTTAAAACTTGTTAGAAAATTGGAACACGGATGCAGACACTTGTCACGCTCCGCCAAGTTGGAACGGGACACATGGTGAGTTCCGCTACTTTGAAACTTATTAGAGACTATTTCTCAGCATACGACACTTGGCAGCTTCCTCTACACTTTGAGGCTTGATCCTTCCCAAAGGGGACTTGCCCTTTGGGGTCTTGAAAAAGGTCCATTTTATGTGTGTCGACTATCCTCCGCGAGGGTACCTACCCTTTCAGGATCATCCGAGTGGCCTTCGGGCTTTAATTCTTTTGGAGGACTATTGTCTCTTTATTTCTTTTAAACAAAATGTCTAAAGGAACTCCATACAATTTGTCCAAAGGAAATCTTTCCTTGGCTCTATGTCTCTGTATTGAGAGTGCTCCATCTTTGACACATGTCACATTCTGCTGCTTTTAACAAGTAACACGTGGCATCTTCCACTGGAACAGGGGAGGACATGTGGAAGCATCTGCCTAATTTATAGGAGCTTTTAGAAACCTTTGAGAGCCCTGTGGGAGATGACACTTGGCAGCTTCCACTGAACTCTAGAAACACTTACAGAAACAATCAGGACTCATTTTAGCAATCACGCGGATGATGACACTTGTTGCACTCTGCTAAACCTTAATAACTCGCTCGAGGCCCACCATAGCCCTTATGAAACAAAGAAACTATGGATGATGACACTTGTCGGCTTTCGCCGATTCTTACTAGGGACACATGGCAACTTTCTCTTAGTTTTAGCAATCACGCGGAGGATGACACTTGGAGCGCTCTGCTTATTCTTTTAGCAACTTGCATGAGGCCCGCCACAGTCTTTACTTGATAATGAAACCAAAGGAAGATATAGTGACCATTGACACTTGGCAGCCTCCACCAATCTCTGCAGGTGACACATGGCACGTTCCACTGTTTTGAGAAAAAGACATTGAAACCTTCTGCAGCTGCCACTTGTCACCTTCTATGGAACTCTTACAAGGGACACGTGGCAGGTTCTGCTCTTTGTTTTTTGTTCTTTTGCGCGCCTCTTTGAACTGTTTAATTGAACCAACCACTCATTGAACCTTTGAACCATGAAGCAATTGAACTTGATGAATTTTGACAAAGCGCTTGACTCCTTGAAGCTTGCCGACGACGTTGAACATTGAACCCGTCGAACCCTTGAACCAAAATGGATCAAGGTTCAACAGTTCAATGGTTGCTTAGAAATTTGCCGATGAACCCTTTTTTGTTGAACCAAGGCATTAAACCCATCTCGAAAATGCCTAAGTGCTAGAAACTTGCCCCCTTTTGATTGAACTCACCTGAAGAAGCCATTGAACCCGTTGAACCAACTAGTCCTTTTACTGAAAAAGTTTGGAAAATGAGGAAATTGAATGCTCAAAACAAATTTTGAAAAGGAAAGAGACAATTTTGATCTAGCAAGACCAAAATAGTTCATATGTTGTCCCAAAAAATGAGAGCTATTTTTTTAGGACAACAGCTAGCTCCAGTTGGAGAACTTCTGTCAGATGAAAACTCAGAACAGCTGAGGGGAGTAGAAACCAGAATCTCCAGTGCCTTGAAGTATGCCATTGGGCTATGGAGTCGTGCTACCCAAAAAAAAAGGTTCCAAAAAAAATGAAAATGAAAAGCACAAAATAGAATCAAAAGACTATACAAAAATATATATATATATATATATATATATATATATACAGGGGAACTCATCGAATACTTCAAGAGTTGATGTGCTTCAGATGCTGCCCATTGTGAGGCAAAAAAAAGAGAGTGCCATCTTGATACTTTAATAGGAAACTATTTTCACTGTTTAGCTGATGAATAGTTAAAGGGCCCCTTCACAGGGAATCAAACTTTTCATGCATCCCCTTTGGTTCTCTTCTCTTGTCTCACAACAAGACTTGATCTTCAATATAGAAATCATGGTTCCTTGCTTTCTAGTCGAAGAGCTTCTTCACCAGACCTTGATGGGCAATAATTCGGTCCAGCACTACAGTTCTCTGCTCATCCAACTCAGTAAGAGACATGATCCTCTTATCAAGGGATCCTTCATATGTTTGGTCCTCAATTGCCTTAGCTAATTTCAATGCTGGCAATTCCAAGGTGATTGGTATCTTAGCATTGACACCATAAAGAAGTTGGAAAGAAGACATACCAATTGCTCTCTTTAGTGTAATTATGTCTGCCCATAGGGCATCAACCAATGCTTTATGCCATGTCCTTTAGTTGTCATCCACCAGCGTCTTGATGATAGTCACTAGATTCTTATTGCTTGATTCAACCTATCCATTCCCTTATGAAAAGTAATCAGAAAAGTGGGAGAGTGTAATCCCATAGTAAAAATAAAATTGAGTAATCTCTTGGGAAGTGAAACAAGCTACATTGTCAATGACAATCTTGGTTGGGACTCCAAACCTGAAAATGATGTTCTCTTTGAATAAATTGCACACTACTTCTGAAGTAGCATGTTTGGTTGGAATAACTTCCACCTACTTGGTGAAGTAATCTATTGCTGTGAGGACATAATCATGTCCAGCACTTGAAGATGGGTTTACAACTCCAATAAAATCAATTCTCCAGTGCTGAAATGGCTCCTCTATGACCACTGGCTTGAGAGGCAGGGCAGCTAACTTGGGTCTTCCTACAAACTACTGACATAGTTCACATTCCCTAACCCACTTGTATGCAACCTGAAAGAGAGTTGGCTAGTAGTACCTGGCTCGCAGAATTTTATGGGTAGTCATAGGAGTAGAAAAATGTCCTCCACAAGCCAAATTGTGGAAAGACTTCAGAAGTTGGCTTTGCTGCTCCTTGTCCACACAGCGAAGGAACACTCCATCAAGGCTCATCTTATATAGGTCGTTGTCTTAGAGGACAAAATTAGCATCTTTCAACTTGATAGTCCTCCTTTCTTTATAGAATAGGTGAGCAAGACACTTACCATAAGTAAAGAAAAAAGCAATACCTGAATACCACTCATTCATGGTGAAGACAAAGAGGATTGTTGGTGTGTCATCCACCTCTGATTCTTCATGCTTTGTTCCTCTCGGCTTGTTATCAACAATTAGTTGGCATAGCCCCTTTCCACGCACTAGCTTTGTTGGCTTGATGACCATATCAAACTCCTAGATCTTTGCAACCCAATTGCCTCTTTTCATCTCAAACTCTTGCTGAGTCAGTATGGATTTGACCGTGGTGTCAGAAACCAAGGCAGTAGTGTGTGAATTCAAGATGTAGAAGTGGAAATGCTTCACTGCCTTCACCACTGCATAAGCATGCTTCTCCATGTTCGAGTATTTCAGCTCATGAGCTTTTAGAGGACAACTTATGAAGGAAATGGGGGATTCCATACCTTCTTTATTATGTTGAACTAGAATTGTTGAAAGCGTATGTTCTGAAGCATAACTGTATATGGTGAAATCTTTGTTATAGTCTGGACAAACCAGAATTGGGGCGTGGGCAATGGCAGTCTTGATATCCTCAAATGCTGACTTTCCTTCTTCAGTCCAGTTGAAGGTGGCCTTATCCTTCATCATGTTTACAATGTGCCTAGTCTTCTCAGCAAACTCGAGGATGAACCTTCGTAAGAAATTCACCTTTCCAAAGAAGTGAACAACAGTCTTACTTGTGGGCAAGGTAAGCTCTTGGATAGACTTGACTCTATTTGAGTCAATCTTTATGCCCCCTTTTGACACAATGTGTCTGAGAAGTTTCTCCTCTGTTACTCTAAAGACTGACTTCTTGGGATTTAAAGAAATGTCATTCTAGCGGCAACGTTCCAACACTTGTTGTAAATGGTGCACATGATCTGGGCGATGCTTAGAGAAGACGGTCAAGTCATCAAGATAAACTACAATGAACTTACCCATCTCATCCTTGAAGGTAAGGTCCATTGCTCTTTGAAAGGTGGTGTCAGCAATTATTTAGCCAAAAGGCATCCTTCTATATGCAAACGTGCCCCAAGGTGTGGTAAAAGCAGTCTTATACTAGTCTACCTCACCAACTTCAACCTGATTATATCTTAAGAAGCCATCTAGTATTGATAACATCTCCAAACCCGTCATTGTCTGAAGCACTTGATCCATGATTGGCAAAGAATAATTATCCTTCAAGGATGCCTGATTCAAATTTTTAAAATCCACACAAAGACAAATTTCACCATTCTTCTTCTTTACAGGCACTATGTTTGCAGTCCATGTGGAATGATGGATTGGGAAAATGATCCTAGCATTTAGCATTTTTTGTATCTTAGACAAAATAGTACCTGATATTTTTGGATTATACTACCTGGACTTTTGTCTATAAGGTGTTGAATCAGCCTTGAGAGGAATGTCATGTCAAATTTCATCGGGCCTGAGTGACTTTAAGTCATCATAGGAGTATGCTAGGACGTCTATGTACTGGTTGAGCAAAGTCGTGAACTTGAACCTCTCCTCACGGGTACAACATTTCCTAATATTTACCATCTTGAGATTTTCCTTGGTTCCCAGATTTACTTGATCAAACTCCTGAGAGGAGCTTCAATCTGTTTGTTGTTGTTTGACGAATCTGTAATGCTTATCAAACAGCTTTTCAAGAGAAACCAAGCCTCTGGGAATCTTATTTTTTTTAAGTTGCAAGAACTCCTCCCCTATGTTTGTATTTGATTCAGGAGCTGGTTCACACTTTTGAGGTTCACTACCTTCAAAATGCAGCCATTTACAGCTATCTTTTTGCTCCAGAAAGGCAATGATTTGGTCATCATTGTTAAACACTTGCCAATGACTGGCATTATTAGGTACACTTGGTCTAAAGACCAGCTCAATAGTGTATTTGTCTCCTTTGAAGTTTGGGTGGGGGACCAAGAGAGTAGCTGAAATAGTGACTTCATCAACCTGATCATTGAATTCTCTAGGAATGGCAGAGATGCTGAAAGCATCAAAGCTTTCAATTTGGTCTCAGACTAGATTGCGGTAGTGGTGCAATCTTCATTCTTAGTTTAGTACAAGTTTCTCACCTGACAAACCACTAGTTCAGCATCTCTTTTGGCATATGAAGGAGCTTGATGCCCTTGTCCCGAGCAGCCCTCAATCTAAGCAATAGAGACTCATATTCAGCTGTGTTATTAGTGTTGCTGAACTGCAACTTGTAGGATGAAAGAAAAATCTCTCTGAGGAGATATCAACACAACTCTGGCTCTTAAACTGGTGGAGAAGCAGCTGCCATCAAATTCAAGAATCCATACCTCATTTGATATTGATTTTCCTTTGGATTCTTCTTCATTCAGAAGAGGAGATTCTTCCACACTTGCATTGCACTCTGCCAACTCTCCTATTATTTCAGCTGAATGCATTTCCAAGTTGTCACTTGCAGGAGCTTCATCAGATGCCTCATGAACTTCATCCGTGGATAGAAAGTAGTTACCCATACCTGAAGACTCAAACAGGGTTTGAGTTTCAGGTGCCGAGGTCTGAGTAACCACGTATTTCGCTTTCTTCTTAAAGAGCAGCCTCTTCATAACACCTTTAACTGGAATATTCACCTCGGATAAGTCCATACTCAATTCACCACCAACATCCCTGCAAAAATTCTGCTAAAAAAAGATGCCATATGATGTTGGGACGTCAGCTACCAAGACAGTCATCTTCATTCTTTTGTTTGGGAACGCTACAAACGCAAATTGGGCATATTTAATTTGTCCCAACAGAGGTAATTACTTGTTCTCCATGGAGAAGCATCTACCAAACGTCTTGGTCAGTGTGAGGTCAAAGGATTCAGCGACTTTAGTAGGCATGACATTGTCTGAAGCTCTAGAATCAATGATGTAATTATTCAGCTAACGTCCATTTATAAGTAATGAGATAAAAAGGTTCAGTCCTACCAGGAGCAACAGGAGGGGTAATGACAAGATTGTTCCTGGTGGATGCATTCTTGGAGAGATCATGTGTCACTTTGGACATAGCTTGTTCAACAGGGATGTTCTGGTTTTTAACACATTGAACCAGTTTGTCTAATCTCAAGATGGGACTACAAAAATTCAAATTCAGACATTTGAATTTTGATTTTTTTTTTATGGTCAATGATATCAAATGTTGGAAATGAACTAGGTACAGAGGATGGGAGTTCATCTTTTTGAGTTTTGGGAGGAGGAGAACTAAACTGTGAATTTGAAGTTGAAGGTGCAAAAATATTTGGGGTACTTACCTTTCTAGCAGTCACCGGGGCCTTTGGCTGGAAGGGCAGAGTGGTCCCACATTTAGCAATTGAAATTGTTGGTTGAGGTTGCCCCTCTGTCTTTTTTTATCAACTTGTTGAGCTGATTGATTCTTGGACTGGGTGAATACAACATATGATCCCTCAGCTGCATTTCCTTCACTTCTAAGTTCGTCCTGATAATTCAAGAAATTGATATTAGAGTCGCCAGCTAATTCTTCTTCTTCCTTAGTGAAGAGATTAGCGTTATCTTTAGGACTCAACTCAGACTGAAATGAGAAATCTAATTCAGCTTCAAGATATCCAACCATTGAGTTAGTTAGAGGTGCTTTAATGGCAAGGTTATTCCTCTGAGGGGGAGGAAGATGGTTGGTTTGCACTTGGTTCTTGGCAGCATGGCCTTGGTAGGACTGATTAGGGAATGTCCTCCTTGGTACATCTCTGTATAGGACAGATGACATCCCTTATGCCATTTGTTTTCTGAGGGCCAGCAATTTATTTGCTAGCTTCTGCACCATTGGATCAGTGGTGGCTAAAGGGAAGTATTCAGAGGAAGAAGATGATTTACCTCTGTTTGGATATCTCCTTATCTTTCCTGCCAAGATAAAGTCATCTTCAACTTCGGTAGCCAAATATTGAGCAGCCTCGAAGTCTATGTGGCCAGCACGTCTTAGCAGAAAACTCACTTCAGGTAGTTATGAGTTGATGAAGAAGCATTTGAGGTTTTCAAGGGTCGGCTGAGCAATAGCAGAAATTCGATTCCTCAGCTTATCAACTTTGCTATGAAATCTCTCATAGGCTCATGAGGTTCCGTCTTCATTTGTGTGAGCTGGGCCAACAAGGCGTGTGCATCTTCTACAAGGTTGAATCTGGGTTTGAATTTGGCTTTAAGTGTGTCCCAATCAGTTATTGATCTAGCTTACAACTGGTAGAACCAATCTGCAGCAACACCTTATAGCGTTTCAATGAAAAGCCTAACTGCCACATCCTCAAATTCCACTCTTATTATGCCACAGGGTATGGTAAAGGCTGCAACGTGTTCATCAGGATAAACTTTTCCATCACCAAAGAATTTGGAGAAATTCTTTCTTGAGCTGTGTGGGAGCTCATGCAAGGGTGGAGTCAAATTTAGTGGACCAAAAGAGTTACCCCAGGGGCCTCGAACTGCCATGACACTTTATTGCTGCAAATTTGACGTCTGTGGGTCTTTTATCTTTTGAAGGTTAATAGCTAGTTGGTCATCCTAACTTTGACTTTACAGGCCTATCATTCTCCTTAGCAACTCCTTTGTGTCTTTCTCGCTTGCTATGGCCGCTTTTTGCTGTGACATAAGTGAGAAAACTGGAACACGGATGTAGACACTTGTCGCGCTCCGTCGAGTTGGAATGGGACACGTGGCGAGTTCTGTTGCTTTGAAACTTATTAGAGACTATGTCTCGACATATGACACTTGACAGCTTCTACTGCACTTTGAGGCTTGATCCTTCTCGAAGGGGACTTGCCCTTTGAGGTCTTGAAAAAGGTCCATTTTATGTGTGTCGACTATCCTCTGCGAGGGTACCTACCCTTTAGAATCATCCAGGTGGCCTTCAGGCTTTAATTCTTTCAGAGGACTATTGTCTCTTTATTTCTTTCAGACAAAATGTCTGAAGGAATTCCTTTAGACAATTTGTCTAAAGGAAATCTTTCCTTGGTTCTGTGTCTCTGTATTGAGAGTGCTCCATCTTTGACACGTGTCACGTTCCACTGCTTTTAACAAGTGACACGTGGCATCTTTCGCTGGAACAGGCGAGGACATGTGGAAGCATCCGCCTAATTTATAGGAGATTTTAGAAACCTTTGAGAGTCTCGTGGGAGTTGACACTTGGTGGCTTCCTTTGAACTCCAGAAACACTTATAGAAACATTTGGGACTCATTTTAGCAATCATGCTGATGATGACACTTGTTGCTCTCTGCTGAACCTTAGTAACTCGCCCAGGGCCCACCATAGCCCTTATGAAACAAAGGAAGAAACTACGGATGATGACACTTATCAGCATCTGTCGATTCTTACTAGGGACATGTGGCAGCTTTTGCTCAGTTTTAGCAATCACGTGGAGGATGACACTTGGAGCGCTCTGCTTATTCTTTTAGCAACTTGCCCGGGGCCCACCACAGTCTTTACTTGATAATGAAACCAAAGGAAGATATAGTGACCATTGACACTTGGCAGCCTCTGCCGATCTCTGTAGGTGACACGTGGCACGTTCCACTATTTTGAAAAAAAGACATTAAAACCTTCTGCAGCTGCCACTTGTCGCCTTCCATGGAACTCTTACAAGGGACACATGGCAGGGTCCACTCTTTGGTTTTTTTTCTTTTACGCGCCTCTTTGAACCGTTTAATTGAACCAACCGCTCGTTGAACCTTTGAACCGTGAAGTGATTGAACTTGATGAATTTTGACAAAGCACTTGACTCCTTGAAGCTTGCTGACGACATTGAACCTTGAACCCGTTGAACCCTTGAACCAAAATGGTTCAAGGTTCAACGGTTCAATGGTTGCTTATAAGTTTGCCGATGAACCCTTTTTGGTTGAACCAAGGCATTGAACCAATCCCAAAAATGCCTAAGTGCTAGAAACTTGCCCCCTTTTGATTGAACTCGCCTGAAGAAGCCATTGAACACATTGAACCAACTAGTCCCTTTATCGAAAAAGTTTGGAAAATGAGGAAATTGAATGCTCAGAACAAATTTTGAAAAGGGAAGAGACAATTTTGGTCTAGCAAGACCAAAATAGTTCATATGTTGTCCCAAAAAATGAGAAAGCTATTTTTTGGGGACAACAAAGTGAAATTCAATAAGTGCTTATAGGAAATCCACAACCCTTCGTGGTCACATCTTTGCATTAAGGCATATTCGCAACACTTCATGGTTCCTTTGAGTTCCTCGCAATGTTTGTCACCTTCACGGCTTCCTTGCGGCATCAGCATACTATGACATTCTTGGCTTGATGACATCCCTTTCTTTCATGACACTTCAATCCCCTCATGATTTCCTTTGCAACAACAATCACTTAGGTGGCATGTGTAGTTCTCTGACATCTTCAGCTCTTCACGACATCCAGACTAGGTCATGGCATCTATACACCTCGAAATTTAAATCAATGAGTATAAACGTCTACCACAAATCATTGATGCCCAAGAGTGCAAATGCCGCAAAACAACAAGAAAAATAGTTGGTTTATGATAATCCTCAAGATAAATCTTAACTAAATCATCATCCTCCTGCGTGTCTTTGGCACAGGGAATATTTGATTTTGATCTCCTAAGCCACTCTTGCTTGTCTTTTTTTGAGCATGCTTGCAGTTTAACAAACTTTTCCCATTCCTCATAAATCTATCCTATCAACATTGTAAATGGGTCAAATTTTTCAATAGGTAAAACTCAACAGGGTATGGAAACTTGAATGAATGTTCTTGATCTCTTCGTTCCTATTATGAAGACCTTCGAAATTCTCAGAGCAATATGGAAAATGTTAAACATTTTCACAAACTATGACATGAGAATGCACTGTCATTTATGTGCTTATAATCATTTAGTCGTTGGCTAAGATGTGTTGCATAAAAATAAAGAAAGTTGAAACCGAAGCTAATTTCAAACTTTCATGACTGAGGCACTAAGAGCAGTGCACGGTCATAGTCGAGGGGCATGCAAATGCGCATAGAGTGTAATCAGCCAGCAAATAAACTCTAAGGTACCCAGTGTGTGATGATGATGGCACATGGAAAGGAGTGTCCAAGGCATAAGAGCATGCAGAAATCAAAGCACAGGGCATTCTATGTTGAACCTGATGAAGTAGAAAATAGTTGGACAAGAAATCAGTTGTGAGGATCTACACTTAGTCGTTCCTTAGTTTTAAAAGTGACATGACAATAGAAAAGATTACCAACAAGATCTATTGTGTGTGGATATCTTTTGACAATACTAAGACTTGTGTAGTTCGAGGTCTTGAAAAGTCTATGTTATTTCTAGGGTAAGTCTGTAAACTCACGTAAAGCCCCAATAAATGCAGCTATTAGCCAAGTAAAGGGGAATTCAACAAAGTAACCAGAGCACAAGCAAACCATAAAGAGGGATCTTGGACTAAAATTTTTAATGCTCAGAAGCCAAGGATGAGACTTTGTCAAAGTGATCTCTCAAAGGGACAAGAAAAAAAAAATCTAAGGCTAGATAGAGAGATATGAAGCTTCACATGACAAGTGAAGGCCTGTAGGCATGAGTGAATGGTAGTCTAAGCATATCATAGTAGAGAGAGAGACTTAGATCTATGTTTGAGGACTAGACTAGATAAAGTCAAGAGCTTAATGTATAGTTTTGAAGCTTAAAATATCTTGTAACACCCAAAGTTTAGGAATAAAAGACTTCAATGCATCACTTTAAGGGAACCCATGATCTCGGTCAACACTAGTTTGATATCAAAACAAGGTCCCAAACCTTGAGAGATGCAAGAAGAAAGGATAAACTTGAAAGTGAAATATGCACTAGCTGAGGGAAGTCTAGTTGATTGTTGAATCTGAGGCAACTAATAGAGCATTGTTCTTTACAATGAGTGATGTTGATAGATTGTGAGCAAGTGGAAGATAAGACAACAGAACACTTAGCAGGGATGAGATACAGAAGATTATGAATAGAGACTTTGTGACAATAGTTCTTAAAGTTCAAAGTGCCTACTTAGTATTATGATGGAAAACACAACAGTACATGGTGTAAGATGTTATGAGGTTACAAGCAACCTGCAAGAGTGTTGTGTGAGAGTTAACAGATTACCAATCGTGAGGTAGTCATTTCGATGGAAAAGAGAAGTGAAGCATTGACTAATCCCCAAAAGGGAGGTAGTCAAGTGAAATTCAAATAAATCACTGAATGTGAGGTAGTCCAAAGTCATGAATGAGGAGAAAGCACTAACATATCAACAACCATGAGGTGGTTCACATGCATAGAACATGTAGGTTAACAATGAATCACATTAAATGGATGATGGTGTTGACAGATAGTCGACTATGAGCCAGTCAGGGTGGGGGAGAATCTTCTAATTAGCATACTTGGTAGAAGTTGTCTGAGAAGGTTATTCTCCATCAAGTGCAGATGGGTAGAGAATGAAGAGCACACAAAATGGTTCAGAGAGAAGCCAGGTCAAAATGTGGCCCAGAATCACCAATCTAAAGGAAAATGGACAAGATAACCTCCATGTTGAAGGCGTTGTCGGAAAGAACAATGCATGAAGTAATAAAATTTATTGGGGGGAAGAATCCCACAGAAACAAGGAGAGACAAATGGGGGGAAAGAGTCTGCATAGGTTATGAAGTGGGCTGAGAGTCAGCCTGAAGTTGAAGCAAAAATGTTCTCCATAAAATAAAGCCCCGAGGAAATGATGTTGTGGGTCTTGGATGTCGAGAATTAGTTTGAGCTGAAGGTTGTACAAGACTTCCATAGAGGTTGAGTATGAACATAAAAAACTATGTGATAATGCAATAGATAGATCAGGGCATCTTCAAGATAGAAGGAGATAAAAAAGAAACAAGAGGGTACAAAGTTAGGAATAGATGGTTTCCAAACTACCGAACCAGGTACTACATCTAGAAGGCCAGCTCAAATGGAGAAGACTCAAAAGCCACATAAAGAAACCTATAAAGCCTTGCCACCAAAGTGAAGGAGGGTTGACATGAAGGGAACATGCAGAAGGAGCTATTATTGGAGCAACACAAACGTTAAAAGAAGCCTTGTGAAATGATGGAAGAGAAGGGGCTAATGTTGGTCTCAGAAGGCATTGGGGAGAAGGCTGTGAAAATATACATAAGTGGTAGAGGCAAATAAGGTTGTTGCACAGAAGTAACAAAAAATGAGTGAAGCCAACAAAAAAACTGTTGTAGCAAAGCACAACAGGTGAAGACAAGGTGGATATCATTCCACAAGAACAGCAAGAGTGCAAGAAGGTGCACAATGTGTAGGAGCAACCTACACATAGATAGGGCTAAGAACACTACAGCCCCATAAAGAAATCACAAGTGTTATTGAGCTCAACTTGGAGGATGCACTAGATGAAGGGACAAGAACACTACATCCCCATAAAAAAGAAGATTGTTGCACAACATAAAAAATAGAGGGACATTGGAGCAAATGTCCATATAAAGCGGTGCGCGATGGATAAAGGCCAAACTTTAGCCCTGTACACAGAGGAAAAGGAGCCATAGGAAGGAGGGGCTCTAGAGGACCTTCGACCAAGAGAAACTGTCCTCAAGGAATCCCTAAAGGAAGAAACAATAAAAGATCTTTCCGAAGAAGGAGAAGCAATGTTGCCTAGAATGCAACTAAACACTGCTAAGTGCAACAAAAATAATAATGAGGCACATGGGTCCAAAGGTGAGCCAAAAGAAATAGAGGAGCTAGACTAAGTGCCAGTTAAAAATAGCTTTAGCGTCAATACAAACAATATTCACCAATGGAGGAGGAAGGTAAAAAAGAAGCCACACAAGAGAAACTCACACATAACAACCAAGCAAAAGATAATTGTTGTTCAAAAGGCATAGAGATGGAGAGATACAAGAGTGCAAGTCTATTTGTACAAGGCATTTTCCTAAACCCTAAGAAGAAAAATATGAAGAGGTATCAGATTGTAGCTGAACCTAATTTGCCTCGAAGACAACACAACACTTCACCAGGGAGAGACTAGAGAAGAGAGGGAGAAGTGTTCTTAACTCCACAGAAGGCATCCAAAATGTGCAAGCACAGTAGAAGAGTTGGCCTACAATTAAAAAAAATGCAACATTCTATACGCACGTCCTAGAAGAGCTACTAAATGAGTTAGCCAAAATAAGCCCGAAGATGATTAGGGGGTGTAATTTTCATTGTGCAAGGAAAAGGAGTCACTGCCAATTGGGAATAAGGTAGGAAACCGTCAGCCTAATACTGACTAGGAAGAGCAACTAAACAAGATTTCAGTCAAAGTGAGAAGAATGAACTGCATGAAAATAGAGGAAGAAGAAAAGTTGGGAGTCAATCGACTCATCAAAACTTGCATGCCACTCAGGGCAGCAAGTAAATGGAAAAGGAAAAGGATAATGGTAATGGAAGATTCATGTAGACATACACCATGATAAATACATGGAAGAATAGTGTGCAAGTATGCCTACTTGCCATGAGTGACATAACGAAGAAAGTGCAGATAAAAAAGAATCAAAGGCGCACAAAATGAAGGAAATCAAAGTTATGAAGACCTTTTCATCAAAATGGATGGACAAGAGTGGGCACACACCCACAAGGGAAAAAATTTGTCACAGACCCACGAGGGATGAATGTGGATGTAGAACCATGCGGGACAAATGTTGGCACAAACCCACGAGAGATGAAGGTGGGTTTAAGCCCACAAGAGGAAATAAAGGTGGGTACAAACCCACAAGAGGAAGAAAGGGAATAAAAAGGAAGGGTATCGGAGCTAGGCAAAGGAGGATGAGGGCCAGGAGGAGGAAACGATGAGTGAGATTGCTTAGGTGCTACATCAGGTGGAGGGCAACATTGTGGTCTAGGCAACCAACTAAAAGGGTGGTTCTACCACTCTAGCCCTTCTTGTAAGGATATCTGAAGGGACAACCGACAAGATCTACTTTGTGAGGATATCTTCTAACAGCACTAAGACTTGCACAGCTCAAGGTCTGTAAAAGGATATGTTAATTCTAGAGTAGGTCTATAGTCTTGCACAGACTCCCATCAAATGAAGTTGTATGCCAATTTCATGGGAAATAGGCAAAGCAACCAAAGCTTGGGAAACTATAAATAAGTGTCTTGGTCCAGCATTTTAACGCTCTGAAGCCAAGGAGGTTACTTTGTTAGGGTGATCCAATAAACAAACAAGGAAAATTTGTCCAAGGTTAGATAGATAGAAAGGGAGCTTCACATGACAAGTGAAGGCTTGTAGTCATGAATGAATGGTCGTCTATGGACACCATAGTAGAGAGAGACACTTAGATCTATATCTAAGGATTGGACTAAGTATAGTCAAGAGCTCAATGTACATTTGTGAAGCTTATATTATCTTGTAACTCTTGATGTTAAGGAATAAAAGTGTTTATTAGAATGATCCACTATGTGGAACTATGAAGGCTGCATGGTTAATGCATCACTTCACCAGGACTCCTAATCTCAACAAATACTAGTTTGATATCAAAGCAAGGTCATGAACCTTGAGGGATGTAAGAAGAAAGGATAAACCTACAAGAGAGATATGAACTAGCAGAGAAAAAGCTAGTAGATGGTTGAACATGAGGCAACTAGCATAGCATCTCTCACCAACGTGAGGGAGGTAGGTGGATAGTGAGTAGCTGTAAGATAAGAAAAGAGAAACCTCAAAAGGTACAAGTACATTGGATCGTGGAGGTCTGCATGGTTAATGCATCACCTTACCACGAGTCCTAATCTCGACCAATACTAGTTTGATATCAAAACAAGGTCATGAACCTTGAGGGATGCAAGAAGAAAGGATAAACCTATAAGAGAGTTATAAACTAGCAGAGAAAAAGCTAGCAAATGGTTGAACATGAGGAAACTATCATAACATCACTCGCCAACATAAGGGAGGTAGGTAGATAGTGAGTAGGTGAAAGATAAGAAAAGAGAAACCTCAGAAGGGATAAGTACAGAAGATCATAGAGGGAGAGTTTACAACAACAGTTCTTAAGTTCAAGCACCTATGTAGGATTGTAATGGCGAGTGTAACAACAGGGAGTGTAAGAAGTTGTGAGGTTGCAAGCAACCCACAGGAATGTTGTGAGAGAATTGAGAGATCATCAACCTTGAGGTAGTTAGTGCTAAAAAAGAGAGGTGAAGCATCGATAAATTGCTATAAGTGAGGTAGTCGAGGATAGATCACCGAATGTGAGGTGGTCCAGAGGTGCAGATGAGGAGAAAGTACTTATAAATTATCGATCATAAGGTAGTTCGTAAGCAAAGATCAAATGGGTTGATAATGAATCAAGTGAAATGGATGATGGTGCCAACAGATCATTAACTGTGAGGCAGTCAGGGTGCACGAGCATCTTCCAATCAATGTATTGGGTAAAAGGTACCAAATAAAGTGCAGACGGATAGAGAATGAGGAGCAAAGAAGATGACTCAGCTAAAATAAAAAATGAGAAGTGACCTCGAGTCACAAATCTCAAGGAAAATATAGATAGCCTCTATATTACAAGCATTGTAGGAAAGGAGGGTGCAAGTAGGATCCCAAAGAGAAGCAGGGAGAGACCTCTGGGAGGAAAGAGCCTGCATAGATTCTCAAGCATAACAAGAATAACCCTAAAACTGCAATGTAAAGGTTCTCTAGAAAAAAGGCCCTGAGTAAATGGAGTGGGTCTTAGATGTTGAATGTTATTTTGCGTTGAAGGATGTAAGGAATCCATCAAGGTGGAGTATGCACAAAAAATGCCTTTCTATAATGCAGTAAATGGCTATAGAGATCTCCAAGAGAGAATGAGATAGAAAGCCAACACGAGGGTGAAACGTTGGAAACAAATAGTTTACAAACTACAGAACCAAGTAGTGCATCTAGAAGGCCATCTCAAATGGAGGAAAGGACTCAAAATTTGTAGAAGGTAACCTTCAAAGCCTCACCCCCAAAGTAAAGAAGAGAGTGTTAACATGAAAGGCAATGCGTAGGAGGAGCCGGGTGGGAGCAATGTGGAGGTCTGAAAGAGCCCTTTGAAAAGATGAACGAATGGGAGTTAATACTGATCTTGTAAGGTATTTAAGAGAAGGCTACATAAAGAAGATGCTACAAAAGGACAACTATTGCATAGAGAATAATTGTGAGTTGTTGAGTGTAGCTGAAATGAGAGTGAGGCACATGGGTCCAAAGGTGTGCCAAAGGAAATAGAGGCACTGAAGAGAGCATGAGTGCTAATGCAAACAACATTGTGCCAAGGAAAGAGGAAGGTTAAAGAGAAGATACACATGAGAAATTCGAGCATTAGCCAAGTAAAATAGATGTGTCCTTCGAAAGGTACAAAGATGGAGAGACGAAAGAGTGAGAGTTTATGTATGGGAGGCATATACCTAAATCTTAAGTGGATCAAGATAAAAAGGTAGTGCACAACCGAATCTAAGTTGTCCCAAAGACAATATAGCATTACGCCATGGAGAAACTTGTAAAGGGAAGGAGAAGTGGACATAACTCCAAATAACGCATCCAAATATGTGTTAGGAGAGGAGAAGAGTCGACCTATAGATAACAAAAATGCAACATTATTTGTACACATCCTATAGGAACTACCGTGGCAGGTTATCCAAAATCAGCATGAAAAAAATGTGCATAGGGGAAGGTGAAAGGTATGAAGACATTTTGGAAGAGATGAACGAACAAGAATGGGCACAAACCCATGAGAGATGAAAGTGTGTAAACCCATAAGAGACAGACGTGGGCATAGGCCAACTAAGAGACAAAGGTGGGCATAGGCCCACAAGAGTAAACAAAGGTGGCCACAAAACCACAAGAGGAAGAAAGGGAAAGAAGATGAAGCATATAAGAGCTAGGTAGAGGTGGACAACATAAGGCCCAAGGAGGGTTTGGAAAAGAAGGAACCATCGAGTGAACCTACTTAGGTGCCAGATTGGGTAGATGAGAACACTGTGGTCAAGATAGTGGACCATAAAGATAGTTCCACCACTCTAACACTATTTGTAAGCAAGAGCTCACATTTTAATTACCTAGGGAGTTTGATGGAGGATCATCATAGGCAAATTTGTAATCTTGCATCAGATAAAAATAGAGTCAGTCAAGCGAGAAATAAACAACTATAGTTGTGCACAGTTACATAGACCATGTAAGAGTCCACGTATGCAAAAGGAAGGTGGATGAGAGTTGTGTAGGGAATTAGAGAATAAAAAGGGGGTACAACTTTTGGCTAAGCCAAGAAGTGCACTCACAAAGTTACAAACCACACAAAGATGCACTAGGGACAAGAAGAAAGGTGCAGAAATAAAGGCTTTTTCAACAGTACATGAAGGAACTGATCACTATAAAATTCCTAGAACTATGGCGTGAATGGAGATATTCACTAAAGTTGTGCTTCACATGAATAAGGAAAGTTGCAACTAAAGCTAAGTTTGAACTTGAGCAATAGATGCACAAAGAGTTGAGCCTATCAACAGAGCACATTAGAGCAGTGCACTGTCATAGTCGAGGAACACTCAAATGTGCCTAGAATGTAATCAGTTAGCAAAGGAGTTCTAAGGTACCCAGTGTGCAATGATGATGGTGTATCGAAAGGAGAATATTTTAACATACAAAGCATGCAAAAAGCCTAACACAGGGCATTCGACGCAAGCCTGCATAACTAGAAGACAGTTGGATAAGCAATTAGTTGTGAAGACCTATAGTTAGCCTTTCCTTTGGTTAGGTTATTATTATAAATGACATAAGAAGCTTTAGAAGACCTTTGAATAGGCAAAACTTCCCTAAAGAAAGCAGCGAAGGAAGAAAAAGTAAGAGATGTTGTTGAAGGAAAAGTAGAGTTGCCTAGAGTGCAACTGGGAGATGCTGAGTGAAACATAAATGAGAGTGAAGCACTTGGGTCCAAAGGTGTGCTAGAGAAAACAAAGGAACTAGAGAGAGCACTAGGTAAAGAGAGATTGAGCACCAATGTAAACAACCTTGTAACAAGGGAGGAGGAAAGCGAAAGAGAAGTTACTCAAGATAAATTTGGGCACAATAGCCAAGCAAAAGAGATCTATTTCGAAAGGCACAAAGATGGATAGGTGAAAGAGTGCAAGTTTATTTATGAAAACCATTTGCCTAAAGCTTAAACTAGAGAAGATGGAGAGGTATGTGCCTACAATTGAACCTAAGTTACCTAGAAAACAACACGACATTGCACCATGGAGAGACAAATGAAAGGAAGTGGGCATAACTCCAAATAAGGCATCTAAAGATGCACGAGGATAAGAGAACAATCAGCTTGAAGCTAACAAAAACACAACATTGTTTGTCCATAGTCTAGAGGAACTACCAAGAGGGGTTACAAAAAATCAGCCCAAAGCCAATCAGGGAAGTGCAATTTTCATTTTGCACAAGGAAAAGGAGACTCTACCAATTGGGAGCAAGGTAGGTTACTATCAACATGAAGCCAAGTAAGAAAAATATTGAAGGGGATTTTGTTGTGGCCAACACACCCCATTCTCCTTTTTTCAAACGGGTACCCTCTTTTGACCTTAAGTTGATCATTGGTTTATCGCTCATCCTATGAAGGTTTTAACTTGATTTTTTAACTTGAATTATTATTGTGGTTTTGGAAATCTAAATTTAAGCTAAGACTAACAAGTGAAATTTGAGCTTGGTTTTGTCACTCAAATTATTGTTGTGGTTTTGGAAATCTAAATTTAAGCTAACCACTAACAAGTGAAATTTGAGCTAAGTGTATATAGGAAATCCAATGCCCTTGGTGGCCATATCACTGCATTAGGTCATATTCACAACACTTTGTGGTTCCTTTGAGTTCCTCGCAGTGTTTATCACCTTCACAACTTCCATGTGGCATCAATTTACCACGGCATTCATGGCTTACCATCATCCCTTTCTTTCACGACACTTCAATCTCCTTGTGAATTCCTCTGCAACAACAATCACTTAGGCAACATGTGTAGTTATCTGACATCTTCAGCTCTTCATGACATCCAGACTTAGTCGTGGCATTAATACACCTCAGAATATCAATCAACAGGTGTAAATGTCTCACACAAATCATTGATGCCCAAGAGCGCACAGGCCGCAAAACAACAAGAAAACTAGTTGGTTTATGATAATCCTCATGACAAATCTTAGCTAAATCATCATCCGCTTGCATGTGTTTGACATAGGGAATATTTAATTTTGATTTCTTAAGCCACTTTTGCTTGTCCTTTTCTGAGCATGCTTGCAATTTAATGAACTTTTCCCATAATGGCAATGAGTAAGTAGGGCCTTTATTCCTCATAAATCTATCCTCTCAGCATTGTAAACGGGTCAAATTTTTTAATAGGTAAAACTCAACAGGGTATGGAAACTTGAATGAATGTTCTTGATCTCTTGGTTCCTATTGTGAAGGCCTTCATAATTCTCAGAACAATATGGCAAGTGTTAAACATTTTCACAAACTATGATATGAGTATGGATTGTCATCTATGTGCTTAATCTTATTGAGTCGTTTGCTAACTTGATTTATTTTTGTGTCCTATGTTTGATAAACTAAATAGTCATGTATACATGTGTTCTTGCTAATAATCTCTATGATTGTTCATATTATAATGCAATGTTATAGGGATCATGCTCATCACCAACCTCCCTAAGACTCCCTTTCCTATTTAGTTTGGCTTGTGCCTAAGTGAAGGCCAACTACTTAGAGGTAATTTCTAGTCAGATCCATAGATAATCTGCGGAAACATTGGTACCCCCACAGAGCTTGAGAAATTTTTGTTCTAACCTTACCCTTGCCTTTATTTTGTGTTTTCTATTGTTCAACCCATGTTTAGAGTTAAAATTGAGACCCATTATTGTTGCGTCAACCATATCTCATTGATAGCAATACCTAGATCTCGTTACATCTTTTTGGATGGAGATTTGAACTCTCTATGTGGTGATATTTGTACACTCTCAATATTATTCCTAGGAGGTTACATAAGAGAGCCAAAAATTACAACATGTTCCATAGACTCCCCTAGCAGTCCTAAAACCAAAGGGTGAAAACCTACAAGGTGTTTGGTGTGCATTAAACACGCATCAACATAAATATCAGTCCAAGCTTGTAGAATGAAGTGTGAGACAAGAGAGGAAGAAAAGGTGGGAGTTAATGGACCCCATAGAGGCTTGCATGCCATTGAGAGAGTCAAGCAAGGGGAAATAAAGGACAAGTGCAACAAAATAACTATACAAGCATGCCCCATGAAACATGTGGAAGAATAGCTTGCAAGTATGCCCACTTATCGTGGATGACAGAAGGAAGAAAGTGCACATAACACAGGGGAAGCGAAAGGTTCATAAAAGGAACAAAATGAAAGGTAGGAAGACCTTTTATTGGAGGTGGATTCAAAAGAGTGGGCATAGACCCATGAGGGACGAAAGTGGGTACAGATCCACATGAGATGAAAGTGGGCACAGACCCACAAGAGCAAACAGAGGTGAGCATATAGCCACAAAAGGAAGGGAAGGAGGGAAGAGAAAGGGTATTTGAGCTAGAAGGAGGGTGGTTTATGTCCCAAGGAGAGTTTAGATAAGGAAGAAGTATTGTGTGAGCCTACTCATGTGCCACATCAGGTGGAGTGTAACACTGTGTTCAAGGCAATAGACCAGAAGGGTGGTTCTACTACTCCAATACTACTTGTAAGAAGATTGCATTTTTATTACCTTGAAAGTCTATTACATGAGCATCCTAGGCAAATTGACAATCTTGCATCAAATAGAAATAGAGTTAGTCAGGTGAGAAGTAAACCAACTTTAGCTATGCACAAGTGCATAGGCAAACAATTTGAAAGGTTGCTCTGAAATGCATAAGAGTCCATTTGAACGGAAGGAAAGTGGCTGAGAATTGCACAGTGAGTTAGAGAATAAGAAGGGGGTACAAGTTTTCGTTAAGGCAAGCAACGTGAACATATAACTATAAAGTACATAAAGTCACACTAAGAAAGGAAATAAGGTGCATAAGTAAAGGCTCGCACAAAAGCACACAAAGGAACTGAGGCCTATAAAGCACCAAGGAACATGGCACATAAGGAGTTGTTCGCTGAAGATGTGTTGCATAACAACAAAAAAAGTTGCAACCAAAGCTAATTTCAAACTTTCACGACTAAGGCACTAAGAGTGGTGCACAATCATAGTCGAGGGGGATGCAAATGTGTCTAGAGTGTAATCAGCCAACAAATAAACTCTAAGGTACCGATTGTGTGATGATGATGGTGTGTGGAAATGAGTGTCCAAGACACAAGAGCACACAGAAAGTAAAGCACAAGGAACTCTATGCCGAACCCGATAGAGTGAAGAGCTTAAAATATCTTGTAACAGCCAAAGTTTAGGAATAAAAGACTTTAGTGCATCACTTCAATGGAACCCCTGATCTCGGCCAATACTAGTTCGATATCAAAGCAAGGCCTCGAACCTTGAGAGATGCAAAAAGAAAGGATAAACCTACAAGTGAGATATGAACAAGGGAAAGGAAGGTTAGTAGATTGTTGAATTTGAGGCAACTAATAGAGCATCGTTCTCTACAATGAGGGATGTCGGTAGATTGAGAACCGGTGGAACATAATAAAAAAGAACACTCAGAAGGTATGAGTTAGATAAGATTGCAAATAGAGACTTTGTAATAAAAGTTCTTAAGTTCAAAGTGCCTATCTAGTATTATGATGGAGAACACAACAGTACATAGTGTAAGATGTTGAGGTTACAAGCAACTCGCGAGAGTGTTTCATGAGAATTAACAGATCACCAATTGTGAGGCAATCATTTCGATAGAAAAGAGAAGTGAAACATTGACTGATCCCCAAAAGGGAGGTAGTCAAGTGAAATGCAAACAAATCATCAAACGTGAGGCAGTCCAAAGTCGTGAATGAGGAGAAAGCACTAACATATCACCAACCATGAGGTGGTTCATATGCATAGAACAAGCGGATTAATGATGAATCATGTGAAATGGATGATGGCACTAACAGATAGTCAACTGTGCGCCAGTCAGGGTCGGGGAGCATCTTCCAATCAGCATATTGGGTAGAAGGTGCCTAAGAATGTTGTTCTCCATCAAGTGTGGATGGGTAGAGAATGAAGAGCATCGAAGATGGCTTAGAGAGAAGTCAGGTCAAAACGTGGCCCGGAGTCACCTATCTAAAGGAAAATGGACAAGATAGCCTCCATGTTGAAGGCATTGTGGGAAAGGACAATGCATGCAGAAATATAATTTATTGGGAGAAAGAATCCCATAGAAGCAAGGAGAGACAAATTGGGGTGGGGGCGGGAGGGAGGCGGGCGAGGGGAAGAGTTTGCATAGGTTATCAAGCAGGCCGAGCATCATCCTTAAGCTAAAGCAAAAATGTTTTCCAGAAAATAAAGCCCTGAAGAAATGATGTTGTGGGTCTTGGATGTTGAGCATTATTTCATGCTGAAGGGTGTACAAGACTTCCATAAATGTTGAGTATGAATAGAAAAGGATATGTGATAACACAACAGATGGCTAGGGAGATCTTCAAGAGAGGAGATGAAAAAGCAATAAGAGGGTGCAAAGTTGGGAATAGAAGGTTTCCAAATTAGCAAACCCAGTACTACATCTATAAGGCTAGCTCAAATGGAGAAGACTCGAAAGCCACAGAAAGAAACCTACAAAGCCTCACCAACAAAGTGAAGTAGGGTTGACATGAAGGAAACATGCAGAAAGAGATATTATTGGAGAAACACGGACATCAAAATAAGCCTTGTGAAATGATGGAAGAACAGGAGCCAATGTTGGTCTCGAAAGGCATTGGGGAGAAGGCTGCACAAAGATGGATAAGTAGTAGAGGCAACTAAGGTTATTATGCAAAACTAACAATAAATGAGCAAAGCCAAAAAAAACCCAGTTGTAGTAGAGCACAATGGGTGACGATAAGTGGATATCATTCCATAAGAGCCAATGAGAGCGTAAGAAGGTACACAATGTGTAAGAACAACCTACACATATATAGGGATAAGAACACTATATCACCATAAAGAGAGGATAAGTGTTATTGTACTCATCGTAGAGGATGTACTAGATGAAGGGATAAGAACACTACATCCCCATAAAAAAGAGGATTATTGCGCAGCACAAAAAATAGAGGATGTTGGAGCAAATGTCTATATGCAGCAGTGCACGATGGACAAAAGCCACCCTTTAGCCTTGTAGGCAGAGGAAAAGGAGCCATAGGAAAGAGGGGCTCTAGAGGACCTTCGACCAGGAGAAACTATCCTCAAGGAAGAACCAAAGGAAGAAGCAACAAAGGATGATGCCTAGAATGCAACTAGGCACTGCTAAGTGCAACAAAATAACAATAAGGAACATGGGTCCAAAGGTGAGCCAAAGGAAATAGAGGAGATGGACTGAGTACCATTTAAAAAGTGTTTTAGCGCTAATGCAAACAATATTCGCCAAGGGAGGAGGAAGGCAAAAAAGAAGACACACAAGAGAAACTCGTACACAATAGCCAAGCAAAAGAGATATGTCATTCAAAAGGCATAGAGATGGAGAGATACAAAAGTGCAAGTCTATTTGCACAAGGCATTTGTTTAAACCCTAAGAAGAAAAAGATGAAGAGGTATTGAATTGTAGCTGAACCTAATTTACTCTAAAGACAACACAACTTTGCACCAAGGAGAGATACGAGAAGAGAGGGAGAAGTGTTCATAACTCCATAGAAGGCATCCAAATATGTGCAAGTAGAGTAGAAGATTTGGCTTGCAACTAATAAAAACACAACATTGTATACACACATCCTAGAGGAGCTAATAAAATGAGTTAGCCAAAATAAACTTGAAGATGATTAGGGGGTGTAATTTTCATTGTGCAAGGAAAAAGAGTCACTGCCAATTAGGGATAAGGCAAGAAACTATTAGACTAATACTAACTAGAAGGAGCAACTAAATAGGATATCAGTCCAAGCAGGCAAAACGGATTGCATGTAAAATAGAGAAAGAAGAAAAATTGGGAGTTAATGGACTCATAGAAATTTGCATGTACTCAGGGTAGCAAGCAAAGGGAAATGAAAAAGGACAATGGCAATAGAATATTTATGCAGACATGCCCCATGAGAAATACATGGTAGAATAGTGTGCAAGTATGCCTACTTGCCATGAGCGACATAAGGAAGAAAGTGCAGATAAAAAAGAAGCAAAAGGCACAGAAAATGAAGGAAATGAAAGGTATGAAGACCTTTTCATAGAGATGGATGGACAAGAGTGGGCACAAACCCATAAGGGACAAAATTTGTCATAGACCCATGAGGCATGAAAGTGGACACAAAACCATGAGGGACGAATGTTGGCACAAACCCATGAGAGATGAAGGTGGGCATAAGCTCACAAGAAGAAATAGAGGTTGGTGCAAACCCATAAGAAGAAGAAAGGGAATAAAAAGGAAGGTTATCGGAGTTAGGTGCAGGAGGACAGGGGCCAAGAGGAGGAAGTGTCGAGTGAGATTGCTTAAGTGCTACATCAGGTGGAGGGCAATACCGTGGTTTATGCAACCAACTAGAAAGATGGTTCTACCATTCTAGCCCTTATTGTAAGGATATTTGAAGGGACAACCAACAAGATCTACTTTGTGAGGATATCTTCTAACAACAATCAAACTTGTGCAGCTCATGGTTTGTAAAAGGATATGTTAATTCTAGGGTAGGTCTACAAACTTGCGCAGACTCCCATCAAATGAGGTTGTATGCCAATTGCGTGAGAAATAAGCAAAGCAACCAAAGTTTGGGAAATTATCAATAGGTGTCTTGGTCCAACATTTTTAATGCTTTGAAGCCAAGGAGGATACTTTTATAGGGTGATCTGGTAAACAGACAAAGAAAATTTATCTAAGGCTAGACAAATAAAAAGGGAGCTTCACATGACAGGTGAAGGCTCATAGTCATGAATGAATGGTAGTCTATGGACACCATAGTAGATAAAGCCACTTAGATCTATATCTAAGGACTGGACTAAGTAGAGCTGAGAGCTCAATGTACATTTGTGAACCTTATATTATCTTATAACACTCGAAGCTAAGGAATAAAAACCTTTATTAGCATGATCCATTGAGTGGAACTATGAAGGATGCATGGTAAATACATCACTTCACTAGGACTCCTAATATCGACCGATACTAGTTTGATATCAAAGCAAGGTTGTGAACCTTGAGGGATGCAAGAAGAAAGGATAAACCTACAAGAGAGACATGAACTAGCAAAAAAAAAGCCAATAGATGGTTGAACATGAGGCAACTAGCATAGCATCACTCGCCAATGTGAGGGAGGTAGGTAGATAGCGAGCAAGTGAAAGATAAGAAAAGAGAAACCTCAGAGGGAACAAGTACATAGGATCACAGAGGGAGACTTTATAACAATAGTTTTTAAGTTCAATCACCTATGTAGGATTGTAATGGTAAGCGTAGCAACAAGTAGTGTAAGAAGTTGTGAGATTATAAGCAACCCACAGGAGTGTTGTGCGAGAACTGAGAGATCACCAACCTTGAGGCAGTCATTGCTAAAAAGGAGAGGTGAAGCATCGTCAAATTGCTATAAGTGAGGTAGTCAAGGATAGATCATCAAGTGTGAAGCGGTCTAGAGGTGCAGATAAGGAGAAAGCACTTACAAATTATTGATCATAAGGCACTTGGCAAGCAAAAATCAAATGGGTTAACAATGAATCAAGTG
This sequence comes from Torreya grandis, assembly GCA_037957365.1. Classification (NCBI taxonomy): domain Eukaryota; kingdom Viridiplantae; phylum Streptophyta; class Pinopsida; order Cupressales; family Taxaceae; genus Torreya; species Torreya grandis. Next base: position 4,596,645 of record JARHVA010000030.1, read on the forward strand.
AAATAGATGAGGTGTGGATAGATCATTAACCGTGAGGTAGTTAGGGTGCACGAGCATCTTTCATTCAGTGTATTGGGTAGAACATACCAAATAAAATGTAGATGGATAGAGAATGAGGAACAAAGAAGATGGCTCAGTGAAAAGCAAAAATGAGAATCGACCTAGAGTCATAGATCTCGAGGAAAATGGAAGAGATAGCCTCTACGTTGTAAGCACTATAAGAAAGCAGGGTGAAGGTGAAAAGAAAAACCATTGGGAGGGAGGATCGCAAAGATAAGTAGGGAGAGACCTATGGGAGGAAACAACCTATAGAGTTTTTGAGGCATGCCAAGAATAACCCTAAAATTGAAATGCAAAGATTCTCTAGAAAAAAGGCCCTAAGCAAATAATAGATTTGGTCTTAGATGTCGAATGTTATTTTGCATTGAAGGATGTAAAGGAATCCATCAAGGTGGAGTATGCATAAAAAATGCTCTGCTATAACGCAATAAATGACTGTAGAGATCTCCAAGAGAGAATGAGATAGAAAGGCAATAAGAGGGTGAAAACTTAGCAAAAAATAGTTTACAAACTATAGAGCTAAGTAGTGCATCTAGAAGGCCATCTAGAATGGAGAAGACCCAAAAGCCATAGAAGTTAACCTTCAAAGCCTCACCCCAAAAGTTAAGAAGAGAGTGTTTCCATGAAAGGTGATGCGTAGGAAGATCCAGCATGGGAGCAACGTGGAGGTCAGAAAGAGCCCTTTAACAAGATTAAAGAATGAGAGCTAATGTTGATCTTGGAAGGCATTGAGGATAAGGCTACACAAAGAAGATGCATAAGACGCAGAGGCAAAGATGGTTATTTCACAAAAGTAATAATAAAGGAGCGAAGCCAAGAAAAAAAATGGTTGTAGCAGATTGAAATTAGTGAAATCAAGGTGTATATCATTCCACATGAGCTAGTGAGAGTGCATGAAGGTGTACAAGGTGTAGGACCAGTCTGCACAAAGATAGGGGCACATAAGAACCTTGAAAAAGAGCATATGTGTTCTTGTGCTCACAGTGGAGGATGCACTGAAGAAAGGGTTGAGAACCCTAGATCTCCATAAAGTAATGAATTGTAGCACAATAGTGACGATAAAGAGGGATTTGCTACAAAAGGACAATTGTTACATAGAGAACAATTGGGAGTTGTTGAGTGTAGTTGAAATGAGAGTGAGGCACATGGGTCTAAAGGTGCGCCAAAGGAAATAGAGGCACTGAAACGAACACCAACTGAAGAGAACATGAGCGCTAATGCAAACAACATTATGCCAAGGAAGGATGAAGGCAAAAGAGAAATTTGAGCATAGTAGCCAAGAAAAATAGATGTGTCCTTTGAAAGGCACAAAGATGGAGAGATGAATAGTTTGATTTTATTTGTGGGAGGAATGTACTTAATCCTAAGGGGATCAAGATAAAAAGGTAGTGCCCAATCGAACTTAAGTTATCCAAAGAAAATATAGCATTACGCCATGGAGAGATAAGCAAAGGGAAGGAGAAGTGGCCATAACTCCAAATAATGCATCTGAAGATGTGTGAGAAGAGGAGAAGAGTTGACATGTAGCTAAAAAAGATGCAACATTATTTGTGCATGTCACGTAAGAACTACCATGATAGGTTATCCAAAATTAGCGTGAAGCAGATTAGGGGAGTGAAATTTTCATTGCACGCAAGGAAAAGGAGTTATTACTGATTGAGAGCACAGTGAGAGATCGTCAGCCTGAAACTAACCAAGAATAACAACTGAAGGGAATATCAATCAAAGCACATAGAAGGAAGTGCATGATAATAAAGAAGAAAAGGTAGGAGTCAATGGAGGTCAAGGGTAGCCGAAGAACCATGCAGACATTTCTCATGAGAAACACATGGAAGAATAGCATGCAATTATACCTACTTACCATAAGTGACATAAGGAAGAGAGTGCACATAATAAAGGAGAAGTGAAATGTGCAGAGGGAAACGGAAGGTATGAAGACATTTTAGAGGAGATGGATGAACAAGAATGTGAAAAAAACCATGAGAGATGAAAGTGGGTGCAAACCCACAAGATACGGACATGGGCATACACCCACTAAGAGACAAAGGTGGGCATAGGCCCATAAGAGTAAACAAAGGTGGGCGTAGAACCACAAGAGGAAGAAAGGGAAGGAAGATGAAGCATATAAGAGCTAGGTAGAGGAGGACAGTTTAAGGCCCAAGGAGGGTCTTGAAAAGAAAGAAGCATCAAGTGAACCTACTTAGGTGCCACATTGGGTGGATGAGAACACCGTGGTCAAGATAGCGGACCAAAAAGATAGTTCTACCACTCCAACACTATTTTTAAGTAGGAGCTCACATTTTAATTACATAGGGAGTTTGATGGAGGAGCATCACAGGGGAATTTGTAATCTTGCATCAAATAAAAATAGAGTCAGTCAAATGAGAAATAAATAACTCTAGTTGTGCACGATTACATGGACCACACAAGATTCCATCTGCATGAAAGGAAGGTGGTTGAGAGTTGTGCAGGGAGTTAGAGAATAAAAAGGGGTACAACTTTTGGCTAAGCCAAGAAGCACACTTGCAAATTTAAAAAGCACACAAAGATGCACTAGGGATAGGAAGAAAGGTGTAGAGATAAAGACTCATTCAACAGTGTATGAAGGAACCGAACCCTACAAAGTTCCAAGAACTATGGCATGAATGGAGTTGTACACTAAAGGTGTGCTTCACACAAACAAGGAAAGTTGCAACCAAAGCCAAGTTCAAACATGAGCAATAGATGCACAAAGAGTTGAGCTTATCAAGGGAGCACATTAGAGCAGTGCACTGTCACAGTCGATGGGTGCTCAAATGTGCCTAGAATGTAATCAGCCAACGAAGGAGCTCTAAGGTACCCAGTGTGAAATGATGATGGAAGTTGAAAGGAGGATATTTTGATGTACAAGGCACACAAAAAGCCTGACACATGGCATTTGATGTAAGTCTACATAAGTAGAAGATAGTGGGATAAGAAATTATTTGTGGGGACCTATTGTTAGCCTTTCCTTTAGCTAGGTTAGTACTACAAATGATGTGACAACAAACGAGACTGACAAGATCTATTTGTGCAGCTCGAGGTCCATAAAAGTTTGTTACTTCTAGGGTAGGTTTGTAGACTTGCATAAAGTCAAATTAAATGAAGTTGGCCAATTGCATTAGAATTCAGTGATGCAACCAAAGTTTAGGCAACTATAAAAAGGGGTCTTGGTCTAGAAATTGTAATGCTCAGAAGCCAAGGAAGAACTTTGTTAGAGTGATCCCATAAAGGGATAAAGAAAATCATTTGAGGCTAGACAAAGAGAAAAAGAACTTCAAAGATAGGTGAAGGCTTGTAGTCATGAGCGAATGGTAGTCTAAGGACACCATAGTCCAAAGAAAGGGAGATACTTATATCTATGTCTGAGGATTGGACTAAGTAGAGCTGAGAGCTCAATATACAACTACGAAGCTTATATTATCTTGTAACACCTGAAGTTAAGGAATAAAATGCTTTATTAGCATAATCAACTACGTGGAATTCTAAAGGCTGCATGGTTAATGTATCCCTTCACTGGGACCCCTGATGCAAAGGGAAATGAGCCTAAAGAAGGACAAGCTCTAGAGGACCTTGGATCAGGAGAAACTTCCCTGAAGGAAGAACCAAAAGAAGTGGGAGTTGTTATAGGAAAAGAAGAGTTTCCTAGAGACCAACTGGAAGTTGTTTTGTGAATCAAAAATGAGAGTGAGGCACATGGGTCCAACAATGTGCCAAACGAAATAAAGGCATTGGTGCAAGCACCAACTAAAGAGAGCTTGAGTGCCAATGCAAACAACATTGTGCCAAGGGATGAGGAAGGTGAAAGAGAAGCTGCACAAGTGAAATTCAAACACAACAATGATGCAAAAGAGAGGTGTTCTACATAAAGCACAAACATAGAGAGGCAAAAGAGCCCAAGTCTATTTGTGGCAAGTATTTGCCTAAAGCATTAGGGGAAGAAGAGAAAGAGGTAGCGGCTTGTAGCGGATAATATGTTATCCCAAAGACAACAGAGCATTATGCCATGGAGAGACATGCAAAGGGAAGGAGAAATGGGCATAACTCCATAAAAAGCATCCAAAGATACATGAGGAGAGGAGAAGAGTCGACTTATACCTAACAAAAATGCAACATTGTTTGCACATGACATGGATGAGATACAGGGAGGGGTTAGCCTAAATCAGCTCGAAGCTGATTAAGGGAGTGCAATTTTCATTGCACAGAAGGAAAAGGAGTCACTACTAATTGGGAGCAAGGCAGGAGGACATCAACTTGAAACTAACTAGAAACAATGCTTGAAGGGGATATCAGTCCAAACACACAGAGTGAAGTGCATCATTAGAGAGGAAGAAAGGGAAAGGAGCTTAAATTTTAATTACCTTGAGGCAACCAACTAGATGGGTGATTATACCACTCCACCCCTTCTTGTAAGGAGCGTAAATTTTAATTACCTTGCGAGTTTAATGCAGGAGCATCCTAGGTGAATTAGTTATGTTGCATCAAACAAAAACATAGTCAAACACCTATAACTAAACCAACTCTAGCTATGTAGGTTAAATGGTAGAACACCTTTACAGGTTGTTATAGACTGCACAAAAGGAATATGATTGAGAGTTGTGCAAGGAGTTAGAGAATGAGGAGGGGGTACCTATTTTTATTAAGGCAAGTAACGTGCACACAAAGCTTTGAAGTACATAAAGATGCGCTAGGGATAGGAATCAAGGTGGAAAAGTAAAGGTTCGTGCAATAATGCATGAAGGAACTGATGCCTATAGAGTGTAAAGGAACATGGAACACAAGAAGTTAGTTGTTGAAGGTGTGCTACACGAGAATAGGGAAACTTATATGAATGAGATGCAAAGAGTTGAGCTTTAAAAGGGATCACATTAGAATAGTGCGAATTGAGGGGCACACAAATGCCACTACAACGTACTCAACTAGCGAAGGATCTCTAAGGTGCATAGTGTGCGATGATGATGGTGCCTAAAAGAAGAGTCTAGAGCACAAGGGCAAGCAAAAAGCCAAGTGCAAGGAATTCAACCGATAAGATCTACGTTATGAGGATATATTCTAACAACACTCAGACTTACATGGATCAAGGTCCATAAAAGACTATGCTAATTCTAGGGTATACAAACTTGCGTAGACTCCCATTGAATGAAGTTGTAGACCAATTACATGAGAAATAGGTGAAGCAACCAGAACTTAGGCAAATATAAAAAGGGGTCTTGGTCTAGCATTTTTAATGCTTTGAAGTAAAGAAGGATACTTTGTTAGGCTGATCCCGTAAAGGAACAAGGAAAATTTGTCTAAGGATAGACAGATAGAAAGGGAGCTTCACATGATAAGTGAAGGCTCATGGTCATGAGCAAATGGTAGTCTATAGACACTAGTAGAGAGAGACACTTAAAGGACTCAACTAAGAAGAGTTGAGATATCAATGCACGCTTGCTAAGCTTATATTATCTTGTAACACCTGAAGTTTTGGGATAAGTCTTTATTAGCATGATCCACTATGTGGAACTCTAAGGGCTACATGGTTAATGCATCCCTTCACCAAGACACTGATCTCAACTAGCACTAGTTTGATTTCAAAGAAAGGTGGTGAACCTTGAAGGATGCAAGAAGAAAGGATAAACCTGTAAGTGTGATATGAAGTAGCAAAGAAAAAGCTAGTAAATGGTTGAACGTGAGGTAACTAACATAGCATTACTCGCCAATGTGAAGGTAGGTAGATAGTAAGTGGAAGATAATCAAAGAGAACCCTCAGAAGGGATGAGTACATAAGATCGCAGAGTGAGACTTTGTAACAACAGTTCTTAAGTTCAAGCACCTACGTAGGATTACAATGGAGATTGCAAAAATAGGTAGTGTAAGTTGAGGTTGTAAGCAACACTCAAGAGTGTTATTTGAGAACTGAGAGACTGCCAACCTTGACACAGTCATTCATGGAATGGAGATGTGAAGCATTGACAAATTATTGTAAGTGAGATAGTCGATCATAATGAGGACATATCATAGAATGTGAGGAAATTCAGAGGCACGAATGAGGAGAAAACACTACCAAATTATCGATAGTGAGGTAGTTTACAAGTAAAGATCGAATGGGTTGATAATAAATCAAGTGAAATGGATGATGATGCCGATAGATCATCAACTATGAGGCAGTCAAGGTACACGAGCATCTTCTAATTAGTGTATCAAGGAGAAGGTACCAAGTAAAGTTGTTATCTATGAAGCGCAGATGGATAGAGAATGAGGAGCACAAAAGATGGCTCAATGTAAAGCAAAAATGAGACATGACCTAGAGTCATAAGTCTCGATGAAAATGGAGATAGCCTCCATGTTGCAAGCACTATAGGAAAGGATAGTGTAGGTGGAAAGAAAAGCCATTGGGAGGGAGGATCCAAAGGATAAGTAGGGAGAGACCTATAGGAGGAAAGATCCCACAGAGGTTTTCAGGTATGCCGAGAATAATCATGACCTTGAAATGCAAAAGTTCTCCAAAAAAAGGCCTCAAGTAGATGGAGTGGGTCTTATATGACGAATGTTATTTTGTGTTGAAAGATGTAAAGGAATCCATAAAGGTGGAGTATGCACAAAATATGCTCTATGATAACATAGTAAATCGCTATAGAGACCTCCAAGATAGGAGATACAAAAGCAATAAAAGGGTTAAATGTTGGCAGCATATAGCTTCCAAACTATAAAAACAAGTAGTGCATCCAGAACGCCATTTCAAATGGAGGAGAAAACACAAAATCCATAGAAGGTAACCTTCAAAGCCTCACCCCCAAAGTAAAAAAGAGCATGTTGCCATGAAAGGCGATGCACAAGAGGAGCCAACATGGGTGCAGTGCTGAGGTCAAAAAGAGCCCTTTGAGAAGATGAAAGAGTATGAGCTAACGGTGATCTTGGAAGTTGTTGAGCAGAAGGCTACACAAAAAAGATGCGTAAGATGTAGAGGCAAAGAAGGTTATTTCACATAAGTAACAATAGAAGTGAAATAGAGAAGAAACTCACATAAAGCAGTGTAAAATGAGTGAAGGCAAGGTGGATATCATTCCACAAGCCAACAAAAGTGTATGAAGGTGTGCAAAGTGTAGCAGCAGTCTGCACAGACACAAGGGCACATAAGAAGAACCCAGGAAGGAGCACAGGTGTTCTTGTTCTCATAAAGGAAGATGTGCCGAAGGAAGGGGTGAGAACCCTAGATCCCGATAAAGTAGTGGAATGTAGCACAACAATAATGATGAGAGGGATGTTGGAGCAATTGTCGATATGAAGTAGTGCGTGATGGATAGAACACAACCTTTAACCCTAGAGACAAAGGAAAAGGAGCTTGAGGAAGGAGAGGCTCTAGGGGACTTTTGACAAGGAGAAGCTTCCCTGAAATAAGCTTAAAAAGTATAAGCCAACATTAAAAAGATTTAAAGTGGAAGCCACCAGTGATATTGAAAGGTGATGAGGAGAACATTGGGTAAAGAAGTTCCATAAGAAGCAAAGACAAAGGTGGTTGTGCCAAAACAACAACAAAGGAGCAAAGCCAAGAAGAAACTCAGTTGCAACAAAGTACAACATGTGAAGGAAGGGTGGATATCATTCCATAAATGGATAGACAAACCTCTATTAGAGAAGGAGATGGAAAGGCAAGAATAGGGTGCATAGTTGGGACCAAATGGCTTCCAAACTACTAAACCATGTAGTGCATTCAAAAGGCCATCTCAAATGGAGAAGATTTGAAAGCCAAAAAAAGTAACCTGCAAAGCCTCATCGCCAAAGTGAAGAATAATTTTTTTCCATGAAGAGTGACGTAGAGCAGGAGCCAACATGGGAGCAACACGTAGGTCAGAAGGAGACCTTCATGGCAACATTAAAAATATTAAGTGGGACCCAACAACAATCTCGAAAAGCATTGAGAAGAACACCGGGTAAAGAAGCTGCATAAGAAGCAAAGGCAAAAAAGGTTGATGTACCAAATCAACAACAGAGGAGTGAAGCCGAGAAGAATCTCGGTTGTAGCAAACTGCAATAGGTGAAGTCAAAGTAGATATCATTCCATAAGAGCCAGTGAGAGTGTAAGAAGGTGTGAAAGGTGTAGGAGCAGCCTACACAGAGATAAGTGTGCAAAAGAAGAACCCTTAAGAAAGCACAAGTGTTATTGTGCTCGCAGTGGAGGATGCATCAAAGAAAAGGTTAAGAACCCTAGATCCACATAAAGCAAAATATTGCTGCACAACAATAACATAAAGGGATAATGGAGCCATTATCCATATGCAGCGGCATGTGATGGATAGAAGATAACCTTTAGCCCCTGATGCAAAGGAAAATGACCCTGAGGAAGGAAAGGCTCTAGAGGACCTTCGACCAAGAGAAACTTCCTTGAAGGAAGCATTGAAAGAATAAGTAGCAGTACATGCTGCAAAAGGATAAGAAAAGTCAACTAGACATCAATTGGGACTTGTTGAGTGAAGCAGAAATACGAGTGATGCACATGGATCCAAAGGTGTGCCAAAAAAATAGAGGCATTGGTGCAAGCACTAGCTGAAGAAAGATTGAGCGCAAATGCTAACAACATTATGCCAAGGAATGAGGAAGGTGAAAGAGAAGTTCCCTGGGTGAAATTCAAGCACAACCTGGCAAAAGAGATATGTCCTTTATAAGGCATAGACACAGAGAGGCAAAAGAGTGCAAGTGTATTTGAAGCAGGTATTTGCCTAAACCATTAGAGGAAGAAGAGAAAGAGGTAGCGGCTTGTAACAGAACCTAAGTTATCCCAAAGGCAACAGAGCATTGTGCCATGGAGAGACATGCAAAGGGAAGGAGAAGTGGGCATAACTCCATAAAATGCATCTAAAGATGTATGAGGAATGGAGAAGCGTTGCCCTGTAGCTACCAAAAATGCAACATTGTTTGCACAGGACATGGATGAGCTACCAAGAGGGGTTAGCTAAAATAATCCCAAAGTTGATCAAGGGAGAACAAGAGTTGACTAGAGAGAAACTGGGACTTGTTGAGTGAAGCAAAAATGTGAGTGATGCAGATGGGTCCAAAGGTGCACTAAAAGAATTAGAGGTGTTGGTGCAAACACAAGCTAAAGAAAGCTTGAGCGCCAATGCAAACAACATTATGCCAAGGGATGAGGAAGGTGAAAGAGAAGTTGTACTAGTGAAATTCAAGCGCAATCTTAGAAAAGAGATATGTCCCTCGTAAGGTACATACATATAGAGGCAAAAGAGTGCAAGTCTATTTAGGGCAGGCATTTGCTTAAAGCAGTAGAGGAAGAAAAGAAAGAGGTAGTAGCTTGTAGTAGAACCTAAGTTATCCCAAAGACAACAGAGCATTACGCCATGACGAGACACACAAAGGGAAGGAGAAGTGGGCATAACTCCATAAAAGGCATTCGAAGATGCATGAGGATAGGAGAAGAGTTGACTTGTAGCTAATAAAAATATAACATTATTTGCACATGACATGGATGAGCTACCAGGAAGGGTTAGCCAAAATCAGCCCAAAGTTGATCAAGGGAGTGCAATTTTAATTACATCAAAGGAAAAGGAGTCACTTCCAATTGGAAGAAAGGTAGGAGGTCATTAGCTTGAAAATAAATAAAAACAACGCTTGAAGGGGATATCAGTCCAACCACATATAGTAAAGTGTACGACAATAGAGGAAAAAGAAAAGTTGGGAGTTGACAGACCCCATAAAGAATTGCATGCCACTAAGGGCATCAAGCAAAGCTCAATTAAGGACAAGGGCATTCGTAAAGCTGCACAGACATACCTTGTGAGAAACATGAAGAACTATAGCATGTAAGTATACCTACTTGCCACGGGAAACAGAAGAAAGAAAGTATGCATAACAAAAGAGAACCAAAAGGCGCACAAAAGGAAGGAAATGAAAAGTATGAAGACCTTTTGGTGGAGGTGGATGGACAAGAGTGGCCATAGACCCATGAGAGACAAAAGTGGGTGCAAAACCATGAGAGATAAATCTGGGCATAGACCCAGAGGAGACGAAGGTGGCAATAGGACCACAAGAGCAAATAGAGGTGGATGCAGACCCACAAGAGGAAGAAAGGGAAAGGAGATTGCATTTTAATTACCTTAAAGCAATAGACCAGAAGGGTGGTTCTACCACTCCTGCCATTCTTGTAAGAAGGAACTTACATTTTAATTACCTTTGGGGTCTTATGCAGGAGCATCACATGGGAATTGGCTATGTTTCATCAGACAAAAAAATAGTCAAACAAGGGAGAAATAAACCAACTGTAGCTATGCAACTTAAATTATAGAACATTTTTAAAGGTTGTAAAAGGCTATCATAATTCTAGGGTAGCTCTATAGACTCCCGTAGACTCCCATCAAATGAAGTTGTTGGCCAATTGCATGGGAGACAGGTGAAGTAACCCGAGTTCAGGTAACTATAATTAGGTGTCTTGCTCCAGCATTTTTAAATCTCTAAAGCCAAGGAGGATACTTTATTAGGGTGATCTCATAAAGGGACAAGAAAAATTTCTCTAAGGAGAGATAAATAAAAAGGGAGCTTCACATGACAGGGGAATCATACTCATGAGCAAATGGTAGTCTATGGACACCATAGTAATGAGAGAGACACATAGATCTATATCTAAAGACTGGACTAAGTAGAGCTGAGAGCTCAATGTACAATTACAAATTTATAATATCTTGTAACACCTAAAGTTAAGGAATGAAATCCTTTATTAGCATGATACACTGCGTGGAACTCTGAAGGCGGCATTGTTAATGCATCCCTTCACCAGGACTCCTGATCTCAACTGCTATTAGTTTGATATCAATGCAAGGTCATGAACCTTGAGGGATGTAAGAAGAAAGCATAAACCTGTAAGCGAGATATAAACTAATAGATAAAAAGCTAGCAGATAGTTGAACATAAGGGAGGTAGGTAGATAGTAAGTAGGTGGAAGATAAGCAAAGACGAGTGCATAGGATTATGAAGGGAGACTTTATAATAATAATTCTTAAGTTCAAATACCTACATATGATTGTGATGGAAAGCGCAGGAACATGTAGTGTAATAAGTTATGAGGTTGAAAGAAACCTGCAGGAGTGTTGCGTGAGAACAGAGTGATCACCAACCTTGATGCAGTCATTACTGGAAAGGAGAGGTGAAGCATTGAAAAATTGCTATAAGTGATGTAATTGAGAACTAGGACAGATCACTGAATGTGAGGCGATGAAGAGGCATGGATGAGAAGAAATCATTGACAAATTATTGACTGTGAGGCAATTCACAAGCAAAGATCAAATGGGTTGATAATGAGTCAATTGAAATGGATGACAGTGTCGACAAATCATCAACTGTGAGGTAGTCAAGGTGCATGAGCATATTCCAATTAGTGTATTGTGTAGAAGGTACCAAACAAAGTGGTTCTCCATCAAGTGCAGATGAATAAAAAAAGAGGAGCATGGAAGATGGCTCAACGAAAAGCAAAAACAAGATGTGACCTGGAGTTGTAGATGTTAAATAAAATGGAGGAGATAGCCTCCACGTTGTAAGCTCTATAGGAAAGGACAGCGCAAGTAAAAAAGAAAAATTGTTAAATAAAATGGAGGAGATAGCCTCCACGTTATAAGCTCTATAGGAAAGGACAGTGCAAGTAAAAAAGAAAAATCGTTGGGAGGGAGGATCCCAAAGAGAAGCAGAAAGAAACCAATCAAAGGAAAGAGGCCACAGAGGTTTTGTGGCATGCCAAGAATAAACTTGAAATTGAAACACAAAGGTTCTCCAGAAAAAAGGCCCTGAGTAAATTATCGAGTGTCTTAGATGTCAAATCTAATTTCATGTTGAAGGATGTAAAGGTATCTATAAAGGTGGAGTATGTACAAAAATTGCTTTGTGATAATGCTGGTAAATGGCTGCAAAGATTCCAAGAGAGAAGGAGATAAGAGGAGAAGACTCAAAAAAAGAATAAGGTAACCTTCAAAGCCTCGACCATAAAGTAAAGAAGAGAGTGTTGTCATGAAAGGCAATGCAGTGAAAGAGCTAGTGTGGGAGCAGCACAAAGGCCAGAAAGAGCCTTTTGAGAAAATGAAAGAGCAAGAGTTAATGCTAATCTCAGAAGGCGTTGAGGATAAGCTTGCACAAAGAAGATGAGTAAGACACAGAGGCAAAGAAGGTTATTTCATGGAAGCAAAAATAGAGGAGCAAAGCCAAGAAGAAACCCGGTTGCAGTAGAGTGAAATGAGTGAAGGCAAGGTAGATATCATTTCACATTAGCCAATGATAGTGCATGAAGTTGTGAAAGGTGTAGTAGTAGTCATCAAAGAGACAGAGGCACATAAGAAGAATTCTCCAGAGAGCATAGGTGTTCTTTTGCTCACAGTGAAGGATGCACCAAAGGGTTGAGAACCCTAGATTCCCATAAAGTAATGGATTGTAGCATAACAACGACTAAAGGAAGAAGTCACGGGAGATGCTCTAAAAGGAGAAGAAGAGTTTCATAGAGAACAACTGGGAGTTGTTGAGTGCAGTTGAAATGAGAGTGAGGCACATGGGTCTATAGGCGAATCTGAGGAAATAATGGCACTAGAATGAGCACCAGCTAAAGAGAGCATGAGCGCTACTGCAAACAACATTATGCCAAGGAAGAAGGCAAAGGAGAAGCTCCATAGGAGAAATTCGAGCATAGCAGTGAAGAAGAAGAGATGTCTCCTTTCAAAGGCACAAAGATGGATAGACAAAAGAGTGTAAGTTTATTTGTGGGAGGCATTTACCTATATCCTGAGGGAATCAAGATAAAAAGTTAGTGTGCAATTGAACCTAAGTTGTCCTAAAGACAACATAGCATTATGTTATGGAGAGATGCAAGAAGGGAAGGAGAAGTGGACATAAATCCACAGAAGGCATCTGAAGCTATGTGAGGAGAGAAGAAGAATCAGCCAGCAGCTAATAAAAATGCAACATTGTTTGCACACGCCTTGGAGGAGCTACTATGAGAGGTTAGTCAAAATCACTTCGAAGCTGATCAGGGTAGTACAATTTTCATTACGCATAAAGAAAAAGAGTTATTACTGATTGGGAGCAAGGTAGAAGACTGACGACCTGAAACTGACCAGGGATAGTGACTAAAGGGGATATAAATCCAAGCTCATCGAGGGAATTGTGTGATAATAAATTAAGAAGAAAAGGTGGCAGTCAATGGACCCCGTAGAGATTTCCATACCATAAAGGGCAAGAATCAAGGAGACAAGGGCACATTATAACAACCTAGAAGAGAGCACAGGTGTTCTTGTGCTCACAATGGATAAGGAAGGGTTGAGAACCTTAGGTCACCATAAACTAATGGATTGTAGCCCAACAATGACGATAGAGAGGGAAGTTTGATCAAATTTTGATATACAATAGTGTACGATGCACAAAAGATAGCCTCTAGCCCTAGATATAAAGGAAAATGAGCCTGAGGAAGGAAAGGCTCTAGGGGACCTTTGACCAGGAGAAACTTACCTAAAGCACTAAAGGATAAGCAACAAGAGATGCTACAAAAGGAGAAGAGGAATTGCATAGAAAATTACTGGGAGTTGTTAGAGTCCAGTTGAAATGAGAGTGAAGCACATGGGACCAAATGTGCACCAATAGAAATAGAGGCACTAGAGCAAGCACCAACTGAAGAGACCATGAGCACTAATGAAAACAACATTGCACCTAGGAAGGAGGAAGGCAACAGAGAAGTTGTACAGGATAAATTCAAGCATAGCAGTCAAGAAGAAGAGATGTGTCCTTCGAAAGGCACAAAGATGGAGAGACGAAAGAGTGTAAGTTTATTTATGGGAGGCATTTACCCATAACCTGAGGGGATCAAGATAAAAAGGTAGTGTGCACCTAAATCTAAGTTATCCCAAAGATAACAAAGCATTACTCTTGGAAGAATAAGATGGGATCAAGGGTAGTGAAAGATCCATGTAGACATACCACATGAGAAACACATGGAAGAATATCACGCAAGTATACCTACTTGCCAAAGGTGACATAAGGAAGAGAGTGCACATAATAGAGGAGAAGTAAAAGGCACACAGAACGAAGGAAAGGAAAGGTATAAAGACCTTTTAGAAGAGCTGGATGAACAAGAATAGGTGCAAACCCATGAGAGATAAAATTGGTTGCAAACCCACAGGAGATGGAGGTGAGCATAGGCCCATAACAGATGAAGGTGGGAAAAGGCCCACAAGAGTAAACAGAGGTGGGTGCAGAACCACAAGAGGAAGAAAGGGATGGAAGATGAAACATATCAGATCTAGGCAAAGAAGGATAATTTATGGCCCAAGGAAGGTCTAGAAAAGAAAGAAGCATTAAGTGAGCATGTTCAGAGGCCAGATCAGGTGGATGAGAACACTGTTATCAAGACAACCAACCAAAAAGATAGTTCTACCACTCCAACACTTTGTAAGCTACAACATCAGATAAAAATAGAGTTAGTCAGTGAGAAATAAACCAACTCTACTTGTGCACGGTTACATGGACCACGTAAGAGTCCACATGCATGGAAGGAAGGTGACTGAGAGTTGTGCAGGGAGTTAGAGAATCAAAGGGGGTACAAGTTTTACCTAAGCCAAACAGCACACTCGCAAAGCTACAAAGTGCCTCAAGATGCACCATGGATAGGAAACAAGGTGCAAAAGTAAAGGCTCGCTCAATAGTGCATGAAGGAACTGAGGCCTACAAAGTTATGAGAACTGTAGCATGGAAGTAGTTGTTCATTGAAAATGTGTTTCACAAGAACTAGGAAAATTGCAACCAAAACTAGGTTTTACCTTGAGAAATTAATGCACAAAGAGTTGAGCTTACCAAGAAAACACATTAGAGCAATGCACAATCACAATCGAGGGGTGCTCGAATCTGCCTATAAATTAATCACCCAATGAAGGACCTCTAAGGTACCTAGTGTGTGATGATGGCACGTGGAAAGGAGGAGATTTTGAAGTACAAATATGTGCAAAAGGCCAAACACAAGGCATTTGATGCAATCCTGAGGAAGTAGAAGATAGTTGGATAAGCAATTAGTTGTGAGGACCTATAGTTAGCCTTTCCTAAGGCTAGGTTAGTATTGAAAATAACGTGACAAGAAAAGGGATTGACAAAATCTACTTATGCAGCTCGAGGCCTGTAAAAAGTTATGCTACTTCTAGGGTAGGTTTGTAGACTTGTGTAAAGCCACATTAAATGAATTTGGCCAATTGCATGGGAATTCAATGGAGAACCCAACGCTTAGGGAACTATAAAAAGGGGCCTTGGTCCAAAATTTGTAATGCTCAGAAGCCAAGGTGGAGACTTTGTTAGTGTGATCCCATAAATGGGCAAAAAAATTATCTGAGGCTAGACAATTAGAAAAATATCTTCATAGATAGGTGAAGGCTCATAGTCATAAGCAAATGGTAGTCTAAGCATAACATAGCAGATAAAAAGAGAGATACTTATATCTATGTCTGAGGACTCGACTAAGTAGAGTGGAGAGCTCAATATATAGTTGTAAAGCTTATATTATTTTGTAACACCTAAAGTTAAGGAATAAAATGCTTTTTTAACATGATCCACTGCATGGAATTCTAAAGGATGCATGGTTAATGTATCCCTTCACTAGGACCCCTAATCTCGGCCAGCACCAATATGATATCAAAACAAGGTTATGAACCTTGAGAGATATAAAAAGAAAAGATAAACTTGCAAGTGAGATACAAACTAGCAATTGGAAAGTTAGTTGATCATCAAACATGGCCAACTAGTTGAGCATCATTCATCACCATGAAGGAGGTAGGTAGATAGTGAGCGAGTGGAACATAAGAAAAGAGAACACTTGGTAGGGACGATAAACGTAGGATCGTGGAGCAAAAATTTGTTAGAGCAGTTCCTTACTACAAAGCACTTATGTAAGATGGTGATGAAGAGCACAACAGTAGGTAGGGTAAGAAGTTATGAGGTTGTAAGCAACCCTCAGGAGTATTGTGGGAGCATTGATAGATGTTTTTGACCATGAGGCAATCATTGTAATAGAAAGAAGAGGTGAAGCATCAATAAATTGTTAGAAGTGAGGTATCCAAGTAAAACACAGACAGATCATTGAATGTGAGGTAGTCCAAATGAATGGATTAGGAGAAATCATCAATAGATTGTCGACCATGAGGTAGTTCACATGCAAAGAAAAAGTGGGTTGATAATGAATCACGTGAAAGCAATGAATATGCCTATAGATCATCGAACGTGAGGCAATCAGGCTATGGGAACATCTTTTAATCAGCATATTGGGTATAAGGTGCCAAAAAAGCTTGTTCTCCATAAAACACAGATGGATAGAGAATGAAGAACACAGAAGATGACTCAGGTAGAAGCCAAAATGAGACATGACCCATAGTTGCAAAACTCAAAGAAAATGGAGATAGATTCCATTTTGTAGATGCTACAGGAAAGGATGACACAAATTGAAAGAAAAATGGTTGGGAGGAACCATACCATAGAGAAGCAAGGAGAGACCCATGGGAGGAAAGAGCCCATAGAAATCCTGATGTGAATCTAGAATTAGATTAAAGCTGAAGCCCAAAGGTTCCACAGAAAAGAAGGCTATGAGGAAATGGTGGAGTGGATTGAATGTCAAGCACTAATTCACAATGAAGGGTGTAAAGGACTCCATAAAGGTGGAGTATGCAGTGAAAGGGCTCTGTGACAGCATAGCAAAGGGCTGGAGAGATCTCCATTAGAGGAGATAGAAAGCCAAGAAGAGGCTTCAAAGTTGGGAAAAGATGACTTCCAAAGTACTGAACCAAGTAGTGCATTTAGAAGGCCACTCAAATGGAGAAGACTCGAAAGCTGCAAAAAGGAACCTGCAAAGCCTCGCCACTAAATTGAATAAGAGAATGTTGCCATGAAGGGTGAAACATAGGAGGAGCCCTTATGGGAGCAATGTAGAGGTCAAAAGGAGCCCTTCCTAGCCATATTAAAAAGATTAAAAGTGGGACACAACAACGATCTCAAAAGGTGTGGAGGAGAACATTGGGTAAAGAAGTTTCATAAGAAGCAATGGTAAAGACGGTTGTCCTACCAAAGCAACAATAGAGGAGTGAAGCCAAGAAGAAACTCGATTGCAATAAGGTGGATATCATTTCACAAGAGCCAACGAGAGAGTAAGAAGGTGCACAACATGTGGGAGCAACCTGCACAAAGACAAGGGCACATAAGAACCCTTAAGAGAGCACAAGTGTTATTGTGCTCAGGGTGGAGGATGCACTAAAGGAAGGATTGAAAACCCTAGATCCCCATAAAGCAAAAGATTGTTGCATAGCAACAACAACATAGAGTGATGCTAGAGAAATTATCCATATGTAGTGGTGTGTGATGGATACGAGATAACATTTAACCCCAGATGCAAAGGAAAATGACCCTGAGGAAGGAGAGGCTCTAGAGGACCTTTGACTAGGAGAAACTTCCCTGAAGGAAGCAACAAAAGAAGCAATAAGAGATGTTGCAGAAGGAGAAGAAGAGTTGCCTAGAGAGCAATTGGTAGTTGTTGAGTGAAGCAAAAATGAGAGTGAGGTGCATGGGTTCAAAGGTGCACCAAAAGAAAAAGAGGCATTGGTGCAAGCACCAACTGAAGAGAGCTTGAGAGAAAATGCAAACAACATTGTGCTAAGGGATGAGGAAGGTGAAAGAGAAGCTACATAGTTAAAATTCAAGCACAACAACCATGAAAAAGATGTGTCCTTCATAAGGCATAAAGACAGAGAGAACACATGAGGTGCACATTAGACCAGTGCACAATCACAGTTAATGGGCATGGCAAATGCACTTACAACATAATCAACTATCGAAGGAGCTCTAAGGTACACAATGTGTGATGATGATGGCCTGTGAAAGGAGAGTATGAAGCACAAAAACACACAAAAGGCCAAGAGTAAGGCATTCAACGTAAAACCCAAGGAAGCAAAATAAAGTTGGATGACTACTCAATTGCAAGGATTTGCAATTACCTTGCCTTAGGCTAGGTCATTACTATAGCTGACACGACAACTTAAGGGATAATCAACAAGATCTACACTGTGAGGATATCTTCTCACAACACTTAGACTTGTGTAGCTCAGGGTCTATAAAAGGCTATGATAATTATAGCGTAAGTTTGCAGAATCACACAGGCTCCCATCAAAAGAAGTTGTAGGCCAATTGCATGGGAAATAGGCAAATCAACCAGAGTTTAAGCACCTATAAATAGAGGTTTTGGTCAAGCATTTTTAACAATCTGAACCCAAGGAGGTTATTTTATTAGCGTGATCTTGTAAAGGTATAAGGAAAATTCATCTGAGGCTAGAGAGATAAAATGGAAGCTTGACATGATAGGTGAAGGCTCATAGTCATAAGTGAATGGTAGTTTATGGACACCATAGTAAAGATAGAAAAACATAGATCTATATCTAAGGATTGGACTAAGTAGAGTCCAAAGCTCAATGTACAATTGCGAAGCTTATATTATCTTACAACACCTGAAGTTAAGGAACAAAATCCTTTACTAGCATGATCCATTACATGGAAATCTGAAGGTTGCATGGTTAATGCATCCCTCCTGATGCATCCCTTCAGCAAGACTCCTGATCTCGATCAACACTAGTTTCATATCAAACCAAGGTCATGAACCTTGAGGGATGAAAGAAGGAAGGATAAACCTGTAAGTGAGATATAAACTAGCAGAGAAAACACTAGCAAATGGTTGAACATGAGGCAACTAGCATCGTAAAGGGAGATTTTGCAATAACAGTTCTTAAGTTCAAGCACCTACATACAATTGCGATGGAGAGTGCAATAATATATAGTCTAAGAAGTTGTGAGGTTGTAAGCAACCCGTAGTAGTGTTGTGTGAGAATTGAGAGATAGCTAGCCTTGACATACTCATTATTGGAAAGGAGAGGTGAAGCATTGACAAATCACTATAAGTGGTGTGGTTGAGCACAAAAAGGATAGATCACCTTATGTGAGGTGGTCCAAAGATGTCGATGAGGAGAAAGCACTGACAAATTATCGATCATGCAGTTCATACACAAAGATAAAATAGGTTGATAATGAATCAAGTGGATGACAGGGCTGACAAATCATTAACCATGAGGTAGTCAATGTGCACAAGCATATTCTAATACGTGTATCAGGTAGAAAGTACAAAATAAAGATGTTCTCCATCAAGGGCAGATGGATAGAGAATAAGGAGCACAAAAGTTGGCTCAGTAAAAATAAAAAATGAGACATGACTTGGAATCACATATCTTAAGTAAAATGGAGGAGATAGCCTCCACATTGCAAGCAATGTAGGAAAGGAAGGAAGAAGGAAAACCATAGGGAGGGAGGATCCCAAAGAGAAATAGGGAGAGACCTATGGGAGGAAGGAGCCCTCAGAGGGCACACCGAGAGTAAAATAAAGGTGAAATATAAAGGTTCACCAAAAAAAGGGCCCTAAGAAAATGGAGTGGGTATTAGATTTCAAATATTATTTCACGTTGAAGGATGTAAAAGAATCCACAAAGGTGGAGTATGCATAAAAAATGCTCTATGATAACACAATAAATGGCTGTAAAGATCTCCAAGAGAGGAGATAGAAAGGAAATAAGAGGGTGAAAAGTTGGCAACATATTATTTCCAAACTACAGAACCAAGTAGTGCATCTAGAAGGCCATCTCAAATGGAGGAGAAAACTTGAAATCCGTAGAAATTTACCTTCAAAGCCTCGCCCCCAAAGTAAATAAGAGAGTGTGACATAAAAGGCGATGCGCAAGAGTGAACTAAGTGAAGGCAATGTGGATATCATTCAATGCGAGCTAATGAAATTGCATGAAGGTGTGCAAGGTGCCAAGAATAAACCCAATTGTAGTGGAGTGAAATGAGTGAAGGAAAAGTGGATATCATTCCACATGGACCAACAAGAGTGCATGAAGGTATGGAAGGTATAACACCAATTTTCACAAAGACAGGGACACATAAGAATAACCCTAAAGAGAGCACAGGTGTTCTTGTGCTCACTTTGGAGGATGCGCCAAAATAAGGGTTGAGAAACCTAGACCCCCATCAAATAATGGATTGTATCACAACAATGAGCATAGAGAGGGATTTAGAGCAATTGTGGATATGCAATAGCATGATATGGATAGAAGATAACATTTAACCCTAGAGACAACGAAAAAGAACATGAGGAAGGAGAGGCTATAGGTGACCTTTGACCAACAGAAACTTCCTTGAATGAATTACTAAAGGAAAAATCAACAAGAGATGCTACAAAAGGAGAAGAGTTGTATAGAGAACAATTGGGAGTTATTGAGTGTAGTTGAAATAAGAGTGAGGTACATGGGTCCAAAGGTGCGCCAAAGGAAATAGAGGACTAGGGCCAACACCAGCTGAAGAAAGCATGAGTGCTAATGCAAACAACATTGCTGCAAAGAAGGAAGAAGGCAAAAGAGAAGCTGCACAAAAGAAATTTGAGCATAACAACCAATTGGAAGATATGTGTCCTTAAGTAAAATGGAGGAGATAGCCTCCACGTTGCAAGCACTATAAGAAAGGAAAGAATAAGGAAAAACCGTAGGGGGCAAATCCCAAAGATAAATAGGGAGACACCTAAGGGAGGAAGGATCCCCAAGAGGTTTTGAGGCACATCGAGAATAACCTTGAAGTTGAAATGCAAGGGTTCTCCAGAAAAAAGGCCCTAAGCAAATGATGGAGTGGGTATTAAATTTCCAATGTTATTTCACGTTGAAGGATGTAAAGGAATCCATAAAGGTGGAGTATGCACAAAAAATGCTCTATGATAATGTAGTAAATAGCTGCAGAGATCTCCAAGAGACGAGGAGATAGAAAGGAAATAAGAGGGTGAAAAGTTGGCAATAAATTGTTTCCAAACTATAGAACCAATTAGTACATGTAGAAAGCCATCTCAAATGGAGGAGAAAACTTGAAAGCCATAAAAATTAACCTTTAAAGCCTTGCCCCCAAAGTAAAGAAGAGAGTGTGACATGAAAAGCGATGTACAGGAGTGAACTGAGTGAAGGCAAGGTGGATATCATTCAACATGAGCCAACGAGAGTGCATGAAGGTGTGCAAGGTGCCAAGAATAAACCCAATTGTAGTGGAGTGAAATGAGTGAAGGAAAAGTGGATATCATTCCACATGAGCCAACAAGATTGCATGAAGGTATGGAAGGCATAGCACCAGGCTGCACAAAGACATGGACACATAAGAATAACCCTAAAGAGAGCACAGGTGTTCTTGTGCTCACCATGGAGGATGCATCAAAGGAAGGGTTGAGAACCCTAGACCCCCATCAAGTAATGGATTGTAGCACAATAATGACCATAGAGAGGGATTCAGAGCAATTGTGGATATGTAGAGTGCGCGACGGATAGAAGACAACCTCTAACCCCAAAGACAAGGAAAAGGAGCCTAAGGAGAGGCTCTAGGAGACCTTTGACCAAGAGAAACTTCCTTGAAAGAAGTACTAAAGGAAAAATCAATGAGAGATGCTACAAAAGGAGAAGAGTTGCATAGAGAACAATTGGGAGTTATTGAGTGTAGTTGAAATGAGAGTGAGGCATATGCGTCCAAAGGTGCACCAAAGGAAATAGAGGCACTAGGGCCAGCACCAGTTGAAGAAGCATGCGAGCTAATACAAAAAACATTGCCCCAAGGAAGGAGAAATGCAAAAGAAAAGCTGCACAAGAGAAATTTGATAATAATAGCCAAGTGGAAGAGATGTGTCCTTTGAAAGGCACAAAGTTGGAGAGATGAAAGAGTGCAAGTTTATTTGTTAGAGGCATTTAGCTAAATCCTAAGGGGATCATGATAAAAAGGTAGTGCGCAATTGATCCAAAGTTGTCCCAAAGACAACAGAGCATTACGCCATAAAGAGACATGAAAAAGTAAGGAGAAGTGGAGATAACTCCACATAAGGCATCTGAAGATGCGTGAGAGGAGAAGAGTCAGCCTGCAGCTAATAAAAACACAACATAGTTTGTACACAGCCCATAAGAGCCACCATGATGGGTTAGTCAAAATCAACATGAAGTAGATCAAGGAAGTGCAATTTTCATTGGAAACAAGGAAAAGGAGTTATTGCTGATTGGGAGTAAGGTTGGAGATCGTCAACTTGAAACTGACTATGAACAATGACTGAAGGGGATATCAATCCAAGTGTGTAGAGGGAAGTGCACAACATTAAAGGAAGAAGAAAAAGGTGGGAGTCAATGGACTCCATAGACACTTCCATGCCACTAAGGGCATCAAGCAAAGACAAATGAAGGACAAGGCCAGCAGAAGAACCATGCAGACACCCCTGATAAACACATGAAAGAATAACACACAAGTATACCTACTTGCCATAGGCGATATAAAGAAGAGAGTCTGCATAACAGAGGATAAGCAAAAGGCACACAGAAGGAAGGAAAGGAAAGGTATGAAGATCTTTTGGAGGAGATGGATGAACAAGAATGGGCCCAAACCCATGAGAAACAAAAGTGGGGGAAAACCCATAGGACATGAAGGTGGGCATCGACCCACAAGAGTAAACAAAGGTGGGTGAAAAACCATGGGAGGAAGAAAGGGAAGGAAGATGAAGCATATTAGAGCCAAGCAAAGGAGGATAGCTTATGGCCCAATGAGGGTCTGAAAAAAAGAAAGCACTGAGTGAGTCTGTGTAGGTGCCACATCGGATGGACGGGAACACCATGGTTAAGGCAGCTGACTAGAAAGACAATTCTACTAAACCAACACTATTTATAAACAACTCATCTTTTAATTAACTAGGATGTTTGATGCAAGAGCATCACAGACTAATTTGCAATCTTACATCAGACAATTAGAGAATAAAAGGGGGTACATGTTTTGGCTAAGCCAAGCAGTACACTTGCAAAGCTATAAAGCGCACAAAGATGTACTAGGGACAGGAAGGAAGGTGCATGAATAAAGGGTCACTCAATAATGCATGATGGAACCAAGGCCTACAAAGTTCCAAAAACCATGGCACGAAAAGAGTTATTCACTGAAGGTGTGCTTCACAAGAACAAGAAAACTTGCAACCAAAGCTAAGTTGAACTTGAGCAACAGATGCACAAAGAGTTGAGATTATCAAGGGAGCATGTTAGAGCAGGGCACCATCAGAGTCGAGGGGTACACAAATGTGCTTAGAACATAATCAGCTAGTGAAGGAGGTTTAAGGTTCCCAATGTGTGATGATGATAGCACATGCAAAGGAAGAGATTTTGAGGTATAAGGGTGAGTAGAAATCTAGGTGTAGAGCATTCAAGGCAAGCCCGAGGAAGTAGAAGACAGATAGATAAGCAATAGTTAGCCTTTCCTTAGGCTATGTTAGTACTATAAATGACATGACAATAAAATGGACTGACAAGATCTACTTGTGCAGGTTGATGCCCATAAAAGGCTATGCTACTTCTAGGGTAGGTTAGTAGACTTGTGTAAATCCTTATTAAATGAAGTTGGCTAATTGCATGGTAACTTAACGAAGCAACCAAAGCTTAAGAAAATATAAAAAGGGGTCTTGGTCCAAAATTTGTAATGCTCAAAAGCTAAAAGACATTATTAGAGTGATCCCATAAAGGGACAAAAAAAATTGTCCAAGGCTAGACAAAGAAAAAATAAACTTCGTAGATAGGTGAAGGCTCGCAGTCATGAGCAAATGGTAGTATAAGGACACCAAAGTAGAAAGAAAGATATATCTATGTCTGAGGACTAAACTAAGTAGATCCGGGAGCTCAATATATAGCTATAAAGTTTATATTATCTTGTGACACCCAAAATTAAGGAATAAAATGGTTTTTTAGCATGATCCACTACATGGAATTCTAGGAAAATAGAGATAGCCTAGTTTAGAAGCCAAAATGAGACATGACCCAAAGTTGCAAAACTTGAGCAAATTGGAGAGCCTCCATGTTGCAGATGCTACAAGAAAGGATGACATCGACTAAAAGAAAAATGGTTTGGAGGAAGCATACCATAGAGAAGTAGGGAGAGACCCATGGGAAGAAAGAGCTCACAGAGTATCTAATGTAAATCGAGAATTAGCTAGAAGTTAAAGTGCAAAGTTTCTCTATAAAATAAGGCCCTAAGGAAATGATGGAGTGGATTGGCTATCAAGTGCTATTTCGCATTGAAGGGTGTAAACGACTCCATAAAGTTGGAGTATGCATAGAAAAGGATTTGTGATAGCATAATAGGTGGATAAAGAGATCTTTATTACAGAAGAAGAGGGAAAGGTTAGAAGAGGGTTCATAGTGGGGAATAAATGGCTTCCAAACTCTTGAACCAAGTAGTGCATTCAGAAGGCCATCTCAAATGGAGAAGACTCAAAAGTCACAAAAAGTAACCTACAAAGCCTCACTACCAAAGTGAAGAAGAGAATGTTGCCATAAAGGGTAATTCACAGGAGTTGCCAGCATAGGAGCAACACGGAGGTTAGAAGGAGCCCTTCATCATAACATCAAAAAGATTAAAAAGTGGGAGTCATCACCAATATTCAAATGCATTAAGAATGCTTGGTAAAGGAGTTACGCAATTAGCAAAGGCGAAGAAGGTTGTGCCAAAGCAACAACAAAGGAGTGAAGCCAAGAAAAAACTTGGTTAGAGTAGAGCACAACAAGTTAAGACAAGGTGGATATCTTTCCAAACGAGCTAGAAAGAGCACAAGAAGGTTCGCAAGGTGTAGGGGTAACTTGCATAGAGACAAAGGCACATAAGAAGAACCCTTAAGAGAGCACAAGTGTTATTGTACTCAAAGTGGAGGATGCACTGATGGAAGAGTTGAGAACCCTAGATCCCCATAAATCAAAGGATTGGTTCACAACAACAATAACATAGAGGGATGCTGGAGTAATTATTCATATGCAATGGTGTGTGATGGATACAAGATAACCTTTAGCCCCGGATGTAAAGGAAAATGAGACTGAGGAAGGAGAGGATCTAAAGGACTTTAAACTAGGAGAAGTGTCCCTAAAAGAAGCACCAAAAGAAGAAGCAGTAGGAAATGTTGCAAAAGGAGAAGAAGAGTTTCCTAGAGAGCAACTAGGAGATGTTGAGTGAAGTAGTAATGAGAGTGAGTTGCATGGGTCCAAAGGTGCACCAAAGGAAATAGAGGCATTATTGCAAGCACCAGATGAAGATAGCTTCAGCACCAATGTAAGCAATATTGTGCTAAGGGATGAGGAAGGCAAAAGAGAAGATACATAGGTAAAATTCAAGCACAACAACCATGCAAAAGAGATGTGTCCTTCATAAATCACAAACATAGAGAGGCAAAAAATCGTAAGTCTTTTTGCCTAAAGCATTAGGGGAAGAAGAGAAAGACAACATATCAATATGCTATGGAGAGATACGCAAAGGGAAGGAGAAGTGGGCATAATTCCATAGTAGGAATCTGAAAATGCATGAAGGATGAGAAGAGTTGATATGTAGTTAATAAAAACACAACATTGTTTGCACACGACATAGATGAGCTACTAGGAAGGGTTAGCCAAAATCAGCTCGAAGCCAATCAAGGGAGTGCAATTTTCATTGCATGGAAGAAAAAGGAGTTGCTACCAATTGGGATTAGGGCAAGAGGAGATCAACTTGAAACTAACTAGGAATAACAGTTTTGCCCGAATGACAGTCATTTTGTTCTCCAAGTGTAACGCTTCAATATGAATGCCCTAGAATGCTGAAATTCTAAGTTTTATTGCCCTTCACATCTTCATGAAACCCTAGAATTGATTATGTTTTCTGGCCAACACAAGTCTGAACGTAATCTTGATGATTTGAACAATTGTAACCCCTGTATGGAGTCACCTCTAAAGACTAGAGGGTTTTCATCCTCAAATTTGATTGTAATGGATGGTTTCTGTCCTCAAAAATAAAAGTTGAAAGAATTCTGAAATCAATCGTGAATAATGAAAATTGAATAATCAATAATCAACAATTCTTTTTGGCCCCACTTGTCCTTTTACAAATTCACTTTTCCAATTTCACCCTAACCCTAAAAGTATTTAAAACACTTTAATTATTATAGTTTTGAACATTTAATAAATATTTCCTTTTTGGCCATGTTCCCAGAGAAAGAAATAAAGTAGTCGATGGCTTAGCCAACTGGGCTCGTGACAGTCATAACCTTGTATGTTATGGCTTGCCTCCTTTTTGGTGGTCGTCCACATTGGAAATAGATTTGAGGAACATTCTCAATTTAGATTTGTATCGATGAATGTTCACATGTTCTCCTTTTTGTTTACTACCTAGGGTTGGACTATTAGCTTTTAATCTTGGCACATTAGAAGCCGTACACTTTGAATTTTCTATAATATAATTTTGATTTTTAAAAATAATAATAACTAAGTGTCATTTTTACACATTATAACATAGAGTAACTTAGGAAAACTTAAATGAATTGTTATTAGATTATTTCCCTCATTAAATCCCCTTAGCCAATTGGAAATAAACTACGTTACCGGATACGCTGTAAGCTACGGGTATGATACATTTGGGTATGGGTACAAGAGGCGGTATGCTAGCCCTATGCCCAGGGTATGCCCCAACCCCTACGAGTATGGTTGGGTACATCTGAGGACGTACCCGAGCGTACCCACAAGGGTTGGGGCATACACTGGGTGTAGGGATGGTGTACCCCCAAGAAAAAAAGCATATTTTTTAATTTTTTCCTCCTTATTTTGCTAGTCAAAGTCAAATATGGACCTCAAAAAACATTTAAAAACATTTTAAAGTGCATTTACAACCCTAAAAGCATGAATCACACTCATTTTATTAAAAGATAACAACACATTTACCTTTCATTGCATTTTTACCTCCCATTGCATATTTTTTCACTCTTGTTGTTTCAATGGCTGACTATGTTTTTAAAACGTGAACCTCAATTGATTCATCTGTATCTTCTTTATTAGGGCTGTATATGATAGCTATGAAGGTTTGCCAGAGTAAGTCAGTAAGTCTTCTAGTTATTTGATCGTGTTTCGGCCTTGCCAAAATAAAGGGAATAAATTTTTGTAACATGATCAAGATGAGGGAGAGGTTAAAATCAATAATGTCTTTTTTTGCTTACCCTCTATGTCCCAAATATATGGTTCTCTAAGACTCTTTTTATGTAGTACATACAATAAAATCATTTGCATAGGTATAATACGAAAGCTCAACTCGTGAAACAACTCAAAGAAGAGAATAGGCCATGGTCTTAAGTTGATTTAGCACCAGGTCATCTCATTATAATCTTCACCAAACTGCAGAGAATGCATTTTCTTTTGCCTTTTTTTTATCCATACATTGTAACATTTACACTATGTACTTGTAATAAGACTAATCAAAGTTTGACAATTGAATATTATGATATTTGGCATCGAATTATTAGTATTTTTTGTGGTTATTTAACTTATTATGTTTCCTCTATGCATATTATGTGGTTAACTTTGTTTATATGGCTATATTTTTATATTTTTTATTATATATATATATTTGTATGGTAGTACCTAGCCGTACCCAAATCCCCAAAAACAAATCCCCCGTATCCACGTACCTGATGCTTGTACTTGTACCCGTATTGGCTACTTAGGAAATAAAGATAGGCTTTGAATCCTTTGATTTTTTTAATTTAGAAATGGGGACATTACATGAACTTGCTAGATGTGCTCAAAAAACTTTTGTGCCTTTCAATAATAATAACGGGGTACAAGTTTTGGCTAAGCCAAGCAAATCATGCACAGAGCTGCAAAGCACATAAACATGAACTAGGGATAGGAATCAAGGCACAAAAGAAAAGGCTTGTGTAGTAGCACGTGAAAGAATTGAAGCCTACAAAATGCCAAGGAATATGGCATATAGGAAGCTGCTTGTTGAAAGTGTGTTTCTCAAGAAGAAGCAAGGTTACAACCAAAGCTAAGTTTGAACTTGCATGACTGAGACGTAAACAGTTTAGCTTATCAATGTAGTACATCAAAGAAGTGTATAGTCACAGTCGACATCCGTGCAAATGCACCTAGAGTGTAATCAAACAATAGGTAGATCTAAAGTACCCAATGTGTGATGATAATGATGCATGGAAATAAAAGTTCAAGGCACAAGGTTGCACATAAATCTAGGAGCAGGACATTTGACATAGAACCCAAGGAAGTAGAAGACATGTAGATGAGCAATCTGTTGCGAGGATCTACACTTAGTCATTCCTTAGGGTAGGTCAATATTGTAAATGATGCAATATCAGAAGGGACAAGTGATAAGATCTATTATGTGTGAATATATTTTGACAATAAACAGATTTACATGGCTCAAGGTTCATAAAAAGCTATGTTACTTCTAGGGCAGGTGTGTAAACTCGCACAGAGCACTATTAAATGTAGTTGTCAACTAATTGCATGATAATTCAATGAATCAACTAGAGCTTATGCAACTTTAAATAAGGGTTTTAGACCAATATTTGTAACACTTAGAAGCTAAGGAGGAGACTTTATTAGAGTGATCCCGTAAAGATATAAGGAAAATTTGTCTAAGGCCAGATAGAGAGTAAGGAAACTTTGCATGATAAGTGAAGGCCCATAGCCATCAGTAAATGGTAGTCTAAGGACTCCTTAGTAAAGAGAAAGACATAGATTTATCACAGAATTAGACTAAATATAGCTAAGATCTCAATGTACAACTATGAAGCTTATAATATCTTGTAATACCTAATTTTAGGGAATAAAAGGCTTCATTTTCATGATCCACTACATCAAAATTTAAAGGCTACATGATTAAATCATCACTTTACTAGGACCCTTGATCTCAATTGATGCAAGTTTGATATCAGAGTTATGTCATGAACCTTGAGACATCCAAGAAAAAAGGATAAACTTGCAAGTGAGATACAAACTAGTGAAAGGAAGGCTAGCAGTCGCTAAATGTGAGGTAACTAGCAGAGCATCATTCTCCACCATGAGGGAGGTGGGTGCATAACGAGTAGGTGCAATATAAGCAAAGATAACACTCGGCAAGGATGAGATACATAGGATCGTGGAGGGAGAATTTGCGATAGCGATTCCTAAGATAAGAGGGCAACATAGGTAGTTCAAGCAAGTTGCATGATTATTATACAAGCACTGATAGATTAGCGAACCTCAGGTAGTCATTACACTGGAAAATAGAGATGAAGCATCAATAAATCATCGAAAGTGAGGTAATCAAGCAAAATCACTAGATGTGAGGAAATCTAGAGTCATGGATATGGATAAAGCACTGATATATCACCAATCGTGAGGGACTTCACGTGCAAAGAATAAGTGGGTCAATAATGAATCATGTGATAGGGATGGCAGTGCCAACAACTCATCAACCATGAGCGTATCAGGTAGAAGGTGCCAAAAAAGGATGTTCTCCATCAAGTGTTGATGGATAGATAGCGATAAGCACAAAAGATGGCTCAGTAAGAAGCCACGATGAGACGTGACCCCGAGTCAAATTTTGAAGAAAATGAAGGAGATAGCCTCAATGTTGTAGGTGCTATAGGAAAAGATGGTGCAAATGCAAAAAAAATAAATTTGGGAGGAAGGATCCCACAAAGAAGCAAGGAGAGACACATGGGAGGAAAGAGCCTACACATGTTTTAAGGCAGACCAAGAGTCAACACGAAGCTGAAGCGCAAAGGTTCTCTAGAAAAAAGGCCTTGAGGAGTCCATGGACCCCATAGAGGCTTTCATGCCACTAATAAAATCAAGCAAGGGGAAATGGAGAAGGACAAGTGCAATAAAATAACTATACAGATGTGCCTCATGAAACACGTGGAAGAATAGCTTGTAAGTATGCCCACTTGTCGTGGATGTCAAAAGGAAGAAAGTGTGCATATCACAAGGGAAGAGAAAGGTTCACAAAATATATAGAATGAAAGGTATGAAGACTTTTTCTTGGAGGTGGATTCACAAGAGTGGGCATAGACCCATGAGGGACGAAAGTGGGTGTAGATCCATAAGAGATGAAAGTGGGCACAGACCCACAAGAGCAAATAGAGGTGGGCATAGAGCCCCAAAAGGAAAGGAGGGATGGAAGAGAAAGGGTATTCGAGCTAGGAAGGTGGTTTATGGCACAAGGAGAGTTTAGATAAGGAGGAAGCATTGTGTGAGCCTACTCATGTGCCACATCGGGTAGAGTGTAACACTGTGGTCAAGGTAACATACCAGAAGGGTGGTTCTACTACTATAACACTACTTGTAAGAAGAAGAATGCATTTTCATTACCTTGAAAGTCTAATACATGAGCATCCTAGGCAAATTGACAATCTTGCATCAAATAGAAATAGAGTTAGTCAAGCGAGAAATAAACCATCTTTAGTTATGCACAAGGAAACATTTTAAAAGGTTGTTCAGAAATGCGTAAGAGTCCATTTGAATGGAAGGAAAGTGGCTAGGAATTACACAGTGGGTTAGAAAATAAGGGGGTAAATGTTTTTGATAAGGTAAGTAACGTGCACGTATAATTGCAACGCACATAAAAACACACTAAGAAAGGAAACAAGGTGCATAAGTAAAGGCTCACACAAAAGCATACAAAGGAACCGAGGCCTACAGATCTCCAAGGAACATGGCACATAAGGAGTTATTCGTGGAAGATGTGTTGCATTACAACAAAGAAAGTTGAAACTAAAGCTAATTTCAAACTTTCACGATTGAGGCACTAAGAGCAGTACACAATCATAGTCAAGGGGCATGCAAATGTACCTAGAGTGTAATCAACCAACAAATAAACTCTAAAATATTGCCATTGATGTCAAATATAGAATGAACTATCAAGCATTAATGACAAAGGTGTTGAGCTGAACAGACTAGTTGTAGAGTCCTCATGGAGTCATTTCTGCACCTTGATTTTTAACAACAGTCATATGAATGCCTTTGCTAGTTTATTGAATATGGCTGAATACACAGTTTGTTGATGACTGCATTTGCAAATATGGCAACATCTGAAGGAAATGATCACACTATAATTAGGTTTGTGCCTATTCTTTGTGGTCTAAGTTCTAAGTCATAAGGATGGGTAGAGCAATTATTACAAATGCATAAGGTTATCCCTCAGCTAAAAGCCTCTACGTTTCCACAGTCATTTTTGCACCTTTGCATTTGTTTGGAGAATTATTTCAAAAGAAGTGGCTTGGGCAATTCTTTTAGAGAAATGTTGAAGACTCTTCGGATAAAAAGCCGACAACAAATGTTTCGAAGCTTTGGAATTCCTTTGGGAAAATGTTTGGCCTCCACAGTCGATTTTACAAGCTTGGGAATTCTTTTGGAAAAATTGTTCGAAACAAAAGTTCCAAAAGAAGAATTTTCTTTCGGAGAAAGTGCCTCGCCGAATTCTTTCAGAAAAATGGTTTAACTCTTTATCGGACAAAATGTCCACAACAAGATTTTTGAAGGGACACTTGCAATTATTCCGAAGGATAGTTCGAATGGAGCAGAAGACACTTGCAAAGTTTTCGAAAGGCATTTTGAAAGGTTCTAAAGGGTACATGCCAAAGTTTCCGAAAGGCTCTTTCAAAGGTTCTGAAGGGTACATGCCAAAAGTTCCGAAGGGCACTTAGATATTGTGTCAGGATATTATCTCGAAGACCCTTACATGAAAAGACTACAACAAAAGATTCCAAAGGGTACTTTGCCAAAGCTCTGAAGGGCATGTGACCCAAACAAAGGCTCAAAATGGTCAATTTACACAACTTTCGAAAGATGTGTCTCAAGCAAAAGTTCCAAATAGGTCACTTGTAGAAGTCCTGTAGGACACATTCGGAAGAAGGGTTTTGATGAATTCTTTCAGAGAATTTGTCTAAGGCAGAAGGACATGTAACTAAGATCCCGAAGTATACTTTCGGATGGAATGGTAACTTACAAATTTTTCGAAGGATATTTCGGAAGAAGTATAGGTCACTCGCAATGTTACCAAAGGATCAAGGCAGGGTAAAGGTGGAACAAGTCTGAAGAGATCAAAGGAGCGAAAATAATAAATGGATGCCGAAGAATATGAGATGACGTCAACATGTAGAAGTTTAACGACCAAGCCAATATAAAGATCATGCATCTTTAGAGATCGAACGACACATGAAAATCTGGATGAGAAAGATCCAATGAAGCGCGAGGACACAGTGGAACAAGGTGATCGATGATTATCAACATAGTGGGATATTAAAGATCAAGCATATTTGAGTAAATTGAAAGGAGCAAAAGTGACCTAATTATATAGGAGGGAATGAGATATAAAAAGGAGCTCGACGGTTAATGAAAGAGCCAAAAAATGGCGTGAAGAAAGAAAACTAAAGCCCGCATTTAATTTGTTCTAACGGTCAAGTGGACATATTAACGGTCAAGTGGAGGAACAGACATTGGTGATGAACTCGACATATCTACACAGAGCTCATGATTGATTGATCCAACTGATCAATCTACAATTAAGGAGGCTACACATTTATGACTTGAATCCAATAGTTGCCAAATATAGTAAAGAGACCTGGACATTACGACGTGAAGCATGAGTTGAGATGCCAAAGGTGTAAATGCCAGGCAATATTAAATGAAATCAAGAACCGGAACCAATAAGGTGTAGTCAAAATGTAAACACTTTTTGAAGACATGAAACCCTAGATGCATTGTCTATATATATATATATATATATATATGACATCTAGAGCATTGTCATTTGCTGTTGTTGCAATTGCCAAAGGAGCTACTAGAGTGACTCGATTGCAGACACATAGAAAAGGTTAGAGGGACAGAGAGATATATCCAAACACAAAAAGAGAGTGAGGCAAAGAAGAAGAAAGAGCACACTGAGAATGTGTAGATATTGAGTAGTTACAAACAAGATTTGTAACAAAGAAATAGAGTTTGATTCTTTTGTGTTCACAGTGGAGGATGTGCCAAAGTAAGGGTTGAGAACCCTATATCCCCATAAAGTAATGGATTGTAGCATAACAAAAATGATAGAGGTATGGTAAGAGTAATTGTGGATATCTTTCCACAAGAGCCAGCGAGAGCGCAAGAAGGTGTACATTGTGTAGGATCAGCCTGCATAGAGATAAAGGTGCACAAGAAGAACCTTAAGAGAGCATAAGTGTTATTGTACTCAAAGTGGAGGATGCACCAAAGGAAGGGTTGAGAACACTAGATCCCCATAAAGCAAAGGATTGGTTGACAACAACAACAACATAGAGTAATGTTGGAGTAATTATCCATATGCAATGATGTGTGATGGATAGAAAATAAACTTTACCCCTGGATGCAAAGCAAAATGAGCTTGAGGAAGGAGAGGCTCTAAAGGACCTTTGACCAGAAAAACATTTGTGAAGGAGGCACCCAAAGAAGAAACATCGAGAGATGTCGTAGAAGGAAAAGAGTTGCCTAGAGATAAACTATGACTTGTTGAATGAAGCATAAATAAGAGTGAGCTACATGGGTCCAAAAGTGTACCAAAGGAAATAGAGGCATTGGTACAAGAACCAATTGAAGAGAGATTGAGCACCAATGCAAATAGAATTGTGTCAATGGATAAGGAAGGCAAAAGAGAAGTCACACGAGTGAAATTCAAGAACAACAGCCATGCAAAGGAGATTAGTCCTTTGAAAGGCACATACATGGAGAGGTAAAAGAGCGTAAGTCTATTTGTGGCCAAAATTTGCCTAAAGCATTAGAGGAAGAAGAGACACGCAAAGGGATGGAAAAGTGGGCATAACTCTAGAAAAGGCATCTAAAGATGCATGAGGACTGGAGAAGAGTCGACATGTAATTAATAAAAATAAGACATTATTTGCACACGACATGGATGAGTTACAGAAAGGAATTAGCCAAAATCAGCCTGATGCCAATCAAAGGAGTGCAATCTTCATTGCTTAGAAGGAAATGGAGTCACTACCAACTGGGAACAAGGCAGGAGGCCATCAGCTTAAAACTAACTAGGAACAATGCTTGAAGTGGATATTAGTCCAAGCACATAGAGCGAAGTGCACGACAAAAGAGGAAGAAGAAAAGCATTAAGAGGGCAAAATTTTTGCAATAGATAATTTCCAAACTACAGAACCAAGTAGTGCACCTAGAAGGCCATCTCAAATGGTGGAGCATACTTGAAAGTTGTTGAAGGTAACCTTCAAAGCCTCGCTCCCAAAGTGAAAAAGAAAGTGTTGCCATGAAAGGCGATGCACAAGAGGAGCCAACATGGGGGTAATGTGGAGGTCAAAAAGAGCCCTTTGAGAAGATGAAAGAGAGAGAACTAATGCTGATCTCGAAAGGCATTGAGGATAAGATTGCATAAAGAAGATGCATAAGAAGCAGCAGAAAAGAAGGTTATTTCATGGAAGCAACAATAGAGGAGAAAAACTAGGAATAAACCTAGTTGTAGTGGAGTGAAATGAGTGAAGGAAAATTGGATATCATTCCACATTAGCCAGCAAGAGTGCATGAAGGTGTGGAAGGTATAGCGATAATCTCCACAAAGATAGGGGCACATAAAAAGAACCTTAAAAATAGCACAGGTGTTCTTGTGCTCACAGTGGAGGATGTGCCAAAGGGTTGAGAACACTATATCCCCATAAAGCAATGGATTATAGCATAACAATAACGATAGAGACGGATGTTAGAGCAATTATGGATATCATTTCAGAAGAGCTAGTGAGAGCCCAGAGCCAGTGAGAGCCCAAGAACATGCACAAGATGTAGGAGTAACTTGCACAGAGATAAGGACGCATAAGAAGAACCCTTAAGATAGCACAAGTGTTATTATGTTCGAAGTGGAGGATCCACCAAAGGATGGGTTGAGAACACTAGATCCCCATCAAGAAAAGCATTGGTTCACAACAACAATAACATAGAGTAATGCTGGAGTAATTATCCATATCTAGTGGCATGTGGTTGATAGAAGATAACCTTTGGCCCCGGATGCAAAGCAAAAAGAACCTGAAAGAAGCACCCAAAGAAAAAACGAGAGATGTTGTAGAAGGAGAAGAGTTGCCTAGATATCAATTGGGAGTTGTTGACTGAAGCATAAATAAGAGTGAGGTGCATGGGTCCAAAATTGTGCCAAAGGAAATAGAGGTATTGGTGCAAACACCAATTGAAGAGAGATTGAGCACCAATGCAAACAACATTATGTCAATGGATGAGGAAGGTGAAAGAGAAGTTACACGGGTGAAATTCAAGCAGAATAGCCATGCAAAAGTGATGTGTCCTTCGAAAGGCAAAGACATAAAGAGGTAAAAGAGCACAAGTTTATTTATGGTAGAAATTTGCCTAAGCATTAAGTGAAGAAGAGAAATAGGTAGCAACTTGCAGTGGAAAGACAATAGAGCATTGCGCCATGGAGAGACATGCAAAGGGAATGAAAAGTGGGCATAACTCCATAAAAAGCATCTAAAGATGAATGAGGAGAGGAGAAGAGTCTACATGTAGCTAACAAAAAAATGACATTATTTGCACACGACATGGATGAGCTACCGAGAGGAATTAGCCAATATCAACCCGATGCCAATCAAAGGAGTAAAATTTTCATTGCACAAAAGGAAAAGGATTCACTACCGATTAGGAACAAGATAGGAGGCTATCAGATTAAAACTAACTTGGAACAATGCTTGAAGGGGATATCAGTCCAAGTACATAAAGCAAAGTGTGTGACAAAAGAGGAAGAAGATAAGAAATAAGAGGATGAAAATTTAACAATAGATAATTTCCAAACTACAGAACCAAGTAGTGCACCCAGAAGGCCATCTCAAATGGAGGAGAAGACTGGAAAGCTATTGAAGGTAACCTTCACAGCCTCATTCCCAAAGTAAAAAATAAAGTGTTGAGATGAAAGGCGATGTACAGGAGAAGCCAACATGGGAGTAATGTGGAGGTCAGAAAGAGTCTTTTGAAAAGATGAAAGAGTGGGAGCTAATGCTGATCTCAGAAGACATTGAGGGGAAGGCTGCATAAAGAATATGCATAAGAAGCAGAGGAAAAGAAGGTTATTTCATGGAAGCAACAATAGAGGAGCGAAACTAAGAATAAACCCAATTGTAGTGGAGTGAAATGAGTGAAGGAAAAGTGGATATCATTCCACATGAGCCAACAAGGGTGCCTGAAGGTGTGGAAGGTATAGCACCGGTCCGCACAAAGACAAGGGTATATAAGAGGAACCCTAAAAAGAGCACAGGGATTTTTATGCTCACAGTAGAGGATGCACCAAAGGAAGGGTTGAGAACCCTATATCCCCATAAAATAATGGATTATAACACAATAACAACGATAGAGAGAGATGTTAGAGCAATTATGGATATCATTCCACAAGAGCCAGTGAGAGCGTAATAAGGTACACAAGGTGTAAGAGCACCCTGCATAGAGATAAGGGGGCATAAAAACCCTTAAGAGAATACAAGTGTTATTATGCTCGAAGTGGAAGATGCACTAAAGGGTTGAGAACACTAGATCCCCATAAAGCAAAGGATTGATTCATAATAAAAACATAGAGTAATGCTGGAGTAATTGTCCATATGCAATAGTGTGTGATGGATTGAAGATAACTTTTAACCCTAGGTGCAAAGCAAAATTAGCATGTGGAAGGAGAGTCTCTAAAGGACCTTCGACTAGGAGAAACTTCCCTAAAGGAAGCATCCAAAGAAGAAACAGCGAGAGATGTTGCCGAAGGAGAAGAGTTGCCTAGCGATCAACTAGGAGTTGTTGAGTGAGGTGCATGGGTCTAAACGTGTGTCAAAGGAAATAGAGGCATTAGTGTAAGCACCAGCTAAAGAGGGATTGAGCATCAATACAAACAACATTGTGTCAATACATGAGGAAAGGGAAAGAGAAGTTGCACAGGTGAAATTCAAGCACAACAACCATGTAAAAGAGATGTTTCTTTCGAAAGGCATAGACATAGAGAAGTATAAGAGCACAAGTCTATTTGTGGCAGAAATTTTCCTAGATCATTATGGGAAGAAGAGAAAAAGGTAGAAACTTACAGTGGATCCTAAGTTATCATAAATACAATAGAGTGTTGCGCCATGGAGAGACACGCAAAGGGAATGAAAAGTGGGCATAACTCCATAAAAGGCATCTGAAGATGCATGAGGAGAAGAGAAGAGTCGATATCTAGCTAACAAAAACAAGACATTATTTGCACATGATATGAATGAACTACTGAGAGGAATTAGCCAAAATCATCCTGATGCCAATCAAAGGAGTGCAATTTTCATTGCACAGAAGGAAAAGAAGTCACTATCGATTGTGAGCAAGATAGGAGGCCATCAATTTAAAATTAACCAGGAACAATGCTTGAAGGGGATATCAGTCCATGCACATAGAGTGAAGTGCACGATAAAAGTAGAAGAAGAAAAGCAATAAGAGTGTGAAACTTTAGCAACTGATAATTTCCAAACTACAGAACCAAATAGTGCACCCAGAAGGCCATCTCAAATGGAGAAGACTTGAAAGTCGTTGAAGGTAACCTTCAAAACCTCACTCCCAAAGTAAAGAAGAAAGTGTTGCCATGAAAGGTGATGCGAAGGAGGAGCAAACATGGGAGCAATGTGGAGGGGAGAAAGAGCCCTTTGCAAAGATTAAAGAGTGGAACCTAATGCTGATCTCAGAAGGCATTTAGGAGAAGGCTGCATAAAGAAAATGCATAAGCATAGGAAAAGAAGGTTATTTCATAGAAGTAACAATAGTGGAGCGAAACCAATAATAAACCCAATTGTAGTGGAGTGAAATGAGTGAAGTAAAAGTGGATATCATTCCACATGAGCCAGCAAGAGTGCATCAAGGTGTGGAAGGTATAGCACCAATCTGCATAAAGACAGAGGCAGATAAGAAAAACCTTAAAGAGAGCACAGGGGTTCTTGAGCTCATAGTGGAGGAAATGCCAGAGGAAGGGTTGAGAACCCTATATCCCCATAAAGTAATGGATTGTAGCACAATAACAATGATATAGAGGGATATTACAGCAATTGTGGATATCATTCCACAAAAGCCAGTGAAATTGCAAGAAGGTGCACAAGGTGTAGGAGCAGCCTGCACAGAGATAAGGGTGCACAAGAAGAACCCTTAAAAGAGCAAAAGTCTTATTGTGCTCAAAGTGAAGGATGCACCGAAGGAAGGGTCGAAAACACTAGATCCTCATAAAGCAAAGGATTGGTTCACAAAAACAACATAGAGTAATTCCTAGAGCAATTGTCCATATGCAGCAGTGTGTGATGATAGAAGATAACCTTTAGCTCCAGATGCAAAACAAAATGAACTTGAGGAAGGAGAGGCTCTAAAGGACCTTCGACCCAGAGAAACTTCCCTGAAGGAAGCACCCAAAGTAGAAATAATGATAGATGTTGTGGAAGGAGAAGCATTTCCTAAAGAACAACTTGAAGTTGTTGAGTGAAGTATAAATAAGAGTCAGGCGCATGGGTCCAAAAGTGCACCAAAGGAAATAAAGGCGTTGATGCAAGCACCAACTGAAGAGAGATTAAGCGCCAATGCAAAGAGTGTTGTGTCAATAGATGAGGAAGGTGAAAGAGAAGTTGCACGTGTAAAATTTAAGCACAAAAACCATGGAAAAGAGATGAGTCTATCGAAAAGCATAGACATAAAAAGATAAAAGAGCGCAAGTCTATTTGTGGTAGAAATTTGCCTAAAGCATTAGGAGAAGAAGAGAAATAGGTAGCAACATGTAGAGGAACCTAAGTCATCAGAGAGACAATAGAGCATTGCGCCATGGAGAGACACGCAAAGGGAAGGAAAAGCAGGCATAACTCCACAAAAGGCATCTGAAGATGCATGAGAAGAGAAGATTAGATATGTAGCTAAGAAAAATAACACATTGTTTGCACACGACATGGATGAGCTATCGAGAGGAATTAGCCAAAATTAGCCTGATGCACGTGTGAAATTCAAGCACAACAACCATGCAAAAGAGATGTGTCCTTCGAAAGGCACAAACATAACAAGATAAAAGAGTGCAAGTCTATTTGTGGCAGAAATTTGCCTAAAGCATTAGGGAAAAAAGAGAAATAGCTAGCAACATGTAGAGGAACCTAAGTCATCAGAGAGAGAATAGATCATTGTGTCATGAATAGACATGCAAAGGGAAGCAAAAGCGGGTATAACTCCACAAAAGGCATATGAAGATGCATGAGGAGAAGAGAAGATTCGACATGTAGCTAAGAAAAATAACACATTGTTTGCACATGA
Source organism: Torreya grandis (assembly GCA_037957365.1). Taxonomy (NCBI): domain Eukaryota; kingdom Viridiplantae; phylum Streptophyta; class Pinopsida; order Cupressales; family Taxaceae; genus Torreya; species Torreya grandis. Next base: position 4,635,896 of record JARHVA010000030.1, read on the forward strand.
CATGGATGAGTTACCGAGATGAATTAGCCAAAATCAGCCCGATGCTAATCAAAGGCATGCAATTTTCATTGCACGAAAGTAAAAGGAGTCACTACTGATTGGGAGCAAGGCAGGTGGCCATTAGCTTAAAACTAACTAGGAATAACGCTAGAAGGGGATACCAGCCCAAGCACAAAGAATGAAGTACGCTACAAAATAGGAAGAAGAAAAGCAATAAGAGGGTGAAAATTTGGCAACAGATAATTTTGAAACTACAGAACCAAGTAGTGCACCCAAAAGGCCATCTCAAATGGAGGAGAAAAATCAAAAGTCATTCAAGGAAACCTTCAAAGCCTCGCTCCCAAAGTAAATAAGAAAGTGTTGCCATGGAATGTGATGCATAGGAGGAGCCAACATGGGAATAATGTGGAGGTCAGAAAGAGCCCTTTGAGATGATGAGTGGGAGCTAATGCTGATCTTGGAAGGCATTGAGGAGAAGGCTACATAAAGAAGATGCATAAGAAGTAGAGGAAAAGAAGGTTATTTCATGGAAGCAATAATAGAGGAGCGAAACCAAGAATAAACCTCGTTGTAGTGGAGTGAAAAGAGTGAAGGAAAAGAGGATATCGTTTTTCATGAGCCAGCAAGAGTGCATGAAGGTGTGGAAGGTATAACACTAGTCTGCACAAAGATAGGGGCATATAAGAAGAACCCTAAAGAGAGCACATGTGCCAAAGGAAGTGTTGAGAACCCTATATCCCCATAAAGTAATGGATTGTAGCACAATAACAACAATAGAGAGGGATGTTAGAACAATTATGGATATCATTTCACAAGAGCCAGTGAAAGTGCAAGAAGGTGCACAAGGTGAAGGGGTAGCTTACACAAAAAAATGGGGCACAAGAAGAATCCTTAAAAGAGCACAAGTATTATTGTGTTCAAATTGAGGATGCACTGAAGGAAGGGTTACGAACACTAGATCCCCATAAAGCAAAGGATTGGTTCATAACAACAATAACATAGAGTAATGTTAAAGCAATTATCCATATGCAATGGTGTGTGATGGATAGAAGATAATCTTTATCCCCATATGCAAAACAAAACAAGCCTGACGAAGGAAAGGCTTTAAAGGACCTTCAAACAAGAGAAACTTCCTTAAAGGAAGCACCCAAAGAATAAACATCAAGAGATGTTGCAGAAGGAGAAGAGCTGCCTAGAGATCAACTGGGAGTTGTTGAGTGAATCACAAATAAGAGTGAATACCATGTGTCCAAAAGTGTGCCAAAGAAAATAGAGGACCAATGTGCAAGCACTAGATGAAGAGACATTGAGCGCCAATGCAAGCAACATTGTGTCAATGGATGAGGAAGGTGAAAGAGAAGTTGCACAGGTGAAATTCAAGCACAACAAAGATGCAAAAGAGATGATAACTTCGAAAGGCACAGACATAGATAGGCAAAAAAGCGTAAGTCTATTTAAGGCATAAATTTCTCTGAAGTGTTAGGGGAAGAAGAGAAAGAGGTAGAAATTTGTAGTGGAAACTAAGTTTTCATAAAGGCAATAGAGCATTATGCCATGGAGAGACATGCAAAGGGAAGGAAAAGTGGCCATAACTCTACAAAAGATATCTGAAGATGCATGCGGAGAGGAGAAGAGTCGACATGTAGCTAACAAAAACAAGACATTATTTGCACACATGGTTGAAATACTGAGAGGAATTAACCAAAATCAGCCTGATGCCAATGAAAGGAATGCAATTTTCATTGCACGAAAGGAAAATGAGTCACTACCGATTGGGAGCAAAGGAGGCCATCAAATTAAAACTAACTAGGAATAATGCTTGATGGGAATATCAGTTAAATAACACAGAGCAAAGTGCACGACAAAAGAGGAAAAAAACAAATAATAACAGGGTAAAAATTTGGCAATAGATTATTTGCAAACTACATAACCAAATAGTGCACCCAAAAGGCCATCTCAAATAGAGGAGAAGACCAAAAAACCATTGAAGGTAACCTTCAGACGACATTGAGGAGAAGGCTGCATAAAGAATATGCATAAGTAGCAGAGGAAAGGAAGGTTATTTCATGAAAGCAACAATATAGGAGCAAAACTAAGAATAAATCCAATTGTAGTTGAGTGAAATGAGTGAATAAAAACTGGATATCATTCCACATGAGCTAGCAAGAGTGTATGGTGTGGAAGGTACAGCACCAACCTGCACAAAAATAGGGGCATATAAGAAGAACCCTAAAAAGAGCAAAGGAGTTTTTTTGCTCACAATGGAGGATGTGCCAAAAGAAGCATTGAGAACCCTATATCCCCATAAAGTAATGGATTGTAGCACAACAATGCTAGAGAGAGTTGTTAGAGCAATTGTGGATATCATTCCATAAGAGCCAACGAAAGTGCAAGAAGGTACACAAGGTGTAGGAGCAACCTACACAGAGATAAGAGCGCACAAGAAGAACACTTAAGAGAGCACAAGTGCTATTGTGCTCGAAGTGGAGGATGCACCAAAAGAAGCGTTGAGAACACTAGATCCCTATAAAACAAAGGACTGGTTCACAACAAAAACAACATAGACTAATGCTGGAACAATTGTCCATATGCAGCGGTGTGTGATGGATAGAAGATAACCTTTAGCCCTAGATGCAAAGTGATATGAGCCTGAAGAAGGAGAGGATCTAAAGGACCTTTGACCAGGAGAAACTTCCTTGAAGGAAGCACCCAAAGAAGAAACAGCCAGAGATGTTGCAGAAGGAGAAGATTTGCCTTAAGATCAACTAGGAGTTGTTGAGTGAAGCATAAATAAGAGTGAGGTGCATGGGTCCAAAAGTGCACCAAAGTAAATAGTGGCATTGGTAGAAGCACCAGATGAAGAGAGATCGAGCGCCAATGTAAACAACATTATACCAATGGATGAGGACTACGAAAGAGAAGTTACACAGGTGAAATTCAAGCACAAGATCCATGCAAAAGAGATGTGTCCTTCGAAAGGCAAAGACATAAAGAGGCAAAAGAGCGCAAATATATTTATGGTAGAAATTTGACTAAAGCATTAGGGGAAGAATAGAAAGAGGTAGCAACATGAAGTGGAACCTAAGTTGTCATTAATACAATAGAGTATTATGCCATGGAGAGACAAGCAAAGGGAAGGAAAAGTGGGCATAACTCCTCAACAGGCATCGAAAGATGCATGAGGAGAGGAGAAGAGTCAACATGTAGCTAACAAAAACAAGACATTGTTTGCACACAACATGGATGAGATAGCGAGAGGAATTAGCCAAAATCAGCTCGATGCCAATAAAAGGAGTGCAATTTTATTTGCACGAAAGGAAAAAGAGTCACTACCGATTGGGACCAAGGAAGGAGGCTGGCAGCTTAAAACTAACAATGCTTGAGGGGGATATCAATCAAAGCACACAGAGCAAAGTGCATGACAAAAGAGGAAGAAGAAAAGCAATAAGAGGGTGAAAATTTGGCAATAGATAATTTCCAAACTATAGAACCAAATAGTGCACCTAGAAGGCCATCTTAAATGGAGAAGACATGAAAGCTGTTGAAAGTAACCTTCAAAGCCTCGCTCCGAAAGTAAAGAAGAAAGTGTTGTCATGAAAAGAGATGCACAGGAGGAGCCAATATGCGATCAATGTGGAGGTCAAAAAGAGGCCTTTAAGAAGATGAATGAATGAGAGTTAATGCTAATCTCAAAAGGTTTTAAGGAGAAGGCTGCATAAAGAAGATGCATCAGAAGCAAAGGAAAAGAAGATTATTTTATAGAAGCAACAATAGAGGAGCGAAACCAAGAATAAACCCAGTCGTAGTAGAGTGAAATGAGTGAAGAACAAATTGATATCATTTTACATGAGCCATCAAGAGTGCATGAAGATGTGGAAGGTATAACACCAGTCTACACAAAGACATGGGCACATAAGAAGAACCCTCAAAAGAGCACAGGTGTTCTTGTACTCACAGTGGAGGATGGGCCAAAGGAAAGGTTAAGAACCCTATATCCCTATAAAGTAATGGATTGTAGCATAACAACAATGATAAAGAGGGATGCTAGAGCAATTGTGGATATCATTCCATAAAAGCCATAAAGAGTGCAAGAAGGTACACAAGGTGTAGGAGCAACTCACACAGACATAAGGGCACACAAGAACACTTAAGAGAGCACAAGTGTTATTGTGCTCAAAGTGGAGGATGCACCAAAGGAAGCATTGAGAACAATAGATCCTCATAAAGCAAAGGATTGGTTCACAACAATAATAACAACATAGAGTAATGTTGGAGCAATTGTCCATATGCAGCGGTGTGTGATGGATAGAAGATAACCTTTAGCCCCGGATGCAAAGTAAAACGAGCCTAAGGAAGGAGAGGCTCTAAAGGACCTTCAACCAGGAAACTTCCCTGAAGGAAGCACCCAAAGAAAAAATAATGAGAGATGTTGAAGGAGAAGAGTTGCCTAGAGATAAACTAGGAGTTGTTGAGGGAAGCATAAAAAGAGTGAGGCATATGGGTCCAAAAGTGCGCCAAAGGAAAGAGAGGCATTGGTGCAAGCACTAGCTAAAGAGAGTTGAGCACCAATGCAAACACAATTGTGTCAATGGATGAGGAAGGCAAAAGAGAAGTTGCACGGTTGAAATTCAAGCATAAAGAAGAGAGGACAAAGAAGGAATTGAGGATAAGGCTATATAAAGAAGATGCATAAGAAGCAGAGGAAAAGAAGGTTATTTCATGGAAGCAATAATAGATGAATGAAACCAAGAATAAACCCAATTGTAATGGAGTGAAATGAGTGAAGAAAAAGTGAATATCATTCCACATGAGCCATCAAGAGTGCATGAAGGTATGGAAGGTATAACACTAATCTACACAAAGACAAGGGCACATAAGAACCCTAAAGAGAGCACAGGTGTTCTTGCGCTCACAATGGAGGATGCGCCAAAGGAAGGGTTAAGAACCCTATATCCCCATAAAGTAATGGATTGTAGAACAACAACGATAGAGAAGGATGTTATAGAAATTGTGTATATCATTCCACAAGAGCTAGAAAGAGCACAAGAAGGTGCACAAGGTGTACGAACAGCCTACATAGAGATAAGTATGCACAAGAACCCTTAAGAGAGCAAAAGTGTTGTTATGCTCAAAGTGGTGGATACACCGAAAAAAGGGTTGAGAACACTAGATCCCCATAAAACAAAGGATTGGTTCACAACAACAACAAAATAGAGTAATATTGGAGCAATTGTCCATATGCAACGGTGTGTGATGGATAGAAGATAACCTTTAGCCCCAAATGCAAAGTAAAATAAGCTTGAAGAAGGAGAGGCTCTAAAGGACCTTCAACCAAGAGAAACTTTCTTGAAGGAAACACCCAAAGAAAAAATAACGAGAGATGTTGTAGAAGGAGAAGAGTTGCCTAGAGATCAACTAGGAGTTGTTGAGTGAAGCATATATAAGAGTGAAGTGCATGGGTCTAAAAGTGCACTAAAGAAAATAGAGGCATTGGTGCAAGCACCAACTGAAGAGAGATTGAGTGCCAATGCAAACAACATTATTTCAATGGATGAGGAAGGCAAAAGAGAAGTTGCGCGGGTGAAATTCAAGCACAACAGCCATGCAAAAGAGATGTGTCATTCTAAAGGCATAAACATACAGAGGCAAAAGATAACAAGTCTATTTATGGCACAAATTTACCTAAATCATTAGGTGAAGAAGAGAAAAAGGTTTTAACTTGTAGTGGAACCTAAGTTGCCATAAAGACAATAGAGCACTACGCCATGAAGAGACACACAAAGGGAAGGAAAAGTGGGCATAACTCCAAATAAGGCATCTAAATATGCATGAGGCGAGGGGAGGAGAAGAGTCAACACAGAGCTAACAAAAACAAGATATTGTTTGCACATGACATGGATGAGCTACCGAGAGGTATTAGCCATAATCAGCCCAATGCCAATCAAAGGAATGCAATTTTCATTTCACGAAAGGAAAAGGTGTCACAATCGATTAGGAGTAAGGTAGGAGGCCATCAGCTTAAAACTATCTAGGAATAATGCTCGAAAGGGATATCAGTCCAAGCACACAGAGCGAATTGCATGACAAAAAAGGAAGAAGAAAAGCAATAAGAGGGTGAAAATTTGGGAACAAATAATTTCCAAATTACATATCCAAGTAGTGCACCCAAAATGCCATCTCAAATGGAGAAGACTTGAAAGCCGTTGAAGGTAACCTTCAAAGCCCCACTCCAAAAGTAAATAATAAAGTGTTGCCATGAAAGGCAAGGCACAGAAAGAGCCATTATGAGAGCCATGTGGAGGTTAGAAAGAGCCCTTGGAGAAGATGAAAGAGTTGAAGCTAATGCTGATCTCAGAAGTCATTGAGGAGAAGGCTGCATAAATAAGATACATAAGAAGCAGAGGAAAAGATAGTTATTCCATAGAAACAACAATAGAGGAGTGAATCCAAGAATAAACACAGTTGTAGTGGATTGAAATGAGTGAAGTAAAAGTGGATGTCATTCTACATGAGCCAGCAAGAGTGCATGAAGGTGTGGAAGGTATAGCACTAGTCTGCATAAAGACAGGTACACATAAGAACAACCCTAAAGAGAGCACAGGTATTCTTATGCTCATAGTGGAGGATGAACCAAAGGAAGGGTTGAGAACCCTATATACCCATAAATTAATGGATTGTCACACAACAATGATAGAGAGGGATGTTACTGAAATTACGGATAATATTCCACAAGAGCCAGTGGAGAGTGCAAGAAGGTGTTAGAGCAGCCTGCACAGACATAAAGGAGCACAAAAACCCTTAAGAGAGAATAAGTGTTATTGTGCTCAAAGTGGAGGATGCACCAAAGGAAGGGTTGAGAACACTAGATCCCCATAAAGCAAAGGATTGGTTCATTACAACAACATAGAGTAATATTGGAGCAATTATCCATATGCAGCGTTTTGTGATGGATAGAAGATAACTTTTAGCCCAGGATGCAATGGAAAACAAGCCTGGGGAAGGAAAGGCTCTAAAGGACCTTTGATCTGGAGAAACTTCTTTAAAGGAAGCACCCAAAGAAGAAACAATGAGAGATGTTGCAGAAGGATATGAGTTGTCTAGAGATCAACAGGGAGTTGCTAAGTAAAGATTAAATAAGAGTGAAGAACATGCTTCCAAAAGTGCACCAAAGGAAGTAGAGGCATTGGTCCAAGCACAAGTTGAATAGAGATTAAGCACCAATGCAAACAACATTATGTCAATAGATGAGGAAGGCGGAAGAAAAGTTATACGAGTGAAATTCAAGCACAACATCCATGAAAAAGAGATGTGTCATTTGAAAGGCACAGACATAGAGAGGCAAAAGAGTGCAAGTCTATTTATGGCAGAAATTTTCCTAAAGCATTAGGGGAAGAAGAAAAAGTGGTGGCAACATGCAGTGGAACTTAAGTTATCATAAAGATAATAGAGCATTATGCCATGGAGAGAAATGGAAATGGAAGCAAAAGTGGGTATAACTACACAAAAGGCATCTGAAAATGCATGAGGAGAGGATAAAAGTCAACAAATAGCTAACAAAAACAAGACATTATTTGCACACGACATGGATAAGTTACCAAGAGTTATTTGCCAAAATCAGCACTACCAATTACGGAAGGAAAAGGAGTCACTACCAATTGGGAGCAAGGTAGGGGGCCATCAATTTAAAACTAACTAGGAACAATGCTTGAAGCGGATATCCATCCAAGCACACAGAGTGAAGTGCACAACAAAAAAGGAACAAAAAAAAGCAATAAGAGGGTAAAAATTTGGCAATAGATAATTTTCAAACTACAGAACCAAGTAGTGCACCCAGAAGGCCATCTCAAATGGAGTAGAAGACTCGAAAGCCATTGAATGTAACCTTCAAAGCCTCGCTCCCAATGTAAAGGAGAAAGTGTTACCATGAAATGCGATGTGTCGGAGGAGCCAACATGGGAGCAATACAGAGGTCAGAAAGGGCCCATATAGAATATAAAAGAGTGGGAGCTAATGCTAATCTCGGAAGGCAACTAAGAGAAGGCTACATAAAGAAGATGCATAAGAAGAAGAGGAAAAGAAGGATATTTCATGGAAGAAACAATAAAAGAGCAAAACCTTGATAAACCAAGTTCTAGTGGAGTGAAATGAGTGAAGGAAAAGTGGATATTATTCCACATAAGCCACCGAGAGTGCATGAAGGTGTGGAAGGTATAGCACCAGTTTGCACAAAGAAAGGGGCACATAAGAAGAACCCTAAAGAGAGCACAGGTGTTCTTGTGCTCATAGTGGAGGATGCGCCAAAGGAAGGGTTAAGAACTCCATTTCCCCATAAAGTAATGGATTTTAGAATAACAACGATAGAGAAAGATGTTAGAGCAATTATGGATATTATTCGATAAGAGTGAGTGAGAGTGTAAGAAGGTGCACAAAGTGTAGGAGTAGCCTGCACAGAGATAAAGGTGCACAAGAACCCTTAAGAGAACACAAGCGTTATTATGCTCAAAGTGGAGGATGCACCGAAAGAAGGGTTGAGAACACAGGATATGCTTAAATCAAAGGATTGGTACACAACATCATAGAGTGATGTTGGAGAAATTATCCATATTCAGTGGTGTGTGATTGATAGAAGATAACTTTAGCCTCGGATGCAAAGCAAAATGAACCTAAGGAAGGAGAGACTCTAAAGGACCTTCGACCAAGAAAAACTTTTGTGAAGGAAGCACCCACGGAAGAAACAATGAGAGATGTTATAGAATGAGAAGGGTTACCTAGAGATCAACTGGGAGTTGTTGAGTGAAGCATAAATAAGAGTGAGGCGCATGGGTCCAAAAGTGTGCTAAAGGAAATAGAGGAGTTGGTGCAACACCAACACAAGAGAGTTTGAGCACCGATGCAAATAGTATTGTGTCAATGGATGAGGAAGGTAAAAGAGAAGTTGCACAGGTGAAATTCAAGCACAACAACAATGCAAAAGAGATGCGTCCTTCAAAAGGCACAGACATAGAAAGTCAAAAGAGGGTAAGTCTATTTGTGTCAAAAATTTACCTAAAGCATTAGGGGAAGAAGAAAAAGAGGTAGTAACTTGTAGTGGAACCTAAGTTATCATAAAGACAATAGAGCATTGCGTAATGGAGAGACATGCAAAGGGAAGGAAAAATGGGCATAAATTGACAAAAGGTATTAAAAGATGCATGAGAGGAGAAGAGTCGACATGTAGCTAAAAAAAGCAAGACATTGTTTGCACACGACATGGATGAGCTACCAAGATGAATTAGACAAAATCAGCCTGATGCCAATCAAAGGAGTGCAATTTTCATTGCACGAAAGGAAAAGGATTCACTACCGATTAGGAGCAAGGCAGGAGGCCATCATCATAAAACTATTTAGCAACAACACTTAGAGGGGATATTAATCCAAGCACATGGAGCAAAGTGCACGATAAAAGAGGAAGAAGAAAAGCAATAAGACGGTGAAAATTTGGCAATAGATAATTTTCAAACCATAGAGCCAAGTGGTGCACCAAAAAGGCCATATCAAATGGAAGAGAAGACAAAAAATCCATTAAAGGTAACCTTCAAAGCTTCACTCCCAAAGTAAGGAAGAAAGTGTTGCAATGAAAGGTGATGCGTAGGAGGCATCAACATGGGAGCAATGTGGAGGTAAGAAAGAGACCTTTGAGAAGATGAAAAAGTGGGAGCTAATCTCGAAAGGCATTGAGGAGAAGGATGCATAAAGAAGATGCATAAGAAGCAGAGGAAAAGGAAGGTTATTTCATGGAAGCAACAATAGAGGAGCGAAACCAAGAATAAACCAATTGTAGTGGAGTGAAATGAGTGAAAAAAAGTGGATATCATTCCACATGAGCCAACAAGAGTGCATGGGGTGTGAAAGGTATAGCACCAATCTGCACAAAGATAGGGGCACATAAGAAGAACCCTAAAGAGAACACAGGTGTTCTTATGTTCATAGTGGAGGATGCACCAAAGGAAGGGTTGAGAACCCTATATTCCCATAAGAAAATAGATTGTAGCACACGACAACGATACAAAGGGATGTTAGAGAAATTATGGATATCATTCCACAAGAGCTGGCGAGAGTGCAAGAGCTAGTGAGAGTGCACAGAGATAAGGGCACATAAGAAGAACCCTTAAGAGAGCACAAGTGGTATAGTGTTCGAAGTGGAGGATGCATAAAAGAAAGGCTTGAGAAATCTAGATCCCTATAAAGAAAAGGATTGGTTCACAATAACAACATAAAGTAATCCTGGAGCAATTGTCCATATGTAGTGGTGTGTGATGTATAGAAGATGACCTTTATTTTTGGATGTAAAGCAAAACGAGTCTGAGGAAGGAAAGGCTCTAAAGAACCTTCGACCAGGAGAAACTTCCTTGAAAGAAACACCTAAAGAAATAGCAAGAGATGTTATAGAAGGAGAAGAGTTACCTAGAGATCAACTAGGAGTTGTTGAGGGAAGCATAAATAAGAGTGAGGCGCATGGATCCAAAAATGCGCCAAAGGAAATAAAAGTGTTGATGCAAGCTCCAACTGATGAGAGATTGAGCACTAAAGGCATGGAGGAGAACGCTGCATAAAGAAAATGCATAAGTAGAGGAAAAGAAGGTTATTTCATGGAAGCAACAATAGAGAAGTGAAACCAAAAATAAACTAGTTGTAGTGGAGTGAAATGAGTGAAGGAAAAGTGGATATCATTCTACATGAGCCAACAAGAGTGCATGAAGGTGTGGAAGGTATAACACCAATCTATACAAATATAGGGGCACATAAGAACCCTAAGGAGAGCACATATGTTCTTGTACTCATAGTGGAGGATATGCCAAAGGAAGGGTTGAGAACCTTATATCCCTATAAAGTAATGGATTTTAGCACAACAAATACAATAGACAAGGATGTTATAGCAATTATGGATATCATACCACAAGAGCCAATGAGAGCACAACGAGGTGCAGAAGATGTAGGAGCAGTTTGCAAAGAGATAAGGATGCATAAGAACCCTTAAGAGAGTACAAGCGTTATTGTGCTTGAATTAGAGAATGCATTGAAGGATGGGTTGAGAACACTAGATCCCCATAAAGTAAAGGATTGGTTCACAACAACAACAATATAGAGTAATGTTGGAACAATTGTCCATATGCAGTGTTGTGTGATGGATAGAAGATAACCTTTAGCCCCAGATGCAAAGCAAAATGAGTCTGAGGAAGGAGAGGCTCTAAGGTACCTTCAACAAGGAGAAACTTCCCTGAAGGAAGCACCCAATAAAGAAATAACGAGAGATGTTTTGTAGAAGGAGAAGAGTTGCCTAGAGATCAACTGGGAGTTGTTGAGTGAAGCATAAATAAGAGTGAAGAACATGGGTCTAAAATTTTGCCAAAGGTAATAGAGGCATTGGTCCAAGCACCAACTGAAGAGAGATTGAGCACCAATGTAAACAACATTATGTCAATAGATGAGAAAGGTGAAAGAGAAGTTGCACGGGTGAAATTCAAACATAACAACCATGCAAAAGAGATGTGTCCTTTGAAAGACAAAGACATAGAGAAGCAAAAGAGTGCAAGTCTATTTTTGGGAGAAATTTGCCTAAAGCATTAGGGGAAGAAGATAAATAGTTAGCAACTTGCAGTGGAACCTAAGTTGTCATAAAGACAATAGAGCATTGCACCATGGACAAACACGCAAAGGGAAGGAAAAGTGGGCATAACTCCATGAAAGGCATCTGAAGATGCATGAGGAGAGGAAAATAGTCGACATGTAGCTAACAAAAACAAGATATTATTTGCACATGACATGGATGAGCTACTGAGAGGCATTAGCTAATCAGCATTATGCCAATCAAAAGAGTGCAATTTTCATTGCACAGAAGGAAAATGAGTCACTATCAATTTGAAGCAAGGCAAGAGGCCATCAAATTTAAACTAACTCAAAACAATGCTTGAAGGGGATATCAGTCCAAGCACATAGAGCAAAATGCATGACAAAAAAGGAAGAAGAAAAGCAATAAGAGGGTGAAAACTTGGCAACAGATAATTTCCAAAAAATAGAACCAAGTAGTGCACCCTAAAGGCCATCCCAAATGGAGGAGAAGACTCGAAAGATGTTGAAGGTAACCTTCAAAGCCTCACTCCCAAAGTAAAGAACAAAGTGTTACCATGAAGGGCAATGTGCAGGAGGAGCCAACATGGCAACAATGCTGAGGTCAGAGAGAGCCCTTTGAGAAGACGAAAGAGTGGGAGCTATTTCTGATCTTGAAAGACATTGAACAGAAGGCTGCATAAATAAGATGCATAAGAAGCAAAGGAAAATAAGGTTATTTCATGGAAGCAACAATAGAGGAGAAAAACCAAGAATTAATTCTGTTGTAGTGGAGTGAAATGAGTGAAGGAAAAGTGGATATCATTCCACATGATGCAACAAGAGTGCATGAAGGTGTGGAAGGTATGACACCATTCTACACAAAGATAGGAGAATATAAGAAGAACCCTAAAGAGAGCACATGTGCTCTTGTGCTCACAGTGGAGGATGCCCCAAAGGAAGGGTTGAGAACCTTATATTTCCATAGAATAGTGGATTGTAGCACAATAATAATGATGGAGAGGGATGTTAAAGCAATTGTGGATATCATTCCACATGATGCAACAAGAGTGCATAAAGGTGTGGAAGGTATAGCACCAATCTACACAAAGATAGGGGTATATAAGAACCCTAAAGAGAGCATAGGTGCTCTTGTGCTCACAGTGGAGGATGCACCAAATGAAGGGTTGAAAACCCTATATCCCCATAAAATAGTGGATTGTAGCACAATAACAATGATGGAGAGGGATGTTAGAGCAATTGTGGATATCATTCCACAAGAGCCAGTGAGAGAAAAAAAGGTGCACAAGGTGTAGGAGCAGCCTACACAGAGATAAGGCCACACAAGAAGAACCATTAAGAGAGTACAGATGTTATTGTGCTCGAAGTCGAGGATACACTGAAAGAATGGTTGAGAACACTAGATCCCCATAAATCAAAGGATTGGTTCACAACAACATAGAGTAATGCTAGAGCAATTGTCCATATGCAGCGGTGTGTGATAGATAAAAGTTAACCTTTAGCCTTGGATGTAAAGCAAAATGACCCTGAGGAAGGAGAGGCTCTAAAGGACATTCGACCAGGAGAAACTTCCCTGAAGGAAGCACCCAATGACCTATTCGAGCTCATTTGTCACCAAATGTACCCTTACAATCTCCATTAATGACTCACCTCCACTGTCCATGAAGACAAATCTTTTCTTTGTGCTATCTTGGAGACCAAGCAATGGTTCATCTTTGATAAAAGATTCATACTTGTTTACGTTGCAATAATAAGATGAATTTATGGTTGTCAGGAGATGATTCCATTGTTTGTTTGGCTGTTAAGAACCATCACCTCCAACTCAGGCTCAAAGAATTCTTTTAGTGATGTTGTTGGGATGTTTTTCAACATTGAATAGTTTACTTCCATCGACTACTCTTGCAACTCAAGGTTATTGCCTATATCATTGTCAACCATCCAAATTTTATGCTCATTCGGTAGCTGCTCTGTGATGACTTGTTTGATCGAATTTGACTGCCATTCATCTTCCTCTGGTACATATTTTCCATATAAATGACAAAAATATATGAATGTGAATTCATCCCTTATCATAAGATCAAGATTCAAATATTTGTTGTGACATGCATTAATATCATTGAAAACCAACTCGACCTCATCTTCTTGTATTGGTTCCTCTCATTGAAGGAATATGGGCATGGTTGGGCGTACATAAGTCCTTGAGGAGAGTCCTTCATGACTATTATTAAATGTATAACCCTATTGTGCTTGTCATGATCTTCCCTCACCATTAGAATTCTGAGTTAGCAAGTTATTCAACTGCTACATTTGTTGAACTAATTGTGACATCAATGTAATTTGCCCTTGGGCCCATTGGTCAAATTGTGCATCATTTAAGTTGTTTATTTTGACCTTATGATTTGAATGCATAAAGCCTATCGAAACCCTCAGGCCGGTAGGATGAAAAGCTCTGATACCATTGTAATATTCCAAATCGAAATATTTTACAAAAAATTGGATTTCCCATATTTCGTTTAAATAAAATATAGATTTAATAATTGAAATAGTAATTTAAATAATTATGTTGAATTTAATATAGAGTTTTCGAAACTCAAAAAAAATATAATTCCACAAGGGATTTCGTCCTTGGGTTTGATAACAAGGGTTTTCATCCTTGTATCTGGATTACATAATTTAAGGGGTTTCATCATTAAATGCCATTGTAAAGTGGTTGTTTAAACAAGTTATATATTTGAATTCATTATTCGATGCTTCATACTTCCACATCTCTTCTCCTTTATATAGTCTTTAAAAGCTTATCCCAAAGAAGGCATCCCATTCAAGAGGCACCTCTTCACCAAAAGATGTGACCATTGACATTTATGTTTGCATTTCTATCAACATTTCCGTTAACATTTCCATCGACATTTCTGTTCACTTCCGACTACAATTCTGTTTGACATTTTTGTTCATAGTCGTTTAATGATTTATTGTATTAAATGGGAGCGCTGCTCCTTAGCAACGATTTCTCTTTGGAAGTGATTTTTGTTAAGCATAGTTTATTACTGAGAGGGGGGTGACTCAGTAATAAATATTCTTTTCTTTTCTAAACCTTAATCACTTATTCCAATTAAAATATTCAAAGCAATTAAATCACAACACAAGATAACACAATGCAAAGTGACACCAAATATACATGGAAACCCTTTTGGGAGAAAACCATGGTGAAATATTTCTCAATATAGAATACTCATAGGCACCAAACTACTAGAGCACCAACCCTAGAAGCAACTTTGTAGGCACCAACCTACAGGTGCACCAACACCTTTCGCCGAGCACCAATTTAGCAAGACACACCAATCTCTTCAAAATGAAGGTGCCAACCTTCTTACAAAAATCACTCTTCTATCTCTAATTTGTTGTCAACAAACGGATGTAAAACACGGCTTTATCTCCTTTTGATTTGATCTATAATTGAGTGTTTTCACTGCTATGCTCTCCCTTATACTTGATGGGTTTTTATTTTCAATATTCTCACAAAAATTTGCTCTCAAATATTTCTATTCTTGTTTTATTTCTTCCTCATTCGAACTTACAAATTTGCCACTCGCTATGCACTTATAACCCACGAAAAGCCACAAATTAAGTTCATGACTCTTCAAATGAAAAGGTCCATTCACATTTCCGTCGACAACTGCGTTCACTTACGTCGACAATTCCGTTAATATTTCTGTCGACATTTCTGTTCACTTCCGACCAATTTTTCCGTTCACTTTTAGTAATTTTTCCGTTTACTTCCTAAAATAATTTTGTTCACTTCCAATAACACTTCCATTCACTTCCAAAAATAATTTCGTCGATGTTTTTCTTCGACATCAATGACAATATTCCAACAATCTCCCCTTTTGTCATTGATGACAACCACATACTGAAATTGTTCCCCCTTACTGTACTATCTCTTCTATCTGAATCATTCTTTGTTGTAGCTCCCCCTTTCTATGACATCCTCTTTTTGTACTTCTCTACCTTTGACATCAATGGTAAAGAGTCTATCCAAGAGCTAGTACTTAGCTCTCCCTCAAGTTGATGCTTCTCTTCAGTGGTAAAAAGCAAAAGAAATTACTCCCAACCTCTCACATAGGTACTCAAATGTGTCCTTCAGAAGTGCCTTCATGAAAATATCTACTATCTACTCTGTTGTATTAATGTATTCCAACTTGACTTGCTGATTTGCAACTCACTCTCTCAAGAAATGGTATCTGATTGGAATATGTTTTGTTTTAGAGTGCATCATTGGATTTTTTGAAATACTGATGGTATTGGTGTTGTCACAATAAATGGGGATAGGTTGATCATACATCACCTTGATATCTTCCAGAGTCTGCTTCATCCAAAGCACCTAAGTGGAACATAGAACTGTCGCTATATAATCTACTTCTGTTGTGGATAGTGAAACTAAATTCTATTTCTTGCTTAGCCAAGATACTAAGCTATCACCAAGGAAAAATGCACCTCTACTTATACTCTTCCTATCATCTAGGCAACCTGCCCAATCCGAGTCTATATATTCCACTAAAGTGAAATCTCTCCCTGTAGGATACCATAATCCATAGTCCAGGGTCCCCTTTATATATCTGAACATCCTCTTTACAACTTGTACATGACTTTCCTTGGGGGCTGCTTGATATCGTGCCACCATACCTACCGCCTGCATGATATCTGGCCTAGAAGTTGTTAGATACAGAAGACTGCCAATCATTGATCTATAGAGAGATTTGATCTACATCTAGTGATTCTTCATCCTTATCTTGTTTCTTGTGGCCATTAGTGTGTTAACAGAGGAATAGTCCTCAAAACCAAACTTATTCAACATTTCTTTGGCATACTTGGTTTGAGAAATGAAGATTCCTTTATTGGATTGAGAGATTTGTAATCCAAGAAGGAAAGATAACCCTCCAAGCATGGACATCTCAAACTTGTTTTGCATGTCTTCAACGAATCCCTTCGTCAATGTCTCACTATATCCTCCAAATATTATGTCATCAACATAAACAACTATCAATTGATGCTCACCTTCAGTTTTGATGTACAAATTGTTGTCGGTAAATCCTCTCTTGACTCCCTGGTCTTGAAGATACTTGTGAAGTCTTGAATGCCAAACTTTGGGGGCTTGCTTTGATCCATACAAGGCTTTCTTCAATTTGCATACATATTTGTTATCTTCTGATAGAAGGAATCCTTCTGGCTGCTCAATGTACACTTCCTCTTCTAATTTACCATTCAGAAAAGCAAATTTTACATTCATTTGATATACCTTTAATTTCTTAAAAACAACATATGCAAGAAACATTCTGATTGCCTCTAATCTTGCCACATGAGCAAAGGTTTCTTCAAAGTCAATACCTTCGATTTGAGCATATCCTTTGCATACCAAACGAGCCTTGTTTTGCATCACTTGACCATCCTCATTTAGTTTGTTCCTATATACCCATTTGGTACTGATCACATTTTGTTCCTTTGGTCTAGGTACCATCTCCCATGTCTAATTCTTCTCAATTTGGTTTAGCTCTTCTTCCATTGCTTTTACCCAATGTTCATCATGGGTCACTTTTGAAAAGTTCTTAGGCTGTATTTTAGATAATAAAGAAAAATTTACTTGTTTAGAATTTCTTACAATCCTTCTTCTGGTCTGTACTCTAGCATCTATATTACTAATGATTTGACTTTCGGCATGGTTTTTCTAAACGAAATGAGATCGTGCTTTGGTGTCTTATCATTCATCTTGATCCATCTTCTCTACTTCAACATCTTTTTCAATAATACCTGATTCGTCTAATGGATCACTTGCCTTCTGAGTTCCAGTTTCATCTACTCTGACACTAGAACTTTCTACAATAGTTTGCGTTCTCTTGTTGTAGCATTTGCAGGCCTTGCTTTTGGTGGAATATCCCGAAAAAATTCCTTCATCGGCTCTTTAGTCAAATTTATCCAAATCATCTTCAGTCCTCTTAATAAAGCATTTACTTCCAAATACTTTGAAATATTTAACAAAAGTTGGTCTTCCTGTCCATAACTCATATGGGGTCTTATAATTGTTGACTCTGATCTGCCCTCTATTTAGGATATATACAACTGTGTGCACTGCTTCTCTCCAATATTTGTCTGATAACTTGGGTTCGTTCAACATTGTCCTAGCCATTTCTTGGACAGTCTTGTTCTTTCATTCTACTACCCCATTCTATTGTGGGGTTCTTGCAGTTGAGAACTATCTTTTTATCTCATGGTCTTCATAATACTCAATGAACTCATTTGACATGAACTCACCTCCTCTATCTGACCTTAAGCATTTGATCCTTAAACCGGTTTCATTTTCAATTAATGCTTTAAATGCTTTGAATTTGCTAAAGGCCTCAGACTTTTCTTTCAAAAATGTAACCCATGTCATTCTAGTGTAATCATCAATTAGCAACATAAAATACCTCTCACCTTGTATACTTTGTGTTCTAGTGGGTCCACACAAATCTGTATGAATGAGCTCTAATTTCTTCATGGTGGAATATTCTTTCATTTTGAATTTTTTTCTGGTCTGCTTCCTATGCTGGCATTGCTTACAAAGAGTACTTGATGGATTTGTTATCTTTGGAATGTCCCTTATAGCTTGCTTCTTACTAATATTCACAAGGTTATCAAAATTTATATGGCCCAATCTTCTGTGCCATAGCCAACTTTCTTCAACTTGACTCTGACAACACTTCTCTCCTTTGACTTTTGTAAGCATGTATAAATTATTTGTTGTCCTATGAGCATCTACAATTAGCTCTCCTATGTCTCTTTTTCTTATCTCGTAACCTTCAGCAAAGAACTTGAGTGTGTGTCCTTGATCACACATTTGGCTCACGCTTAGAAGATTATGCTTTAACCCTTCCACATATAACACATTCTCTATTTTGGTTCTTCCATTATGGAGACTAAGCATATTTTCTGCTATTTTGGGTATAGTGTTGTCTCCGAACTTCACCGTGCCTTCATTGACCTTTTTTAGCGAAATGAACTTGCTTTTATCTCCAGTCATGTGTCTCGAACATTCACTGTCAATGAACCATTATTTTCCATCTCTAGGATGGAATGTTGTTTGAACGATCATGGATTCTTTTTGCTTCTTCTTCCAGGTCTTTGTTGGTTCCCTTTTCTTTATTACTGGGGCCTTGAACTTATCATTTTGTCTTACAGATTTGAAAACAATTCTACAATAGCATGCTATATGTCCATAGTTGTTACACTTATAACAAACTATAGCTTTTTCATCAAAGTTTGATAGGGGAGCAAATGAGTTGTAGCTTCTATTCGAAGCTCCATAGGTTCCTTTGTTTCTACTCCAGACTTCAATATCCTTGACTCTTTTTCTACAATATAATTTCTTGTGACCAAAATGATTGCAATAATAACAATATCCATCAAAATAATTACCAAACCTGGTTTTGTTGGCATATTTTGGAGCAAGTGGTCCCCTGAAGTTTTGTTCTCCTTTGCTTTCATTGTTGATAGAGCTGGTTTTTGTATTTTGGCCTTCTTCCTTCTTAGTCTCCTTTTTCACAGGTTCCTTAAGAGTTTTAGCATAGCTCTTAGCTTTCTCTTTCTCTTTTTCATTCCCAATGACTAACTTATTAGATGGTGATCTTTGACTTTCCATAATTTTATTCAAAACTTGGGTGCTTTTCTCAAATTTTAAGTCAATTGCTATTTTAATATTCGCCTTTTCTGGATCCCTTTTTAAAGCAACAATCTCAAATTCATACCTTTCACAGTCTTCTCATTTCTTCTTTAGCTGATCCATTAAATCTACTTCAATTTTCTTTTCCACTTCAATTTGGACTTTTAGATCAGCAATTATCTTCTTTGATTCCTCAAGACCTTGTGATATTCTGGCTTCTGAGTCCTGACTCTCTTTTTCATATTTTTGAATCAGAGGCTTTTGTTTCATGTTATTTTTCTTAAGATATTTTATCTCTCCTAAGGCACAAATAAGCTCTTCTTTGAGATTTACCTCACCTTCGTCTTCTTCTTCCTCCAAGTTGTTTCTGCTTATGGAAGCATCATCTTCTATGGTCATGAACAATGCTTCCTCATTGTCATTGTCTAAATCACTGGCTCTGCTTTCCTTGGATGAGCTATAGTTCCTCCTGGAGTATATGATTTTCTTTTGTTTCTCAAATCTCGTCTTTATTTTCTTTGAATCCCTTCGTGAATTTTGGTTTTCTCTCCTCTTCATCACTATTGTCTTTATCTAGGCACTTAGCTACAAAATGACCAATCTTACGGCAATTAAAACATTTGAATGGTAACTTACTTTTATATTTGTCCGAACCTTTCTTCAAATTTTTGAATGAATAGAGCCTCCTTTTCATCTTCTTCGTTGCTTGAGCTATCACTTGGCTTAGGTTTCTTGACTTTTTCCTTCTTTGATGCTTTAAATGCTGCTTCTATTTTTGATGGTCTTTCAGACTCAGTCCTCATTTCATATGCTGTGAGGATTCCATGTAGCAAGTCCATCTTTAATTTATCTAGATCTTTCATTTCTTCAATCACATAAACTTTTGCATCAAACCACAAAGGTAAGGACCTCAAGAGCTTTTGGATGATTGTAGATTCTTCCACGGTTTCTCCAAGTCCTTAAATAACATTAATTATTTCATCAACCTATAGCATGTATCTTGCAATGTTTTCTTCTTCCTTCATCTTTAAACTCTCAAATTGTCTCCTATGAGTTTGTAGTTTTGCTTGTCTTACCTTGCTATCACCTTCATAGATAGTCTTAAGTTTTTCCCAAATCTCATGCACTGACTTACATTGCATACCTTTTACAAACTCAAATTCAGAAAGACTACACAAAATAACGTTCATTGTCTTAGCGTTGTTTTTTCTAGCCTTCTTTCCAGCAGGATTTGTTGTTGGTGTTTATGGTTCTGTGTATCCATTTACAATAGATTACCAAATGTCAAACCCAAGGGCCATCAGATATGTCCTCATTCTTATGCTTTGTTCCATCAAATAATGGTGTCTTATTTGTGGAAAACCCTTCCTGACCTTGTCAACTAGCCATGTGTGCTTTACGTGATCTACATTCCAATGGTTAAACTATATTTGAAGGAACCCGTTCTGATACTAATTGTTAAGCATAGTTTATTATTGATAGGGGGTGAATCAATAATAAATATTTTTTCTTTTCTAAACCTTAATCACTTATTCCAATTAAGATATTCAAAGTAATTAAATCATAACACAAGATAACACAATGCATAGTGATACCAGATATACGTGGAAACCCTTTCAAAAGAGAAAACCACGGATAAATCTTTCTCAATATAAAATATTCATAGGCACCAACCTACTAAAGTACCAACCCCAAAAACAATTTTGTAGGCACCAACCTACAGGAGCACCAACCCCTTTCATTGAGCACCAATTCAGCAAGAAACACCAATCTCTTCAAAACGAAGGCACCAACCTTCTTACAAAAATCACTCTTTTATCTCTAATTTGTTGTCAACACAATGGATGATAGAATACTGCTTTATCTCCTTTCGATTCGATCTATAATTCAGTGTTTTCACTGTTATGCTTTGCCTTATACTTGATGGATTTTTATTTTCAATATTCTCACAAAAATCTGCTCTCAAATATTTCTATTCTTGTTTTATTTCTTCCTCACTCGAACTTACAAATTTGCCACTCGTTATGCACTTATTTATAACCACAAAAAGCCACAAATTAAGGTCATGACTCTTCAAATGAAAAGGTCCATTTGAACGGTCACAACTCCTCCCAATAGGTCGGCTAAGATGGACATTTCCATCGACAATTCCGTTAATATTTCCGTCAACATTTCCATTCACTTCCATCGACATTTCTGTTCACTTCCGACTAATTTTTCCATTCACTTCAGGTAATAATTCCATTTACTTCGAACAATAATTTTGTTTAATTCTGATAACACCTCCGTTCACTTCTGGCAATAATTCTGTCGATGTTTTCCTTTGACATCAATGACAATATTCCAACAATTTCTTCATGTTACAATGTTCTTGTGGTCACAGTGGAGAATGTGCCAAAGTAAGGGTTGAGAACCCTATATCCCCATAAAGTAATGGATTGTATCATAACAAAAATAATAGAGAGGGATGTTAAGAGTAATTATGGATATCATTCAACAAGAGCCAGCGAGAGCGCAAGAAGGTGCACAAGTTGTAGGATCAACCTGCATAGAGATAAAGGTGCACAAGAAGAACCTTAAGAGAGCACAAGTGTTATTGTGCTCAAAGTGGAGGATGCACCAAAGGAAGGGTTGAGAACACTAGATCTACATAAAGCAAAGGATTGGTTGACAACAACAACATAAAGTAATGTTGGAGTGATTGTCCATATGCAGTGATGTGTAATGGATAGAAAATAACCTCCAGCCCCAGATGCAATGCAAAATGAGCTTGAGGAAGGAGAGGCTCTAAAAGACCTTTGACCGGGAGAAACATTCGTGAAGGAAGCACCCAAAGAAGAAACATCGAGAGATGTCATAGAAGGAAAAGAGTTGCCTTGAGATAAACTGGTACTTGATAAATGAAGCATAAATAAGAGTGAGGCACATGGGTCCAAAAGTGCACCAAAGGAAATAGATGTTGTGGTGCAAGCACCAACTGAAGAGAGATTGAGAACCAATGCATAGAGTATTGTGTCAATGGATGAGGAAGACAAAAGAGAAGTTCCACAGGGGAAATTCAAGCACAATAGCCATGCAAAAGTGATTAGTCCTTTGAAAGGCACAGACATAGAGAGTCATTAACTACTCAACACGATGCTAATCAAAGGAGTGAAATTTTAATTGCACGGAAGGAAAAGGAGTCACTGTCGATTTGGAGTAAGGCAAGAGGCCATCAGCTTCAAACTAACTCAAAATAACGCTTCAAGGGGATATCAGTTGAAGCACACAGAGTAAAATGCATGACAAAAGAGGAAGAAGAAAAGCAATAAGATCATGAAAATTTGGCAATAGATAATTTTCAAACTATAGAACCAAATAGTGCACCCAGAAGTCCATCTCAAATGGAGGAAAAGGCTCGAAAGCTATTGAAGGTAACCTTCAAAGCCTCGCTCCTAAAGTAAAGAACAAAGTGTTATCATGAAGGGTGATGCGCAGGAGGAGCCAACATGGCAGCAATGTTGAGGTTAGATAGAGCCCTTTGAGAACACGAAAGAGTGAGAGCTAATGCTGATCTCAGAAGACATTGAGGAGAAGGCTGCATAAATAAGATGCATAAGAAGCAAAGAAAAATAAGGTTATTTCATGGAAGCAACAATAGAGGAGAAAAACCAAGAATTAATCCTGTTGTAGTGGAGTGAAATGAGTGAAGGAAAAGTAGATATCATTCCACATGATGCAACAAGAGTGCATGAAGGTGTGGAAGGTATAGCACCATTCTACACAAAGACAGGGGAATATAAGAAGAACCCTAAAGAGAGCACAGGTGCTCTTGTGCTCATAATAGAGGATGCCCCAAAGGAAGGGTTGAGAACCTTATATCCCCATAGAATAGTTGATTGTAGCAAAATAACAATGATGGAGAGGGATGTTAAAGCAATTGTGGATATCATTCCACATGATGCAGCAAGAGTGCATGAAGGTGTGGAAGGTATAGCACTAGTCTACACAAAGACAAGGGCATATAAGAACCCTAAAGAGAGCATAGGTGCTCTTGTGCTCACAGTGGAGGATGCACCAAAGAGTTGAGAACCCTATATTCCATAAAATAGTGGATTGTAGCACAATAACAATGATGGAGAGGGATGTCAGAGCAATTGTAGATATCATTCCATAAGAGCCAGTGAGAGTGCAAAAAGGTGCACAAGGTGTAGGAGCAACCTACACAGAGATAAGGGCACACAAGAAGAAACATTAAGAGAGCACAAGTGTTATTGTGCTCGAAGTGGAGGATACACTGAAGGAACGGTTGAGAACACTAGATCCCCATAGATAAAAAGATTGGTTCACAATAATACAACATAGAGTAATGTTAGATCAATTATCTATATGCAACACTGTGTGATAGATAGAAGTTAACCTTTAGCCCTAGATGAAAAGCAAAACAACCCTGAGGAAGGAGAGGCTCTAAAGGACATTCGACCAGGAGAAACTTCCCTGAAGGAAGCACCCAAAGAAGAAATAATGAAATATGTTGTAGAAGGAGAAGAGTTGCCTAAATATCAACTGGGGGTTGTTGAGTGAAGCACAAATAAGAGTGATGTGCATGGGTCTAAAAGTGTGTCAAAAGAAATAGAGGTGTTGGTGTACGTACCAGATGAAGAGAGATTGAACACCAATACAAACAACATTGTGTCAATGGATGAGGAAGGTGAAAGAGAAGTTGCATGGATGAAATTCAAGCACAACTATGCAAAAGAGATGTTTCTTTCAAAAGGCACAGACATAGAGAGGCAAAAGAGCACAAGTCTATTTGTGGTATAAATTTGCATAAATCATTAAGGGAATAAGAGAAATAGGTAGTAACTTACATTAGATCTAAAGTTGTCATAAAGACATTAGAGCATTGGGCCATGAAGAGACACGCAAAAGGAAGCAAAAGTGGGCATAACTCTATAAAAGGCATCTAAAGATGCATGATGAGAGGAGAAGAGTCGACATGTAGCTAACAAAAACAATACAATGTTTGCACATGACATGGATGAACTACCAAGAGGAATTAGCCAAAATCAGCCCGATGCCAATCACAGGAGTGCAATTTTCATTACACGGAAGGAAAAGGAGTTACTATGGAAATGGAGCAAGACAGGAGGAGATGAGCTTAAAACTAACTAGGAACAATGCTTGAAGGGGATATCAGTCCAAGCACATAAAGCAAAGTGTGCAATAAAAGAGGAAGAACAAAAGCAATAAGAGGGTGAAAAATTGTCAACAAATAATTTCCAAACTATAGAACCAAGTAGTGCACCCAGAAGGCCATCTTAAATGGAAGAGAAGACAAAAAATTTGTTAAAGTTAACCTTCAATGCCTCACTCCTAATGTAAATAATTAAGTGATGTCATGAAAGGCGATGCGTAGGAGGAGCAATGCGGAGGTCAAAAAGAGCCCTTTGAGAAGATGAAAGAGTGGGACCTAATGCTTATCTCTGGAGGCATTGAGGAGAAGGCTACATAGAGAAGATGCATAAGAAGAAGAGGAAAAGAAGGTTATCTCATGGAAGCAACAATAGAAGAGCAAAACCAAGAATAAACCCAGTTGTAGTGGAGTGAAATGAGTGAAGGAAAAGTGGATATCATTCCACATGAGCCAACAAGAGTGTCTGAAGGTGTGGAAGCTATAACACCAATCTGTGCAAAAGAAGGGACACATAAGAAGAACCCTAAAGAGAGCATAGGTGTTCTTGTGCTCACAGTAGAGGATGTGACAAAGGAATGGTTGAAAACCCTATAGTAATAGATTGTAACACAATAACAATGATAGAGGGGTGTTAGAGCAATTGTGGATATCATTCCACAAGAGCCAACAAGAGCATAAGAAGGTGCACAAGGTGTAGGCACAGCCTACATAGAGATAAGGGTGTAAAAACCCTTAAGAGAGCACAAGTGTTATTGTGCTCAAAGTGGAGGATGCATCGAAGGAAGGGTCAAGAACACTAGATCCCCATAAAATAAAGGATTGGTTCACAACAACACCATAGAGTAATGTTTAGGCAATTGTCCATATGTAGTGGTGTGTGATGGATAGAAGACAACCTTTAGCCACAGATGCAAATCAAAATAAGCCGGAGGAAGGAGAGGTTCTAAAAGACTTTTAACTAGGAGAAACTTCCCTGAAGGAAGCACCCAAAGAAAAAACAATGAGAGATGTTGCAGAAGGAGAAGAGTTGTCTAGAGATCCACTGGGAGTTGTTGAGTGAAGCATAAATAATAGTGAGGCACATGGGTCCAGAAGTGCACCAAAGGAAATAGAGGTGTTAGAGGCGTTAGTGCAAGCACCAGTTGAAAAAAGATTGAGCACCAATGTAAACAGCATTTTGTCAATGGATGAATAAGGCAAAAGAGAAGTTGCACGGGTGAAATTCAAGCATAAGAGCCATGCAAAATAAATGTGTCCTTCGAAAGGCACAAATATTGAGAGGCATAACTATATAAAAGGCATCTAAAGATGCATGAGGAGAGGAGAAGAGTTGACATGTAGCTAACAAAAACAAGACATTATTTGAGCACGACATGGATGAGCTACCAAGAGGAATTAGCCAAAATCAGCTCAATGCCAATCAAAGTAGTGTAATTTTCATTTCACGAAAGGAAAAAGAGTCACTAACGATTGGGAGCAAGTCAGGAGGCCATCAACTTATAACTAACTAGGAACAACGTTTGAAGAGGATATCAATCCAAGCACACAGAGCAAAGTGTGCGATAAAAAAGGAAGAAGAAAATTAATAAGAGTGAAAATTTGGCAACAGATAATTTCAAAACTATAGAACCAAGTAGTGTACCTAGAAGGCCATCTCAAATGCAAGATAAGACTCGAAAGCCGTTGAAGGTAACCCTCAAAGCCTCGCTCCCAAAGTAAAGAAGAAAGTGCTGCCATAAAAGGCGATGCATAAGAGGAACCAACATGGGAGCAATGCGGAGGTCAGAAAAAGATCTTTGAGAAGATGAAAGAGTGGGAGCTAATGTTGATCTCAGAAGGCATTGAGGAGAAGGATGCATAAAGAAGATGCATAAGAAGCAAAGGAAAAAAAGTTTATTTCATGGAAGTAACAATAGAGAAGCAAAACCAAGAATAAACCCAACTGTAGTGAAGTGATATTAGTGAAGGAAAAGTGGATATCATTCCACCTAAGCTAGAAAGAGTGCATGAAAGTGTGAAAGGTATAGCACCAGTTTGCACAAAGACAGGGGAACATAAGAAGAACCCTAAAGAGAGCACAAGTGTTCTTGTGCTCAAGTGGAGGATGGCCGAGGGCACCTCCCACCTTCTGCCCTATCTATATTTGGCATGCGCACCCACCTCCAGATATCTAGATAGGGCTCTTTATTCTCTCTACTCTAGATAGCTCCTCCCCCGACGGCCCCAGTTAAGAGATAGAGATAGAGATAGAGATAGAGATAGAGATATTGCATCAAAGGGTTGACAACATATATCCCCATAAAGTAATAGATTATCACACAATTGTGAATATCATTATACAAGAGCGAGTGAGAGAGAAAGAAGGTACACAAGATGTAGGAGCATCCTGCATAGAGATAAGGGTGCACAAGAAGAACCCTTAAGAGAGCACAAGTGTTATTGTGCTCAAAGTGGAGGATGTACCGAAGGTAGGGTTGAGAACACTAGATCCCCATAAAGCAAAGGATTGGTTCACAACAACAACATAGAGTAATGCTGGAATAATTGTTCATATATAATGGTGTGAGATGGATAGAAGATAACCTTTAGCCCTAGATGCAAAGTAAAATGACCCTGGGGAAGGAGAGGATCTAAAGGACCTTCGACCGAGAGAAACTTTCCTGAAAGAAGTACCCAAAGAAGAAACAACAAGAGATGTTGCAAAAGGAGAAGAGTTGCCTAGAGATCAATTGGGAGTTGTTGAGTGAAGCATAAATAAGAGTGAGGAGCATACATCCAAAAGTGCACCAAAGGAAATAGTGGCATTGGTGCAAGCACCAATTGAAGAGAGATGGAGCGCCAATGCAAACAACATTATGTCAATGGATGTAGAAGTCAAAAGAGAAGTTGCATGGGTGAAATTCAAGTAGACCAACCAAGTAAAAGAGATGTGTGCTTTAAAAGGCTTAGACATAAAGAGGCAAAAGAGTGCAAGTATATTTGTGGCAATAATTTGCCTAAAGCATTAGCAGAAGAAAAGAAAGAGGTAGCAACTTATCGTGGAACCTAAATTGTCATAAAGACAATAGAGCATTGTGCCATGGAGAGACACGCATCGGGAAGGGAAAGTGGGCATAACTCCACAAAAGGCATATCAAGATACATGAGGAGAGGAGAAGCGTCGACATGTAGATAACAAAAACAAGACATTGTTTACACACTACATGGGTGAGTTACCGAGAGTAATTAGCCAAAATTAGCCCAATGCCAATCAAAGGAGTGCAATTTTCATTTCACAGAAGAAAAACGAGTCACTACCGATTGGAAGCAAGGCAGGAGACCATTAGCTTAAAACTAACTAGGAACAATGCTTGAAGGGGATATCAATCCAAGCACAGATAGCGTAATGCATGATAAAAGAGGAAGAATAAAATCAATAAGAGGGTGAAAATTTGGCAACAGATAGTTTCCAACCTACATAACCAAATAGTACACCTAGAAGGCCATCTCAAATGGAGGAGAAGACTAAAAAGCCGTTGAAGGTAACCTTCAAAGCCTCACTCCCAAAGTAAAGAAGAAAGTGTTACCATGAAATGGAATACATAGGAGGAGCCAACATAGGAGCAATGTGGAGGTCAAAAAGAGCCCTTTGAGAAGATGAAAGAATGGGAGCTAATGCTGATCTCGAAAGGCATTAAGGAGCAGCCTGCATAAATAAGATGCATAAGAAGCATAGGAAAAGAGGGTTATTTCATGGAATCAATTATAGAGGAGTGAAACCAAGAATAAGCCCAGTTGTAGTAGAGGGAAATGAGTGTAGGAAATGTGGATATCATTTAGCATGAGCCAGCAAGAGTGCATGAAGATGTGGAAGGTATAGCACCAGTCTGTACAAAGATAGGGGCACATAAAAAGAACCCTAAAGAAAGCACGGGTGTTCTTGTGCTCACAGTGGATGATGCGCTAAAGGGTTGACAACCCTATACCCCCATAAAGTAATGGATTGCAGCACAACAACAATAATAGAGAGGAATGTTAGAGTAATTGTGGATATCATTCCACAAGTGCCAATGAGAGCACAAGAAGGTGCATAGGGTTTAAGAGTAACCTACACAGAGATAAGGGCATACAAGAACCCTTAAGAGAGCACAAGTGTTATTGTGCTCAAAGTGAGGATGCACCGAAGGTAGGATTGGGAACACTAGATCCCCATAAAGCAAAAGATTGGTTCACAATAGCATAGAGTAATGTTGGAGCAATTGTCCATATACATCGGTGGGTGATGGATAGAAGATCACCTTTAACCCCGGATGCAAAGCAAAATGAGCATGAAGAAGGAGAGGCTCTAAAGGACCTTCGACCAGGAGAAACATCCTTCAAGGAAGCACCCAAAGATGAGAGTAATGCAGAGGTTAGAAAGATCCCTTTGAGAAGATGAAAGAGCTAATGCTGATCTCGAAAGGCATTAAGCTGAAGGCTGCATAAAGAAGATACATAAGAAGCAGAGGAAAAGAAGGTATTTCATGGAAGCAACAATAGAGGAGTGAAACCAAGAATAAACCTAGTTGTAATAGAGTGAAATGAGTGAAGGAAAAGTGGATATCATTCCACATGAGCTAGTAAGAGTGTGTGGAGATGTGGAAGGTATAGCACCAATCTGCACAAAGACAGGGGCACATAAGAACAACCCTAAAGAGAACATAGGTGTTTTGGAGCTCATAATGGAGGATGTGCCAAAGGAAGGGTTGAGAAGAAGTTTATTTCATGGAAACAATAGTACAGGAGTGAAACCAAGAATAAACCCAATTATAGTGGAGTGAAATGAGTGAAGGAAAAGTGGATATGATTCCACATGAGCCAACAAGAGTGCATGAAGGCGTGGAAGGTATAACACCAGTCTGCACAAAGACAAGGGCATATAATAAGAACCCTAAATAGAGCATAGGTGTTCTTATGCTCATATTGGAGGATGCGCCAAAGGAAGGGTTGAGAACCCTACATCCCCATAAAGTAATGGATTGTAGCATAATAACAACGATAGAGAGGGATGTTAAAGCAATTGTGGATACCATTCCACAAGAGCCAGCAAGAGTGCAAGAAGGTGCACAAGGTGTAGGAGTAGCTTATACAGAAATAAGTGCACACATGAAGAACCCTTAAGAGATTATAAGTGTTATTGTGCTCAAAGTGGAGGATGTACCAAAAGAAGGGTTGAGAACACTAGATCCCCATAAAGCAAAGGATCAGTTCATAACAACAACAACATTGAATAATGTTGGACCAATTGTCCATATGTAGCGGTGTGTGATGGATAGAACATAAGCTTTAGCCTCGGATGCAAAGCAAAATGAGCTTGAGGAAGGAGAGTCTCTAAAGGAACTTCAACCAGGAGAAACTTCCCTAAAGGAAGCACCCAAAGAAGAAACAACGAGAGATGGTGTAGAAGGAGAAGAGTTGCCTAGAGATCAATTGAGAGTTATTGATTGAAGCATAAATAAGTCCAAAAGTGCACCAATGGAATTAGAGGCATTGGTGCAAGGTCCAACTCAACATAGATTAAGTGCCAATGCAAACAACATTGTATCAATAGATGAGGAAGGTGAAACAAAAGTTGCACAGGTGAAATACAAGCACAATAGCCATGCAAAAGAGATGTGTCCTTTGAAAGGCACAAACATGGAGGGGCAAAAGAGCGCAAGTCTATTTGTGGCAAAAATTTGCTTAAAGTATTAGGGGAAGAAGAGAAAGAGGTAGCAACTTGTAGTGGAACCTGAGTTATCATAAAGACAATAGAGCATTGCACAATGGAGAGACACGCAAAGAGAAGGAAAAGTGGGCAAAACTCTACAAAAGGCATCTAAAGATGCATGAGGAGAGGAGAAGAGTCGACATATAGATAACAAAAAAAGACATTATTTGCATACGACATGGATGAGCTACCTTGATGAATTAGCCAAAATCATGTTGATGCCAATCAAAGTAGTGCAATTTTCATTGCACAGAAGGAAAAGGAGTCTACCAACTAGGAGTAAGGAAGGAGACCATTAGCTTAAAACTAACAAGGAATAACGCTTAAAGGGAGATTGAGCACCAATGCAAATAACATTGTGTCAATGGATGAGGAAGGCAAAAGAGAAGTTGCACGAGTGAATTCAAGCACAACAACCATGCAAAAGAGATGTGTCCTTCGAAAGGCATAGATATAGACAGGTAAAAGAGCACAAGTCTATTTGTGGTAGAAATTTGGCTAAAGCATTAGGGGAAGAAGAGAAAGAGGTAGCAACTTGTACTGGAACCTAAGTTGTCATAAAGACAATAGAACATTGAGCCAAGAAGAGACATACAAAGGGAAGGAAAAGTGGGTATAACTCCACAAAAGGCATCTGAAGATGCATGAGGAGAGGAGAAGAGTCGACATGTAGCTAACAAAAATAAGACACTGTTTGCATATGACATGGATGAGCTACCCTAAGGAATTAGCCAAAATCATCCTGATGCTAATCAAAGGAATGTAATTTTCATTGCACAGAAGGAAAAGGAGTCACTACCGACTAAGAGTAAGGCAGGAGGCCATCAACTTAAAACTAATTAGGAATAACACTTGAAGGGGATATTAGTCTAAGCACACAGAGCGAAGTGCGTGACAAAAAAGGAAGAAAAAAAGCAATAAGAAGGTGAAAATTTGGCAACAGATAATTTCCAAGCTACAAAACCAAGTAATGTACCTAGAAGGCCATCTCAAATGGAAGCGAATACTCAAAAGCTATTGAATGTAACCTTCAAAGCCTCGGTCTTAGTAAAAAAGAAAGTGTTGCCATGAAAAGTGATTTATAAGAGGAGCCAACATGGGAGCAATATGGAGTTCAAAAAGAGCCCTTTGAGAAGATAAAGAGTAGGAGCTAATGCTGATCTCAGAAGACATTGAGGATAAGGCTGTATAAAGAAGATGAATAAGAAGAAGAGGAAAAGAAGGTTATTTCATTGAAGCAACAATAGAGGAGTGAAACCAAGAATAAACCTAGTTGTAGTGGAGTGAAATGAGAGAAGGAAAAGTGGATATCATCTTGCATGAGCCAACAAGAGTGCATGAAGGTGTGGAAGGTATATCACCAGTCTACACAAAGATAGGGGCACATAAGAACCCTAAATAGAGCACAGGTGTTCTTGTGCTCACAGTGAATAATGCATCAAAGTAAGGGTTGAGAACCCTATATCCCCATAAAGTAATGGATTGTAGCATAATAAAAATGATAGAGAGGGATGTTAAGAGTAATTGTGGAATCATTCAACAAGAGCCAACGAGAGCGCAAAAAGGTGCACAAGGTGTAGGTTCAACCTATATAGAGATAAAGGTGCATAAGAACCTTAAGAGAGCACAAGTGTTATTGTGCTCAAAGTGGAGGATGTACCGAAGGAAGGGTTGAGAACACTAGATCTCCATAAAGCAAAGGATTGGTTGACAACAACAATAATAACATAGAGTAATGTTGGAGTAATTGTCCATATGCAGTGATGTGTGATGAATAGAAAATAACCTTTAGCCCCAAATGCAAAGCAAAATGAGCTTGAGGAAGGAGAGGCTCTAAAGGACCTTTGATTGGGAGAAAGATTCCTGAAGGAAGCAACCAAAGAAGAAACATCGATAGATGTCACAGAAGGAGAAGAGTTGTCTAGAGATAAACTAAGATCTGATGAATGAAGCATAAATGAGAGTGAGGCATATGGGTCCAAAAGTGCACCAAAGAAAATAGAGGTATTGGTGCAAGCACCAACTGAAGAGAGATTGAGCACTAATGCAAATAGTATTGTGCCAATGGATGAGGAAGGCAAAAGAGAAGTTGCACAGGTGAAATTCAAGCACAACAACCATGCAAAAGAGATTAGTTCTTTGAAAGGCACAAACATAGAGAGGCAAAAGAATGCAAGTCTATTTGTGGCAGAAATTTGCCTAAAGCATTAGAGGAAGAAGAGACACGAAAAGGGATGGAAAAGTGGGCATAACTCCAAAAAAGGCATCTGAAGATGAATGAGGACAGGAGAAGAGTCAACATGTAGTTAACAAAAATAAGACATTGTTTGCACACGACATGGATGAGTTACAGAAAGGAATTAGCCAAAATCAGCCTGATGCCAATCAAGGGAGTGCAATCTTCATTTCACAGAAGGAGATGGAGTCACTACCAATTAGGAACAAGGCAGGAGGCCATCAACTTAAAACTAACTTGGAACAACACTTGGAGGGGATATCAATATAAGCACACAGAGTGAAGTGCATGATAAAAGATGAAGAAGAAAAAAAATAAGAGGATGAAAATTTAACAACAAATAATTTCCAAACTATAGAACCAAGTAGTTTACCTAGAAGGCCATCTCAAATGGAGTTGAAGACTAGAAAGCTGTTGAAAGTAACCCTCAAAGCCTTGTTCCTAAAGTAAAAAAGAAAGTGTTTTGATGAAAGGTGATGCATAGCAGAAGCCAATATGGGAGTAATACGGAGGTTAGAAAGAGCCTTTTGAGAAGATGAAAGAGTGGGAGCTAATACTGATCTTAGAAGGTATTGAGGGGAAGGTTGCATAAAGAAGATGCATAAAAAGCAGAGGAAAAAAAGGTTATTTCATGGAAGCAATAATAGAGAAGCGAAACTAAGAATAAACCCAATTGTAGTGGAGTGAAATGAGTGAAGGAAAAGGGGATATCATTCCACATGAGCCAACAAGAGTGCTTGAAGGTGTGGAAGGTATAGCACTAGTCTACGTAAAAGACAGGGGTATATAAGAGGAAACCTAAAGATGCTCACAATGGAGGATGCGCCAAAGGAAGTGTTAAGAACCATATATCCCCATAAAATAATGGATTGTAGCACAATAACAACAATAGAGATGGATGTTAGAGCAATTGTGGATATCATTCCTTAAGAGCCAGTGAACGCATAATAAGGTGCACAAGGTGTAAGAGCAGCTTGCACAGAGATAAGGGTGCACAAAAACCCTTAACAAAGTACAAGTCTTATAGTGCTCGAAGTAGAAGATGCACTAAAGGAAGGGTTGAGAACACTAGATCCCCATAAAGCAAAGGATTAGTTCACAACAACAACAACATAGAGTAATGATGGAGTAATTGTCCATATGCAACGGTGTGTGATGTATAGAAGATAACCTTTAGCCTTGGATGCAAAGCAAAATGAGCATGTGGAAGGAGCCTCTGTGGAAGGAGAGGCTCTAAAGGACCTTCAACCAGGAGAAACTTCCCTAAATGAAGCACCCAAAAAAGAAACAACAAGAGATGTTATAGAAGGAGAAGAGTTGCCTAGAGATCAACTTGGAGTTGTTGAGTGAGGTGTATGGGACTAAAAGTGCGCCAAAGGAAATAGAGGCATTGGTGCAAGCACCAACTAAAGAGTGATTGAGTGCTAATACAAACAACATTGTGTCAATGGATGAGGAAGGGGAAGGAAAAGTTGCACAAGTGAAATTCAAGCACAACAACCATGCAAAAGAGATGTTTTCTTTGAAAGGCACAAACATAGAGAGGCATAAGAGTGCAAGTCTATTTGTGGTACAAATTTTTCTAAATCATTAGGGGAAGAAGAGAAAGAGGTAACAACTTGCAGTGAATCCTAAGCTATCATAAATACAATAGAACATTGCACCATGGAGAGACACGCAAAGAGAAGGAAAAGTGGGCATAACTCCATAAAATGCATCTGAAGATGCATGAGGAGAGAAGAAGAGTTGATATGTAGCTAACAAAAACAAGTCATTATTTTCACATGACATGAATGAGCTATTGAGAGGAATTAGCCAAAATCAGCTTGATGCCAATCAAAGGAGTGCAATTTTCATTGCACAAAAGGAAAAGGTGTCACTACCGATTGGAAGTAAGACAGGAGGCCATTAGCTTAAAATTAACTAGGAATAATGCTTGAAGGGTATATCAGTCCAAGCACACAGAGTGAACTGCATGATAAAAGCAGAAGAAGAAAAGCAACAAGAATGTGAAAATTTAGCAACTGATAATTTCTAAACTACAGAACTATACAGTGCATCCAGAACACCATATCAAATGGAGGAGAAGACTTAAAAGTCATTGAAGGTAACCTTCGAAGCCTCGTTCCCAAAGTAAAGAAGAAAGTGTTGCCATGAAAGGTGATGCACAAAAGGAGCCAACATGGGAGCAATGTGGAGGTGAGAAAGAGCCCTTTGAAAAGATTAAAGAGTGGAACCTAATACTGATCTCGAAAGGCATTGAGGAGAAGGCTGCATAAAGAAGATGCATAAAAAGCATAGGAAAAGAAGGTTATTTCATAGAAGTAACAATAATGGAGCGAAACCAATAATAAACCCAGTTGTAATAGAGTGAAATGAGTGAAAGAAAAGTTGATATCATACCACATGAGCCAGCAAGAGTGCATCAAGGTGTGGAAGGCATATCACCAATCTGCACAAAGACAAGGGTAGATAAGAAGAACCTTAAAGACAACACATGTGTTCTTGACCTCACAGTGGAGGATGCACCAGCGTAAGGGTTGAGAATCCTATATCCCCATAAAGTAATGGATTGTAGCACAATAACAACGATAGAGAGGGATGTTACAACAATTATGGATATCATTCCACAAAAGCCAGTGAGATCATAAGGTGTATAGGGTGTAGGAGCAGCCTACACAGAGATAAGGGCACACAAAAAGAACCCTTAAAAGAGCAAAATTGTTTTTGTGCTCGAAGTTGAGGATGCATCGAAGGAAGGGTCGAGAACACTAGATCCTCATAAAGCAAAGGATTGGTTCACAACAACAACAAAGAGTAATTCTAGAGCAATTATCCATATGCAACAGTGTGTGATGGATAAAAGATAACCTTTAGCCTCAGATGCAAAGCAAAATTTTCACGAAGAAGGAGAACCTCTAAAGGACCTTTGACCAAGAGAAACTTCTCTGAAGGAAGCACCCAAAGAAGAAACAGCGAGAGATGTTGTAGAAGGAGAAGATTTACCTAGAGATCAACTGGGAGTTGTTGAGTGAAGCATAAATAAGAGTGAGGCGCATGGGTCCAAAAGTGTGCTAAAGGAAATAGAGGCATTGGTGTAAGCACCAGCTGAAGAGAGATTGAGTGCCAATGTAAAGAGTGTTGTGTCAATGGATGAGGAAGGTGAAAGATAAGTTCATGTGTGAAATTCAAGCACAACAACCATGCAAAAGAGATGTGTCCTTCAAAAGTCACAGACAAAGAGAGACAAAAGAACACAAATCCATTTGTGGCAGAAATTTACCTAAAGTATTAGGGGAAGAAGAGAAATAGGTAGCAACTTATAGGGGAATCTAAGTTGTCATAGAGATGATAGAGCATTGCGCCATGGAGAGACACGTAAAGGGAAGGAAAAGTGGGCATAACTCCAAAAAAGGCATCTGAAGATGCATGACGAGAAGAGAAGAGTCGACATATAGCTAAGAAAAATAACACATTGTTTGCACACGACATGGATGAGCTACCAAGAGGAATTAGCCAAAATCAGCCTGATGCCAATCAAAGGTGTGCAATTTTCATTACACAAAAGGAAAAGGAGTCACTACTGATTGGGAACAAGCGAGGAGGCTATCAAGCACATAGAGCAAAGTGCACTACAAAAGAGGAAGAAGAAAATCAATAAGAGGGTGAAAATTTGGTAATAGATAATATACAAAATACAGAACCATGTAGTGCACCCAAAAGACCATCTCAAATGAAGGAGAAAACTCAAAAGTCATTGAAGGAAACCTTCAAAGCCTCGCTCTCAAAGTAAAGAAGAAAGTGTTGCTATGAAATGTGATGCATAGGAGGAGCTAACATGGGAGCAATGTGGAGGTCTGAAAGAGCCCTTTGAGAAGATGAAATAATGGGAGCTAATGCTGATCTCAGAAGGCATTGAGGAGAAGGTGGCATAAAGAAGATGCATAAGAAGCAGAGGAAAAAAAGGTTATTTCATGGAAGCAACAATTGAAGAGTGAAACCAAGAATAAACCTAGTTGTAGTGGAGTGAAAAGAGTGAAGGAAAAGAGGATGTCAGTCCACATGAGCCAACAAGAGTGCATGAAGGTGTGGAAGGTATAACACTAGTCTGCACAGAGACAGGGGCATCTAAGAAGAACCTTAAAGAGAGCACAGGGGTTCTTGTGCTCACTGTGGAGGATGCGCCAAAGGAAGGGTTGAGAACCCTATATCCCTACAAAGTAATGGATTGCAACACAATAAAAATGATAGAGAGGGATGTCAGAACAATTGTGGATATCATTCCACAAAAGCCAGCGAGAGTGTAAGAAGGTGCACAAGGTGTAGGAACAACTTACAGAGAAAAAAGGGGGCACAAGAAGAACCCTTGAAAGAACACAAGTATTAGTATGCTCGAATTGAGGATGCACTGAAGGAAGGGTTGCGAACACTAGATCCCCATAAAGCAAAGGATTGGTTCACAACAACATTAACATAGAGTAATGCTGGAGCAATTATCCATATGTAATGGTGTGTGATGGATAGAAGATAACCTGAGCAAGGAGAGGCTTTAAAGGACCTTCGAACAGGAGAAACTTCCTTAAAGCACCCAAAGAAGAAACATCAAAAGATGTTGCAGAAGGAGAAGATCTACCTAGAGATCAATTGGGAGTTGTTGAGTGAATCACAAAAAAGAGAGGCCCATGTGTCCAAAAGTGCACCAAAGGAAATAGAGGCATTGGTGAAAGTACCAGCTGAAGAGAGATTGAGCACCAATACAAACAATATTATGTCAATGGATGAGGACGGTGAAAGAGAAGTTGCACGGGTGAAATTCAAGCACAACAACCATGCAAAAGAGATGATTCCTTTGAAAGGCATAGACATAGAGAAGCAAAAAAGCGTAAATATATTTATGGCATAAATTTGTCTAAAGCGTTAGGGAAAGAAGAGAAAGAGGTAGCGACTTGTAGTGGAAACTAAGTTATCATAAAGACAATAGAGCATTGCACCATGGAGAGACACGCAAAGGGAAGTAAAAGTGGGCATAACTCCATAAAAGGCATCTGAAGATGCATGAGGAGAGGAGAAGAGTCGACATGTAACTTAAAAAAACAAGACATTATTTGCACATAACATAGATGAGATACTGAGAGGAATTAGCCAAAATCAGCCCGATGCTAATGAAAGGAGTGCAATTTTCATTTCATGGAAGGAAAAGGATCCACTACCAATTTTGGGTACAAAAAAATGATAGAGAGGAGGCCGTCAAATTAAAACTAACTAGGAACAACGCTTGATGGGGATATCAATTAAATAACACAGAGCAAAGTGTGTGACAAAAGAGGAAGAAAAAAAGTAATAATAGGGTAAAAATTTGGCAACAGATGATTTGCAAACTACATAACCAAATAGTGCACCCAGAATGACATCTCAGATAGAGGAGAAGACTCGAAAGCCATTGAAGGTAACCTTGAAAGCCTCACTCTCAAAGTAAAGAAGAAAGTGTTACGATGAAAGGTGATGCACAAGTGAAGCCAGCATGGGAGCAATACAGAGATCAAAAGGAGCTTTTTGACAAGATGAAAGAAGGGGAGTTAATGCTAATCTCAAAAGGCATTGAGGAGAAGGCTACATAAAGAAGATGCATAAGGAGTAGAGGAAAGGAAGGTTATTTAATGAAAGCAACAATATAGGGGCAAAACCAAGAATAAACCCAATTGTAGCGGAGTGAAATGAGTCAAGGAAAAGTGGATATCATCCCACATGAGCCAACAAGAGTGCATGGTGTGGAAGGTATAGCACCAACCAACAGAAAAACAAGGGCACATAAGAACCCTAAAAAGAGCGAAGGAGTTTTTCTACTCACAATGGAAGATGCACCAAAAGAAGCATTGAGAACCCTCTATGCCCTTAAAGTAATGGATTGTAGCACAACAATAGAGAGGGTTGTTAGAGCAATTGTGGATATTATTCCACAAGAGCCAACGAAAGTGCAAGAAGGTGCACAAGGTGCAGGAACAGCTTGTATAGAGATAAGGGTGCATAAGAAGAACCCTTAGGAGAGAATAATTGTTATTGTGCTTGAAGTGGAGGATGCACCAAAGGGTTGAGAGCACTAGATCCCCATAAAGCAAAGGATTGGTTCACAACAAAAACAACATAGACTAATGCTGGAACAATTATCCATATGCAGCAGTGTGTGATGGATAAAAGACCTTTAGCCCCAGATGCAAAACTAAACAATCCTAAAGAAGCAGAGGCTCTAAAAGACCTTCGACCAGGAGAAACTTCCCTGAAGGAAGCACCTAAAGAAGAAACAACCAGAGATATTGTAAAAAGAGAAGAGTTTCCTAAAGATCAATTGGGAGTGGTTGAATGAAGCATAAATAAGAGTGAGTTGCATGGGTCCAAAAGTGCACCAAAGTAAATAGTGGCATTGGTGGAAGCACCATATTAAGAGAGATTGAGCGCCAATGTAAACAACATTATGTAAATGGACGAGGAAGATGAAAGTGAAGTTTCACGGGTGAAATTCAAGCACAAGAGCCATGCAAAAGAGATGTGTCCTTCGAAAGGCACAGACATAGAGAGGCAAAAGAGCATAAATATATTAATGGCAGAAATTTGCTTAAATCATTAGGGGAAAAAGAAAAAGAGGTAGCAACTTACAGTGGAACCTAACTTATCATAAATACAATAGAGCCTTACGCCATGGAGAGACACGCAAAGGAAAGGAAATGTGGGCATAACTCCACAAAAGGCATCAGAAGATGGATGAGGAGAGTAGAAGAGTCGACATGTAGCTAACAATAATAAGAAAATATTTACACATGACATGGATGAGATATCGAGAGGAATTAGCCAAAATCAGCATGATGCCAATGAAAGGAGTGTAATTTTCTTTGCACAAAAGGAAAAGGAGTCAGTACCGATTGGGACCAAGGAAGGAGGCTGTCAGCTTAAAACTAACTAGGAAGAATGCTTGAGGGGGATATCAATCAAAGCACATAGATCAAGGTGCACAATAAAAGAGGAAGAAGAAAAGCAATAAGAGGGTAAAAATTTGGCAACAGATAATTTCCAAACTACAAAACCAAATAGTGCACCTGGAAGGCCATCTCAAATGGAGAAGAATTGAAAGCCGTTGAAAGTAACCTTCAAAGCCTCACTCCTAAAGTAAAGAAGAAAGTCTTGCCATGAAAGGAGATGCACATGAGGAGCCAATATGTAAACAATATGGAGATCAAAAAAAGAACTTTAAGAAGATGAATGAATGGGAGCTAATGTTGATTTTGAAAGGCATTAAGGAGAAGGATACATAAAGAAGATGCATAAGAAGTAGAGAAAAAAAAGGTTATTTTATAGAAGCAATAATAAAGGAGTGAAACCAAGAATAAACCCAGTCGTAGTAGAGTGAAATGAGTGAAAGAAAAGTGGATATCATTCCACATGAGCCATCAAGAGTGCACAAAGATGTGGAAGGTATAGCACCAGTCTACACAAAGATAGGGGCATATAAGAAGAACCCTCATGAGAGAACAGGGGTTCTTGTACTCATAGTGGAGGATGGGCCAAAGGAAGGGTTGAAAACCCTATATCCCCATAAAGTAATGGATTGTAGCATAACAACAATGATAAAGAGGGATGTTAGAGCAATTGTGGATATCATTCCATAAAACCTAGAAAGAGTGCAAGAAGGAACACAAGGTGTAGGAGCAACCTACACAGAGATAAGGGCACACAAGAACCCTTAAGAGAGCACAAGTGTTATTGTGCTCAAAGTGGAGGATGCACCGAAGGAAGGGTTGAGAACACTAGATCCCCATAAAGCAAAGGATTGGTTCACAACAACAATATAGAGTAATGTTGGAGCAATTATCCATATGTAGCAGTGTGTGATGGATAAAAGATAACCTTTAACCCCAGATGCAAAAAAAAATGAGCCTGAGGAAGGAGAGGCTCTAAAGGACCTTCAACCAGGAGAAACTTCCCTGAAGGAAGCACCCAAAGAAAAAATGAGATATGTTGTTGAAGGAGAAGAGTTGCTTAAAGATAAATTGGGACGTGTTGAGGGAAGCATAGATAAGAGTGAGGTGTATGGGTCTAAAAGTGTGCTAAAGGAAATAGAGGTAATGGTGCAAGCACTAGCTGAAGAGACATTGAGCGCCAATACAAACACCATTGTGTCAATGGATGAGGAAGGCAAAAGAGAAGTTGCATGGGTGAAATTCAATCACAAATAAGAAAGGATGAGAAAGGCATTGAGGATAACGTTGTATAAAGAAGATGCATAAGAAGCAGAGGAAAAGAAGGTTATTTCATAGAAACAACGATAGAGGAATGAAACCAAGAATAAACCCAATTGTAGTGGAGTGAAATGAGTGAAGGAAAAGTGGATATCATTCCATATGAGCCATCAAGAGTGCATGAAGGTGTGGAAGGTATAGCACCAGTCTACACAAAGACAAGGGCACATAAGAAGAACCCTAAAGAGAGCACAGGTGTTCTTGTGCTCATAATGGAGGATGCACCAAAGGAAGGGTTGAGAACCCTATATCCCCATAAAGTAATGGATTATAGAATAACAACAATAGAGAGGGATGCACAAGGTGTAGGAGCCACCTGCATGGAGATAAGGATGCACAAGAAGAACCCTTAAGAGTGTTATTGTACTCAAAGTGGAGGATACACCGAAAGAAGGGTTGAGAACACTAGATCCCCATAAGACAATGGATTGCTTCACAACAATAACAAAATAGAGTAATATTGGAGCAATTGTCCATATGCAGTGGTGTGTGATGGATAGAAGATAACCTTTAGCCCTAGATGCAAAGCAAAATAAGCTTGAGGAAGGAGAGGCTCTAAAGGACCTTTGACCAGGAGAAACTTTCCTGAAAGAAG
Organism: Torreya grandis; assembly: GCA_037957365.1. Taxonomy (NCBI): domain Eukaryota; kingdom Viridiplantae; phylum Streptophyta; class Pinopsida; order Cupressales; family Taxaceae; genus Torreya; species Torreya grandis. The sequence continues at coordinate 4,677,216 of JARHVA010000030.1, forward strand.
CACACAGAAGAAACAAGAGATGTTGTAGGAGAAGAGTTTCCTAGAAATCAACTGGGAGTTGTTGAGTGAAGCAAGTGAGGTGCATGGGTCCAAAAGTGTGCCAAAGGAAATAGAGGCATTGGTGCAAGCACCAACTGAAGAGAGATTGAGTGCCAATGCAAACAACAATGTTTCAATGGATGAGGAAGGCAAAAGAGAAGTTGTACAAGTGAAATTCAAGCATAATACCCATGTAAAACAGATGTGTCATTCGAAAGGCATAGACATAGAGAGGCAAAAGAGCACAAGTCTATTTGTGGCAGAAATTTGCCTAAAGCATTAGGCAAAGAAGAGAAAAAGGTAGTAACTTGTAGTGGAAACTAAGTTGCCATAAAGACAATAGAGCACTGGGCCATGAAGAGACACATAAAGGGAAGGAAAAGTGGGCATAACTCCAAATAAGGCATCTGAAGATGCACGAGGAGAGGAGAGTAGTCAACATGTAGCTAAAAAAAATAAGATATTATTTGCACATGAGGAGAATAGTCAACATGTAGGAGGTCATCAGTTTAAAACTATCTAGGAATAATACTCGAAGGGGATATCAGTCCAAGCACACAGAGCGAAGTGCATGACAAAAGAGGAAGAAAAAAAGTAATAAGAGGGTAAAAATTTGGCAACAGATAATTTCTAAATTATAGAGCCAGGTAGTGCACCCAGAATGCCATCTCAAATGGAGAAGACTCGAAGGCCGTTGAAGGTAACCTTCAAAGCTGCACTCCAAAAGTAAATAAGAAAGTGTTGTCATGAAATGCAATGCACAGGAGGAGCCATTATGAGAGCAATGCAGAGGTCAGAAAGAGCCCTTGGAGAAGATGAAAGAGTGGAAGCTAATGCTAATCACAGAACGCATTGAGGAGAAGGTTGCATAAAGAAGATATATAATAAGCAGAGGAAAAGAAGGTTATTTCATGGAAGCAACAATAGAGGAGTGAAAGCAAGAATAAACACAGTTGTAGTAGATTGAAATGAGTGAAAGAAAAGTGGATACCATTTCACATGAGCCAGCAAGAGTGCATGAAGCACCAGTCTGTACAAAGATAGGGCCACATAAGAAAAACCCTAAAGAGAGTACATGTGTTCTTATGCTTACAGTGGAGGATGGGCCAAAATAAGGGTTGAGAACCCTATATCCCCATAGAGTAATGGATTATCGCACAACAATGATAGAGAGGGATGTTAGTGCAATTGCAGATAATATTCCACAAGAGCCAGTGAGAGTGCAAGAAGGTGCACAAGGTGTCAGAGCAGCGTGCACAGACATAAAAGAGCACAAGAACCCTTAAGAGAGCATAAGTGTCATTGTGCTCAAAGTGGAGGATGCACCGAAGGAAGGGTTGAGAAAACTAGATCCCCATAAAGCAAAGGATTGGTTCACTACAACAACATAGAGTAATGCTGGAGCAATTATCCATATGCAGTGGTGTGTGATGGATAGAAGATACCTTTAGCCCATGATGCAATACAAAATGAGCTTGGGGAAGGAAAGGCTCTAAAGGACCTTTGACCAGGAGAAACTTCTTTGAAGGAAATACCCAAAGAAGAAATAGTGGGAGATGTTGCAGCAGGATAAGAGTTACTTAGAGATCAACAAGGAGTTGTTGAGTGAAGCTTAAATAAGAATGAAGTGCATGGGACCAAAAGTACGCCAAAGGAAATAGAGCCATTGGTGCAAGAACTAGCTGAATAGAGATTGAGCACCAATGCAAACAACATTATGTCATTAGATGAAGAAGGTGAAATAAAAGTTGTACGAGTGAAATTCAAGCACAACATCCATAAAAAAGAGATGTGTCCTTTGAAAGGCAAAGACATAGAGAGGCAAAAGAGCGCAAGTCTATTTGTGGCAGAAATTTCCCTAAAGCATTAAGGGAAGAAGAGAAAGAGGTCATAACTTGCAGTGGAACTTAAGTTGTCATTAAGATGATATAGCATTATGCCATGGAGTGACACATAAAGGGAAGCAAAAGTGGGCATAACCATACAAAAGGCATCTAAAAATGCATGAAGAGAGGAGAAGAATCAACATGTAGCTAACAAAAACAAGACATTGTTTGCATATGACATGGATAAGTTTCCGAGAGTTATTAGACAAAATCAGCACTACCAATTACAGAAAGAAAAAGAGTCACTACTAATTGGAAGCAAGGCAGGAGGCCATCCATTTAAAACTAACTAGGAGCAATGATTGAAGGGGATATCCATCTAAGCACACAAAGTGAAGTGCACAACAAAAGAGGAAGAAGAAAAGTAATAAGAGGGAGAAAATTTGGCAATAGATAATTTCGAAACTACAGAACCAAGTAGTGCACCCAAAAGGCCATTTCCAATGGAGGAGAAGACTCGAAAGCCATTGAAGGTAACCTTCAAAGTCTCGCTTCTGATGTAAAGGAGAACGTGTTGCCATGCAAGGCGATGATTTGGAGGAGCCAACATGGGAGCAATGCAGAGGTCAGAAAGAGCCCATAGAGAAGATGAAAGAGTGGGAGCTAATGCTAATCTCGGAAGGCATCGAGGAGAATGCTACATAAAGAAGATGCATAAGAAGAAGAGGAAAAGAAGGTTGTTTCATGGAAGCAATAATAGATGAGTGAAACCATGAATAAACCCAGTTCTAGTGGAGTGAAATTAGTGAAAGAAAAGTGGATATCATTCCACATGAGCCACCAAGAGTGCATGAAGGTGTAGAAGGTATAGCACCAGTCTGCATAAATATAGGGGCACTTAAGAAGAACCAAAGGCACAAAGAGATGTGTCATTCGAAAGGCACATACATAAAGAGGCAAAAGAGTGCAAGTCTATTAGTGGCAGAAATTTGCATAAAGCATTAGGGAAGAAGAGAAAGAGGTAGCAATTTGCAATGGAACCTAAGTTATCCTAAAGATAATAGAGCATTGCACTAAGGAGAGACACACAAAGGGAAGGAAAAGTGGGCATAACTCCACAAAAGGCATCTCAAGGTGTATGAGGAGAAGAGAAGCGTCAACATGTAGCTAACAAAAATAAGACATTGTTTATACATGACATGGATTAGCTACCTTCAGGAATTAGCCAAAATCATCCCAATGCCAATCAAAGGACTACACTTTTTATTGCATAGAAGGAAAATGAGTCACTATCGACTGGAAGCAAGGCAGGAGGCCATCAAATTAAAACCAACTAGGAATAATGCTTGAAGGGGATATCAGTCCAAACACAGAGAGAAATGTGTGATAAAAAAAGAAGAAACGCAATAAGAGGGTGAAAATTTGGCATCAAATAATTTCCAAACTACAGAACCAAGTAGTGCACCCAGAAAGCCATTTCAAATGGAGGAGAAGAATCGAAAGCCATTAAAGGTAACCTTCAAATCCTTGCTCCCAATATAAAGAAGAAAGTGTTGCCATGAAAATCCATACACAGGAGGAGCCAACATGGGAGCAATGTGGAGGTCAATAAGAGCCCTTTGAAAAGATAAAGAGTGGGAGCTAATGCTGATCTCGAAATGCATTGAAAAGAAGGCAGCATGAAGATGTAAAAGAAGCAGATAAAAAGAAGGTTATTTCATGAAAGCAACAATAGACGAGTGAAACCAAGAATAAACCCAATTGTAATGGAGTCAAATGAGTGAAGGAAAACTAGATATCATTTTACATTAGCCAGCAAGAGTACATTAAGGTGTGGAAGGTATAGCACCAGTCGACACAAAGAGAGGGGCACATAAGAAGAACCCTAAAGAGATGAGGAGTGTTCTTGTACTCACAGTGGAGGATGTGCCAATGGAAGGGTTGAGAACCCTATATCCCCATAAAGTAATGGATTATAGCACAACAATGATAGAGAGGGATGTTAGAGCAATTGCGGATATCATTTCACAAGGGCCAACTAGAGTGCAAGTAGGTGCACAAAGTGTAGGAGCAACCTGTAAAGATATAAGGGCACACAAGAACCCTTAAAAGAGCACAAGTGTTATTGTGCTCGAAGTGGAGGATGCACCAAAGGAAGGGTTGAGAACACTAGATCCCCATAAAGCAAAGGATTGGTTCACAACAACAACAACAACATAGAGGATTGGAACCTATTTGTGGCAATAATTTGCCTAAAGCATTAGGGGAAAAAGAGAAAGAGGTAGCAACTTGTAGTAGAACCTAAGTTGTCATAAAGACAATAGAGCATTGTGCCATGGAGAGACACGCAAACGGAAGGAAAAGTGGGCATAACTCCACAAAAGGCATATCAAGATGCATGACAAAAGGAGAAGAGTCGACATGTAGTTAAAAAAAATAAGACATTATTTGCACATGACATGGATGAGTTATCGAGAGTAATTAGCCAAAATCAGCCCAATACGAATCAAAGGAGTGCAATTTTTATTACACAGAAGGAAAATGAGTCACTATCGATTGGGAGCAAGGCAGGAGACCATCAGCTTAAAACTAACTAGTAACAATGCTTGAAGGGGATATAAATCCAAGCACACATAACATAATGCATAAAAAAAGAGGAAGAATAAAATCAATAAGAGGGTGAAATTTTGGCAATAGATAGTTTCCAACCTGCATAACCAAATAGTGCACCCAGAAGGCCATCTCAAATAGAGGAGAAGACTCAAAATCCGTTGAAGGTAACCTTCAAAGCCTTGCTCCCAAAGTAAAGAAGAAAGTGTTGCCATGAAAGGTGATGCATAGGAGCCGACATAAGAGCAATGTGGAGGTCAGAAAGAGCCCTTTGAGAAGATGAAAGAATGGGAGCTAATGCTGATCTCTAAAGGCATTGATAAGGCTGCATAAAAAAGATGCCTATAAAGCATAGGAAAACAAGGTTATTTCATGGAAGCAATAATAGAGGAGTGAAACCAAGAATAAATCCAATTGTAGAGGAGTGAAATGACTAAAGAAAAAATGGATATCATTCCATATGAGCCATCAAGAGTGCATGAAGATGTGGAAGGTATAGCACCAGTCTACACAAAGACAAGGGCACACAAAGAAAGAACCCCCATGCACCAGTGTGTATAGCCCCTATGCTCTCTTTAGGTATAGCACCAGTTTGCACCAGTTCTTGTGGAAGGTATGCGGAGGTCAGAAAGAGCCCTTTGAAAAGATGAAAGAATGGGAGCTAATGCTGATCTCGAAAAGCATTGAGCAGAAGGTTGCATAAAGAAGATGCATATGAAGCAGAGAAAAAGAAGGTTACTTCATGGAAACAATAATAGAGGAGTGAAACCAAGAATAAACCCAGTTGTAGTGGAGTGAAATGAGTGAAGGAAAATTGGATATGATTCTACATGAGCCAACATGAGTGCATGAAGATGTGGAAGGTATAGCACCAGTCTGCATAAAGATAGGGGAACGTAAGAACCCTAAAAAGAGCATGAGAGTTCTGGTGCTCATAGTGGATGATGCACCAAAGGGTTGAGAACCCTATATACCCATTAAGTAATGGATTGTAGCATAATAACAACAATAGAGAGGGATGTTTGAGTAATTGTGGATATCATTCCATAATAACCAACGAGAGTGCAAGAAGGTGCATAGGGTTTAGGAGAAACCTACACAGAGATAAGGGCACACAAAAAGAACCCTTAAGAGAGCAGAAGTTTTATTGTGATCAAAGTGAGGATGCAATGAAGAGAGGGTTGGGAATACTAGATCCCAATAAAAAAAAACATTGGTTCACAACAATAATATAGAGTTATGCTGGAGTAATTGTCCATATACAGTGATGGGTGATGGATAGAAGATAACCTTTAGACCCAGATGCAAAGAAAAATGAGCATGAAGGAGAGGCTCGAAAGGACCTTTGACCAAGAGAAACTTCCTTGAAGGAAACACCCAAAGAAGAAACAGTAAGAGATGTTGCAAAAGGAAAAGAGTTGACAAAAGATCAACTAGGAGTCATTGAGTGAAGCATAAATAATAGTGAGGTACATGGGTCCAAAAGCTCGCCAAAGGAAATAGAGGTGTTGGTGTAAGCACCAACTGAAGAGAGATTGAGAGCCAATGTAAATAACATTATGTCAATAGATGAGGAAGCTGAAAGAGAAGTTGTATGGATAAAATTTAAGCACAACAGCCATGCAAAAGAGATGTGTCCTTTAAAAGGTATAGACATAGAGAGGCAAAAGAACACAAGTCTATTTGTGGCAGAAATTTGCCTAAAGCATTAGGGGAAGAAGAGAAAGAGGTAGCAACTTGCAGTGGAACCTAAGTAGCCATAAAGACAATAGAGCCTTATGCGATGGAGAGACACGTAAAGAGAAGGAAAATTGGGCATATCTCCATAAAAAGCATCCGAAAATACATTAAGAGAGGAGAAGAGTCGACATGTAGCTAACAAAAACAAGATATTGTTTGCACATGAAACGGATGAGCTACCGAGAGGAATTAGCCAAAATCAGCCTGATGCCAATGAAAGCAGTGCAATTTTCATTCTATGAAAGGAAACGGAGTCACTACCAATTGGGAGCAAGGTAGGAAACCATCAACTTAAAACTATATAGGAATAATGCTTGAAGGGGATATCAGTCCAAGCACACAAAGCAAAGTGCACGAAAAAAAAGGAAGAATAAAAGCAATAAAAAGGTGAAAATTTGGCAATAGATAATTTCCAAACTACAAAACCAAGTAGTGCACCTAGAAGGCCATCTCAAATGGAAGAGAGGACTCGAAAGCCGTTGAAGGTAACCTTTAAAGCCTCGCTCCCTAAGTAAAGAAGTATGTGTTACCATGAAAGGTGATGCATAGGAGGAGCCAACATGGGAGTAATGTGGAGGTCAAAAAGAGCTCTTTGAGAAGATGAAAGAGTGGGAGCTAATGCTGATCTCTGAAGGCATTGAGGAGAAGGCTACATAAAGAAAATACGTAAGAAGCAGAGGAAAAGAAGGTTATTTCATGGAAGCAACAATAGAGGAGAGAAACCAAGAATAAACCCAGTTGTAGTGGAGTGAAATAAGTGAAAGAAAAGTGGATATCATTCCACATGAGCCAACAAGAGTGCATGAGATGTAGAAGGTATAACACTAGTCTGCACAAAGACAGAGGCACATAAGAACCCTAAAGAGAGCATAGGTGTTCTTGTGATCACAGTGGTGGATGTGCCAAAGGAAGGGTTGAGAACCCTATATCCCCATAAAAGTATTGGATTGTAGCACAACAACAACGATAAAGACAAATGCTAGAGCAATTATGGATATCATTCCATAAGAGCCAACGAGAGCGCAAGAAGATGCACAAGGTGTCAAAGAAGCCTACACAGAGATAAGGATACATAAGAAGAACCCTACATAAAGAAAATGCATAAGAAGCAGATGAAAAAAAGGTTATTTCATGGAAGCAACAATAGAGAAGCGAAACCAAGAATAAACCCATTTGTAGTGGATTGAAATAAGTGAAGGAAAAGTGGATATCATTCCATATGAGCCAGCAAGAGTGCATGAAGGTGTGGAAGGTATAGCACTAGTATGCACAAAGATAGGGGCACATAAGAAGAACACTAAAGAGAGCATAGGTGTTTTAGTGTTCACAGTGGAGGATGTGTCCAAGGAAGGGTTGAGAACCCTATATCCCCATAAAATAATGGATTGTAGTACAACAATAATGATAGAGAGGGAAGTTAGAGCAATTGTGGATATCATTCCATAAGAGCCAGCGAGAGTGTACAAAGGTGCACAAGGTGTAGGAGAAGCCTACACAGAGATAAGGGTGTACAGAAACCCTTAAGAGAGCACAAGTGTTAGTTATTGAAGTGGAGGATGCACCAAAGGAAGGGTTGAGAACACTAGATCCACATAAAGCAAAGTATTGGTTCACAACAACATAAAGTAATGTTGGAGCAATTATCCATATGCAGCGGTGTGCGATGGATAGAAGATAACCTTGAGCCCTGGATGCAATGCAAAATGACCCTAAGGAAGGAGAGGCTCTAAAGGACCTTCGACCAGGAGAAACTTCTCTGAAAGAAGTACCCAAAGAAGAAATAATGAGAGATGTTACAGGAGAATAGTTACCTAGAAATCAACTAAAAGTTGTTAAGTGAAGCATAAATGAGAGTAAAGCGCATGGGTCCAAAAGTGTGCCAAAGCAAATAAAGGCGTTAGTGCAAGTCCCAGCTAAATAGAGATTGAGCGCCAATGCAAACAATATTATGTCAATGGATGAGGAAGGCAAAAGAGAAGTTGCACAAGTGAAATTCAAACACAACATCCATGAAAAAGAGATGTGTCCTTCAAAAGGAACAGACATAGAGAGGCAAAAGAGCGCAAGTCTATTTGTGGCAGAAATTTGCCTAAAGCATTAGGGGAAGAAGATAAAGAGGTAGCAACTTGCAGTGGAACCTAAGTTGTCATAAAGACAATACACCATTGTGTCATGGAGAGACATGCAAAGGAAAGTAAAAGTGGGCATAACTCCATAAAAGGCATCTGAAGATGCATGAGAGGAGAAGAGTCGACATGTAGCTAACAAAAATAAGACATTGTTTGCACACGACATTTATAAGTTATCGAGAGGAATTAGCCAAAATCAGCTTGATGCCAATCAAAAGAGTGAAATTTTCATTGAATGAAAGGAAAAGGAGTCATTACCGATTGGAAGAAAGGCAGAAGGACATCAACTTAAAACTAACTAGGAACAACGCTTAAAGGGGATATCAGTCCAAATACACAAAGCAAAGTGTGTGATAAAGAGGAAGAAGATTTACATAGAAAACAATTGGGAGTTGTTGAGTGCAATTAAAATGAGAGTGAGGCACATGGGTCTAAAGGTGCACCAAAGGAAATAGAGGCATTGGAACGAGCACCTGAGGAGATTAAGACAAAGGGATAGTGCGTAACCGAGCCTAAGTTGTCCCAAAGATAACAAAGCATTACACCATGAAGAGACATGAGACGGGAAGGACAAGTGGATGTAACGCCATAAATGGCATCCGAATAGGGTGAGAGGAGAAGAGTCAGCTTACAACTAATAAAAATATAACATTATTTGCACATGACCAGTAGGACCTAACAGGATAAGTTAACCAAAATCAATATGAAGCATATCAGGGGAGTGCAATTTTCATTATGTGCAAGGAAAAGGAGTTATTGTTGATTAGAAGCAAGGCAGGACACCATTAGCCTGAGACTGACCATGAATAATGACTAAAGGGGATATCAGTCCAAACACGTAGAGTTAAGTGTGCGATAATAAAGGAAGAAGAAAAGGTGGGAGTCAACAAATCCCATAGAGACTTCCATGCCACTAACAACATCAACCAAAGAGAAATGAAGAACAAGGGTAGTGGAAGAACCACGTAGACATACCCTGTGAGAAACACATGTTAGAATGGCATGCAAGTATACCTACTTGCCATAGGCCACATAACGAAGACAGTGTGCATAACAGAGGGGAAGCAAAAGACACACAAAAATAAGGAAAATAAAGGTATGAAGACCTTTTGGAGGAGATGGATGAACAAGAATGAGCACAAACACACGATAGACAAAAGTGGGTGCAAACCCACATGAACAAAGGTGGGCTTAGGCCCATAAGATATGAAGGTGGGCATAGGCCCACAAGAATAAACATAGGTGAGCGCAGAACCACAAAAAAAAGAAAGGGAAGGAAGATGAGCTGTATCAGAGCTACGCAGAGGAGAACAGTTTATGACCCAAGGAGGGTTTAAAAAAGAAGGAACCATCGCATGAGCCTGCTCAAGTGCTACACTAGGGGGATGGGAACATTGTAGTCAACACAGCCAACCAGAAAGACATTTCTACCACTCCAACACTATTTGTAAATAGGGGCTCATATTTTAATTGTCTAGGGAGTTTAATGCAAGAGAAACACATGTTAAAATGGCATGCAAGTATACCTACTTGCCATAGGCCACATAAGGAAGAGAGTGTGCATAACAGAGAAGTGAAAGACACACAAAAACAAAGAAAATAAAGGTATGAAGACCTTTTGGAGGAGATGGATGAACAAGAATGGGCACAAACACACGATAGACAAAACTATGTGCAAACCCACAAGAACAAAGGTGGGCATAGGCCCACAAGAATAAATAGAGCTGAGCGCAGAACCACAATAACAAAGGGAAGGAAGATGAAGTGTATCAGAGCTAGGTAGAGGACAACAGTTTATGATCCAAGGAGGGTTTTTAAAAGAAGGAAGCACCGTGTGAACCTGCTCAAGTGGCACACCAGGGGACGGGAACACTGTAGTCAACACAACCAACCAGAAAGACATTTCTACCACTCCAACACTATTTGTAAACAAGGGCTCATATTTTAATTGTCTAGGGAGTTTAATGCAGGAGCATCATAGGAAAATTTGTAATCTTGCATTAGACAAAAATAGATTTAGTCAAATGAGAAATAAACGAACTCTAATTGTGTACGGTAACGCATACCACACAAGAGTCCACTTGCATGGAAGGAAGGTTGTGCATGGTGGCTAAAAGTTACACAAGGAGCTAGGGAATAAAAAGGGGGTACAAGTTTTGGTTAAGCTAAGCAACACAGTCGTAAAGCTACAAAGCACGTAAAGATGTACTAGGGATAGTAAGTAAGGTGCAGAAGTAAAGGCTTGCTCAATAGTGCATGATAGAATCGAGGCCTATAAAGTTCCAAGAACTGTGGTGCAGGAGTTGTTCATTGAAGGTGTGTTTCACAAGAACAAGAAAAGTTGCAACCAAAGCTAAGTTCAAACTTGAGCAATAAATGCACAAAGAGTTGAGCTTATCAAGGGAGCACATTAGAGCAGTGCATAGTCATAGTCGAGGGGTGCTCAAATGTGACTAGATCGTAATCAACCAGGGATTGAGCTCTAAGGTACCCAGTGTATGATGATGATGGCACATGGAATGGAGGAGATTTTGAGGTATAAGGGTGCATAAAAAGCTAGGCATAGGCCATTTGATGCAAGCCTGAGGAAGTAGAAGATAATTGGATAAGTAATTAGTTGTGAGGACCTATAGTTAGCCTTTCCTTAGGCTAGGTTAGTCCTGCAAATGATGTGACAACAAAAGAGACTGACAAGATCTACTTGTGCAACTCGAGGTTTAGAAAAGGCTATGCTACTTTTAGAGTAGGTTTGTAGAGTTGAATAAAGCCACATTAAATGAAATTGACCAATTATGTGGGAATTCAGTGAACCAACTAAAGCTCAAGCAACTAAAAAAGGGGTCTTGGTCTAGAATTTATAATGCTTAAAAGCCAAGGAAAGACTTTGTTAGAGTGATCCCATAAGGGATAAAAAAATTGTTTGAGGCAAGATAAAAAGAAAAGAAACTTTGTAAACAAGTGAAGGCTCGTAATCATGGATGAATGGTATTTTAAGGACATCATAGTAGATAAAAAGAAAGATACTTATATCTATGTCTGAGGACTGGACTAAGTAGATTAAAGAGCTCAATATATATCTACTGAGTTTATATTATCTTGTAACACCTGAAGTTAAAGAATAAAATGCTTTATTAGCATGATCTACTACGTGGAATTTTGAGCTCTACATGGTTAATGTATTCCGTCACTAGGACCCCTGATTTCGGCCAGCACTAATATGATATCAAAGCAAGGTTGTGAACCTTCAGATATGTACGAAGAAAAGATAAACTTGCAAGTGAGATACAAGCTAGCAGAAGCAAAGGTAGTAGATTGTTGAATGTGAGGCAACTAGTAGAGCATATATCTATGTCTGAGGACTGGACTAAGTAGATCCAAGAGCTCAATATATAGCTACTAAGTTTATATTATCTTGTAATGCCTGAAGTTAAAGAATAAAATGCTTTATTATCATGATCCACTACGTGGAATTTTGAGGGCTACATGGTTAATGTATTCCTTGACTAGGCCCCTGATCTTGGCCAGCACCAATATGATATCAAAGCAAGGTTGTGACCATTCAGATATGTAAGAAGAAAAGATAAACTTGCAAGTGAGATACAAGCTAGCAGAAATAAAGATAGCAGATTGTTGAACATGAGGCAACTAGTAGAGCATCGTTCACCACCATGAGGGAGGTAGGGTGTGTGGGTAGAACATAAAAAAAGAATACACTTAGTCGGGATGAGCTACGTAGGATCATGGAGGGAGAATTTGTTAGAGTGATTCCATAGTGTGAAGTGCCTACATAGGATTGCAACGGAAAGGGAAACAACAAGTAGTGTAAGAAGTTACAAGGTTATAAGCAACCTATAGGAGTGGTGTGAGAATTGACAGATGGTTAACCATGAGGTAGCCATTGCACTATAAAGGAGAGGGGAAGCATTGACAGATTACTAAAAGTTAGGTAGACAAGTGGAATGCAGATAGATCACCAAATATGAGATTTTTTGCCAAATGGACAAGCGTCTAACCATATGGGTTAGGCATCTACACATGAGTAGGTTATGCTCTGACTAGAGACTTGATTCATCAGGATCAACCAGATCCTGAGTGGCTCACTGTTCACCACTTATCTCTACTAGATAAGCACCGAGGTCATCGTAACAGTAGCATGTATAAAACATATAACGAAAGTCACATTTTCCCTCATAATTTGGCCTAAAGCCTTGGGAACTATGATAATCTAAGCGGGATCCTTTCGAGTATATCATATAATTCTTATATTTGTTTATCTAAACTAGGGTCTTATTATAATGGTCTTGCCTTTTCATTTAACTTTAATTTTGTTTAGTGCACAACACCAAACCCCATCCTATTCACCTGCATATTGGAAGCATCTTTCGCTTCCCAAATTGCCTACATACCTACTTCTGAACAGGATCAAGGTGTAGTATATATGTATTTCTATTTTCTATTCTAAATTTCATGTGAACTATAGATCTGTGTATGCAGTCCTTTCTAGAGTCCAGTTCCCCAGATAGTCCCTCTATGATTGCTAGCCAAATAGGAGTGTAAAAGTATCAATTCAAGTGATCGAATACTTGTTTTACTAAACTAGCCCAAAATCTTAACAAAAAATAGAAAAAAACATTTGCAATCTACATCCCCCTTTTCTACTCTTTAATTACATCAACAATGTTTTTGATCCTTGCTTTAGACATCATAATCCGTACAATTGTTGTTGCCAAAGTTTCGTTATCTAAGAGCCATATGGTTGGTGGTTTCTTGATAATAACTGGTTTGACACTCTCAATCCTAATTTTTATTGCTCCTTTTTGGTGATATCGAGTTTTGAGTAAAAAATATATTTTATCCATTTTATTTCATAAGTTCACAAGTCAAAATCATCTAAAATAGTCGAAGTCATTTCTTTATCTTAATTAGTGTTGTTGACCAAGAGGGATTATCCCACCTCTTGGTCTTAATGACATGACATGATCCTTATTTCTCCCCGACGGTTTATAGGGACGATGCCCAGACGTCGTTGTTGCAGCTATATTAGGCTATGGATGCAGTAGCTCAAGCGCGACGGCATTACCCGTAAACGTGAGCCAGAGGCACCGCTTAATACCGAACGCTACGTAGTTTTGTTTAACCTTAAATTCTTAATCTAAGTTTGAGATTTGAAAAGTAAAGTATACTTGAAAATAAATTAATGCATTATATTTCAAAAGCAAATTCTTTAATAGGAAAGTAGAAACATAATCTCCTAGTTTAGTCATCATGTCGATTTTCAACTATGTTTATTCTGGACAATTATATCTTTAGCCTATTTAGGTAAACTTTTCTAAAAACAATAACTTATACACAAGGAATTTATTGAACTTAAATTTAGATAAATCCTTTATACGTTTGAAAGGAGGGTTCTCAAATTTGAAGGTTTAACCCTAGAATGAAGGATTTTTTTCCTTACGATTTAAATGAAATATTATATTCATCTTACAATTTAAATAAAATAAAATGTTTCTCTTACAATTTAAATAAAATAAATTATTTACCTTATAATTTAAATAAAATAAAATATTTATTCTAAAATTTTAAATAAAATATCTACCTTTCAATTTAAATAATACAAATTATATACCTTCCATTTTAAATAAAATAAATTCTTTATTTTACAATTAAAATAAAATAATATAATCTACCTTTCATGTAAATAAAATAAATTATTTACTTCCAATTTAAATAATATAAAATATTTATTTTACAATTTAAAATATAATAAAATATCTACCTTTCATGTAAATAAAATAAAATAAAAATCATTTATTTTATAAATTAAATAAAACAATTTTTTTTTACCAAACATTTTAAATAAATAAAATATTTACCTTTACCGTTGAAATCTTTGACTAAAATGAAATGTGAATCCGCTTGAATTGAAAGCAGCTAAAGAATAAGTAAATGGCGACGGTGTTGATGTTGGTTGAGTAAAAAAACAAATGGAATAAAACTTGATATGGTGTTGCAAGCGTCCTTTCTCCCTCCAATTCTGCGATCCCTTTCTTCTCCCTCCAATTCTGCGATCCCTTTCTTCTCCCTCCACTTCTGCAAATAAATCGTTTCCCTCTCCTTGCAAAGCGTCTCTCTCTCCTCTCTGCTCTATTTTTTTTTCTGCTCCTTTTACTTCTGCATTGATGTCAATTTAAAACTGTTTTTACAAAAAAATATCTCTTCAATTTTCTCCCTGATTGGCTTAACCCATTCTTAAGTGGCAGTCTCATTTTATTTGCATGTGTTAAGGTGGCGTAGAACTTCGGGAGGTGGAACGAATTACTCCAAACTGAAAGAAGGATATTTTATAACTAATAGTTTATAATTGTTTTGCCTCCCTATATGGCGTTGTAGAAGGTCTAGTTAGCAAGTGTTCTCAGATTTGCATGCATGGATTTAGCATGTAAGGTGGGCTTTAGGTTAGATTGGTTTTATTTTAATATTTGTAAGTTTTACATTAAATGTAATTAATTAATAACCTAAAATTATTTATAATTTATAATTAATTAATTATCTTAAAAATTATTTAAAAAATATATAGTTAATAAAAATAATAATTGAACTCTTAAACTATCTACGGAAATATAGTTTATTTGAAAGTTCTAAAATTAAAATAATTAAATAAAATAAAAATCCCTTTTTATAAAAAAATAACTTTTGACGATTTCCAATATTAATCCATTCATTATTTTTACGCATATATATTAAGACAACATTGTATTTATACATTTATGTGAAAAGAAAAAGCTTTAATACTTAATCAATTTAATTCCCTTTTTATTTTTAAAATTTTGAAAAATGAAATTAAAACTTACCTTGCTTTGAAATTTTGAAAAATGAAATTAAAAGTTAACTTAAAAAAAATTAACTCATTCTGACAATAAAATATTAAATGAGGTCCAAATCAACTTAAAGTATGAGCACAAGTCGACAATGCAAGAAGAGAGGTCGTGACAAGATAGCCTCCATATTATAGATGCAACAAGGATGGCATGGATAGAAATAAATATGGTTAGGAGGAAATATACCATAGAAAAGCGGGGAGAGACCAATGGGAGGAAAGAAGCCACAAAGGTTTTGATACGAATAAAGCATTAGCTTAAAGTTGGAACACAAAGGTTCTCCAGAAAAGAAGGCCCTTAGGAAATGATGGAGTGCATTGGATATTGAGCACTATTTTGCATTGAAGGGTGTAAAGGACTCCGTAAGGGTGGAGTATGCACATAAAAGGCTCCATAATAGCATAGTAGATAGCTAGAGAGATCTCCATTAGAGAAGGAGATGGAAAGGCAAAACGAGGGTTCATGATTGGGAACATATGAATTCCAAACTATTGAACCAAGTAGTGCATTCAAAAGGCCATCTCAAATGGAGAAGACACGAAAGCTGCAAAAAGTAACTTGTAAAGCCTCGCTGCCAAAGTGAAGAAAAAGTTTCCATAAAGGGTGACACACCAAAGGAGCTAGCATGAGAGTAATGCAAAGGTCAAAAAAAGTCATTCACGGTAATATTAAAAATATTAAAAGGTGGGAGCCAACAACGACCTCAAACGATGTTGAAGAGAACATTGGGTAAAGAAGTTACATAAGAAGCAAAGGCGAATAAGGTAGTTGTACCAAAGAAACAACAGAGGAGTGAAGCCAAGAAGAAGCTCGGTTACAACATAGCATAATAGGTGAAGGCAATGTGGATATCATTCCACAAGATCCAACGAGAGTGCAAGAAGGTTCGCAAGGTGTAAGAACAGCATGCACAAAGACAAGGGCACTTAAGAACCCTTAAGAGAGCACAAGTATTATTATGCTCAGATGGAGGATGCACCGAAGGAATGGTTGGGAACTATAGATCCCCATAAAGTAAAGGATTTTTGCACAACAATAACAACATAGATGGATGTTAGAGCAATTGTCCATATGCAATAGTGTGTGATGGATAGAAGATAACCTTTAGCCCCAGATGCAATGGAAAATGAGCCACATAAAGGATAGGTTATAGAGGACCTTCGACCAAGAGAAACTTCCCTGAAGGAAGCACTGAAAGAAGAAGCAGTGGGAGATGTAGAAGGAGAAGAGTTCCCTAGAGAGCAACTGGGAGTTGTTAAGTGAAGCAAAAATGAGAGTGAGGTGGAGGGGTCCAAAGGTGTTTTATGAAAGGACCAACGGATGAGAGCTTGAGCGCCAATGTAAACAACATTGTGTCAATGAATGATAAATGCGAAAGAGATTTTGCATAGGTAAAATTCAAGCACAACAACCATGCAAAAGAGATGTGTCCTTCGTAAGGCACAGGCATAGAGAAGCAAATGAGCACAAGTCTATTTGTGGCAGGCATTTGCCTAAAGCATTAGGGGAAGAAGAGAAAGCAGTACTCGCTTGTAGTAGAACCTATGTTGTCCTAGAGACAACAAAGCATTACACCATAGAGAGACACAAAAAAGGAACGAGAAGCGGGCATAACTCCACAAAAAACATCCGAAGATGCATGAGGAGAAGAGAAGAGTCGACCTATAGCTAACAAAAATACAACATTGTTTGCAAACAACATGGATGAGCTACTGGGAGGGGTTATAAAAAATCAGCTCGAAGCTAATCAAGGAAGTGCAATTTTCATTGCGTGGAAGGATAAGGAGTCACTACTGATTGGGAGCAAGGCAGAAGCCCATCAACCTGAAACTAATGAGGAACAATGCTTGAAGGGGATATCAGTCCAAGTAGATATATCGAAGTGCATGATAATAGAGGAAGAAGAAAAGGTAGGAGTCGACAGACCCCATAAAGACTTGTATGCCACTAAGGGTATCAAGCAAAGGTAATTGAAGGACAAAGGCATTGAGGAGAAGGCTACATAAAGAAGATGTATAAGAAGAAGAGGAAAAGAAGGTTATTTCATGGAAGCAACAATAGAGGAGCGAAACTAAGAATAAACCCAGTTGTAGTGGAGTGAAATGAGTGAAGGAAAAGTGGATATCATTCCACATGAGTCAACAAGAGTGCATGAAGGTGTGGAAGGTATAACACCAATCTGCACAAAGGAAGGGGCACATAAGAAGAACCCTAAAGAGATCACAAGTGTTTTTGTGCTCAGAGTGGAGGATGCGTCAAAGGAAGGGTTGAAAACCCTCTATCCCCATAAAGTAATGGATTGTAGCACAATAACAACGATAGAGAGGGATGTTAGAGCAATTGTGGATATCATTCCAAAAGAGCCAACGAGAGTGTAAGAAGGTGCACAAGGTGTAGGAGCAACTTGCACAGAGATAAGGGCACAAAAACCCTTAAGAGAGCACAAGTGTTATTGTGCTCGAAGTAGAGGATGCATCGAAGGAAGGGTCAAGAACAATAGATTCCCATAAAATAAAGGATTGGTTCACAACAACAACACCATAAAGTAATGCTAGAGTAATTATCCATGTATAGCAGTGGGTGATGGATAGAAGATAACCTTTAGCCCCGAATGCAAAGAAAAATGAGCGTGAAGGAGAGGCTCTAAAGGACCTTCGACTAGGAGAAACTTCCCTGAAAGAAGCACCCAAAGAAGAAACAGTGAGAGATGTTGCAAAAGGAGAAGAGTTGCCTAAAGATCAACTGGGAGTCATTGAGTGAAGCACAAATAATAGTGAGGTGCATGGGTCCAAAAGTACGCCAAAGGAAATATAGGGCTTGGTGTAAGCACCAACTGAAGAGAGATTGAGCGCCAATGTAAACAACATTGTGTCAATAGATGAGGAAGCCGAAAGAGAAGTTGTACAGGTGAAATTAAGCACAACAACCATGCAAAATAACGCAAGTCTATTTCTGGCAGAAATTTGCCTAAAGCATTAGGGGAAGATGAGAAAGAGGTAGCAAATTGAAGTGGAACCTAAGTAGTCATAAAGATAATAGAGCCTAATGCCATGGAGAGACACGTAAAGATACGGAAAAGTGGGCATAACTCCATAAAAAGTATCTGAAGATGCATTAGGAGAGGAGAAGAGTCAATATGTAGCTAACAAAAATAAGACATTATTTATACACGACATGGATGAGCTACTGAGAGTAATTAGCCAAAATCAACCTAATGCAAATGAAAGGAGTACAATTTTCATTCTACGAAAGGACGAGTCACTACCATCATCAACTTAAAACTATCTAGGAATAATGCTTGAAGGGGATATCAGTCCAAGCACACAAAGCGAAGTGAATGACAAAAAAAGAAGAATAAAAGCAATAAAAAGGTGAAATTTTGGCAATAGATAATTTCCAAACTATGGAACTAAGTAGTGCACCCAGAAGGCCATCTCAAATGGAGGAGAAGAATCGAAAGCTATTGAAGGTAACCTTCAAACCCTCTCTCCCTAAGTAAAGAAGTATGTGTTACCATTAAAGGCAATGCGTAGGAGGAGCCAACATAGGAGCAATGTGGAGGTCAAAAAGAGCCCTTTGAGAAGATGAAAGAGTGGGAGCTACTGCTGATCTTGAAAGGCATTGAAGAGAAGGCTACATAAATAAAATGCATAAGAAGCAGAGGAAAAGAAGGTTATTTCATGGAAGCAAAAATAGAAGAGTGAAACCAAGAATAAACCCAGTTGTAGTGGAGTGAAATAAGTGAAGGAAAAGTGGATATCATTCCACATGAGATAGCAAGAGTACACGAAGGTGTGGAAGGTATAGCACCAGTCTGCACAAAGATAGGGGCACATAAGAACCCTAAAGAGAGCATAGGTGTTCTTGTGATCACAGTGGTGAATGTGCTAAAGGAAGGGTTGAGAACCCTATATCCCCATAAAAGTATTGGATTGTAGCACAAAAACAACGATAGAGAGGGATGCTAGAGCAATTGTGGATATCATTCCACAAGAGCCAACGAGAGCGCAAGAAGGTGCACAAGGTGTCAAAGCAGCCTACATAGAGATAAGGATGCATAAAAACCCTTAAGAGAGCACAAGTGTTATTGTGCTCGAAGTGGAGGATGCACCGAAGAAAGGGTTGAGAACACTAGATCCCCATAAAGCAAAAGATTGGTTCACAACAATAACATAGAGTAATGTTAGAGCAATTGTTCATACGCAATGGTGTGTGACGGATAGAAGATAACCTTTAGCCCCGGATGCAAAGCAAAATGAGCTTGAGGAAGGAGAGGCTCTAAAGGACCTTCGACCAGGAGAAACTTCCCTGAAGGAATCACTCAAAGAAGAAATAGTGAAAGATGTTATAGAAGGAGAAGAGTTGCCTAGAGATCAACTGGGAGTTATTGAGTAAAGCATAAATAAGAGTGAGGTGTATGTGTCCAAAAGTGCGATAAAGGAAATAGAGGCGTTGGTGCAAGCACCATCTGAAGAGAGATTGAGCGCCAATGCAAACAACATTATGTCAATATATGAGGAAGGTGAAAGAGAAGTTTCACGGGTGAAATTCAAGCACAACAGCCATGCGAAAGAGATGTGTTATTTGAAAGGTATAGACATAGAGAGGCAAAAGAGTGTAAGTCTATTTGTGGCAGAAATTTTCCTAAAGCATTAGAGAAAGAAGAGAAAGAGGAAGCAGCTTGTAGTAGAACCTAAGTTGTCATAAAGACAATAGAGCATTTTACCATGGAGAGACAAGCAAAGAGAAGAAAAAGTGGGCATAACTTCACAAAAGGCATCTGAAGATGCATGAGGATAGGAGACGAGTTGACATGTAGATAAACAAAACAAGACATTTTTTTCACATGACATAGATAAGCTACCAAGAGGAATTACCCAAAATCAGCCTGATGCCAATCAAAGGAGTGCAATTTTCATTGCACGAAAGCAAAAGGAAACACTACCGATTGGGACCAAGGTAGGAGGCCATCACCTCAAAACTAATTAGGAACAACACTTGAAAGGGATATCAGTCCAAGCACACAGAGCAAAGTGCGTGATAAAAGAGGAAGAAGGAAAGCAATAAGAGGGTCAAAATTTGGCAACAAATAATTTCTAAACTACAGACTCAAATGGAGAAGACTCGATAGATGTTGAAGGTAACCTTCAAAGCCTCGCTTCCAAAGTAAAGAAGAAATTATTGCCATGAAAGGCAATGCGAAAGAGGAGCCAAGATGGGAGTAATGCAGAGGTCAGAAAGATCCCCCTGAGAAGATGAAAGAGTGGGAGCTAATGCTGATCTCAGAAGGCATTACGGAGAAGGCTGCATAAAGAAGATGCTTAAGAAGCAAAGGAAAAGAAGGTATTTCATGGAAGCAATAATAGAGGAGCGAAACCAAGATTAAACCCAGTTGTAGTGGAGTGAAATGGGTGAAGGAAAAGTGGATATCATTCCACATGATCTAGTAAGAGTGCATGGAGATGCGGAAGGTATAGCACCAATCTGCACAAAAATAGGGCACATAAGAACCCTAAAGAGAGCATAGGTGTTCTGGTGCTCACAGTGGAGGATGTGCCAAAAGAAGGGTTGAGAACCTTGTATCCCCGTAAAATAATGGATTGTAGTACAACAACAATGATAGAGAGGGAAGTTAGAGCAATTGTGGATATCATTCCATAAGAGCCAGCGAGAGCGCAAGAAGGTACACAAGGTCTAGGAGAAGCCTACACAAAGATAAGAGCGCACGAGAAGAAACCTTGAGAGAGAACAAGTGTTAGTGCTTGAAGTGGAGGATGCACCGAAGGAAGGGTTGAGAGCACTAGATCTCCATAAAGCAAAGGATTGGTTGACAACAACATAGAGTAATCTTGGAGCAATTATCCATATGCAACGGTGTGTGATGGATAGAAGATAACCTTTAGCCCCGGATGCAATGCAAAATGAGCCTGAGGAAGGAGAGGCTCTAAAGGACCTTCGACAAGGAGAAACTTCTCTGAAGGAAGAACCCAAAGAAGAAACAATGAGAGATGTTGCAGAAGGAGAAGAGTTGCCTAGAGATCAACTAGGAGTTGTTAAGTGAAGCATAAATAAGAGTGAAGCGCATGGGTCTAAAAGTGTGTCAAAGTAAATAGAGGCATTAGTGCAAGTACCAGCTAAATAGAGATTGAACACCAATGCAAACAACATTATGTCAATAGATGAGGAAGGCAAAAGAGAAGTTGCACGAGTGAAATTCAAGCACAACATCCATGCAAAAGAGATGTGTCCTTCAAAAGGCATAGACATAGAGAGGCAAAAGAGTGCAAGTCTATTTGTGGTATAAATTTGCCTAAAGCATTAGGGGAAGAAGATAAAGAGGTAGCAACTTGCAGTGGAACCTAAGTTGTCATAAAGATAATAGAGTATTGTGCCATGGAGAGACACGCAAAGGGAAACAAAAGTGGGCATAACTCCACAAAAGGCATCTGAAGATGCATGAGGAGAGGAGAAGAGTCGACATGCAACTAACAAAAACAAGACATTGTTTGCACACGACATAGATAAGTTACCGAGATGAATTAGCAAAAATCAGCCCGATGCCAATCAAAGGAGTGCAATTTTCATTACACAGAAGGAAAAGGAGTCATTACTGATTAGGATCAAGGTAAGAGGCCATCAGCTTAAAACTAACTAGGAACAACGCTTGAAGGGGTATCAATCAAATCACACAATGTGAAGTACATGACAAAGAGGAAGAAGAGTTACATAGAGAATAATTAGGAGTTGTTGAGTGTAATTAAAATGAGAGTGAGGCACGTGAGTCCAAAGGTGCACCAGAGGAAATAGAGGCACTGGAGTGAGCACTAGTTGAATAGAACATGAGCCCTAATGAAAACATTATTGCACCAAGGAAGGA
Organism: Torreya grandis; assembly: GCA_037957365.1. Classification (NCBI taxonomy): domain Eukaryota; kingdom Viridiplantae; phylum Streptophyta; class Pinopsida; order Cupressales; family Taxaceae; genus Torreya; species Torreya grandis. The sequence goes on from JARHVA010000030.1 coordinate 4,699,315, forward strand.
AGAAGAAAAAAGAGAAGTTGCACCGGAGAAATTCAAGAAGGGCAGCCAAGCAGAAGAGATGTGTCATTCAAAGGCACAAAGATGGAGAGATGAATGAGTGCAAGTTTATTTATGGTTGGCATTTACCTGAATTCTGAAGAGATTAAGACAAAATGGTAGCGTGCAATCGAGCCTAAGTTGTCCCAAAGATAACAGAGCATTACACCATGGAGAGACGTGAGAAGGGAAGGACAAGTGGACGTAACTCCACTAATAGCATCCTAATATGGTGAGGAGAAGAGTCGGCTTACAACTAATAGAAATGTAACATTGTTTGCACACGATTAGTAGGACCTAGCAGGATAAGTTAACCAAAATCGACATGAAGCAGATTAGGGGAGTGCAATTTTCATTATGTGCAAGGAAAAGGAGTTATTGCTGATCAGAAGCAAGGCAGGACACCATTGCCCCGAGACTGACCACGAACAATGACTGAAGGGGATATCAATCTAAGCATGTAGAGGTAAGTGTGCAAAAATAAAGGAAGAAGAAAAGGTGGGAGTCAATGAACCCCATAAAGACTTCCATGCCACTAACAACATCAACCAAAGAGAACTGAAGAACAATGGTAGTGGAAGAACCATGCAAACATAACCTATGAGAAACACATGGAAGAATGACGTGCAAGTATACCTACTTACCATAGGCCACATAATGAAGAGAGTGTGTATAACAAAGGAGAAGCGAAAGACACATAAAAACAAAGAAAGGAAAGGTATGAAGACCTTTTGAAGGAGATGGATGAAAAAGAATGGGCACAAACCCACGATAGACAAAAGTGGGTGCAAACCCACAAGAACAAAGGTGGGCATAGGCCCACAAGATATAAAATTATGCATAGGCCCATAAGAATAAATAGAGGTGAGCGCAGAACCACAAGAACAAGAAAGGGAAGGAAGATGAAGCATATCAGAACTAGGCAGAGGAGAACAATTTATGATCCAAGGAGGGTTTAAAAAAGAAGGAAGCACCGAGTGAGCCTACTCAGGGGCCACACTAGGGGGATGAGAACACTGTAGTCAACACAGCCAACCAAAAAGACACTTCTACCACTCCAACACTATTTGTAAATAGGAGCTCATATTTTAATTGTCTAGGGAGTTTGATGTAAGAGCATCATAAGCGAATTTATAAGCTCATATTAGACAAAAATAGAGTCAGTCAAACGAGAAATAAACCAACTCTAGTTGTGCACAGTAACACAGACCACACAAGAGTCCACTTATATGGAACGAAGGTTGTGTATGGTGGCTGAGAGTTATGCAAGGAGCTAGGGAATAAAAAGGGGGTACAAGTTTTGGTTAAGCCAAGCAACACATTTGCAAAGCTACAAAGCATATAAAAATGCACTAGGGATAGGAAGTAAGGTACATAAGTAAAGGCTTGCTTAACAGTGCATGAAGGAACGAGGCCTACAAAGTTCCAAGAACCATGATGCAGGAGTTTTTCATTGAAGGTGTGTTTCGCAAGAACAAGAAAAGTTACAACCAAAGCTAAGTTCAAACTTGAGTAATAAATGCACAAAGAGTTAAGCTTATCAAGGGAGCACATTAGAGCAGTGCATAGTCATAGTTGAGGGGCACTCAAATGTGACTAGAACGTAATCAACTAGCGATTGAGCTCTAAGGTACCCAATGCATGATGATTATGGTGTATGAAAAAGAGGAGATTTTAAGGTACAAGGGCGCACAAAAAACCAGGTACAGGGCATTTGATGCAAGCCTAAGGAAGTAAAATATAGTTGGATAAGTAATTAGTTGTGAGGACCTACAGTTAGCCTTTCTTTAGGCTAGGTTAGTACTACAAATGACATGACAATAAAAGGCCGACAAGATCTACTTTTGTAACTCAAGGTTCGTAATAGGCTATGCTACTTCTAGAGTAGGTTTATAGAGTTGCATAAAGCCACATTTAATGAAGTTGACCAATTATGTGGGAAGTTAGTGAACTAACTAAAGCTCAGGCAACTAAAAAAGGGGTCTCGATCTAGAATTTGCAATGCTCAAAAGCCAAGGAAAGACTTTGTTAGAGTGATCCCATAAGGGACAAAAAAATTGTTTGAGGCTAGACAAAGAGAAAAGAAACTTTGTAGACAAGTGAAGGCTCGTAACCATGGATGAATGATATTGTAAGGACACCATAGCAGATAAAAATAAAGATACTTATATCTATGTCTGAGGATTGAACTAAGTAGATCCAAGAGCTCAATATATAGCTACTAAGTTTATATTATCTTGTAACACCCGAAGCTAAGGAATAAAATGCTTTATTAGCATGATCCACTACGTGGAATTTTGATGTCTACGTGGTTAATGTATCCCTTCACTAGGACCCCTGATCTCGGCTAACACCAATTTGATATCAAAGCAAGGTTGTGAACCTTCAGATATGTAAGAAGAAAAGATAAACTTGCAAGCGAGATACAAGCTAGCAGAAGTAAAGGTAGCAGATTGTTGAACATGAGGCAACTAGTGGAGCATCATTCACCACCGTGAGGGAGGTAGGTAGACAGTGAGTGGGTGGAACATAAACAAAGAATACACTTGGTTGGGAAGAGCTACATAGGATCACAGAGGGAGAATTTATTAGAGCGATTCCATAGTGCAAAGCGCCTACATAGGATTACAATAGAAAGCACAAAAATAGGTAGTGTAAGAAGTTACGAGGTTGTAAACAACCTGTAGGAGTAGTGTGAGAATTGACAGTTGGTTAATCATGAGGCAGTCATTGTACTAGAAAGGAGAGGGGAAGCATCGACAAATTACTAAAAGTTAGGTAGCCAAGTGGAATGCAAACATATCACTGAATGTGAGATAGTCCAAATTTACAGATTAGGAGAAACCATCGATAGATTGCCGACTATGAGGCACTTCACATGAAAAGAAAAAGTGGGTTGACAATAAATCATGTGAGAACAATGAAGATGTAAATAGATCATCGAACGTGAGGTAATCAAGATGCAGGAGCATCTTCCAATCAATGTATTGGGTAGAAGGTGCCAGAAAAGGTTGTTCTCCGTCAAATGCAAATGAATAGAGAATGAAGAGCACAGAAGATGGCTCAACTAGAAGCCAAAACAAGACATGACCAGAGTTATAAAACTTGAGGAAAATGAAGAGAGCCTCCATATTGCAGATGTAACAGGAAAGGATGGCATGGATAGAAATAAAAATGGTTGGGAGGAAGCATACCATAGAGAAGCAAGGAGACACCAATAGGAGGAAAGAAGCCACAAAGGTTTTGATGTGAATCAAGAATTAACTTAAAGCTGAAACACAAAGGTTCTCCAAAAAATAAGGCCCTAAGAAAATGATGGAATGCATTAGATGTCGAGCACTATTTTGCGTTGAAGGGTGTAAAGGGAAGAAGAGAAAGAGGTAGTCACTTGCAGTGGAACCTATGTTGTCCCAAAGACAACAAAGCTTTGCACCATGTAGAGGCATAGAAAAGGAAGGAAAAGCGGGCATAACTCCACAAAAAACATATGAAGATGCATGAGAGAGGAGAAGAGTCAACCTGCAGCTAAAAAAAATACAACATTGTTTGCACACAACATGGATGAGCTACCGAGAGGGGTTAGTAAAAATCAGCCCGAAGCCAATCAAGGTAGTGCAATTTTCATTACGTGGAAGGATAAGGAGTCACTACCGATTGGGAGCAAGGCAGGAGGCCATCAACCTGAAACTAATGAGGAACAACGCTTGAAGGGGATATCAGTCCAAGTAGATAAATTGAAGTGCACGATAATAGAGGAAGAAGAAAAGGTAGGAGTCGACAGACCCCATAAAGACTTGTATGCTACTAAGGGCATCAAATAAAGGTAATTGAAGGACAAAGGCAGTAGCAAAACCATACAAATGCACCCTATGAGAAACATGAGCAAGGATAGCATGAAAGTATGCCTACTTGTTGCAGGTGATAAAAGGAAGAAAGTGCACATAATATATGAGAACTGAAAGGTGCACAAAAGGAAGGAAATGAAAGGTATGAAAACCTTTCATTGGAGGTGAATGGACAAGAATGGGCATACACCCACGAGAGACAAAAGTTGGTGCAGAACCATGAGAGATGAGATTGGGCGTAGAACCAAAGGAGACGAAGGTGGGCATATGACCATAAGAGCAAATAAAGGTGGTTGAAAACCCACAAGAGGAAAAAAAGGAAAGAAGAGGAAGGGTATTAGATCTAGGTAGAGGAGAATTGTTTATGTCCTAATGACAGTGTAGAGGAGGCATCGAGAAAGCCTACTTAGGTGCCACATTCGATGTAAGAGAACACTGTGGTCGACGTAACCAACTAAAAAAATAGTTCTACCATTCCAATCCTACTTGTATGCGGGAGCTCACATTTTAATTATCATGAGGGTCTGATGCAGGAGCATCACAGGGAATCGAAAATCTTGCATCGGACAAAAACAAAGTTAATTAGGTGAGAAATAAAACAACTCTAGTTGTGCACGTTTTATAACACAACATTTTGGAAGGTTGTTTTAGACAACACAAGAGGCCACTTATGCGGAAGGAAAGTGGTTGAGAGTTATGCAAGGACTTAGAGAATAAGAAAGGGTTACAAGTTTTGGCTAAATTAAGCAACGCATGTGTAAAACTACAAAGTATATAAAGACACTAGGGATAAGAAACAGGTTGCAAAAGTAAATGTTCACACAACACACGAAAGAACAAAGGCCCACAAAGCACCTAGGAACATGACGTAAAAGGAGTTATTCATCGAATGTGTCCTAAAGGAAAACAAGGAAAGTTGTAACCACCCATGAGAGATAAAAGTGGGTGCAGAACCATGAGAGATGAAAATGGGCATAGACCCAAAGGAGACAAAGGTGGGCATAGGACCATAAGAGCAAATAGAGGTGGGTGAAAACCCACAAGAAGAAGAAAGGGAAAAAAGAGGAAGGGTATTGGAATTAGGCAGAGGAGGATGTTTTATGTCCCAATGACGGTATAAAGGAGAAGGCACTGAGTGAGCCTACTTAGGTGCCACATCTGATGTAGGGGAACATCATGGTCGAGGCAGCAAACTAAAAAAATGGTTCTAACAATCCAATCCTACTTATACATGAGCTTATATTTTAATTATCACGAGGGTCTGATGTAGGAGCATCATAAGGGAATCGACAATCTTGCATCAAACATAAATAGAGTCAATCAAGTGAGAAATAAAATAACTCTAGTTTTGCATAATTGCACAATGCAACATTTTGGAAGGTTGTTTTGAACTATGCAAGAGGCCACTTGCGTAGAAGGAAGGTGGTTGAGAGTTGTGCAAGGAAGAATAAGAAAGGGATACAAGTTTTGGCTAAAGTAAGTAATGCATGTGTAAAAATGCAAAGTACATAAGGACACACTAGGGATAACAAGTAAGGTGCAAAAGTAAAGGCTCGCACAATAGCCCACAAAAGAAACGAGGAACATGTCACAAAAGGATTTGTTTGTTGAAGATGTCTTGAAGGAAAACAAGGAAAGTTACAACCAAAATTAAGTTAAAACTAGTTTGTCTACAATGTGATTATGGTTGCATGTATAATATTAAGAGGTGGATGTCTTTGAACTCCTAGAGTTGTTTGAAGAGACAATCCAAAATAGTGTCCATCTTCTAATTGGGAGTAACTTTTGGGGAAACTTGAGGACTTCAGACTCGACTCTTTTAAATATTTTGGATGTTAAATTCCACAATTGTAGTATTGGGACTCACCTTTGATGAATAACTGTGAAATATGGTGTTTTGTTTCCAAATAAACTCTCTTGTACAAGGACAAGGGTTGGGAGAAATTAGTAATTTGCTTGCCCAAATCATTGCATATTAAAAAAAACCAATGTTTCTTCAAGATTCCACACTATTCCACTAGCAGGGCCTAAATTTTGTGTGGTAGATCCATCGAAGTTGATCTTATGAAATCTTAGAGGGGGACCATCTAGGCATGCTTGGAAATATTGATGAATCTTTGGTATTTATAATGGAATGGCAAGCCAAAGATTTGGAAAGTTTTGAGATCCTCCATACTGAGCGAGGAGAAGGCTACAGAGCTATTCCCCTCTCAAATCATTGTTGTGCTTCTAACTTGAAGTGAGATTTTTCAGACGTTAATTAAAGCAGATTGCTTATTGTTTAAAATACTAGCATTTATTCTAGGCCAAATACGCTAGAGGGCCAAAATTGAAGTGAGATTTTGAGCACAGTTTGAATTAAGATCCACTTGGAGAATAATTGAAGCATATGTTTGATCTTTAAAACTACTATGCTAAAATCCACCAAATTTGACGAGCATAGGGGCATTAGAATAATAAGCGCATTGTGTTCTCCCCTTCTCTTTAATAATTTAATCAGCTAAATGGTCCCTATCCAACCTCTACGCTGAAATTTTTCTTCATGAGTATCATATTTTTTAATGGGATCCACAATGGCATGATATTTGGCCGACCTACTCAGAAATTACTTTTTTCCAATGTCTGCTTTACATTGACTAACTCAAGGTTGAGATGGACCAAGGCCATTTTGCAATGTCCCCCAGTTGGGGAGGACTAAATATGTTTAATAAGGATATTTGATATAAATATGGAGTGATTAGAGATCTCATCAATCAATATTTGGACTTAGACAAGGCCCCTATGTTTTTCAATTGTTACTTGGTCTCCAATGGGTTCACTACTTAGGGGATTTACATAGTAGCTTGCACGATAAAGTTTCCCCAAGATTGCAAAATGTTTTTGATAGAATCAAATACCTATGAAGAGATAGGTGGGTAGTCATTTCATCTTGATTCTCAATAGGGTATTGTGTGCCCATGTCCAACTTGTAATGTTATCATCTATGAGAGGACCTAGCACTAAATTTAACGTGTTGGGTAGTTTTGGACTATGGAGTCTTCCATTGGTTAGGATCTAGATAATTCCCAAATAAAATTTTACTCCACTGGGAGATGTTTGAAACTTTGGGCCTCCAAGTTGATCTCATGGATAGAACATTGTTGAATTACAAATTATTTTTGATATTTAATCCTCCTGATAGTTTGGGCCTACAAATCTCATCCTAAGAAACCAAGTAATACTTACGTTGTTAGTTCATGCCTTGTCACAATCATTTACATTATAGGGTTGTGAATGTTTCCCCTATGTACCTAGGGAGTTTAAGAAGAGTGAGAGTGTAAACTAAAACTACCTAGAGTACAACTTTCAATAGTTGAAGTCAATGTGCAAAGGAAAGCCAACTATAGTTTCATTTGAAAAGTTTTTTTTCAAACTATGACTTGAGAGTATACCAAGAGGTCAAATGAGGTTTATCATCCAAAGGGGATCTCAAATAAGTTAAGGGAAGGTATCTTTTAGAGAATCCCTAAACCTGAGCAATATTTCCTTTTTTGGCAATACAAACATTAACAAATATTGCCTTGGATTTGTGCCTATTAATTTGTTGAACAAAGGCTTCTTAAAAGTTGTAAAATATAACACAAATGTGTCAAGCTTCAATAACAAGGATTTATCAGAGAGGAAGAGTGTCGTATGCAACTTTTCCCTTTTTATTTTGGCATGTTGTAATGACCTACATAAACATTCTCCCAATATAATAAACAAGTCTAGGCTTATCGGATCACTTTTTCTAAGGTCTCTAGTGTAAGTGAATGAAAGGTCAATGCCCCCATTAATGTCCACAAGGGGCAATGTTGTGATACAAATGTTAATCGATTTAGTTAGATGCTTTGAGAAACCAAAAGCAATCATAGTCGAGAAAATGAGATCTCAATTTCATCTATTAAAGGCTTTTGACATGCCAAACTTAATGAGGATTCCTTACCTTTTTTGGATCTTCAACGAGTGTAGAATCTCCTGTGTGGATAGGATATTCTCAATGATTTGTCTGTCATGCACAAATGTCAACTGGGTATTAAAAAAAAGTATAACAAAGTTTTGAATCATAAAGCAAAGAGTTTATATAATTTTATAGATCATATTACGTAGAGCTATAATCTTGAATTGGTCCATTTGTACATCTTGAGCTTCCTTCGGTATGAGGTCCAACTTAGTAGCATTCATAGCCTTGAGAATATATTCGTTTCTTAAGAATTACTCAAATGACTACAAAAGTTGTTCCTTTACCACAAGCCAAAAATATTTGGTAGAGAAACATCCGGTCTCGAAGCTTTATCCTTGTGAAAGGAACAAATGAAATGTTTCAATTCTACTTTGAAAATTGGTCTAACAATTTGATCATTGTCTTCCTCTATGATATGAGATGGATGTGCTTCAAATCCTTGTTATGGTTTATGATTTGTTTCCTTGAAGTGGGGCCTTAACTATAAGGTCTTGAAAATACTGAGAAGCATCTTGGAGTATATTTTTTGAGGAAGTGAGTGGTTTTCCATCTCCCATCACAATGGGTTGTTGGGAAATAATAGTTTTTTTGCTATGGACCAATTTATGAAAGCATCAAGAATTTGTATCTCCCTTCCTAAGCCATTGGTCCCTTAAAACTAAGTATATTTATAATTACATATATAATGTAACAAAAAAGGTGTGGCCTCTTCATTTTAGCATGTGTTTATATAGTGTTCCAGTATAACTTATGATTTAGGTCAAACAATCTATTAGATTTCATAAGGAAACAATGTAAAAATGCTTTTAATTTAATTTCTATAAAGTTCACTGATGAGAACTAATAATCAATAGCAAAATTATTTAGCATTTATCTTTGAAAATTATTAAAATTTATTTAACAACATTCTAACTATAGGTAAGACCTATCTTTCCCAAGCTAACTAATGCGAGACTTAGTTTTTAAACCTTCTAACACTATACATGCTCACATGCCACATATTCTAGTTATGCACCTCTAAACAAGTGGCATGGCATGTCCTCTCACATTCTATATTTTTATCATTGTATTATATTTATTAGTGCTTATGAATAATGTAAAATATATATAGTTCTAAACAACTCTATTATTCTCTCTTACTTCATGATACTATGTTTCACATCAGTTGATATTAGAGCCTAATTATCCAACCTTTTCCCCAATTAATTTTGGTTCAAAGTCTGGTTGTACAAATCTAAAGTTCTAGATATCTGAATAAGATTATATAAAGTTGTTCTTACTAGATCTAATTTTTTATGAAACACAACTAATTTGATTGCTTCCATGATGAGTTGAGCCTACAGACCAAATATAGCTTACATAAGTAAAAATTAAATGAAATGAAATACCATGGGTGATCCCTAGTTAGTTAGGTAGAGATTGTACTCTCATATTTATCTTTCTATGCAAATCTTATATTAAAATACATACAACATTTATTTATTGAAAAAAATTGCCCTCCACTAACTGTATACCCTGAATGTCATTTATGACTAATAGATTGTACAATTGATGCATCAATGGAAACATTGAATGGGCATTTTAGTTAGGTTGTAAATCAATACAAAATTTCACAAGTAGCAAAAGATAGGTGGTAGCATTAATGTAGCAGCTCTTAAAGATGTACATTGTGCCTACTGATATATGGGTCCAAACAAATATACTCTCTACTAGTTAGGTTTCGGGTAAAAAAAAGAAATAGATTATATTGTTAGTATTATTAGGTTTGTGGCTGTTAGTATTGTTGAGCTACTTCTTGTTGCCTTGATTGAATCTATGTCTAAACACTTAGAAGAAGAGCATTTTGAAGTAAAACCTAGTATGTCGAGTTATTTAGTAGACTTTGAATACCAAAAACATGTCCACTTATAATTTGACATAAGCTTGCCATAAAAGGCAATGTAGAAGGCAGGTTAGTTGAGCTCTATATTCTACCTAAACTCATGGCATTGTAGTAATGTTTGTTGTGATTGGGACTATCCAAGCAGTGAAATGTCATTACTATTTAAGATGAGTGTGATGTATTTCTTAATTGTAGTGGCATCATAAACCCTATTTAAATAATGAAAATATTTGAAACTAAAAATAAAACCCACTTCTCAACCAAAAATCTTAATTAAATACTGATATCAAAAATTTAAAAAACTTAATTCAAATAAATACAATAAACTGAGTATTACCAATTAAAAAAATTAAAGAATGAAAATAAACTATAACATTCCAATTTATAATTATTAAAAATGAAAAAAATAAATAAAAATAATAATTCTGGTTTATAAAATTCATTTAAATATCTAATAATTTAAATAATTATTAAAACAACACAATATTTTTAGAATATTATTCAAAATGTAAATAATAGAATTACCTAGTTGAGTCGGTGGAACGGGTTAAATTTTCCCAATGATCCGAGGTAGAATGCAATCATTTATTTAGTTCGTAACAAAGAAAAGCCCACAACATCCATACATGTTTCAGTTAACATTTTAGGATGTCAAATCCAGCTGGGCAGATTTCCTACAGGAAGACAGTTGTAGTAGTTAGAAATGCACGTATGCTCTTCTGTATAAGAAGGCGAGATCTCATTAGAATTGGATGAAGGAACAAGTTTTTAAAAAAATGTAGATAGATTTATTTTATTGATAACCGATTTTTTTTGGGTCTGTACTTCTTTTATCCCTCTTGTCAATATCTATAGAATATTATCAAAGCGGGGGCTAAGGCCGTGGTTGGCCGGACTAGAGTAGTGGTGAGTTTTGCATGGATTTAGTGAGGAAAATAACATTGCACTTAAGAAACCAGGGGATTTAACAAATGAACAAGTCAATGCATTGCAAGAAGCATCGGCCAGTTTGGATAATCAAATACCCAATCCAAGAAGCACTTCAAGCTCAACTTCAGGGGACACTGGACCAAATTCAAATTCTGGAAGTGAATTTTTGTAAGGCTGGTGTGTGTGGTGGAAAAGCTACACCAAAAAGTTAACTAAACAACAAATTTGTGCATCCTTTTACATGATTGAATTTTTGTAAGAATGATGTGAGGTGGAAAAGCTACACCACAAAGTTGGACTAAATAACAAATTTGTTTATCCTCATATTACGGCTGATGGGAAGAAATTATCAAAACTGTGGAGGCAAAGCATTGACCTCATAATTATGAGTTGATTTTGGTTGATTATTCAGAAATATTTCAAAGTTTGAGCGCTAAAATGAATTTTTCTAAAGGACCTCCAATGGATTGAGATTTTCTATTCAAAATGTAAATAATAGAATTACCTGGTTGAGTCGGTATAGAACGTGTTAAATTTTGTGAATTTTTGGAGAGGACAGCTAAGCCATTTGTCCAAACAATCTCTGTGAAATATATGACGGCAATTGCAGAGCTCTCTGATCTCATCCTCCCCCTCAAACGTGCACGTAAAATCCTCCTCGACTTCACAAAACCTGTGGGAAATCTCCCCAAACGTGGCAACGGGCAAATGTTCTCTGATCGTTTCTGCATAAAAAGCAGAGGCATAGGCACTTTCCCAATGATCCGAGGTCTCGGGTTCGAATACCTCCGCAACGACAAGCCCAGCAAAACACATTCTTCAGAAACGGCAGCAAAAATGCTACGGGCAGCAGCAGTCTGGGGATCACGAGAATATACTACCCTGCAAGGAAACCCATGGTGAAAGGAGGAGATTCGAATCCACAACCTTGACTTGCCCTGCGGGCAATATAAACAGAAGGAAAAACAGGCCAGCACGTATGGATAAGATAGGATTCGGGTAAAACCCACAATAATAGTTAATGCACCAACCACAACACAGAGACTGCAATCGTACGTTCCGAGGAGGAGCGTGAAATGGAGTGTAGCGCGGTTGTAAATCCGGACCTGACGAAGAAGCCGCCGGCGAAGCGGGCGTCCACCAAGGATCGTCGTACCAAAGAGGATGGGCGGGGACGGCGAATCCGTATGCCCGCAACTTGCGTGGCGAGGGTTTTGAGCTGGGGCACAAGTCAGACGGTGGGACGATAGAATGGCTGCTGCAACAGGCGGAGACGGCGGTGATTGCAGCCACCGGCACTGGAACAATCCCCACGGCGGGTCGCTCAACCTCAACGCGAGCGTGACGGCGAGGCTGGATCAGATTCGAACCCGGGCCGAGTGAGAAAGATGGGCAGTAGAGGAAACGAGGTCTCAGCGTATGAGTATTTTAGGTTATATCCATCATCCTCATCACACGGGTGGACTCGAGAACTTGATAAACAACAGCAGCAGCAGCTAATGCACGATTCGGACTGTGGGAACTCGAGATCAAAAAGACAGAGAGAGGAGAGTTTGCAGCAGCAGACGACGGCTAATTGTTTGGATGCTCAGTCACCCCTGCAACGGGGTTATCAAATACCGTACAAAACATGCCAGGCGCGTTCTGGATGCTCCCTCTGCCTTCCCATGCCCCCTGCGCTGCGCCTTACCCACAAACTGAACCTTTCCTCCTCCTTTTCTTTCGCCCTAACCAGAAAAAGCTCCGTACAAAACACAAGGCAAACTAAAACATTATATAATCCCACATTATGAAATGACATAGCCGTTGGGAACTAGATTTCAAATGCCAGTTACTCGTTTCGCCCTAACCAGAAAAAAGCTCCCTTATTAAGCGTGTGGTTTACGCCATCTATCCGTACACAATATTTATATGCTTTTTAAACTATGCCGTACGATAAGGTTGGCCCCCATGGAACAACTATTCTTGGTGGCAACGCAAATATCCATTAACATTGAATTTGGTTTAAACGTATTAAAAAACATTAAATAAATTAGATTTAATTAAATTGGATTTAATTATTGGAGATTTAATAAGTGATTAAAAAATTAACAAGTACATTTTGATATTTAAAAATAGATGTTAAAATTTAACGGTAAAAAAAATGGGTTTTTTGGTAAGACAATGAGAATTGTAAAAATATATAGTGAACATTTTCAAAATGTAAAGTTTCATCTCTTGGTACTAGAAGTGTCGTGAATATGGTTCTAAGAATTGTTAAGCGCGTGCAATTTTTTTTAAATATTATCAACACTATATTCAAGGCTCCAAAAACTTCGTTCAGTTTTCTGAAATTATTGGGAAATTACACTTCTTCTCCAAATCCTAACTAGACAACTAAACCCGAAATGATAAAGAAAACAATATATTTTAGAATCTACATTACACCAAAAAGAAGCCAAGCTTCCTCGATATTTTATAAGCCCCTCGACAATGTACAATATTGAAAACAACACAACAATGAATGCAGTGGTTCTTTAGCCGAGTAAATTAGTGTAATGCAATGTGTCATTACTATGAACTTCGGTGTAAATTAGTGTAATGCAATGTTGCCACACATCCCAAAGACAATTGTGTCTTTCACTCTAACTCATATATAACGGATGCATTCCTTCCTATCTATCTCCAAGAGTCTCGTTGTAAACGGTCATATTTTGAACCTTTATGCAAACTATTCCGTCTACGCACTAGCCTTCCTAAATCCATTTACATCAATACTTTTACGTAATTATTTGACGTCCTTCATCAACCTATGCATCATGCACACAAGTTTGGTGCATCCTAGTCCCAACTTGTTTCTTGTATTACCCTTTCCTTTGCACATAATAACATCTACATGCATTGACCAACTTAATTTTTACTCAATCAAACCCTTGAGCGCCATAGTGTAATGAGCACCTCTGTTATGCCCAAAACTAACTCAGCTGAAACCCCTTATGACTCCGGAATGGTTTGCTTGTATTGTTTTTTTTGTGTGTTTTGCAAGGTCTTATGCATGTAACATAAATATAGAATTGAAAGCATAGACACACATAGCTGAAATAACCAACACATTGTATTTATATTGATTGCAAAATGAGTAAACAAGTACAATGTCGGCCACGCGATAACTCACTAAATACTCTAGTAATGGAATGAACATTGTTTCAAGCGAATATCCCCAACGAATATCGAAGGTGCGATCATTTTGTTTTCCATCCAGCAAAACTAAGGACTCTGTAGGTTGGTTTCTACGGACTCTGTAGGCTTGTTTCTACAGACTCCGCAGGCTTGTTTCTACGGACTCTGTAGGCACGCTTCTACGGACTCTGCAGGCTAATTTCTATGGACTCTACAGGCTAGTTTCTACGAACTCCATAGGCTAGTTATACAAACTCTGTAGGCTAGTTTCTACGAACTCTACAGGGTGGTTCTACGGACTCTGCAGGCTAGTTTCTACGGATTCTGCAGGCTGGTTTCTACGAACTCTGCAGGCTGGTTCTACGGACTCTACAGGCTGGTTTCTACGAAGTCTGCAGGCTGGTTCTATGGACTCTGAAGGCTGGTTTTACGAACTCCACAGGCTTGATTCTCCTGACTCTTACTGCAAATAGCGGCTGCTACAAGATGCTACAGTGATGTGGCTGCTACAGTGCCGAGTCGCTACGGTGATGCCACTGCTACATTGATGTGGCTGCTATAGTGGCATGGCTACTACAGTGGCACGGCTGCTACAATGCCATGGTTGTTATAGTGGCGCAGCTGCATGAGGCTGAAAGCATAGACTCCAAAGACCAATCTCAATGATTGATGTCTAGAGTGCTACAAATGAGAACGACGTTCCCAAATGCCCAAAATAATATGCAAACTGCAAGTGCACCATTTTTTTCTTCTTATCCAACATGCCTAATGAAGCCACAAACACTTCCTTTTATTCTTTCTCCAAGGGGGCGACTCAACTCTCATGAGCAATGTGGGATAAAAGATGTGCAACATTTTATATATTAAAATACTACTCATGTCTCCCTTGGGTACCATCCCCATAAAGTAAATATTTATAGTAACACTTTAATATCTTGCAATTAAGTTAAATGTTAATTTTATAACACTTCAGGCATTAAAATATAATAGCAATCAGACTCCAAATAGCACAAGTGATAGTTCGCCAGAAAGCTCTCGTCGAGGAGTATCAAATCTAATCATCAAAACTAGCCTCCATTGTGTCCTGCTAACTTACTACAAATAGTAAGTTGTAATGCCCCCACTTTAGCAGTTGATCAAGTGTGTGTGCATGTTAGCCTAGTTCTACATGGTCCCGAGGGCTAATGAAGGGTTTAAAGGGATCCTAGAGTGTTCTAGCCTAGTCATTTCCAGTTGGGCCAAAACAGAGTTGATTTACTCAGTTTCAGGCATACTTACTATTTGTAGTAAGTTAACAGGAGACAACAGAGGCCAGTTTTGATGATTGGATTTGATACTCCTTGCCGAGAGCTTTCCGGTGAGCTATCACTTACGCCATTCAGAGTCCGATTGCTAGTATATTTTCAGGCCTGAAGTGCTGTAAAAAGTAACATCTAACCCAATGGCAAGATATTAAGTGTTACTTTAAATATTTACTTTATGGGGATGGTACCCAAGGGAGACATAAGTAATATTCTATTATATAAACTATTGCACATCTTTTATCCCACATTGCTCAAGAGAGTTGAGTCGCCCCTTGGAGAAAGAATAAAAGGAAGTGTTTGTGGCTTCATTAGACATGTTGGATAAGAAGAAAAGAAATTGTTACACTTACAGCTTGCAGGTTATTTGGGCATTTGAGAACGTCATTCTCATCTGTAGCACTCTAGACATCAATCTTTGGGATTGGTCTTTAGAGTTTGTGCTCTCAGCCACTGTAGCAGCCGTGCCACTGTAGCAGTCATGCCACTATAACAACCGTGCCACTGTAGCAGCTCGTCACTGTAGCAGATCCATCACTGTAGCATCTTGGAGTAGCCTGGAGAGTCCGTAGATGAGCCTGCATGAGTCCTTAGAAATTAGCTTGCAGCCTACAGAGTCTGTAGAAGCAGCCTGCAGAGTCCATAGAAGCAGCCTACAGAGTCCGTAGACACAGCGTGCAAAGTTCGTAGAAGCGCTGGACCAGCCTGCAGAGTCTGTAAAAGTAGCCTGAAGAGTCTATAGAAATCAACTTTCAGTGTACAGAGTCTGTAGTTTCAGCCTACAAAGTTCATAGATTTTAGCCTGCAGAGTCTGTAGTTTCAGCATGTAGAGTCCATAGATTTCAGACAGCAGATTCCGTAAATTTCAGCTTGTAGAGTCCATAAATTTTAGCCTGCAGAGTCTGTATATTTTAGCCTACAGAGTCTGTAGATTTCAGCCTGCAGAGTCCATACATTTTAGCCTGTAGATTCCATAGATTTTAGCCTACAGAGTTCCTAGATTTTAGCCTGCATAGTCCATAGATTTCAACCTACAGAGTCCGTAGTTCCGCTGAACGGAGAACAAAATGAATGCACCTTCAGCACTCACTAGGATATTCTCTTAAAATGATGTTCATACGATCACCAGAGTATTTAGTGAGTTACTGTGTGATGACATTATACTCGTTTACTCATTTTGCAATTAATATAAATACAATGTGTTGGTTATTTTAGCTGTGTATATCTATGCTTGAAATTCTATATTTATATTACATGCATTAGTCTTGTAAAACAAAAAAAAGCAATACCAGCAAACCTTTCAGAGCAAACCTTTCGGAGTCGTAAGGAGTTCCTGTTGGGTTAGTTTTGGGTGCAACAGGGGTGCCCATTACAGTGGTATCATAGCCTGTGTTTCCTGCCATCCTGTGAGGTTTCATGCATCCAACACATCAGTACTTCTTGAGGAGAAACCGGACAAACCCAGACTTACAAATTTTTTTAGAGATTGAAGAGGAGGGTGACCCTTATTCAGCACTAGCCATGGGTGACAAAGATGGGAAAAGGGGAGAACCTAGCACTAGGATGATGCTCAGTGATCTTTCCAGGGGGCAAAGGGAGCTACAGGCCACATTGCAGCAGATGGTTCTAGCAATTACACAACACCTGACTAGAGTAGATCAAGGCAATAATGCCAACCAAGGTAATAATTTTAACCAAGTAGGTGGACAGGGTAATGGAGGCAATGGAGATGCATCAATTAACAGAGGATACCAGACATATGCTAGAGCAAGTTCTTCTACTACAAGACCACTCATGCCACAGTGCCCTCCGAGTCAGAATGACCAGAATGATGTTGGTCCTACACAGCAGGAGATATAGGACCAAATACTAGAGGATTGGAGAAATGTTGGACCAGATTTCTAGGATGAAATGTCCTTTAGGGAGTATATGGATGTTAGACTGAAGCATATGCCCATGGGAGAAAATAGGCAACAAAACTATGAGATGAGGAAGAAGTTGGGAAAGTTGTCTATTCCATTCTATGATGGTACAGGGAAGACTTCAGCGCGAACATGGGCTCAGAAGTTAGGCACTTATTTCCAGCTTAATCCCATGCCTGAGGAGGATGTAATTAAGTATGATGCATTACACTAGGATGGGAGTGCCCATGAGTGGTGGCACCATGGTATGGTCACACTTGGCCATAAC
Organism: Torreya grandis; assembly: GCA_037957365.1. Taxonomy (NCBI): domain Eukaryota; kingdom Viridiplantae; phylum Streptophyta; class Pinopsida; order Cupressales; family Taxaceae; genus Torreya; species Torreya grandis. Next base: position 4,716,640 of record JARHVA010000030.1, read on the forward strand.
CAGATAGATACCTATGTAGAGTTTACTGAGAGACTCATTGACAGATTTGACATGAAGGATCCTGAACTTTATTTTAAGGAGTTAGCACAGCTTAAATAGTGGGGCCATGTAGATGGCTACATTTCAAATTTTCAAAGGCTTTCAGTGTTGGTGATAGACATATTAGAAAGGATGTTGATAGTGTTGTTCATGGATGGACTGTTAGACCCCCTTCATGGTTGGGTGAAGGGACATGATCCTCCCACTCTGCAGGATGCTATCAGGAAGGCTAGAGACTTAGCGCCTTCTGCTTATAGGGGCAAGTTCACTTCAAAGCACTCTCATTTCAAGAAGGATAAGGACAAGAAACCAATGCATAAAGACGTATAGCTAGAAAAGGGAGAGTCAAAGAAGATGGACAACGAGTCACTAAATGAGCTAAGAAATAAAAAACTTTGTTTTTAGTGTAGGGAGCCATGGGATTTATCTCACAAGTGTCCTTTGAAGGCTAAAGCCAAGTAGATGGCGTACTTTTCAGCTGAGGAGTCACTGTCACAAGATGAGGGGCAACAATCTGATTTTGATTCTAGCCAAGAGAGCAATGCTTCCGAGGAGAGTTCAGGGGATGAGAAATCCCTAGCCAGGTTGACAGGAGCCCAAAAGGCAATTACCTTTAAGGTACGTGGTACGATACAGGGATAGAAGGTGATTGCATTGATTGATACAGGGGCCACTCACAATTTTATAGATGCACAACTAGTGGCTAAGAGGGGTTGGAAAATGAAGGAGCATGCTGGATTTAGAGTTATGGTGGCTAATGGCCAGAAATTAGTCTGCACGCATAATATTTCAAATCTTCGCCTTAGATTGGGTGAAGGTTATGAGTTGGAGGATGATTTCTATGTATTTGACATGGGTGATTATGATGTCATCTTCGGAATGACATGGATGGCTTCTCTGGTAGAGTTTACCTTCAACTTGGCTAAGTTGGAGATGAGGTTTCAGCATTAGGGCAGGAAGGTGGTGCTTCGAGGTCTAACCGATGGGGGGCTAAGGGTGGTATCATTGAAGAGGATGGAACAGTTATTTAGACATGATGATGTGGAGTGGGCAGCTGAATGTTTGATCATGCCTACACCCCCAGAGCAGCAAGTTAAAATCCATCCTCTAGATATACAGGGTGATTGCTATGAGGTGATAGATGGGTTGATCAGGTTTTAGGACATGATTTATTTGATTTCATCATCACATTTAAGAGAGGTGATACTAAGGGCATTTCATGATGCACCTACGGCTGGGCATCCGAGGGTCTTTAAGACCTATAGGTAGATCTAAGAGCGGTTTTCATGGAGAGAGCTCAAGGATGATGTTTAGAGGTATGTCAGGGAGTGTGCAGTTTGTCAGGAGAATAAGGAAGAGCACACATTTCCTTCTAGTTTACTACAACCCTTGCCCATTCCAGATAGGAAATGGAAAATCATTTCTATGGACTTCATCACTGGCCTACCACAAGTGTAGGGAAGAGATTGCATTTATGTGATGGTAGACAGGTTGACGAAGTTTGCTCACTTCTTTGCTATCCCTTCTACTTACACAGTAGCTCAGGTGGTAGATTTGTTCTTCAAGGAGGAAAGACAAAGGGGAATGGGACTTGGAATTTCTCATATGCACTTACATTCTTTCAAGGAAGCATTGAAGTTGATGAAAGAGAACTACCTTCAAATGCTTAGCGATAGCTTACATCCTCCTCTTGATATTGTGGCACTTACACTTGATAATACTTATGAAGACAATGTTGCAAGCACTGGCCAAGAAATTTTCAATGATGATACGAGGGTAATGAGTTGGTTGCATGGGGAGGATAGCGTTATGGAATCTACCTATGATGGAAACCAAATTGTGTGTGATAACTACGGAGAATATAGGGTGGATTCAAGCCACCGTGGTATGGAAATTCCTCATCATTCTAGGGAAGATCACATAGGCAAGGACATAAAGGGTGAAACCAGTCCTAAATTTTAGTTTGAGAATAACAGTGATATATTTCACCTTTCTCATAATGTTGCCACTAACAATCATGAAGAAAGTAAGGGTACAGTTTCACCTACTGATGGACTACAAGAGGTAAGTATGGTACATGGTAATTTTGATGGTGTCTCTTGTCATAGGACTGAGTCTATACATTTGGATACAACTGATATAGAATATACCCAAGTTTTGAATGAAAAATGGTTGGAAAGAGCTAAACAAGCTAAGATTGTGGTTCAACAAGCCAAGCTTCACTTTCAACATATTCGTGATATTTGCCATTCTTCTAATGATGAGAGGCACGAATTGCCTAACCCAGAGTCTCCAGTTGAGATAGTTGATCATTCCCATGAGGGTGATAGTGATTGGTTTGATGACATATTTGATATCATCTATGCTTCTAATCAGAGTTATGACAGCGAGGTTTGGTGGCCATTTGTGCTGGTTTATGGGTATATGGGGATTCATCTTCACATTGACTGGATGTCTTACATGCACGGATGGTTACGTAAGGGTACTTGGTTGACAAAGTTCTTTTTCATCTCTTACAGTGGGTTCTACATGTTGGTTTGGGACCCAGGTATTGACACGATTGGTGCATTGGCTCTTATGGATTCCATGATGTTGCTTCACAGCTTATGGAGTATGGAGTTTTTATCAGGATGGAGCAGTAGGCTAGGCTGAGATTGCTTGAGGACCAGCAATTTCAAGGGAGCAGATTGTAATTTACCCACTTTAGCAGTTGACCAAGTGTTTGTGAATGTTAGCCTAGTTCTACATGGTCCCGAGGGCTAATGAAGGGTTTAAAGGGATCCTAGAGTGTTTTGGCCTAGTCATTTCCAGTTGGGCCAAAATAGAGTTGATTTACTCAGTTTCAAGCATAATTACTATTTGTATTAAGTTAACAGGATGCAACGGAGGCCAGTTTTGATGATTCGATTTGATACTCCTTGCTGAGAGCTTTTTAGTGAGCTATCACTTGCGCCATTCAGAGTCCGGTTGCTAGTATATTTTTAGGCCTGAAGTGCTGTAAAAAGTAACATTTAACCCAATGGCAAGATATTAAGTGTTACTTTAAATATTTAATCTATAGGGATGGTACCCAAGGGAGACATAAGTAATATTCTAATATATAAACTGTTGCACATCTTTTATCCCACATTGCTCAAGAGAGTTGAGTCACCCCTTGGAGAAAGAATAAAAGGAAGTGTTTGTGGCTTCATTAGGCATGTTGGATAAGAAGAAAAGAAATTGTTGCACTTGCAGGTTGTAGGTTATTTGGGCATTTGAGAATGTCCTTCTCATCTGTAGCACTCTAGACATCAATCCTTGGGATTGGTCTTTGGAGTTTGTGCTCTCAGCCACTGTAGCAGTCGTGCCACTGTAGCAGTCGCACCACTATAGTAGTCATGCCACTATAGCAGCCATGCCACTGTAGCAGTCGTGCCACTATAGCAGTCATGCCACTATAGCAGATCCATCACTATAGCATCTTGGAGCAGCCTAGAGAGTTCATAGATTAGCCTGCATGAGTTCGTAGAAATTAGCTTGTAGCCTGCAAAGTTTGTAGAAGCAGCCTACAGAGTCCGTAGAAGCAGCCTGTAGAGTCTGTAGACGCATCATGTAGAGTTCGTATAAGCATTGGACCAGCCTGCAGAGTCCATAGAAGTAGCCTTCAGAGTCCTTAGAAATTAGCTTTCAGCCTACAAAGTCCATAGTTTCAGCCTACAGAGTCCATATATTTCAGCGTGAAGAGTCCGTAGATTTCAGCCTGCAGAGTTCGTAGTTTTAGCCTGCAGAGTCCGTAGATTTCAGACTGAAGAGTTCGTAGATTTCAGCCTGCAAAGTCCATAGATTTTATCCTACATAGTCCATAGATTTTAGCCTATAGAGTCCGTAGATTTCAGCCTGTAAAGTCCATAGATTTCAGCCTGCAGAGTCCATAGATTTCAGCCTGCAGAGTCTGTAGATTTTAGCTTGTAGAATCTGTAGTTTCGCTGGATGGAGAACAAAATGAATGCACCTTTGGCACTCACTGGGATATTCACTTAAAATGATGTTCATATGATCACCAAAGTATTTAGTGAGTTACAATGTGATGGCATTGTACTCGTTTACTCATTTTGCAATTAATATAAATACAATGTGTTGGTTATTTCAGCTATTTATATCTATGCTTGCAATTCTATATTTACATTACATGCATTAGTCTTGTAAAATTAAAAAAAAGCAATACCAGCAAACCTTCCAGAGTCGTAAGGAGTTCCTTCTGGGTTAGTTTTGGGTGCAACAGGGGTGCCCATTACATAAGTATGCCTGAAACTGAGTAAGTCAACTCCGTTTTGGCCCAAACTGGAAATGACTAGGCCAAAACACTCTAGAATCCCTTTAAACTCTTTGTTAGCCCTCAGGACCATGTAGAACTAGGCTAATGCACACACAAATTTGGTTAATTGCTAAAGTGGGGACATTACAGTTTGCCCCCCTTGAAATTGCTTGTCCTCAAGCAATCTCAGCCCAGCCTACTGATTAACCTACTCACTCTCCCATGTAGCATCCTCCTCCGACAGGTCTCTCCATCTGACTAAAAACTCCTTCACTATCCTATTTTTGAGTTTCCTCTCTCTGGTGTCCAGAATAGCCTTAGGTACTAACACGAGGTTCCCCTCTTCATCCAAAGGGGGTAAATTTGTAGAAGACACTACACTCTGACCAATGGCTTTCTTAAGCCTAGACACATGAAATACATTGTTCACTTGACTGCCCTCTGGGAGATCAAGCTCATAGGAAACTTTGTCCACTCTGTGAATCATCCTGTAGGGATCGTAAAATCTAGGCTTTAGCTTCTCTGCTTTGCTCTTTTTGAGTGATGACTGCCTATATGGCTATAGCCTCAAATACACCATGTCCCCCACCTCAAAAATGCGCTCTACCCTATGTTGATCAGCATACAACTTCTACTGATTTTGAGCCTGTTGTATATTCTCCTTGAGTGTTCTTATGATATCTTGACTATCCTGCAATAGGTCTTTAGCTTTGGGTACTATGCTGTCCCCCAAAGCCATATCCATGAATCTTGGGGCTTCATACCCATACAATGCCATAAATGGAGTCATCCTAATGGTCATGTGATGCGTGGTATTGTAACAATACTCCCCCATGTGTATCCACTTATCCCAAGATCTCTATTACGCAGTCACATAGTTTCGCAAATAACATTCCACCCATTAATTTACTATCTCCGTCTGCCCATCTGTCTGAGGATGGTAGCTCATACTAGGTGTAAGATCTGTATCGCACAGCCTGAACAACTCCTACCAAAAGGCACTCATGAACTTGCTATCCCTGTCACTAATAATAAATCTTGGTAACCCATGAACCTAAAATCCTCCTTGAAGAACAAATTTTTCCCCTGAGCTACTGTGTAAGTAGAAGGGATAGCAAAGAAGTGAACAAACTTCATCAATCTGTCTACCACCACATAAATGCATTCTCTTCCCTGAACTCATGGTAGGACAGTGATGAAGTCCATAGAAATGCTTTCCCATTTCTTGTCTAAAATGGGTAAGGGCTATAGTAAACCAACAGGAAATGTGTGCTCTTCCTTATTCTACTGATAAACTAGACACTCCCTGATATACCTCTGAACATCATCTTTGAGCCCCCTCCATGAGAACTGCTCTTATATTTTCCTGTAGGTCTTGTAGACCCCCGGATGCCCAACCTTAGGTGCATCATGAAATGCCCTTAGTATCGCCTCTCTTAAATGTGATGACAGAATCAAATGAATCCTATCCTAAAATCTGATTAACCCATCAATCACCTCATAGTGATCATCCTATATAGTACCTAAAATCAATCTAGAAGCCCAAGCATCTCTGACATATTCTGCTATAATCTTTTCCCTCCAATCTCTTGAAGTCTCTGTAAGAGCACAAATGTGAGGTCTTCTGGATAAGGCATCAGCTACTACATTCTTCTTCCCTTTGACAAACTCAATGTCAAAGTCATAAGCTTGAAATTTAGTAACCCACTTCTACTACTTGTCATATAGATCATGTTGGCTCATGAAGTACTTGATACTATTGTGATCAGTCTTGATCACAAATCTCCCTCCGACTAAGTAAGATCTGAATTTAGCCAATGCATGCATAATGGCCAACATCTCCCATTCATAGATGGAATAGCTCCTCTCCACCCCATGGAGCTTCCTACTCTCAAAAGCAATAGGATGCCTCTCCTGCATTAATACTGCCCCAATCCCATCTCCCGATGCATCACAATGAAGCTCAAATGGCTTCATGAAATCTGGTAGAGCTAGCACTGAACAAGAAGACATCACTTGCTTGAAGTGATCAAAACACCTCTGAGCTATCCATGTCCATATAAAGGCCCCTTTATTAGTGAGATCTGTCAAAGGCACTGCTGTCTGTGAAAACCCCTTAACAAACCTCCTGTAAAAACTGCAAAGACCAAAAAAACCCTTAAGCTGTGTGAGGTTCCTAAGAGTAGGCCAATCAATAATAGCTCTAATCTTTTTGGAATCTACCCAAACGCCATCTGCACTAATAATGTGCCCAAGGTATAGTAACTCTTTCATACCAAACTCACACTTAGACTCCTTGGCATATAGGGACTCTTTCTCTAGGATAGATAACACCTCCTCTAAATGATGTAAATGCTCCTCCCAAGTCCTACTGAAGATCAAGATGTCATCAAAGAAAATCAAGACAAATCTCCTAAGTTGACCCCTAAACACCTGATTCATGCAACTCTGAAAAGTAGCAAGGGCATTGGTTAGCCCAAATGGCATAACTAGAAACTCAAAGTGGCCATAGTGACACCGAAAATCCATCTTCTCAATGTCCTACCTCCTCACCCTAATTTGATGATACCCTGACCACAAATCAATCTTAAAAAAAAAGAGTGCACCATGTAACTCATCAATCAGCTCATCTATCTATAGAATGGGATACCTGTTCTTAATTGTCTTTTTATTTAATGCCTTGTAATCAATGCACATGCGCATCATCCCATCCTTCTTTTTTACCAACACTACTGCTGAAGCAAAAGGGCTTTTACTAGGCTTGATATGCCCCATCTCCAACAACTCCTTAATTTCCTTCTCTATCTCATCCTTATGTTTGTTTGGGTAACGATAGGGAGTGATGATAACGGACTTAACCCCCTCCTCAAGCTCTATGACATGCTCTATCCCTCTATCAGGGGTATTTCCATGGGGTATGCTACCAAATACTTTGGCATGTCTGTCAATAATGTCCTAAATGTCACATGGATGACTCTTAACTTGTGGTTCCAATGATGCTGGCATGATCAAACACTCTGCTGCCCACTCAACATCATTATGCCTGAAAAGTCTTTCCATCCCCCTCAAGGAGACCATCCTACAACCACTGTCTGACAATCCCCTAAGCACCACTGATTTGCCCTCAAGCTAAAATCTCATCTCCACCCTCTCCATGTTGAGAGTGAACTCAACTAGTGTTTCCATCCATGTCATACCCAAGATGACATCATAATTTCCCATGTTTACAACATAGAACTCATTCTGTAACTCATATCCATCACCCAATCTAAGGCAAAGATTTGAAATCTTCTACATGCACATTAATTTCTTGCCATTAGCCACCATAAATCTAAATCAAACATGCTCCTCCATTTTCCAACCCCTCTTAGCCACTAGCTGTGCATCTATAAAATTGTGAGTGGCCCCTGTATCAATCAATGCAATCACCTTCTATCCCTATATCGTACCACACACCTTAAAGGTAATTGCCTTTTGGGCTCTTGTCAACCTGGCTAGGGATTTCTGAACTCTCCTCAGAAGCATTTCTCTCTTGACTAGACTCAGAATCAGATTGTTCACCTCATCCTATGACTATGACTCCTCAACTGAAAAGTACTCCATCTGCTTGGCTTTAGCCTTCAAAGGACACTTGTGAGATAAATCCCATGGCTCCCTACGCTAAAAACAAGTTTTTTTCTTTTTTAGCTCATTTAGTGTCTCGTTATCCAACTTCTTTGACTCTCCCTTTCTTGGCTGTACTTCTTTATGCATTGGCTTCTTGTCCTTATCCTTCTTAAAATGAGAGTCCTTTGAAGTGAACTTGCTCCTATAAGTAGAAGGCGCTAAGTCTCTATCCTTCTTGATAACATCCTGTAGAGTGGGAGGATCATGTCCCTTCACCCAACTATGAAGGGGGTCTGACAGTCCATCCATGAACAACACTATCAACCTCCTCTTTTATATGTCTGTCACCAACACTGAAAGCCTCTAAAAATCTAAAATGTAACCATCTACAGAACCCCACTGTCTAAGCTACACTAACTCCTTAAAATGAAGTTCAGGATCCTTCGTGTCAAATTTGTCAATGAGTCTCTCAGTAAACTCTGCATAGGTATCTATCTAGTTATGGCCAAGTGTGACCAAACCGTGGTGCCACCACTCGTGAGCACTCCCATCCAAGTTCAATGCAACATACTTAATCACATCCTCCTCAGGTATGGGATTAAGCTAGAAATAAGTGTCTAATTTGTGGACCCATGTTCATGCTGAAGTCTTCCCTATACCATCATAGTATGGAATAGACAACTTCCCCAACTTCTTCCTCATCTCAAAATTTTGTTGCCTATTTTATCTCATGGGCATATGCTTGAGTCTAACATCCATATATTCATTGAATGTCATCTCAGCTTGTAACTCTGGGCTATAATTCCTCCAATCGTCCATAATCATATCCTAAATCTCCTGCTGTGTAGGACCAACATTATTCTGGTCATTCTATCTCAAAGGAAATTGTGGCATGAGTGGTCTTGTAGTAGAAGAACCTGGTCTAGCATATGTCTGGGTTCCTCTATTAATCGATGCATCTCCATTACCTCCATTACCCTATCCACCTACCTAGTTAGCATTATTACCTTGGTTGGCATTATTGCCCTAATTTGCTCTAGTCAAGTGTTGTGTAATTGCTAGAGCCATCTGCTACAATGTAGCCTGTAGCTCCCTCTGACCCCAGGCAAGATCACTGAGCATCATCCTAGTGTTAGGTTCTCCCCTTTCCCCATCTGTGTCACCCATGGCTAGTGCTGAAAAAGGGTCACCCTCCTCTTCAATCTCTAAAAAATTATGTAAGTTTGGGTTTGTCTGGTTTCTCCTCAAGTAGTGCTAATGTGTTGGATGCATGAAACCTCATAGGATGGCAGGAAAAATAGGCTCTGATACCACTTTAATGAGCACCTTTGTTACACCCAAAACTAACTCAGCTGAAACACCTTATGACTCCGAAATGGTTTGTTTGTATTGTTTTTTGTGTTTTGCAAGGTCTTATACATGTAACATAAATATAGAATTGAAAGCATAGACACACACAGCTGAAATAACCAACACACTGTATTTATATTGATTGCATAATGAGTAAATAAGTACAATGTCAGCCACATAATAACTCACTAAATACTCTAGTAATGGAATGAACATTATTTCAAGGGAATATCGCCAATGAATACCAAAGGTGTGATCATTTTGTTCTCTATCTAATAGAACTATAGACTCTGTAGGTTGGTTTCTACAGACTCTGTAGGCTTGTTTCTATGGACTCTGCAGGCTTGTTTCTATGGACTCTACAAGCACACTTCTACGGACTCTGCAGGCTGATTTCTATGGACTCTACACGCTAGTTTCTATGGACTCCGCAGGCTGGTTCTATGGACTCTACAAACTGGTTTCTATGGACTCTATAGGTTGGTTCTATGGACTCTACAGGCTGGTTCTACAGACTCTATAGGCTGGTTTCTATGGACTCTGCAGGCTGGTTTCTATGGACTCTGCAGGCTGGTTCTACAGACTCTGTAGGCTAGTTTCTATGGACTCTATAGGTTGGTTCTATGGACTCTGCAGGATGGTTCTACATACTTCACAGGCTTGATTCTCTTGATTCTTACTAAAAATAGTGACTGCTATGAGATGCTATAGGGATGTAGCTACTACAGTGCCAGGCTGCTATAGTGACGTGACTGCTACAATGATGTGGCTGCTACAATGGCACAGTTGCTACAGTGGCACGACTGCTATAGTGGCATAGCTGCTACAGTGGCATGGTTGCTACAGTGGTGTCACTGCTACAGTGGCATGGCTACTACAATGGTGTGGCTACTATAGTGGCATGGCTGCTATAGTTGCGCGATTGCATGAGGCTGAAAGCACATACTCCAAAGACCAATCCCAAGGATTGATGTCTAGAGTGCTACATATGAGAAGGACATTCCCAAATGCCCAAAATAACTTGTAAACTATAAGTGCACCAATTTTTTTTCTTATCCAACATGCCTAATGAAGCCACAAACACTTCCTTTTATTATTTCTCCAAGGGGTGATTGAACTCTCATGAGCAATGTGGGATAAAAGATGTGCAACATTTTATATATTAAAATATTACTCATATCTCCTTTGGGTACCATCCCCATAAAGTAAATATTTAAAGTAACACTTTAATATCTTGCAATTAAGTTAAATGTTACTTTTATAACACTTCAGACATTAAAATATAATAGCAATCAGACTCTGAATAGTGCAAGTGATAGTTCACCAGAAAGCTCTCATCGAGGAGTATCAAATCCAATCATCAAAACTAGCCTCCGTTGTGTCTTGCTAACTTACTACAAATAGTAAGTATGCCTGAAAATGAGTAAGTCAACTCCGTTTTGGCCCAAACTAGAAATGACTAGGCCAAAACACTCTAGGATCCCTTTAAACTCTTCGTTAGCCCTTGGGACCCTGTATAACTAGGCTAACACACACACACATTTGGTCAATGGCTAAAGTGGGGACATTACACATAATAAGTGACCAACTCCTTTGGGCATTCCCATGCAAGTTTTGATTTCTTACTCTAAAATCCATATGCACTTCTCTTATGAATACTTGTTATATGTTAGACAACCCTCTATAACAACTCTTTGTGTAGACCTTTTCTTAGAGTTAAAACTTGCTAAAACATACCTCAACTGACTCCAACACCCTACACAACCATTCTACTACATTCTGGGCCCTAATCACATGTCCAAACATTTGAATTCTCTCATACCCTTTTAGGTGGTTTTATCAGCTTTTTTTAGATACTCTTACTGTAGTTTTTTTCTCTTTGTTCCCAAGGTTTGTCCCTCAGTGGTCTGTATCTCTCCCTTTAGGACTTGCTGTTGGTTGGATGTCTTTGCCTCAACCAGAACACGACCTATTTTTTGTATTTTGTTCCTTCCTCCTTTGTATGGGTAAGGTTCCTTACGCTCGATATTTATAAAAAAAAATCAAATTCCATTGTGTTAGCTTGTCTCCAAGCAAGCATCTCAACAAATTTTTAATGCTAATATTCACAAATTTTGTCTGTCCATCTATTTATGGATGTAATACTAAAATAAAACTCAAATGTGCCTAACATCTTCCATAAGGTCCTCCAAAAATAACCTCAAAATTTATATCTTTGTCCAACAATATGTTATGTAGCAACCCATACACCCTTACCACCTATGTGAAGAATTATTTTTCAATATTTGTGACATCACTTTCCTTATTACATCCAATGAAGTGTGCCATATTTAAAAATATATCCATGGCCATGAAGACTGAGTCATTTCTTTATATTTTTAAGGTAATCTAAGCACGAGATCTATGTTGATATCATCCCATAGATTCTTTGGAATAGGTAGTGGTTGATACAACCTACATTTTGACTCCTTCCCTTTGCTAACTATAAAACTATACACTCATGCACATTCTTGCACACATCTACACTCATCTTAGACAGATATCATTTTTTCAGCTAATTGTACTTATGTTTTGTCATTGCCAAAATAATTGTTTAAACATCCACTATGATTCTCCTTGATCAATTTTTTGCTCATAGTCCCACTAGGTAAGCATAATTTATTTCCCACAAATAACAATATTTTTGAATGAAATAATCCAACCATGGTGTCTGATCCATACTCAATGGTTTTACACATACACCCCACACATTTATGAAATATTCATCTTTTGCATATAATCCCTTCATATGATCAAAGTCTAGGATTTTCACTTGCATCTCATTTAACAAGAGACACCTTCTAATCAACATGTTTATAACTCTATTCAACTTCCCACTTATGTGCTTTAGCAAAAAATTTGAGTAACTTTATAGAAACTCAATCCACTTCAATTTTTTGGTTTAAATTTCCTTGACAATTGATGAATTTTAATGCATAATGATTTGCATACAAAGACAACTCCTTTTAAAAAAAAATTAACATCTTCACTTCTTGAGTGCTTACACTATAGTATAGAACTCTTGGTCATAAATTGAATACTTCATCTTCACATCATTCAACTTATCACTAAGGTAAGATACATGCCTACCTTATTAACTCAACATTGCTTCTATTATTACACCATTTGCATCATAATCAACATGAAATACCTTCCTAAAATCACAGAATGCCAACACCGATTATTTAGTTACTTTTTTCTTCAAAGTTTAGAAGTTATGCTCCACTTCATTGTCCAAACAAAATATTTCTTGTCACATTGCATTACTTTGGTGATTGATGAACATATCCAATCAAAGTTGTGAATTAACTTTATATAGAAACTCTCTAAGCCATGAAAGTTTCATGCTTTAAATGTGCACCTTCTCTAAATCCATCTTAAAAACTTATTGAGAAATCACAAATCCCAAGATTTCTAAACTCCTCCTTCATGAAGCTACACTCATTCACATTTACTAACAGAGTTTCTTCTTTCAATCACAATAAAATTCTTTTGAGATGCATCAAGTGTTCCTCCTTTTTCATTGTGTTGAAAATCATGATGTCATCTAGATATAATATAGAAAATTTACCTAGAAAAGGCTTCAGGGTTTCATTCATGAATCTCATGAATGTACTTGGCATGTTAGTAAGACAATGACATAACCATCATTTATATAATCCATCTTATGTCTTGAATGTAATCTTCCATTCATCACCTTCCTTGATGCAAATTTGATGATAACCACTCTTCAAGTCTTATTTTGTGAAGTATTGTACTTCACTTAAATAGCCCATCAATTCATTTTTATAGTAACTCTTGAGTATGTGCACATTAGCCTTTTAGCTCCCTTATTTGGTGTTAGCACTGCTAAAATAACACATTATTTTAGACTCTCTCTAATCAACCCTTTATCTAATATCTCTTGTACTTATCTTTTAACCTCTACATTATCCTTAGGTTTTAACATATATGCCACATTTTTTAGAAAACTTGTTCTTGTAATCAAATCTATCTGACGACTGATACTTTGCATGGTTATAAACTCATCTAGTATATTATTGGAAAGGATATTTTCAAGCTCACTCAATAACTCCCCTCACTTGATGTGGAATTGGATCTTCTTCGATCCCACACTTCTAAATTACTCTGGCTTTAACATGAAAATAGAACATGCCTTATACTTTCTCACTTCTTTTAAGAATTATTTCCCAAGACTAACAACACTCATATATTTCTACTTACTTCCTCTTCTTTATCCTTAAATGAACTCAATTTAAACTTCCTATATGTTGAGGTATTGTGTAAAAATTATTAATGTATAACGTAATTATTGTTTGGTAAAACAATAATACGTTAATATCTTGTGGTTAGATTTATTAGTTAGTAGAATATATTTTTAATAACAATATATTCATATTTAGTTTAGTTTGTTAGTTTAACTTATATATGGAGATTTACGAAGATTTTGGTGGAGATTTCATCTCCCAAAATATAGGAAATGCTTTTCCTATATAATTGTAATCCTCTCATATGGTTTTCATATGAAGAAGAAATAATATTATTTGAATTATTTTCTTTGTTGGTGTTCAGCTCTCTACAACTCTGGTTTTACCAATATTTGGTATCAAATCATGGTGAGATTATGAGCAGTGTGAGGGGCATTTATAATTACCGGTTGCCCCATTGATGAGAGCAATCTGTTCATAAAGATGGAAGCTTTAAGTTCTTAGCTTGTCTTTCTCCTTGTTAATGTATGTGATTTAATACACCTGCCATTTGATTTGAGTCTTCTCCTTCTGACCCATGCACACCTGTGTAGACTCTAATTTTCAAAGGAGAATATATAACCTGCATATGGACTTGCTTAGTAATGTCACATTATATATCGTGATGACTTATTCATTATATTAGTAATTTGCTCCACCCACATTCATTTATGGTACATTTGGGAGATATTTTCTTTAATGTGAGCTATATAATCTCCATTGTACTCCATTTGATATTCCCTATCCATTAACGTTTTGGCTACATTAAAACCTTTGCCCATTTTTTGGGTGCTTTCTCCATACATATGGTTCATGCATCGATCCAGGAGCATATAGAGACATAATTGCTTGAATATTCAACATAGAGCTGTGTATAGAATACAAAAACTTTGCATCATTATGTGTTAATGCTCAGCTCATATCTAGCTTAACAAAACATCGACATGTGATTCATATGGTTTCTTGATCCCCATGTATGATGATATCATATTATGGATATGGTATCAATATATCTGAATGTTGCATCGACTTTTGCATTTTATTCATCTCCATGCACCCATCATCTTTGAAAGTCTAACGTAAGGATCGACATGTTTCTTGGTTAATTTCCATTATTTCATGCTTAGTGTATTGAATCATGTCACCCATCGCCTACTTTTTAAAGCTATATCTTTAAGTTTTTTTAATTTTGTTAATACATCTTAGCGTGATTTGCTAGTTTATTTAGTATTAAATGTTAAATTCTAATTATTTGTGGTTTAGGTAATATTCTGGTCAAAAGTTCATAGGTTTTACGAGAGTTGTGTCATGATAAGTCATATGAACTTTGAATCTAAATATGTATATCAAAGTCTTTATTAGTTTATAGTCAAAATAATGTCATTTCCATTAAAATTTTCTTTAAGATATAAAGGTTTTAAGTCGTTTTGTATATGTTGTTTTATGTCAATAGTCTTTTTGGTTAATAGTTAGAATTATTTTTTGAGTTAAGATGTCAGTTGTAAAATTATCAAAATAGAGAAAGAGAGAGTAAATTCATGAATTTATTATAATTAGTCATCAATATTGATAAGTCATTATGAGTTATTATTATTTATGGGTCATAGTCATCAAAAATCAAAATCAAAAAGTTATGTCAAAAAAGATGAAGTTGTTTAGGCTTAGAATCACAGATGTATTTTTGATTGTACGTGACATCCAAATTATAGGGAGTTTTATCATGAATGACATGAGCTTCATCGAGATATCAGCTGAGTGAAGCAACTTCATCAACTGGATGATGGAGAAAATAGAGACTAGAGGTTCATAGCCTCTCATTAGCCACTAGCAATGGGGCCACTTTCTGATTTAGTGGCATTTTTATTTTCAGTTGTGTTGTGTGTTATTATCAACATGGTGTGTTTTTCTCTTTTCAGTGTGGTGTGCTCTGCACTAAATCATCTGATGCCAAGGACAGTTCTTCAATGGTAGTGGAAACTATTTATGCTATTTTTGTTTGAGTGGCAACAAATATTAATAAAGGCTATATAAAATGATAATAAGAATTTATTCCTCATGATATTTCCTTTTCAGATTTGTGTGTTTTCATTCCTCTACTTGTTTAGACATCCTTTGATATTTGGAGAAAAAGAAGAGTGTAGATATAATGGAATGTGGCAAACAATTCTATAGAAGGGCAACTAATTACAAAAATCCTCTGACTGCATAGATCCTTTGACTACCTTACTTCTTTATGGAGATGATCAGCTAGTGACACATATATTGTGGTCACATGGAGTAAATATGGGATGCATTCCTTCGCATAGTAGTTGTTATGTACATCAAGATCCTGACAATAAGATTTAGACAATAGTATGCAGACATAAAAGTATGCATTGGCATACGATTATGTTTGGGCTAGTTCTTGAAGATGCATATTCTCCCCATACTCACATTAAGGGGGTGTAGATATGATTAATAATGTTCACAAGGGGGTGAATGTCGAGGTATTATGTAAATATTATTAATGTATAACATATTTAATGTTTGGTAAAATAATAATACATTAATAGCTTATGGTTAGATTTATTAGTTAATAGAATATATTGTTAATAACAATATATTTATATTTAGTTTGGTTTGTTGGTTTAAGTTATATAGGGGGATATACGAAGATTGTGGTGGAGATTTGATCTCCTCAAATATAGTAAATACTTTTCTTATATGATTATAATCCTTCTGTATGGTTTTCATATGAAGAATAAATAATATTGTTTGAATTATTTTCTATGTTGGTGTTTGGCTCTTTGCAACTCTGGTTTTACCAATACTACCATCCTTCTCTAGGAAGTATGTATTTTCTCTAATATCATGAACAAAATTTCTCTCAAAATTCCATGGTCTCCCCAAAATAAAATGACACACACCCATTGGCATAAAACCACTCCAAACTTCATCTTTGTATCTGTATATCTAAAATTTCATTAGGCACTTCTAGTTAACCAATATATAATGGACCTTTTGTAGCCATAAAACTCTATAAAGGTTAGGATGCATGAACATATTCAACCCCAAATTTTATGCAATCTCACATGAAACTAGCTTATCAATGTTACCATTGTCTACAATCACCTTACAATACTTACCTCCTATATTTTAAATGGTTTGGAAGAGATTCTTTCTCTACATAGTTTCACTATCCTTATTTGTTTGCTTCAATAACACTCTCTTAATCATAAGAGTCTCTCCTCACTCAAACTCTTCAGAATGTTCTAGAGATCCACCTTATTCTTCATCTCTATGCAAAAAATTCATGTTAGCCTTAGTATTTAAAATATTATCTTATGCCTTAGGGCACTCATATGCTATATGCACAGGTTATCCAAATCTAAAACATGATCTAGGTAATCTTATTCCTATTCATCTAACAAATATTTCATGAGTAAGGTCCACCTCCATGGGCATGACTATGTTTTCTTCATTGTGCATAACCTTATTCCTACATATGTGTGTGGCTATGTGCAACTCTACTTTATCCTTTATGAATTTTTTGGATTCTTCCAACATCGTATCATCCTCATATGTGATCAAAATTTACTATTCTTTGTGTGACCCATATTTTTCTTCAAAACAAATTTTTATTAGCTTTCAATACAAATTGATAAGCTTCCTCCATCATTTGGATTTTCATCATACTCATCTCTACTTGGATACCAAGTCCTAATGCATTTATATATCTTGTTACTTTATCCCAATCCATTTCACTATGGCCAAATCTAATGGTGATTTCATAAAATTCCTCAGTATAGTCCTTAACACTAAGATCTCTCTGCCTCAAGTTTTTTAGTTTCTTTAATAGAACGAACTAGTAATCATTAAGTAAAAATTCCCCCTTTATTTTGGAAATAAATATTTCCCATTTTTAAATCTTATCTTTCCCTCTTCTTCTTCTTTTCATAAAAACTTCCTTCCACCCAATGGATATGTGACCCTTCACCTTGGTCTCATAAACCTTTAATCTCTTAAGGTTGGTTATATCATTAAACTCAAAATATTCCTTAGTTTATGTGAGCTAGTCTATACGTTCTTCAAAATTTAGTGTTCTTGAAAAACTTGGCACATCCACCTTCATTCCTCTACTGATCATGGAGATAAATCAAAGGGTTATATCTTCCCTATATCCATTTTTAATTCATATTCTTGTTCATCATCATTGCCTTAAGCTCTTAACTATTCTTCTTTAGTGTTAGTTTGGTCATCTCTTGGGATGAAACACCTTATTCTATCTTGTTCTACCATGTCCAATCTGGTTTTCATAACCATCAACATGTCCAATACTTCTACTAATATTCCAACACATTTACTACTATAGCTCCACCTCTACAAGACATTATTATTGAATGCATCTTGGCTCTCTGTTCCACCAAACCCTACTATTGTAATGTCCCTGATCACAATCCTATATAGGTATCCTCTCCACACTTCCATAAGGATATAAACCTTGTGCTCTGATAAAAAATAGGTTCAGTCACATGGATGAGGTTTATAGCAAGAAATCCCTAACCCAACAATAAGTAAACACAAACATAGAAAATGAAACTCAAATGTGTCTATATTAATGAAAATAAAAAATTACAATAGTTTCCTATTTTGCAAGTTGCAGGTTACACTTCACTATAAGTTTCCAAATGTAAGATTATCCTAACAATTACAATAGAATATACTCAAATATCCTTTTCTCACTCTCTCATTAGACTTCTATATGAAGAAGAAAAAGTCCTTTCTCTCAATCTTGTGATTTATCTTCATATACCTCTTCCTTGCTCCACACGCCTCTACATAGGCTTTCTAAAATGATACATGTCACTACATATCCATGCATGTTCATGTGAATTTCCATGCATCCCAAAGACATTTACATGTTTTTAACTCTAACTTGGATATAACACAGTTTGTTTATGATCCATCTCCATGATTTTCAAAGTCAAAAGTCATATTTTGGACATTTGTGCAAATGCTTTCATTTGTGTGCTAGCCTTCCTAAATCCCTGCACATCAATACTTTTGCATAATAATTTCACTTCCTTCATTAGCCTATGCATCATGCACATAAGTGTAGTCCATCCAAATCATAACTTATTTTTTTCTTTCCCTCTCCTTTGTGTACAATGACATCCATGCATGTTGACCAACTTTATTCCTATGTAATTGAACCCTTTCTCATTTTGGTAAGTGACTGACTCATTTGTGCATTCCCTCTCAAATTTTTATTTATTGATCTTAAAATCATATGCACTTATATTCTAAATAATTATTGCATGGTAAATTTTTTTTTGTGAAAACATTGCCATCAAGTCAAAACTCATTGAAACTTATCTCAACTAATGACAACACGCTATGCAACTATTTTTATTCACTTCTACACATGTACCCATGAACAACCCTTCAACCCAAATAAATTTACACTACACAAAACACACATCATGTCATAACATTATTGAAAAAAGACTTTATATATTTTTGGTGATGTAATATTGCATTAATCCAAAGATGTTCCTACATAATTTTTACTAACACTTAGAAAAAATAATTTCAAGATTTAAAATCTAAATCGTAGCTTTTCAATGTTCCCTAAATTAAGTTGATTCACCATTGTGGCCAAAAACACATTACCAATTCTTTTTCCATTTTATCAAAGATCTCTCATCTACTATAACCTTCACAAGTCCACATGCCTTTATTTTATTCTTTTACAAATCATTATGTTCACAAGACATGATCTTAGTTTATTTTTTGTGAACAAATATTCTTTTCATTTTGGTACAATTGTAGGGATGGGGTTTATAACAAAGGAAATACCTAACCCAACATTGAGTAAACATCCACACAAAAAATGAAACTCAAAGGTTTTTTATATTAAGTTAAATAATGGACTAAAATAATTTCCTATCATGTGAGTTATAATATCCACTTCACTATAAGCTACCAAATGTAATCTTATCTTATCTATTACAATGGTGTCTACTCAAATCTAATTTTATTATCCTATCACTAAACTTTCAAATGATGAAGAAGATATCCCTTATCTTTATCTTGTGACCTATCCTCTCATACTTATTCCTTGATCTACACACCTTTATATAGGTTTTCCTAAACACAATGTGTCATGTCATATCCATACACACTCATGCAAGTTTTCATGTATTCAAAAGATGGTTGTGTGCCTTTCACTCTAACTTATATTTTAGACATGTTTCCTTTTGATCCATATCTTCTTGTCTCATATTCAATGGTCATATTTTGGATCTTCATGTAAATGCTTCCATTTGTGCACTAGCCCTTGAATCCTTGTGCATCAAGACTTTTGTACAATCATTTGACTTGCCTCATCAACTTGCACATCATGTGCACAAGTCTAGTACATCCAGGTCTTAACCATTTTATTTCCTTGTACTTTCCTTTGAATGTAATAAAATTTACACATGTTGACCAATTTGATTAATGTGTAATAAAACCCCTACATGCCCTAGTAAGTGACTAACTACTTTGTGCATTCCCACACTAGTTCTGATTTCTTACATTGAAAATCCTAGGCCTTTCTATAGAGTCAAAACTCACTAAATCCTACCTTGAATAGCTCCAACACCCTACTTAACTATTCTAATTCACTCTAGTACATGTACCTATGTGCAAAGATTAAACCAAATAGTTAGACAATTATGTGCAACAAGTAACTGCATAAAAAATGGACATTAGGTATTTTTTGAAATGCAAGATTGCATTAGGCCAAGGATGCTCCTGCATCACATTTATTTGGTGTAAGATAACTAGGGATCCCCATAAAAGATAATCTCAAGTTATAAATCATGAAACCAATTAAAGTGTGGTTTCTTGTAAATGTCTTTTGATTAATGTTTTTTAATCATGATCCATGGCTTGGTGATGGATGAAACACCAATAAATCCATGGTTTTCTCTTTGTTATTGTAACACTAATTCATTTGAATTTATGTGATAATTTGATTTATTTTTTGTTAACATTTGAATCCTTTTCACTTAATTAACATAAAGCCTTTTTTCTTTTCAGTTAAAATGCAATGAGAAAAATAGTAAATAACATAAGATATTTCTCCATGTGTCAGCATCTCACTACATTAAGCCAAATTTAAAATGAAACTAAGGGGAAATATTTCCATGAAAAAAGATCATGATATTTCAACACATTTCAATGTCTCATTTCGTGTGGCATATCAAATCTTATCACCATGAGATCTTTTTCTATAGGATTAAAACCACGAAAGAAATAACAAAGAGAACATTGAGATGAGGCCACATGTTAACAAATCATTTCATGAAGCCAACTAATAAGTGTAACCAAGAGGTAAATTTTTTAAAAACCCTTAGTGAGACTAGTTCATGAGATTTCAACATGCATCGATATCTCATTTCACAAGGGCATATCTGAATAATAAATCAAAGATAAATGCCTCTAAACAAAGTCTCTAAGAACATGAACAATGCCATTTTGTAGATAGATAATGAAATTGGGGATGAAGTTAATAAAGAATCACCTCAACACTTCATTATATTATAACAAGTTTCAAGCTCACATTTCATAGAACACTCTAAATTCCCTAAATTAAATTTAAAATGTTGTAAATCAAGAACCTAGAGAGAGTGAAATTGGTCATGTTATTATTACATGTAGAAGTAAGGAAACAAATATAGTGATACAAATCATAATATTAGGTCTCCATGAAGTCTTACACTAATACTTGACATGTGTAAATCTCTCATTGCATAGAGAAAAATTAAATTTGGTTCTAAAAGATAAAACAAAAATCAAGCAATACCTCATGAGTAGATGACAAGTTACCTGATCTTGTATCATGAAACATATAAATAGAAATCTAAGGTGAGAGAAAAATAATGACTTGTAGAAACCTCTTAGGATGATGATAAGTGGCCAAATATCATATTATAAGATGTGTTTGATCCTCAAATATTGAAATAAAATACTAAAACACTGCTTTACGAGAGGGTGACACTCAATAACCCATCATTTCAAAGAATAAAGAGGGAAATGTGGGGAATATCTCAAAAAATTATATATAATTATGAGAATGGTTAGATTATTGTGTGCACCTAAAAACTCAAAAAAATTCAAGGAACCTTCAAACATTTAATCAATATAGAATCTAGTGAAATCTTCAGACACCATTAAATAAAGAGGTTTAAAATAAAATAAAGGAGAATAAAGTTTCTCAAAACATTTACATCATCTCCCATAATTTAAAACATATATTATTGAATCTATTTTTTATTGATGTCATATACTATTCAGTACTAAGGATGATCCTACATCAAACACCTAGGTGAATGAAAAATGCAATCTAGTTTTTATAGAATTAGATTGAATCCCTCTAAACTATGGCCATAACAAATGGATTTAGTTGTATTCAATCAATTTATACCTTCAATTGATATGTTATTCATTTTAACTAAATATTCCATCTATTCATTTCCTTTGATATTTATGACAACATTTTAATCAAGAATACTTTATATTTATTTTCTTTTCCTCTCAAGGACTATTATCTCCAATCGAGGGTTTGGGAATCTAATTATTATATGCAATAAATTAATTATCCTTCATAAAAAATTTAAAAATATACCACATTAAATATTGGAGAGATATCCATGCCTTTAAGAAGCTCGATCTCATAAACATTATCTAAATTTCTTCTCATAATTTTTCATGATCCAGTCTTCTTCCCTTTAAGTTCATTATATGTCCCTTTTATAAACCTTTCTTTCCTAAAATTTGTGTCATGTCCCCCTTTGGGACAAAGATTGAATGAAGATACTTAGCCTTGTTTTGGTTTCCCAAGGGCTAATGACAAAGAAAGAAAAAAGGAAATGCTCTGGGGTTTCTAAGGGGAATTACAAAAGTACCTTATTATCCTAATTTTAACTTAAGTTGGGGCCTTTTGAGGGTCATGGTCACCTAAGGACTTAAGTGTGAATTATAAGGATTCTTTTTTATATTTTTAAAAATGTATTCCCTCCATTTTAGATGCACCCCTTTGGGGGATGGGGTATAAAGGCAAGTGATGAATCATTTAAAAATATTATGCATGATTTGATAATTGAATTAATTGAGTCTAAGCACAAAAACACTTGACTTTATCCTTGAGGATAAAACCCTTCAAGGTGAACTAGAATTAAGGATGAAAACACTTAAGTCTAGCTAGGGCATCTTTGTAAGGAAGTTGTATGGAGCTGAATTATCTTCCAAAGGTGTTTTTAACACCATACTTTCATTTGCAAGTATGGAAATTTGGTTTGAAGGCTAGACAAAGAGGCTTGGAGGCAAAAAATAGATTGATGAATCCTTATGAGCTCTATAATTTCATCCTTAGCCCTAACAAACCCTTTCTAGGTTTGGGAGAAGGTATTTTGGGCCCTATCTTGGCCTTTGTTGAGTGTGGAACAACCATAAATAATTTTGATATTTTGTAATAATTTCCATCCCTTGAACATTGAAAAAAAATTAGGTTTTTGGTTGATTATTGTTGGCTAAATTATTGGATAATTTTATATAATTTTTGGAGCATTTGAATAGTATTTTTGTGCCCTATGCTCTATGATAAGGTTCTCCCCATGAAACTTCTATTCTTAGTTGCAACACAAATATCCATTAATATTGAATTTGGTTTAAACGTATACAAAAACATTAAAGAAATTATATTTAATTTAATTAAATTTAATTATTTGAGATCTGATAAGTGATAAAAAATTAACAAGAATATTTTGATTTTTAAGATATTAAAAAATAGATGTTAAAAGTTAAAGATAAAAAATTGGGTTTTGCGGTAAGACAATGAGAATTGTAAAAATATATAGTGAACATTTTAAAATTTTCAAGTTTCATCTCTTGGTACTAGAAGTGTAGTGAGTATGGTTCTAAGAATTATTAAGTAGGTGCATTTTTTTTTAAAGATTATCAACACCATATTCAAGGCTCCAAAAACCTCATTCGGTTTTCTAAAATTATTGGCAAATTACACTTCTTCTTCAAATCCTAACTAGATAACTAAACCTTAAATGATAAAGAAAACAATATATTTTGGAGCATAAATTACACCAAAAAGAAGCAAATCTTCCTCGATATTTTATAAGCCCCTTGACAATGTACAATATTGAAAAGAACACAATAATGAATGCTGTGGTTCTTTAGCCAAGTAAATTAATGTAATGCAATGTTTCATTACTATGAACTTTGGTGTTACAATGAATGTTCTATAAAAACTTACTAAATTTCTCTAGAATTCTTGCAAATTTTCATTAGATCATTGTGATAATAAATGTTAAAATACTCTTACAAATAATCTCTAGATGTATCTAAATGTACTAAAATCCTTGTGTATTTAAAAATGAATTGAATTCATTTTAGGAACCAATTAACACTCAAATAAACATCAAATGGTAAAAAATGTGAATAGGACATGACAAATTTCCTTGCATTCAATGATAGTATAAAGTGAAAAACATATTTTCCCTTGCAACAAGTGAACTAAATTCATCCCAATCATGTTGATCCAATATTGGAGACAAATGAGACTCTTTATTTCTCAAAATGATAAATATTACATCACATCATGAGATAACATCATTTTATGATGTTCTCCAAGCAATTAAGATTTGGAAATATGATTCAAATAATGTGAGATATTCATTTTATTAACTAATACATCATAAATAAGCTTACTAGCATTTTCTGATGGAGTCACAAAGACAGGGTTTACAATAAAGGAAAGCCCTAACCCAATAACAAGTAAACACACACATAGAAAAGGAAACTCAAATTTTTCTATATTAAAGTAAATAACATATTACAAATTTTCCTATCTTCAGAATTTATAGGAAAATTTGTAATATGTAATATCTTCAAACCGTGGTACAAGGATTTTGATCCTCTCTCAGAATCCTTTAATAAGATCCCTATCTGGGTCAGGCTTCTGAATCTTCCAATACATCTTTGGCATGATTCTATTTTTGAAACTATAGGAAATGCCATTGGGGATTTTTTATATGTGGATGCAGAAACTTCAGGTTTTTACCACTCGACTTATGCACACTTTCTATTAGACTTGGATGTTTCTAAGGGCCTTCCTGAGGTGATTTGTATGGATTCCTCGAGGGGTACATGGGCACAAATTTTGGATTATGAGGGTATCCCTTTTCATTGCAAGAAGTGCCACCTGACGGGTCATATTGCTGCTCGGTGTGCTGCTAGGAAATCCAAATCTAGGAGACCACCTTCTTGGTGGTTTGAGGCCTCCTCTGAGCATTACATGGTCAAACAACCCTTGGATGCCTCGACTGATTCAGAGTCTGAGGATAGTGTTCACTCTGAGCCGATGGGTGTGGAGGATTCTCTTGTGAAACATTCCCTTGAAGCTCCTGCGGAGGCTGTGGTCAGTGATCTTTCAGAGCCAGTGGTTGAGGGGGCATTGGTCTCTTCCCCTATTACGAAGGATCATCCTAGAAGCCAGACATTGTTTGATTCTCATAGGGAGTTTGTTACGGCGTCTGTGTCCCTTGGGTTCCATGGATCTTTTTCTTCTGAGGCATGGGTTGCTGAGGCAGAAAAGTTAGAGGAGGGATGGACAATAGTTAAGAGAAAGAAGTCTAAGCCATTGGTTCCCCCTCTAGATAAGAACCTTTGACCGCGTAAGGAAAATATCTATTCAAAAAGAAAATCTAATGTTCCCTTATGCTGACTGGTTGGTTGTGTTGGTAAACTGGTTGCTTCACTGGTTTACTGGTTACTGGCTTGGGAGGTTCTTCAGGTTGCTGCTCTAGTCTGTTAACTTTCCAAGTTCTAGTGTTTTGAAGATATTTTTATTTGGTAACATATGTGGGTAGCAGGTCCCTATAAAACTTGGTGTAGTTGTTTTATTGGTTTCAGGTTCTTTTAAAACCTGGTTGTGCCAAATGGTTTATCTTTCTTTTTGATGTAAAGGGTTTCGGGGCCCCTTCAAAACCTATTTTTACCTTAATCTAAAACATATTACAAATTTTTTTTATTTCACAATCTACATGTCGTGCTTCATTAAAAACTACCAAATGCAAGCTTATACTAGCTATTACAATGAATTATACTTAGATCTCCTTTTCTCACTCTCTCGTTAAAGTTTCCAATGAAGAAGACAATCCTCTTGATATAGGTATCTCCTCCCATACCTCTTCCTTGCTTTATATGCATTTATATAGCCTTTCCCAAATGATACATGTAAATTTATATACATGCATGTTCATGCAAGTTAACACACTTCCCAAAGACAATTGTGTCTTTCACTCTAACTCATTTATAACAAACACATTCCTTCGTATGTATCTCCAAGAGTCTTATTTTCAATGGTCATATTTTGAGCCTTCATGAAAATTATTCCATCTACGTACTAGCCTTCATAAATCCATTTGCATCAATACTTATACGTAATTATTTGACATCCTTCATCAACTTGTGCATCATGCACAAAAGTTTGGTTCATCCTAGTCCTAACTTGTTTCTTGTATTACCCTTTCTTTTGTACGCAATAACATCTACATGCATTGAACAACATAATTTTCACATAATCAAACCCTTGAGTGCCATAATAAGTAACCAACTCCTTTGGGTATTCCCATACAAGTTTTGATTTCTTGCTCTAAAATCCATATGCATTTCTCTTAGGAATACTTATTGTATGTTAGACAACCCTCTGTACCAACTCTCTATTTAGAACTTTTATTATATTTAAAACTCACTAAAACCTACCACAACTAAATCCAACACCCTGCACAACCATTTTACTACATTTTTGTGCATGTACCCATATGCAGTCCTTTAACCCAAAGAGTTATACACCTACATGCAACATGCATCATGTTATAACTTTATTCAAAAATAATGTTAGATATTTGTTGATGAAATATTATATTAATCTAGGGATATTCCTCCATCAAACACCCCAAGTAACTAAAAATGTTATCTCTTATTCATTGTTGGTTAAAATCTTTATGAGTATGGCCTTAAAGACTAATCTTCGTAAGATCCAACCATATAGAGTGTTCTTTATTTTTGTTCTCTCCATTTCATTATGTATTGCTTATACTATTTTTCATGTGCCATCTAAACAATCTTAGAGTCTAAAATGGTCTTTATTTATTATTTATCCTTCTTAGGTATTTTCTCTCTCTAATTGAGAACCTAATTATTCTTCCTCATCAATATTGTTTCCCCAATGGAACATATACAAATATGAAACATAGAATATTAGAGAGATACCCATGTTTTTAGGTAACTCAATCTCATGCATTTATCTAACACTTCCTCAACACTCTTTTTGTTCCTACTTCTTCCACTTCAACTTTTTATATGCTCTGCACATGAATCTCTCCTTGCGTAAATTCACAAACATTAACTTGTCAACCTAGAAATGCTTATATTTACATCTAATATATGGGTGTTGCTTATACTATTAATTTCTCTACTTTCATTTCTCCTTCATATGTTTATGTATTTCATGCGTACATTATGCATAATTTTTTTCTTCAACACTCCTTTCATTCATCCCTTTGATATTTATTAACTCTTTTAACTCATCTTGGGTTACTTCCATACACAATTTGGAAAGGTGATTTTTCCCATGCTTCTATTTAAAAAAAATTTATAGGTGAACTCTATTTATGTAATGTATGGGCCTAGTCCCCCTAACTTTATTTCAATATTTTAGAATTTTTTTAATGTAAAAATATATGAAATTTTAAAGGCACTAGTGAAGGGATCTTCAAATGTCATCCCTCCAAAACTCTACTTGAATGTGTGGCTTGAATCTCTACCCTCCTTAGCTCCTTTCATTATCAAGTTGACTCTAAGCCTTTAACATTTGTAGCAAATCTCCTTGTGTAATTCTAATATAGTAGAGGATTTTTGGTTGCAATGGAGGAGGAATCTACTAGGATGCCTGATGGCAGCCATTCAAAGGACTCTAGGGTTATGGTTTCTCAACTCATACACAATAATTTTTAGTCGATGGTGGATGTTATTGGTTTGGAAGGTGGTTTTGGTACTCAAAAACATAATAAGGATGATGAAGGTAGTTTCGGACCTGATCACAAGTCTACACATTTGAAATCTCTCTCTCACCCCTGTAGGTGGTTTTCTTGACTCTTTTTGGATAATCTTACTATAACTTTTTTCCTATTTATTCCCAAAGTTTATCCCTCGATGGTCTATATCTCTTTTTGGATAATCTTACTTGATCTTGGTTGGATGTCTCCATGTTAGCTAGAACACCACCTATTTATGTTTTATTTTTACTTCCTCCTTTGTACAGGTGAGGGCCCTTACCCTCAATATCTATCCTAAAAAATCAAATTTCATTGCTTTAGCTTGTCTCCAGCCAAACATCTCAACAAATTTCCAATGCTCATATTCATAAATTTTATCTCTCCATCTATTTATGGATGTAATACTAAATTAAAACTCAAATGTGCCCAACTTCTTACATAGGGTCCTCCAAAAATAACCTCAAAATTTATATCTTTGTCTAACACTATGTTGTGTAATAACTCATGCAGCCTTACCATCTATGTGAAGAATTGTTTTTCAATATTTATGGCATCACTTTCCTTATTAAATGCAATGAAGTGTGCCATCTTTTTAATTATATCCATGGCCATGAAGACAGAGTCATTTATTTTTATGTTTAAGGTAATATAAGCACACAATCCATGTTGATATCATCTCATAGATTCTTTGGAATAGGCAGTGGTTGATACAACCCTACATTTTGACTCCTTCCCTTTGCTTACTATAAACCTCTACACTCGTTCACATTCTTGCACACATATATACTCATCTTAGGCATATATTATTTTTTTAGATAATTATGCATTTGTCTTGTCATTGCCAAAATAATTTTTTTAACATCCACTATGATTATCTTTGATCAAATTTTCATGCATAATCCCCCTAGGTATGCATAATTTATTTTACACAATGAATAATCTTTTTTGCATAAAATAATCCAACCATGGTGTTTGATCCATACTCAATGGTTCTACACATACACTCCACACATTTTAAAATATTTATCTTTTCCATACAATTCCTTCATTTAATCAAAGCCTATGATTTCCACTTGCATCTCATTTAATAAGAGACACCCTATAATCATCTTGTTTGTAACTCTATTCAACTTCCCACTTATGTGCTTCAGCATAAAATTTGAGTAACTTTATAGAAACTCAATCCAGTTCAATTTTTTTGGTTCAAATTTTCTTATGTGCTTGCACTATGGCATAAAACTATTGGTCATGAATTAAATACTTCATCTTCACATCATTCAACTTATCACTAAAGTAAGATACATGCCTACTTTATTGAATCAACATTTCATCTATTGCTACACCATTTGCATCACAATCAACATGAAATACCTTGATAAACTCAAAGAATGCCAACATTGGTTGTTCAATTACTTTTTTCTTCAAAGTTTAGAAGTTATGTTCCATTTCATTATCTAAACAAAATCTTTCTTTTCACATTACATTACTTTGGTGATTGATGAATACATCCAATCAAAGTTATGAATGAAATTTCTATAAAAAATCTCTAAGCCATTAAATTTTCATGATTTAAACATGCACCTTCTCTAAATCCATCTTAAAAACTTATTGAGAAATCACAAAGCCCAAGAATTCCAAACTCCTTCATGAAGCTGCAATCATTCACATTTACTAACAAAGTTTCTTCTTTCAATCACCACAAAATTCATTTGTGAAACATAAAGTGTTCCTTTTTCATTATCTTGAAAATCATAATGTCATTTAAATACAATGTGGAAAAATTAACTAGAAAAGGCTTCAATATTTCATTCATTAATCTCATGAATGCACTTGGTATGTTAGTTAGACCATGACATAAACATCATTCATATAATACCTGGTGTCTTTAACATTATATTCCATTAATTACCTTCCTTGATGTAAATTTGGTGATAGCCACTCTTCAAGTCTATTTTTGTGAATTATTGTACTCCACTTAAATAGCCCATGAATTCATTTTTATGACAACTCTTAAGTATGTGCACATTAGGCTTTCAGCTCCCTTATTTGGTACTATCAATAACACATGCACTTAGACTCTCTCTAATCAACCCTTTATATAATATCTCTTGTATTTATCTTTGAACCTTTACATTATCCTTAGGTTTCAACATATATGCCACATTTTTTAGAAAATTTTTTCCTAGAATCAAATCTATCTGATGACTAATACTTCATATGGTTATAAACCCATCTAGTAGATTATTGGAAAGGATATTTTCAAGCTCATTCAATATCTCCCTCACTTTATGTGGAATTAGATCTTCTTATCCCACACTTATAAACTACTCTAGCTTTGGCATGAAAACATACCATGCCTTATACTTTCTCACTTCCTTTAATAATTATTTTCCAAAACTAAAAACACTCATATATTTCTACTTACTCATCTTTATCCTTAAATGAACACAATATAAACTTCCTATCATACTTCTCTAAGAAGCATTTATTTTCTCTACCAACATGTATAAAATTTCTCTCAAACTTCCATGTTCTCCCAAAAATAAAATGACACACACCCATTGACATGATACCACACCAAACTTCATCTTTGCATCTGCATATCTAAACTTTCACTAGGCACTTCTCATTAACCAATATATAATGGAAAATTTTAATCCATGAAAATCTATAAAGGTTAGGATGCACGAACTTATTTAACCTCGAATTTTATACCATCTCACATGAAACTAGTTTATCAATGCTACCTTTATCTACAATCACCTTACAATACTTACCTTTCATATTTTGAATGGTTTGGAAGAGATTATTTCTTTACATAGTTTCAATATCCTTATTTTTTAGCTTCAACAACACTCTCTTCATCATAAGAATCTCTCCACACTTAGACTCTTCAAAATGTTCTAGAGATCCACATGAATCCTCATCTCTATGCACAACATGCATGCTATCCTCAGTATTTTAATTATTATCTTGTGCCTTAGGTCACTCATACGCTATATGTATAGGTTGTCCAAATATAAAACATGATCAAGGTAATCTTATTCCCATTCATCTATCAAATATTTCATGAGTAATAGCCACATCCATAGGGATGACTATGTTTTACTCCTCTTGCATAACCTTACTCTTGTATATGTGTGTAGCTACGTGCAAATCTACTTTATCCTTTGTGAATTTGTTTGATTCTTAAAACATCACATCATCCTCCTATGTGATCAAAATTTACCCTTCTTTTTGCAACACTTATTTTTATTCAAAACAAAATTTCCTTAGCTTTTACTATAAATTGATAAGCTTCCTCCACCATTTAGCTTTTCATTATACTCATATCTACTTGGATAATAAGTCCTAATGAATTTAGATATCTTGTTACTTTATCCCAATCCATTTCACTATGGCCAAATGTAATGGTGATTTTATAAAACTACTCAGTATATTCAATGACATTAAGATCTCACTACCTTGGGTTTTTTAGCTTCTTCAATAGAACCAACTGGTAATCATTAGGCAAAAATCCCCCCTTAATTTTGGAAATAATTGTATCCCATTTTGAAATCTTATCTTTCCCTCTTATTTTTATTTTAATAAAAACTTCCTTCCACCAAAAAGATATGTGACCCTTTAGATTGGTCCCAAAAACCTTTACTCTCTTAAGGCTAGTTATATCATTAAACTCAAAATATTCTTCAATTTATGTGAGCTAGTCTATAAGTTCTTCAAAATTTAGTGTTCTTGAAAAAATTGGCACATCCACCTTCATTCCTCTATTGATCATGGATATAAATCTAAGTATTATTCCTTCCCTATATCCATTTTTTATTAATATTATTTTTCATCATCCTCACATTCAACTCTTATCTATTATCCTTTACTGTTGGTTTGGTCATCTCTTAGGATGAAACAGCTTAATCTATCTTCTTCTGTCATGTCTGATTTGGTTTTCATAACTCTCAACATGTCCAATACTTCTACTAATATTATAACATAATTAATGTTATAGCTCCACCTCTATGAGACATTCTTATTAGAGGCATCTTGACTCTCTATTACACCAAACCCTATTACTATAGTCTCCTTGATCACAATACTATATAAGTAGCCTCTCCACACTTCCATAAGGATATAAACCTTGTGATCTGATACAAAATAGGTGTAGTCACAAAGATGAGGTTTCCATAAAAGGGAATCCCTAACCAAAAAATAAGTAAACAAACAAATAAAATAAAACTCAAATGTTTATATATTAATGAAAATAAAAAATTACAATAGTTTCTTATTGTGCTAGTTGCAGGTTATACTTCACTATAATTTTTCAAAAACAAGATTATCTTAGAATTTACAATGGAAGCTACTCAAATATATTTTTCTTACTCTCTCATTAGATTGTTATATGAAGAATAAGATATCGTTTCTCTTGATCTTATGATTTATCTTCATATACCTCTTCTTTGATTCACATGCCTCTATACAAGCCTTCTAAAATGATACATGTCACTATAGATCCATGCATGGTCATGTAAATTTCCATGCATCCCAAAGACATTTGCATATTTTCACTGTAACTTGTATACAGTTTCTTTATGATCCATCTCTATGATTCTCAAAGTCAAAAGTAATATTTTGGACATTTATATAAATTCTTCCATTTATGTGCTAGCCTTTCTAAATCCCTTCACATCAAGACTTTTGCATAAAAATTTGAATTTCTTCATTAGCCTATGCATCATGAACATAAGTGTAGTCCATCCAATTCTTAATTTTTTTTTTTCTTTCCATATTATTTGTGTACAATTACATCCATTCATGTTGACCAACTTGATTATTATGTAATCGGACCCTTGCACATTTTGGTAAGTGACTGACTCATTCCTATGTTCCCACTCAAGTTTTGATTTTTTAATATAAAAATCCTTTACAATTATATTATAAATAATTATTTCAAAATAAAAAACATTATGTGAAAACACTGACATCGAGTCAAAACTTATTGAAACCTATCTAAACCAACTGGAACACACTATGCAACTATTTTACTTTACTTCTACACATGTACCCATGAACAACCCTTCAACACAAATAAATTTACACTACACACAACACACAACATGTCATAAATTTATTAAAAAAGGAATCTATATATTTTTAGTGATGTAATATTGCATTAATCCATAGATGCTCCTACATCATTTTGACTAACACTTAGACAAAATTTCAAGATTTGAAATCTAAATTATAGCTTTTTAATATACCATTAATTAAGTTGATTCACCACCATGGCCAAAAACACATCACTAATTTATTCTCCATTTTATCAAAGATCTCTCATCTGCTATAACCTTCACAAGTCCGCATGCCTTTGTTTTCTTCTTTTACAAAGCATTATCTTCATAAGACATGATCTTAGTTTTTTTTTGAACAAGTTTTCTTTTCATTTTGGTACAATTGTAGGGATGGGGTTTCTAACAAAGGAAATACCTAACCCAACATTAATTAAACACCCACACAAAAAATGAAACTCGAAGGTTTTTATATTAAGTTAAACAATGGATTAAAATAATTTCCTATCGTGTGAGCTATAATATCCATTTCACTATAAGCTATCAAATGTAATCTTATCTTATTTATTACAATGGAGTCTACTTAGATCTAATTTTATCATCCTATCAATATAACTTAAAATGATTAAGAAGATATATTTTATATTTATCTTGTGACCCATCTTATCATACCTATTCTTTGCTCTACACACCTTTATATAGGTTTTCCTAAACAACATGTGTCACTTCATATCCATGCACACTCATGCAAGTTTTGATACATTCAAAAAATAATTGTGTGCATTTCACTCTAACCTATATTTTAGACATGTTTCCTTTTGATCCATCTCAAAAAGTATCATATTCAATGGTCATATTTTTGATCTTCATGCAAATACTTCCATTTGTGCACTAGCCTTGTTGAATCTTTGTGCGTCAAGACTTTTGTAGAATCATTTGACTTACCTCATCAGCCTATGCATTATATGCACAAGTATAGTGCATTCAAGTCTTAACCATTTTATTTATTTGTCCTTGCCTTTGCATGTA
This sequence comes from Torreya grandis, assembly GCA_037957365.1. Lineage (NCBI taxonomy): Eukaryota > Viridiplantae > Streptophyta > Pinopsida > Cupressales > Taxaceae > Torreya > Torreya grandis. The sequence continues at coordinate 4,750,403 of JARHVA010000030.1, forward strand.
ATAACATTTTCACATGTTGACCAAATTAATTCATGTGTAATAAACCCATGCATGCTCTAGTAGGTGACTAACTACTTTGTGCATTCCTACACTAGTTTTGATTTCTTACTTTGAAAATCCTAAGCCTTTTCATAGATAAAAATCATTTAAATCTACCTTGACCAACTCCAACACCCAACATATATATGCTACTTTACTCTAGTGCATGTACCTATATGCAACGATTCAACCAAATAGTTAGATACTTGTGTACAACAAGCATCATGTTATGACTTTATTAAAAATGGACTTTATATATATTTTACAATAAAAGATTGCATTAGGCCAGGGATGTTCCCACATCACATTTGTTTGGTGCAAGATTACTAGGGATCCACACAAAAGCTAATCTCAAGTAGTAACTCATGAAACCAATTAAAATGTTGTTTCTTGTAATTGTCATTTGATTAATGTTTTCTAATCATGATCCATATCTTGGTGATGGATGAAACATCAATAAATCCATGGTTTTATCTTTTTTATTGTAATACTAAATCATTTGAATTTATGTGACAATTTGATTTAATTTTTATTAGAATTTGAATCCCTTTTACTTTATTAAAATAAATCCTTTTTTATTTTCAGTTAAAATGCAATGAAAAAATTATTAAATAACATAAGATATTTATCCATGTGTCAGCATCTCACTACATTAAGCCAAATTTCAAGTGAAACTAATGGGAAAATCTTACCATGAGAAGAGCTCATGATATTTCAACACATTTTAATGTCTCATTTCATGTGGCATATCAAAGTTTATCACCATGAGATCTTTTTTTATAGGATTAAAACCATGAAATAAATAATAAAGAGAACATTGAAATGAGTCCATATGTTAACATCTCATTTCATGAAGCTAATTAATAAGTGGAACCAAGAGGGTAAAAAGCTTTAAAACCCTTAGTGAGACCATTTCATGAGATCTAAATATGCATTGATATCTCATTTCATGAGGGCACATATGAATGATAAATCAAAGACAAATCCTTCCAAGCAAGGTCTTTAAGAACATGAGTAATGTCATATTTTAGATAGATAATGAAATTGGGATTAATAAAACATCACCTTAGCTCTTAATGATAATATAACAAGTGCCAATCTCACATTTCATATAACAATCTAAATTCCCATAAATTAAATTTAAAATGTCTTAAAGCAGGAACCTAGAGAGTGAAACTGGTCATGTATTGTTACATGAAGAGGTAAATAACAAATATAATGATATAAATCAAAATAAGAGGTCTCCATGAAGTCTTACACTAGTACTTGACACGTGTAAAACTATCATTGCATATTAAAAAATAAATTTGGTTCTGAAAGATAAAACAAAACTCAAGGAATATCTCATGAGTAGATGAAAAATCACATGATCTTGTATCATACAACATATACATGTAAATGTAAGGTGAGAGAAAAATCAAGACCTATGAAAACCTCTTAAGATGATGATAAGTGGCCAAATATCATATTATAAGATATGTTTGATCCTCAAATATTGAAGGAAAGTACTAAAAGATTGCTTTATAAGAGGGTGACACTCACCAACCTCTCATTTCAAAGAACAAAGAGGGAAATTTGTGGAATATATCAAACAATTATAGATCAATCCAAGAATGATTAAAACCCCATGTATGCCTAAAAAACTTTGAGAAATGCAAGGAACCTTCAAACCTTTAAGTAACATAGAATCTACTAAAATCTTCAGACACCATTAAATAAAGAGGTTTGAAATACAATAAAAGAGAATAAAGGTTATCAAAACATATACATCATCTCCCATAAATTCAAACATATATTATTAAAGCTATTTTTTATTGATGTCATATACCTTTTAGTATTATGGATGATCCTACGTCAAACAACCAAGTAGATGAAAAATGCAATCCACTGCTCATAGAATTGGATTGAATCCCTCTAAAATGTGGCCATAAGAAATAGATTTAGTTATATGCAATAAATTTATACCTTCAACTGATATGCTATTCCTTTTTACTAGGGCTTCCATATAGTCATTTCCTCTAATATTTATGACAATGTTTTAATCAATAATAATTTGTATTTATTTTCTTTTCCTCTCAAGCACTTATCTCTAATCAAGGGTTTGAGAATATAATCATTTTATGCCATAAATTAATTATCCTTCATAAAAAGTTTACAAATATAACAAATTAAATATTGGAGAGATATCCATGAATTTAAGAAGGTCAATCCAATAATCATTATCTAAATTTATTCTCAAAATTTTGCATGATCCTATCTTCTTCCCTTTAGGTTCATTATAGGTCCCTTTCAAATTCATTTATTTCCCCAAATTTGTGTCATGTTCCCTTTTGGGACATAGATCGAATGAAGAGCCTTAGCCTTGTTTTGATTTCCCAAAGGCTAAGGAAAAATAAATAAAAAGGGAAATACTTAGGGGTTTCTAAGGGCAATTACAAAAGTACATTATTATTCTATTTTTCACTTAAGTTGTGGCCTTTTGAGGGTCATGGCCACCCAAGGACTTAAGTGGGAATTATAAGGATTATTTTTTTTTAGATTTTGAAAAAAAGACTTCCCTCCATTTTGGATTCACCCCTTTGGGGGATGGATATAAAGGCAAGTGAGGGATCATTTAAAAATATTATGCATGATTTGATAATTGAAATCATTGAGTATAAGCATGAAAATTCTTGACTTTATCCTTGAGGATAAAACCCTTCAAGGTGAACTAGAATTAAGGATGAAAACCTTTAAGTCCAACTAGGGTAGCTTCATAAGGAAGTTGTATAGAGCTAAATTATCTTCCAAAGGTGTTTTGAACACAATACTTTCATTTTTAGGTGTGGCGAGTTGGTTTGAAGGTTGGGAAAAGTGGCTTGGAGGCCAAAAAAAGATTGATGAACCCTTAGGAGCTGCAATAATTTATCCTTGTCCTTAATGAAACCTTCCTAGGTTTGGGTGAAAGTCTTTTGGGGCATATATTATCCTTTTTTGAGTGTGGAACAACCACAAATAATTCTGATATTTTGTAATAATTTTCATCCCTTGAACATTGCAAAAAAATCAAGTTTTTGGTTGATTATTGTTGGCTGAATTATTGGATAATTTTATATAATGTTTGGAGCAGTTGAATAATATTTTTGTGCCATAATTGGGCACCTACATCAGTCTAAAAATTGATTTTGTATATCTAGGGTTTGATCCATTTTATAAATTTGCTTGTTTGATTAAGGTTTGTTGGAAAACCCCTTTGATCTAATTTCAACCCTAAAAGGGATATTTTAGAGGTATCAAAGCCAATTTCTTGGCCAAATATGGGTTTTAAGGTTTTAAAAGGTTAAACAATGATAAAAGGGCAAGTACATGGCTTTTAGGTTTTTGGATGGTGTTATATTAGAGAAGCTGACTCAAGTACAAGAAATATTGAATGATATGATAGAATAAATGATCCACACCTTGAAAAATATAAATGGTGAAGGGAGTATTCTATGAGAAGACATTAGTTTTCAACCATCAAATGTCACAAGTGATTATTTACCTAGGTCATTCTGGCCTACATCCCCTCTAATGGAATTTAAGGAAGGATGAGTTGGTATTAGACCAAGTTTAACCCTAAGAGATACACAAGGAGATTCAAGGCATGCTTGGCATGAAAAAGAGGAAAATAAATCTGCCCTTGTGATGACGGAAGAGCCACTAGTTAATTACCCTTAGGATTCATCACTAAAGAAGGGCACAAAATTATAATTGAAAGGTGTTAGTGAGCATCAAAAAATTGGTACCTTAAATCCCTTTGAGAAAAAAAAGGGAAATACTTTGGGGCATCCAAGTTTTAAAATTTTTGAGTTTCACAAATCATATAATTTGGGGCAACAAGAAGAAGTTATCTAACAAGTTTATGAGTAACAAATAAAACAAAAAGGGGAAGATAAGAATGAAGGAAAATCATAAAAATCAAAATTCTCCAAGGAAGGGAAAGAGCAAGCTTTATGTGAGGGGTTTCAAGCATCCAAGGTTAAAGTTGTCTTAGCCTTAGAAGTAATGAACCCTCATGCAAAATTTGCAAAGTTTGAGCAATCACATGTTGAAAGTAGTGTTATGAGTTCTTCCTTAGTGGTGAAAGAAGAAGGGGAATATTGAAGCATGAGATAATATAAGAATAAGAATCCATTTGGCATGATGATGGAGAACATTTGATGGTCAAAGTAAAATTTCTAGGAACTATTGTTCATTTTTAGTTTTTTAAAATTTTCATATCGACAACTAAGGGTAAGCAATTTGATGACCTTCACATCAAGGGGTTGTTGCATCAACACCCTAATTTATCCCTAAAATATTTTGATCACCATGAATATCATGCTAAAAATGAAGTCAAGATGAAGGGAACTAAATGGAGGAAGGAATATCTCCAAAAGAATCTAAGGATGGGGAGTTGAAAATTCCTAATATGGATGTGGGATCCAGATGAGACTTACAAGTTTAGAATTACTATCATACAAATTCTAAGTTATTTTGTACTCATGCAAGGAGGCTGAAAAGGCCTTAGTATGATTAAAAATAAAAATAAGGTGAATATCATGCAAACCACTCCAAATCTTGTTAAGCATCATGCTTTACTTGCTAATTTTCAAAGGCTACATAGGGTGGTTTTGATTTATAGGAGCATGAAGGGCACACAGTTTCAGGTTGTACAACCCTTGGCCAAGGTTGAGGTATGTACCACTATTATAGAATCATTTATTTGATCAAATTATCCCTATAAAATATAAATTTGGTACAAGATCCTTTTCCAAATTTTTTAATCCCTAATTTATCATATTTAACATACTTATGTATATTTGTATATTTATATGAATTATTTGATCCCACATTAGTCTACATTTAGCTCTTGAGCCTTAAAATAACACCTAACAATTATCAAAATATATATCTTGGTATCCTTGGACTAAATCTCATTTATTATTATCCTCCTCTTTGAGATAGACTTTGTTTATTCCAAGTCAGACTCATGCTCTGTCCTAGTCAAACATTGCCTTGTATGAGTCTATTCATTTTTCCTTTGTGGATCCATTTTCCCATTGTCATTAGTCTTGTGACTTTAAATTTACTCCTTACCATTTCAAAATTTGACTAGTGTGTCCAATGTTTATTAGAGTGCCTTATAGATACAAGTAATCCTATAACATCTAGTGATAATAAGGGATCATAAAAAAGAATAAGAAAATCAAATTCAAAACTTAGAGTAAAGCTAAGTATCAAATATATTTACTCCTACTTCAAGTTGAACTTCATCGAATCATATCTTACACATTTCTAATGAAGTTTTTAAATCTTAGTCTCTCATCATCCCCTTGTATTAAATAAAGGTTTGAACTTTCATGTAGTTACATCATCAGTTATAGGTAAGAGGAGGTTTAAAATCATTGCTTAGGCTATTCCATTTTGATGCTAATCTTCAGTATACTCACCCCAAGATCTTTTATTATTATCAAATACCTTTTTCAAATTACTTCAATATTCATTTAAAATCAATGAAGACCAATCTTGTTCTCTTAATATTGATCTCACATAGGTATTATGAATATTTACTTTGATATAAAAATTAATATACAAATTTCCTATTACTTTGGAAAAGTAATCAAACTAAAGTTTTAAACTTTTAGGATGGTGTAAATAAACAACATTACCATAATAGATTATACCCAATAAATTGACCTCCCATGAAAATATGTTGCAAATACATAAAAATTTATAATATAACAACCTTCAATGCTTTCTTTCAACTATTATAGGATATCTCTGAAATATTTTCTTTATTTATTAAAATCTAACAATTTTTTGTGTGTCTCAGACTATATATTATTTAAGGATCCTATTATAACAACTTCATAATAGAATTCCATGATAGCAAAATATGTCTTTGCACACACCATATAAACCTCTATTCATTATCTTTAATCTATTCAAATATTCAACTACAAGTGTGATCTCTATGCCAAACAACTCTATAACAATATCAGATCTCTACTATTCTTTTTGATAGATTTATATTACTTGGTTTAAAAAAAATTACTCACTAGGATAGGACCATTCTAGTTACATCTATCTAATCATTCCCATAATCCCTTTAATCTAAAAATAACGTCAATCCAATGCTTCATTTGATATTTTCTCTTTCCTCCAATGTTTCTCCTTCATAATTGGCATTTATTTAATACATGGCCTCCATAAAATACAAGTCTTGATTTACCCAATACACCTTTTAAATCTCATTCTAATTGGAGATCTGAGTGAAATGTGAGTTTTAAGCATAGATAATGATGTATTAATCTTATACAAGATCATTCTGAGTACCTCCAAGTGGCAATAGAAGATATAGGTCAATCTGAGAATTTACTCACAATAGATTGGAATGTATATTGATGTTCTTGCTTTGTAATTTATCTTATTACACATAGATTGACAACTGCAATGTTTGGAAATTGTTATGCACAAAAAATATATGTATATACTACTTATAGAGTCACCCTTTATTCTACATAGACCAAATAGAGTTATTGAATGAATATTTAAAAATTTAGATACATATTAGACATTATGAAAAAGGTTGTATTAGGTTTATAGTCCTTGAATATTTATCTTACCTTTGGTTGTATTAACTCGACCTCATACAACTCCTTCAAAATTTTATTCCATTGCATGTTGATTGATTTATTATCCTTTTGAATGTTATAGGTTGTATTTTGAATGAAAATCACAAGAGGATTCCACTAATTTATTCTATTGGCATATGAATTTCTATTTCTTCTTATGCATTCATGTAATATAAGCACTCCAAGATAAATACACTGCTTTCTTGATCATATGTGATATGAATACAAAATTAGAACATGGTACAATTAAAACAATAACATACACACACAATTATATCTGATATGACTCCAGGTTTAAAAAAATATCCTTTATTCTATATATTCTTCATGTGATGCATGAATCTTGTAGGCTTATTAAAAAATTAGCATTCTTGTGAACTCATGCTGACTATTATCTTCTTTTCACATCTCTACCTATAGACAAACCATGTTTTTGTAGCATACTCTAACCAAGAACTTATTTCTCTTTCTTTTATCTCTTATTTACATGCTTCAACCCCTATATTCTCTAAAAATCATGATAAATATAATCTTCTTTGACATATCTCCTCCTTGTTTAGCTTTTTGTAATGTAGATTTAGTCTTATAGATAGGTTCACAATATTGTTTACATTTACATAGAGTGTAAAATATGTTTATAACATGTCATTAGACCTTATAGGACCATATTAGGTTCTTTATATAAATACCATCCATTTACAACTTTCTTAAGAACTTAATAAATTATTCCACAACTAATATAACTATTAGAAGATAATTTGAAGTTTGATAAAGATTTTAATGGACCACAACTTGACTCATTAAAAATTTACATATTCATAGCCGATGCTCCTGCATCAAACTTCCAGGCTTGAAAATTTTCATGAGCTCTTGCTCATTATCTCTTGTTATTGCCCTTTAGTGCTACAAATGATCATTATTTGATTATCTTCTTTCTTCTCTTTCAATTTTTTTCTTCTTTTGGTTATCTTTGCTTCTTACTCTTTTAGATCTATCCACATCTTCATTTATCTCTTTTGATTATTGTTTTGTCTTCTTAGCTTTGTTTTCTCCATCTCCACTTTGTCCACTTTTCCACATAACTGCATAAACACAACTAAAAATAATTTTTAAGTTAGAAAAATAAAACTTCTCCATGTTCTTCTTTTCCAATTCACCAATCTTCACAATCTTCTTTTGATTTTTTTTCTCCCCATCTTTATTTCTTATTTTGTACACTTCTTCCTAAAGAGCCTATAGATAGGTTCAAATCTTGTATTGACCCTTTGATTAGTTATACAAAACATTTCTTTCAATATTATATTCATGATTTTAACCTTGATACTCAACATTCTTGCAACTAACTGACTAAAATTATGATATAATATAAAACAGAGAAACCATATTAACTCCACAAGTGCCCTTATCCTTGACATTTTTTCTTTTATTTTCCATTTTATTTTTTAATCTTTTCCCTTGTCCATAGATTTATGATATGTCATATATTATTTATGATTTATACTTATATACGTACATTCAAAGACAATATTAGAATGAAAATCTTGAGACAAAACTATCCCAACAGATGCTTGCAACTGTGGTTTAATTTCTGCTTGACTTTATTTGCTCAAGAACTCTTTTTCTTATACAACCTCATAAAACTGATCTTCTTCATCCAACCAATCCTCTTCATACTCTTTTTCTTCAAGAGAGGTTAAAAAAGCTTATATTATCTTTTCATTACGTTTCATGTCTTCTACAAGTAATTCATGAGGTGTTTCAACTTCATCCCTATCTTCATTGAGTCTACTCAATGGATTAAACACTCTTTTATTTAAGGCTTATTTATCAACTTGAAAATTTTTATTCACATCATTAAGAAAAATATTAAAAAAAAATTTTTAGGCCATATAGCTTCTTAAAGTGTTCCTTGATTTTTAATTATGGAGTTTTCTTCTCCAAGTATTTCCCCTTGCTCAAGGTAGTAGATTTATGCACCATCATACACTACTATCAAATCAATTTCTTCTTCAATATAATCATGTTGTTTATGCTTAATTTTCATCACACTCTCAAAAATTATGTCCTCAATTTGGAATTCTCTTTCATTCATATTCATACCTACGTAAGCACATAACAAGAAATTATTATATTTAAAAAGTTGAGGCTTGGTTTACCCTTCATTTCCTTTTTGGATTGACTTACTAGAAAACCTCATTTGTCTTTTCTATTTGCTGATTTCTTTTTGCCTTTTTATTTTCTCACTAATCTCTTTTAGAGGCTATTTTATTGTTTTCTTGATTCTTAAAGAGAATCTTTGTCTTGAATCCTCTAATACTTGTGTTAAGCTTGCCAAGATTACTCTTATCTTTGATATCTCTTTTACGATATCTTTTTCTCTATTCACTATTTATTATCTTACCTTCTTGTGGTAACTTTCCTGAACTAAGCCCTTCATCTCTCTTTTTTCATTCTTCATCTTTACATTAGACCTAATTGGACCTATCTTATTTTAGAAAGTTTATCCTAGTTATTATTTATAGTACCTCATCTAGGTCTTTTTCACCCTAGTCTTTTGGTAGCCTTCTATTCCTTTTATTTTGAATTTTTACCTTCTCTAATCTCTCCTTGAGCTTACATTGAGCTTTCAACACCTTTCTCTACTTCTCACTCTATCAAACCTCTATGGTTTTTAGGATCTCCTTGCCACTCTAATCTCTTTATCTCTTTTCACTTTAGTTTTCAAACAACCTTTTTGCCTTTCACTCTTTATCAATACCTTCAAATTATTAATCACTACATTCTACCACTTAAATAAACCCACATGAACAAACAAATACCTTTTTCAAAGAGCTTCTGCCAAGCTTCCCAAATTCCTTCACTCAGAAACTCCCTTTAAGTTATTTCACTATTCACCTCTCAGATGCAACATTAAATTTAACATCTAAAAAAAATTCATAAGAGACATTTTCCTAAGAGCATTGCTATGCTCTGATATCAAAAATTGATGCCAATCTTCAATAAACTCACCCCCATATATTTTATGATTATTGAATGCCTATTTCAAAACACTTTAATATTCAATAAAAATCAATGAAGACCAATCTTGTTCTCTTTATATTGATCTCACACAAGTATTATGAATATTTACTTTGATACAAAACATAATATATAAATTGCATGTTACTTTGGAAAAGTAATCAAACTAAAGTTTTAAACTTCAAGGATGGTGTAAGCAAACAACATTACCATTAAACATCCTACCCAATAAATTGACCTCCTATGCAAATGTGTGGAAAATACATAAAAATTTATAATCTAACAATATTCAACACTTTATTTCAATTATTATAGGATGTTTTTGAAATAATTTCTTTATCTATTAAAATCTATCAAATGTTTCTGTGTCTCAAACTGTACATTATCCAAGGATCATATTTTGATCCTATTATAACACCTTCATAATAGATTTTGATGATAGCAAAAGACATCTTTGTACCCACCATATAAAACTCTATTTATTATCTTTAACTTGTTCAAATATTCAACTACAAGTGTGATCTCTATGCCAAACAAATCTATAACAATCTCATATATCTGTTATTCTTATTGATATATTTATATTACTTAATTTAAGAAAAATTACTCACCAGGATAGGACCATTATGGCCATTTCCATCTTACCATTCCCAGAATCCCTTTAATATAAAAAGGATGTCAATCCAAGGCTTCATCTGATATTTTATTTTTCCCCCAATATTTTTATTTCACAATTGGCATTTATTTCATACACTACCTTCACAAAAGACAAAACTCAATTTACCCAATACACTTATTAAAACTCATTCTAGCTAGAAATCTAAACAAAATCTAAGTTATAAGCATATAGAATGATGTATTAATATTATACAATACCAATTTGAGTACCTTTAGGTGGAAATAGCAGATCTAGGTCAATCTAAAAATGAAACTCACAATAGATTGAAATGTAAATTAATGTTCTTGATTCATAATTTATCTTATTACATATAGATTGATAGCTACAAACTTTTGTAATCATTATGCACAAAGAAGATATATATACTACTTGTAGATTCTCCCTTTATTATACATAGAAAAAAATGAGTCCTTGAATGAATATTTAAAAATTTAGATAGATATCAGACATGATGAAAATGTCTACTTTAGGTTTATATTCCTTGAATATTTATCTTACCTTTGGCTATATAAACTTTACCTCATGCAACTCCTTCAAAAAATTTATTTTGTTGTATGTTGATTGACTTATCATCCTTTTGAATGTTACAAGTTAGATGTTGTATGAAAATTACAAGAAGGTTCCACTAATTTAGTCTATTGGCATATAAATTTCTATTTATTCATATACATTCATGTAACATAAGCACTCCAAGATACATACGTACCTTTCTTGATCATATGTGATATGTGTTGACCAATTATTGGTCTTATAAGCCAAAAATTAGGCACCCCTCTTCTTTTAATTTCAAGAGTCTTTCGATCTAGGTTCTAGATAGTTCATCCCTCAACTGCCTTGTGCAATTTTTCTTGAATAGGTCATTTTCCATGAAAAAACCAAGTGTTTTTCTCTTTTGCTTACCAAGTGATTTCAGGTCTAATAGGCAAGAGTCAAATTGAAACTTAATTTGGTCTCAAATGCTTAACAAGGTAAGTAAATTACTTTGAAGGGCTCTTTATCGGTAAAATGGACCAAGTTCAAAAGGTTGAAGGGTCGTTTGCACAAAGTCTGAAGGGTAGGTGCCCTTATGGAGGGCACTTGGCTTTGAAAAGAAGACCTTTTTAATTCTTTCAAAAGGCAAATTTGGATGCCAAGGTGCCCTTTTGGGGGGTATGCAATGAGCATAGTGGACCTTTTAAAAAGTTTGAAGGGTGACTTTGGACTCAAATTACCCTTTTGGAGGGTAGCTGGTCAAAACAAAAGGGTTAGGAAGAAAGCCTGAAGGGGACTTGCCCTTTGAAAAAGCTAACAAGCCAAGAGAGAATTCCATCAACTTTTATCTGAAGGAAATCCAAGGGGGAAAACTCATAAAAGGAAGAATTATTTCAGACAAAATGTTCGAAGGAATTCCTTCAGACATTTTGTCTAAAAAAATTTGACAGTCGAAGAAAGTTTGAAAAATTTTAGAAGACAAAAGTTTGAAGGGTAGGTGTCCTTATAGAGGGCACTTGGCTTTGAAAAGAGGACCTTTTAAATTTTTCTAAAGGGTCACTTTCCCTTCATAAAAGTTCATTTGCAAAAAGATGAAGGAATTGGCCTAAGGGTGACGCCCATGAACATCAATTTCAAGGTGATAAGCTAACCATTAGGATTCAAATGTCTGGTGACAGGCCCAAAAACATCAAATTCAAGGTGGTGAGATAGCCATTGAGAAGTAATCAAAGAAGAATTATTTTAGACAAAATGTCTGAAAGAATTCCTTTAAACATTTTGTCTGAAGGAAAGAAGGCTTGCCAAAGAAAGTCCAAAAGTGCAAACCTAGAAAAGGAAGAAATATTTCAGACAAAATATCTGAAGGAATTCCTTCAAACATTTTGTCCAAAGGAATTCAAAAGCCTGAGAGCCTGAGGAAAAACTCAGTGAATAGCCAAAGAAAGGAGCCAAGGAGTAAATTCATAAGCATCGAGAGCCGAAATTACTAAGGAAAGGGGGAAAATAGCAAGGAAAGAGAAAGCAAAGTAGGTAACCTAGAATGCAGCCATGCACACATGAGATAAAAGATAAAAATGCTTTAGGTGGCATATCAAGTCAAAGCAAAGACCCAAGGATGAACCAGACCAAGGCAAGTGGCACAGGAGTTATCAATAGGAAAATTGAATACACTTAGGTGAAATAGTCTCCACCACAAACCAATAAAGGAATTGGTTACGAGCATTGAAGAAGAATGGCTTGTGTTTTCTTATTTTTCCATTAATGAATAGTCAGTTGCACTTAGCATTGAATAGAACATGGCCTAGTCAATATATCTTTGGGATGGCCTTGTCGGTTGCTTGAAGAAGTAACCCATGTTCTTGCATGCCTAGAAATTAAGGGCAATGACTTAAGCACCTACAACATGGATTTCCCATACACATTTAAGAAGAGACAGAAATAGCATGGGCTTATGGTCACTATAGGAGTGATTAATACCATATGGGTTTCCTTCGCTTGACTACTTAATGATCTGTTTCCCAAGTTCTCTATATAATTGTAACTTCTCATTTTGAAAAGGAGCTCTCTTAGCATTGTATGGTGAACCCCTGAATAAATTTACCTTAAATCAAAAGAATCATTTTACCTCTATTTGAGTTGCACATTTGTATATGTCTATGGTCTTATCTTATGTTCATTCATTTCTTTTAATGCCTTCATAAGTTTATACCAACATATCTAGTGTTTGTAAATCTTTTTTTCTAGGTCAACAAGAAGTGTCTAGCTCGAAGCATAGGTGCATATGAACATATTATCCAATAGTGTGTCTTTTTAACACCTCTGGTAGTTTCTTCCTCCCTATACCTTCATAGGATCCCTTGTTGAAACACTGATGTAGTCAGTTTCTCATTTGAATGAAGTGTCTGTTAGCTTTTCTTTGGTGTAAAGTGTAGGTAAAAGTTGAGTAGACCAACCAGTTTGGTGAATCACCACATTAGTTAGGTTCTATTTTTAGTTTCTCTCTCTCTTTTCACCCCCCCATCATTAGAAATAGGAAATCTAGGGCCTCAAGGTGCATCAAGGGGAGCTAACCCATAATCTAGAGATTCATCCCTCAAGTTTGTCACCCACAGTAAGAGGAATGTTTCCATTATGCCACATGGAGGAAAGGAGCTAAGTATCCTTTTAGATGGTGAAATCCATAGTGTCAATAGATTTTAGCATGCTCGGTGGGACAAATTTTTGTGTCTTTCAAGTTTTAGGATTAGTGTTGGTCCTATTATTGTAAAAAAATCTAAAAGAAGGAACTATAATCTAGCACCTGGCAACTCCCTTTTAGGAACTCATTCTTTGGGTAATGATCATCCTGACATCCCACACCTAAGATCATCACAAGATCTTATTTTAGAGGTGTCCCTTTTGAATTTATTGAGTTTCCTTTTAACTCAATAAAAAGGCTAAGGTTTGTAACTACTCATTCGTATATAACAAGCCACTTTCCCAAACCAGCCATAAAATACACCTACTCAAGGAGACCCTAGTTGAATCCTTTCACAACCATGGCTTTCCATTTTGTGGCCTTTAATATTCAGAGTCCCTTGAAGCTTCTACAGTATGACCAATTCTAGGGACAAATCTCAAAATTGTTCCTACCTTTAGTGGAGAGGGCCCAATCATTACTATCGAGTATATAAAAAACATATCCAACCTCTGTAACATCCATAATATCACTGAGGAAAATGTAGCCATCAGATTGATAGCCTTGTCCTTTAAAGGGAAAGTTTTGGATTGGTATGGGATCTTGCCTATGAATTTAGTTGGCTCATGGAATGAGTTAGGTACCCTCTTGACAAATAGGTTTGGGGAAAAAAGTGACCATTTTTCTCTAGCTGAGCAACTAAACACCATGAAGAGAGCCCCACATGAATTTATGCAAGATTTTAACATTAGTTTCCAAAAGACTTGGGATAGAATCCCAATTCTTATGAGGCCAACCCCAAGCTATGCTTTCCTTTACTACTTGAAGGCCCTAAATAGTGACATTACTGTCATGATACAGTCCATGGGTGGACATGTTCTATCCATTACTTATGAAATATCCATAGCTACTGAGAATTGCTTGGTTCAAGTAGGAAAGATAGACCTTATACCTCATATGCCACTCTTTCCTATTTTGCAACCCCCATTTTAGCTTGCTGCACCCACTCTAGCTCCTCTACCTAGTGTAGAGAGGTTAGCTGCTACCCCTACAAATGATTTGCATGAAGTTAAGAGCCTACTGCAAAACATTACTAATGAGCTAGTTGCCCTCAAGAGGCAACAAGCTCAGAGTTATAGGCCAAATAAAGGCACCAGTAGTTTGGGTAGACAGATAGGCCTCCCTTTTAGAATTATAATAAAGGGTAGGGTCAGATTACACAAGTCAATCCTTATTAGATCTATAATCCAAATGCCCCTTCATATTCCAAGGCTCTTGTCCCCACTCAAAATAATTTGGTGTAGGAGCAGCCTAATTATCCACCCTTAGGGCATGGTCAAGAATAGGTTGCTTATGCCAATGAGCTACCAAATCAAATCATGACCACACCAAGTGATCAGGTAGCCCAATTCTCAATTTTTGAGATGTCAACACAACTTGGGATGGATAATAGGTAGGCTCAATCTGATTCCACTCTTATGAATCCCTTGTAAGGGGAGTTCTATGCAATCAACTATGTGGGTAGCACAAGTGACTAGAATGATTATGTATCAACCAACACTAGGTCCAAAAAAAGAGCTATGGATGAAGCTCAAGAAACTACTTAGGAACCTACAATGTCTCTTTCATCACAAGAAAATCAAAAGTTTCCCAATTACAGACTACTGGTTGCAACTTCAACCCCTCAAGTTACATCATAAGTTACAAATGTCCCCAAAGAGACCTCTAAGGGGGGAAATCCTTCAATCAATGTAGTGGAACAAATGAAGAAGCTACACATGAACATCTCATTGTGGGATTATTTAGCATTCCCAGGGCAAAAGGATATACTCTAAAAGGAATTTCATGAGCTAGGTGAGTGAACTATCCCAACAAAGAATGATAATGTGTTGATAGTGAATGGGGATCCTCCCATGGGAGGTCAACCAAAAAATGATGAAAATGTCCCTTCTTTTTATTTATCCTTGATTATTGGTGATTTTTTGGTCCAAAATTGCATTATTGATAGTGAAGCAAGCACCTTAGTTATGCCCAAATGCATAGCTAATAACCTAGGCCTCAAATATGAGCAAATGACCAAAGGAGTTCTATAGTTGGATGGATCACCAGTCAATATCTTGGGAGTGGTAAGAGGCTTGAATATAACTCTCCATGCCTATGCAACCTTCTCAATTACCCATGATGTGGTAGTGGTAGATGTTCTTCCTTAATTTTCTCTCTGCTTATCTAGGGATTTCACATCCACGATAGGTGGATAGTTGGTAGCCAAATGGTCTTACATGGTTTTTATGACAAAGTATGGAACTAAGGTAAAGATTAAGTTAGAGCCCATCCACAAAGATCACCTAGATCCATACTTTCCCAAAGCAACAAATGTCAACTATGCCATCATTGATGAAGAAGAGCTCTAGGTAGACTAATCTTCATCTTCTTCACTTGTAGGAGTTGCTGACCTACTCCTAGATGAATGGGGAAATGACAATTTTGAGCACGATCCTTAAAAGTTCATCAAAGAAGCTAGCCTTGGAGTCTACTGCATGCATGAGAAAGATGCTCTCATGCCAAATTTGATGAAAGCAAACCAAGAGGACTGTGGTTTGTGGTAGCTATTCTTTGATGGGTCTAGAAGCAAGTTGGGAGCTGGTGGTGGAGCAATGCTAGTTTCACCTTGAAAGGAGAAATACTTCTTAGCTTTCAAGTTTTAGTTCTCTTTCACTTGAAACATAACAAAGTATGAATCTCTTATTCATGGTCTAGAATGGGCGAGGAAGAGAGGAATCAAAGAATTGCAAGTGTTTGGAGATAATGATTTGAGTGTGAACTAGGTGAGGGGTGAAAACTTGACCAAGAACTCCCTACTCAAGTCTTTCAAGCATAGAGTGTGGGACCTAATGAAGAGCTTCACTATTTTCAACATCACTTCCATCCCAAGAGATGAGAATAAGTATGTGGATAGAATAGTAGTAGTTGGTGCTCAGTTTGATATCCCAAAGGGGGTGAGATAAAGCAAGAATCAACACCATTTAAAGGTGATAGTGAGGCCCTCCATACCAGATAATGTCACAAATTAGTAGGTGTTGGAAAGTCACCAGTAAATATCACATTTATTATAAGAGGAAGTTGAGTTTGATTCTAAAAATTAGTCTAAGCTACAACAACAATATGATGGGTAGATTGTTCAGCTAAAGACCAACAGGCTTCCCAAGGGTTTGGTAACTCTTGAGAGAATCTTCAATGAGGATGACCAACTCAAGAAGGACAAAGCAAGCATGTCAAATAAGAAATAAAATTATGAAAGGATAGAGATCTACAAGGATAACATGCTTGCACTTAGGAAGGTATGTACCAACAAAGAAAATCATGCTTTTATTATGTTATGCCAAGAGTTTACCAATGTATTTACATGGGAGTATGGTGATTTGACCCAAGCTTGGCCCAACACACCATTGAGATGGAAGAAGGTGCTAAAACCATCAAGCAAAAACAAATACCAATCAACCCAAAGATTGAGCCTCTCATGAGAAAGGAACTCACCAAGCTGATCAAGTCCAGGATCATCTTCCCTATCAAACACTCTTCTTGGCTGGCCAATTTGGTCCCCATTAGGAAGAAGAATGGAGAGATCAAATTATGTGTAGATTTTAGAGACCTAAATAGAGTCTCTATAAGATATCACTATCCCCTCCCAAGTATGGAGTAGATTCTTCAGATGGTGATAGGAAGTGAAAGATTCCCCCTCCTAGATGGCTACTCTAGATACAATCAAAATTTGGTGAAAGATTATGTCCAGTACAAGACAACCTTCACCACCATGTGGGGAAGTTTTGCCTACAAGTAGATGCCATTCAGATTGTCAAATTCTAGAGCTACCTTCCACCATGATATGGATATGGCTTTCCAAGGTTTGATAAATGACATTGTGCTAGTTTATCTTGATGATGTGATAGTCTTCTCCAAGGAGGTAAGTGAACATCTAAAGCACCTGAGGTAAATCTTTGAGAGGTGTAGAGAGTTTGGAATCTCTCTCAACCCTAATAAATGCATATTTTTTGTCCATAAAGGCAAACTCTTGGGCCATGTGATTTCAAAATAAGGCTTTTCCATTTATCCAAAAATAGTGCATGCCATCATAGAATTGTCCTTGCTTAAGCACAAGAAGGACCTACAAAGTTTCTTTGGAAAAATAAATTTCATTGGGAGATTCATTCCTAAGTTTGCTGAGTTGGTCAAGCCACTAAATTCCATGCTGAGGAAGGATGAAACTTTCATGTGGATAACAGGGAGATGAGAAAGCTTCAAAGGCATCAAGCAAGCTATCACCAAAGCTCCCACCCTGACTAGTTTAAATTTCTCCAAGGACTTCAATCTCTACACCTTTGGAAATGAAGAGGTAATCTCTGCTATACTCACTCAAGTGAATTATGAGAATTTAGAATAGCCTCTCACTTTTTTAGCCAAGGCTTAGAAGGCTACGAGATTAGGTACATGTATGTTGAGAAATAGGCACTTGCAATCATATAAGGTTTGAAGAAATTCAGACATATGTTGTCTAGTAGCAAGATTCACATCATGGTGCCACATCCTAGTGTAAAAGACTTCTTATTGAGCTAAGACTTGAATGAAAATAGGGTAGGGTGGATCACCAAAGTAATGGAGTATGATGTAGAGATCAAGACCACCAAATGGTAAGGGGAAGAAGGCTATGTGAACAACTCACTGCAAACTAAAAAAAACTAAAGGAGGACATTTTGGTGCTTCATGATGAATCTGCATCAGAAATACCTACAATCATGAAGAGTTGGGCATAAGACATGGTTCATTTCCTTCAAACTGGTGAGTGTCCACAAATTATTGATAGGACCAAGAGGAGGTATTTTAGGCTCCAATATATTCTTTATGTCCTAGTTGATGGAGTGCTATTCAAAAAAGACCTTTCAGGGGTACTCTTAAGATGAATTGATTCAAACCAAGTCGATAGGGTAATATTCGAGTTCCATGATGGACCAGCTGGTGGTTACTTTACTCCCAAGGCATAGCTATAAGGATTATGAGGGTTGGCTACTTTTGGCCCAGTTTGTTTAGAGACACTCACACTTGGGTGAGGGAATGTCAAAAATGCACTTTCTTTGATGGGAAGCAATGGCTATCTATAATGCCTCTTCATCCTATTCAGGTGGAACAACCTTTCATGCAATGGGGTTTGGACTTCATAGGACTAATCAACCCTCTTTATAATGCTAGCCAAAATTGGGTGTTGAATGCTACAGATTATTTCACAAGATGGGTAGAAGCCATAGCTTTGAAAGAGGCCAATGAGAGCATAGTCTTAGACTTCTATGAAGGCATAGTGATGAGATTTGGGGTCCCAACCACAATCATTTTATATAGTGCATTAGCTTTCTTGGTAACAAAGACAAGTGAGTGGGCTTTAAAGTATGGCATCTATCTTAGCAATTCTTCCAACTACTACCCACAAAGGAATGGGCTGGCCAAGTCCACAAATAAGAATCTGATCAGGATCATTAAAAGGACAATGGAGGAAAATCAAAGGACTTGGCATGTCAAGTTGAAGATAACTCTTTGGGTAGATAGGATCCCTCCAAAGAGGGAAATTGGGAATTCACCATACACAATCATGTATGGAAGGGAAGATAAACTCCTTATTTCACTTGACTTTCCAGCCTTGGATCTTTCCCATCAATTGTAATTAGTTGAGAGTGACAGCCTAGAAGTCAGGTATTTATAGCTAATGGAGCTTTAAAAAGTAAGAGATCAAGCCATAGATGCAATGAAGAGATACCAACAACAAATAAAGAAGCATTTTGACAAGAGGTCTACACTAAAGAGCTTCAAAGAAGCTGACATTGTCTTGAAGTGGGATGAGGACCGAGTCAAGCCTAGAAGGCACACAAAGTTTGACACCTTGTGGAGTGGCCCATATGTCATCATCCAATGCAAAAAACATAATGCTTTCCAACTCTCCAAGTTGGATTGTGAATAGCTACATATCCCAGTCAATGGGATATATCTTAAACACTGTCACTAGCTTTCTTTTGCCATGTACATAGTTTACCAGTCTTTTCCTCATTTTCCCTAAGTGCTTTTATGCATGTGTTTAGTGTTTTTTAGCCTTTGTGTGTGTTTTATTTGTCATTTGGGGTAAATTTATATTAGTTCTTATGTTTTTACAAGGCTATTACTAGATTTTTAAGATGTATCCTGACTCTATGACCAATGGACTTTTAGGCCACTAGTCTTCTCAAACATAGCAGGCATGCTCCCCTGTGAATCACCAAATGTGTTGACCAATTCTAGGTCTTATAGGAAAAAAATTGGGAACCCTTCTTCTTTTTATTACAAGAGTCTTTCGATCCAAGTTCTGGCTAGTTCATCCCTTAGTTGCCTTGTGTAACTTTTAATTGATAGGTCATTTTCCATGAAAAAATCAAGTGTTTTCCTTTTTTTATTGCCAAGTGCTTTCAGGTCTGACAGGCAAGAGTCTAATTGAAACTCAATTTGGTCTTGGATGCTTAACAAGGCAAGTAAATTACTTTAGAGGGATTTTAATCAGTAAAATGGACCAAGTTCAAAAGGATAAAGGGTCATTTGCAAAAAGTTTGAAGGGTAGGTGCCCTTGCGAAGGGCACTTGGCTTTGAAAAGAAGACCTTTTCAATTCTTATGAAAGGAAAATTTGGATGCCAAGTGCCCTTATGAGGGGCAGGTGATGAGTAGGGTGGACCTTTTTAAAATTCCAAAGGGTAACTTTGGACTCAAATTGCCCTTGTAGAAGGTAGCTGGTCGAAGTAAAAGGGCAAGGCAGAAAACCTGAAGGGGACTTACCCTTTGAAAAAGTTGATAGGCCAAGAGATAATTCCTTTGGAATTTTTTTGAAGGAAATCAAAGGGGGAAAACTTAGAAAAGGAATAATTATTTCAGACAAAATGTCTGAAGGAATTCCTTTGGACATTTTGTCCAAAAAAATTTGATAGTTGAAGAAAGTTTGAAAAAAATTGGAACACAAAAGTCCAAAGGGTAGGTGTCCTTATGGAGGGAACTTTAAATTTTTATGAAGGGTCACTTTCCCTTTAGAAAAGTTCATTTGCAAAAATTTGAAGGAAATGGCCTAGGGGGTGATAGGCCTACGAACGTCAATTTCAAGGTGATAAGCTAGCCATTGAGATTTAAATGTCTGGTGATAGGCCCATGGATTTAAAATTCAAGGTGGTGAGATATCCATTGGTAAGTAATCAAAGAATAATTCTTTTGGACAAAATGTTTGAAGGAATTACTTCAGACATTTTGTCTGAAGGAATGAAGGCCTACCAAAGAAAGTCCAAAAGTGAAAACTTAGAAAAGGAAGAATTCTTTCAGACAAAATGTTTGAAGGAATTTCTTTGGACATTTCATCTAAAGGAATTCAAAATCCTAAGAGCTCAAGGAATGACTCAGTGAATAGCCAAAGAAAGAATCCTGTGAGGAAATTCAAAAGCATCGAGAGCTCGAATTACTAGGTAAAGGGGGAAAATAGAAAGAAAAGAGAAAATAAAGTAGGTTACCTAAAACGTGGCCATACACACATGAGACAAAAGCTCAAAATCCTCTAGGTGGCATATCAAGTCAAAGCATAGACCCAAGGATGAACCAGACCAAGGTAGGTGGCACATGAGTCATCAATAGGAGAATTGAATACACTTAGGTGAAATAGTCTCCACTAAAAACCAATAAATGAATTGGTTATAAGCATTGAATAAGAGTGGCCCACGTTTTCTTGTTTTACCATTAATGAAAAATTGATTGTGCTCAGCATTGAATGGAGCATGGCCTGGTCAACTTATCTTTGGAATGGCCTTATCAATTGCTCAGAGAAGTAACCCATACTCTTGTAGGCCTGGACATCAAACGTAATGACTTAAACACCTACAATATGACTTTCCAATATGATTTTAAAAAGAGATGGTAGTAGCATGGGTTTGTGGTCACTACAGGAGTGATTAATATCACATGGGTTTACTTCCCTTGACTAGTCAATGATCTATTTCCCAAGTTGTCTATATAGTTGTAACTTCTCATTTTGAAAAGGAGCTCTCTCAACATTGTATGGTGAATCCCTGAAGAAATTTAACTTGAATCAAAAGAAGCATTTTACCTCCATTTGAGTTTTAATTTTATATATGTCTATGGTCTCATCTTATGTTCAGTCATTTCCTTTAATGCTTTCATAAGTTTATACCAGCATATCTAGTGTATTGTAAATCCTTTTCTATAGGTCAACAAGAAGTGTCCAGCTTGAAGCATAGGTGCATATGAACAGACTGTCCAATAGTGTGTCTTTTAAACACCTCTGGTTGTTTCTTCCTCCCTATACCTTCATAAGATCCCTTGTTGAAACATTGATGTAGTTAGTTTCTCATTCGAATGAAGTGTCTGTTAGCTTCTCTTTGGTGTAAAGTGTAAGTAAAATCTAAGTAGACCAACCAGTTTGCTGCATCA
This sequence comes from Torreya grandis, assembly GCA_037957365.1. Lineage (NCBI taxonomy): Eukaryota > Viridiplantae > Streptophyta > Pinopsida > Cupressales > Taxaceae > Torreya > Torreya grandis. Next base: position 4,772,413 of record JARHVA010000030.1, read on the forward strand.
CCACATTAGTTAGGTTCTATTTTTTATTTTTTCTCTCTCTTTTCACCCCCTCATTATTAGCAGCAGGAAATCTAGGGCCTCAAGATGCATCAATAGGAGCTAACCCCTAATCTAGAGATTTATCCCTCAAGTTTGCCACCCACAGCAAGAGGAATGTTTCCATTGTGCCACGTGGAGGAAAAGAGCTGAGTATCCTTTCAGAGGGTGCAATCCATAGTGTCAACAATATGAATACAAAATTAGAACATGGTACAATTAAAAAAAAACCTTACACACACAATTATATCTGATATGACTCCAGGTTATAAAAAAATCTCCTTTATTCCATAATTCTCCATGTGATGTATGAATCTTGCAAGATTATTCAAAAATCAACATTATTGCAAACTCATGTTGACCATTATCTTCTTTTCACATCTCTACCTATATACCAACCATGTCTTTTTAGCATACTCCAACCAAGAACTTACTTCTCTTTCTTTTATCTCTTATTTACATGCTTCAACCCCTATCTTCTCTAAAAATCATGCTAAATATAATCTTCTTTGACATATCTCCTCCTTGTTTAGATTTTCCCAACGTAGATTTAGTCTTATAGATAGGTTCACAGTATCATTTAAATTTACATAAAGTGCAAAAGATGTTTATAACATGTGATTAGACTTTATAGGACCATACTAGGTTCTTTATAAAAATACCATCCATTTACAGACTTTCTTGAGAACTTAATAAATTCTTCCACACCTAATATAACTATTAAAAGATAATTTGAAGTTTGATAAAGATTTTAATGGACCGCAACTTGACTCATTTAAAATTTACATAGTCATAGTTGATGTTCCTACATCAAACTTCCAGGCATGAAAATTTTCATGAGCTCTTGCTATTATCTCTTGTTATTGCCCTTACTACTATAAATGATCATTATTTGGTTATCTTCTTTCTTCTCTTCCAATTTTTCTTCTTCTTTTGGTTATCTTTGCTTCTTACTCTTTTAGATCTATCCACATCTTCATTTATCTCCTTTGATTATTATTTTGTCTTCTTAGCTTTGTCTTCTTCATATCCACTTTGTTCACTTTTCCACATACCTGCATAAACACAACTAAAAACAATTTTTAAGTTAGAAAAATAAAACTTCTCCATTGCCTTCTCCATGTTCTTGTTTTCCACTTCACCATTCTTCACAATCTTCTTTTGATTTATTTTTTTCTCCCTATCTTTATTTCCTAGTTTGTACACTTCTCCCTTAAGATCTTATAGATAGGTTCAAATATTGTATTGACCCTTTGATTAGTTGTACAAAACCTTTCTTTCAAGATTATATTCATGATTTTAACCTTGCTACTCAACATTCTTGCAACTAAATGACTAAAATTATGATATAATATAAAACAAAGAAACCATATTAACTCCACAAGTGCCCTTATCCTTGACATTTTTTCTTTTCTTTTCCATGTTTTTTTACTCTTTGCCCTTGTCTATGGATTTTTGGTCTGTCATATATTCTTCATGATTTATACTTGTATCTGTAAATTCAATTATAATATTAGAAGGAAAATCTTGAGACAAAACTATCTCAACAGATGCTTGCAACTGTGGTTTCATTTCCTCTTGACTTTATTTGCTCAAGAACTCTTTTTCTTATACAACCTCATAAAACTGATCTTCTTCATCCAACCAATCCTCTTCATATTCTTTTTCTTCAAGAGAGGTTTAAAAAGCTTATATTATCTTTTCATTATGTTTCATGTCTTCTACAAGTAATTCATGAGAGGTTTCAACTTCATACCTATCTTCACTGAGTCCACTCAATGGACTAAACACTCTTTTATTTAAGGCTTATTTATCAACTTAAAAATTTGTATTCACATCATTAAGAACAATATTAGAAACAAAAGATTAGGCCATATAGCCTCTTAAAGTGATCCTTGATTTTCAATTATGGATTTTTCTTCTCCAAGTATTTCCCCTTTCTCAAGGTAGCAGATTTATGCACCATCATACACTGCTATAAAATCAATTTCTTCTTCAATATAATCATGTTGTTCATGCTTAATTTTCATCACACTCCCAAATTTTATGTCCTCAATTTGGAATTATCCTTCATTCATCTTCATACCTACGTAAGCACATAACAAGAAATTACTATATTTAAAAAGTTGAGGCTTGGTTTCCCCTTCATTTCCTTTTTGGATTGCCTTACTAGAAAACCTCATTTGTATTTTCTATTTGCTGATTTCTTTTTGCCTTTTTATTTTCTCACTAATCTCTTTTAGAGACTATTTTATTGTTTTCTTGATTCTCACATAGAATCTTTGTCTTGACTCCTCCAATACTTGTGTTATGCTTTCCAAGATTACTCTTATCTCTGATATCTCTTTTACCGTATATTTTTCTCTATCTGCTATTTATTATCTTACCTTCTTATAGTAACTTTCCTGAACTAAGCCCTTCATCTCTCTTTTTTCACTCTTCATCTTTACTTTAGACCTTATTGGACATTTCTTCTTTTAGCAAGTTTATCCTACTTGTTATTTATAGTACCTCATCTAGGTCTTTTTCACCCTAGTCTTTTGGTAACCTTCTAGTCCTTTGATTTGGAATTTTTACCTTCTCTAATCTCTCCTTGAGCTTACCTTGAGCTTTCAACACCTTTCTCTACTCCTCACTCTATCAAACCTCTATGGTTTTAGGAATCTCCTTTCCACTCTAATCTCTTTATCTCTTTTCACTTTAGTTTTCAAATAACCTTTTTGCCTTTCACTCTTTATCAATACCTTCAAATTATTAATCACTACATTATACCACTTAAATAAACCCACATGAACAAAAAAATACCCTTTTCAAAGAGATTTTTCCAAGCTTCCCAAATTCCTTCACTCTGAAACTTCCTTTAAGTTGTTTTATTGTTCACCTCTCAGATGCAATATTAAATTTAACATATAAAATAATTTCATAAGATACATTTTCCCAAGAAGATTGCTATGCTCTGATATCAAAAATTGATGCCAATCTTCAATATACTTACCCCCAAATATTTGATGATTATTGAATACCTATTTAAAAACACTTTAATATTCAATAAAAATCAATGAAGGCCAATTTTATTCTCTTTATATTGATCTCACACAAGTATTATGAATATTTACTTTGATACAAAACTTAATATGCAAATTGCCTATTACTTTGGAAAAGTAATCAAACTAAAGTTTTAAACTTCCAAGATGGTGTAAGCAGGCAACATTACCATTATACATCCTACCCAATAAATTGACCTCCTATGCAAATGTGTGGAAAATACATAAAAATTTATAATCTAACAATCTTCAACACTTTCTTTCAACTATTATGGGATATTTTTGAAATATTTTCTTTATCTATTAAACTTTGTCAAATTTTTCTGTGTCTCAGACTATACATTATCCAAGGATCCTATTTTGATCCGATTATAACAACTTCATAATAACATTTGATGATAGCAAAATACATCTTTATACCCACTATATTGACCTCTATTCATTATCTTTAACCTGTTCAAATATTCAACTACAAGTGTGATCTCTATGCCAAACAAATCTATAACAATCTCAGATATCTATTATTTTTATTGACAGATTTATATTACTCGATTTAAGAAAAATTACTCACCAGGATAGGATCATTTTGGTCATTTCCATATGACCATTCCTAGAATCCCTTTCATCTAAAGAGGACATCAATCTAAGGCTTCATCTGATATTTTCTTTCCCCCCCAATGTTTCTCTTTCACAGTTGGCATTTATTTCATACATTACCTTCACAAAAGACAAAACTCAATTTACCAAATACACTTATTAAAGCTCATTCCAGCTAGAAATATGAGCAGAATGTGATTTATAAGCATATAGAATGATGTATTAATATTATACAAGACCAATCTGAGTTCCTTCAGGTGGAATTGGAAGATCCAGGTCAATCTAAAAATGAAACTCACAATAGATTAGAATGTATATGTATGTTCTTGATTCATAATTTATCTTATTACATATAGATTGATAGCTACATACTTTGGAAATCATTATGCATAAATAATATACATACATACATACATACATACATACATACATATATATATATATATATATATATATATATATATATATATATGTATGTATGTATGTATGTATACCCTACTTATAGAGTCTCCCTTTATTCTACATAGAACAAAATGAGTCCTTGAATGAATATTTAAAAATTTAGATAGATATTAGACATGATGAAAATGATTTCATTAGGGTTATATTACTTGAATATTTATCTTACCTTTGGCTGCATAAACTCGACCTCATACAACTCCTTCAATTTTTTTATTTTATTCCATGTTGATTGACTTATTATCCTTTTGAATGTTATAGGTTATATGTTGTATGAAAATCATAAGAAGGTTTCACTAATTTAGTCTACTGGCATACAAAATTCTATTTATTCATATACATTCGTGTAACATAAGCACTTCAAGATACATACATACCTTTTTTGATCATATGTGATATGAATACAAAATTAGAACATGGTATGATTAAAACAAAAACTTACACATGAAATCATTTCTGATATGAGTCTAGGTTATAAAAATAACTCCTTTACTCCATATATTCTCCATGTGATACATGAATCTTGTAGGTTTCTTAAAAAATCAGTATTCTTATGAACTCCTGTAGGCCATTATCTTATTTTCACATCTTTACCTATAGACCAACCATGTTTTTATAGCATATTACAACTAATAAATTATTTCTCTTTCTTTTTATATATGTATTTCTTATTTACATGCTTCAACCCCTATCTTCAATAACAATCATGATACACATAACTTTCTTTGACTTATCTCCTCCTTATATAGCTTTTCCCAATGTAGATTTAGTCTTATAGATAGATTCATAGTATTATTTACATTACATAGAGTGTAAAAGATGTTTATAACATGTCATTATAACTTATAGGACTGTACTAGGTTATTTATAAAAATAACATCTATTTACAAACTTTCTTAAGAACCTAATAAATTGTTCCACACCTAATATAACTACTACAAGACAATTTGAAGTTTGACAAAGATTTTAAAGGACCATAATTTGACTCATTACATATTTACATAGTCATAGCTGATGCTCCTACATCACATTTACACTCAAATTTTTTTAGAGGTTTGATTCTAACATGTGGGATACATAGTTTGCAACATCACTTTGGTGCTTATCAGACTCAATAAACATTATTTGTTTTATGTTCTAGTATAGGTCAAAGAGAGAGAATACAAAATTAAACACATTATACCCATAAATTATTTAAAGTGTAAGTACAATAAGATAAGAAAATATTAGGTGAACTAGTCACATAAATTAAGTTTCATAACATTGCACATGATAGACTCAATAAAACAAAGACAAACCTAACAACATGAATTTATCTATCACAATTTTACCCATGTCAAACTTGTATAGAGTGTGATTTTTTTTAGGTGTATCTAGAGGTCAAATCAAATTTCAAAATAGTTCATAGTCAACCTATATATCCATATTCCAAATCCAAACTTTTAAAATTATGTTATAGTAATAAGGTGACGTAATTTATTATTTTTTGTATTTATTTTGCATAACCAGATTCATTTATCACTTTGTATTTTTACCATTATTATCTAATTGGGTGTATATAAATTATGTAATTTATTAGATATATTGTTATATCTATTTTTTTAATAGTTTATATCTATTTTGTATAAAACTAGAATTAGGGTAAACATAGTATAGAGGACCCTAACTCCATCAAGCATTCAACATAGGGTTTTACAAACCCTCATTCTCTCAGTTTTTTTTTATTTCATACATTTTTATATTATGATCTTAATATTTATTCAACCTTCCTATCCATAGGGATCATATATATTTGTATGTTCATTGCTTAGTTTTCATCATAGTTTACATTAGCGAAATTGATGAGAAGACTATGTCTTTCTTGGATGCTATGATTTTTTTTTAAAATTTCAAAGGCTAATGAAGATAATGTCTAAATCAATAAATCTTTCAAATAAAAATTTATTGCAAACCCTAAAAATTTATAAAATGATGCATAAAGTTAATAAGGTAATTAATGCAAATGTTTCTCATGTAGAAACCCATAGGGTTTACATTTGTATTCTTAAACATTCCATGTTATGTAAAGAGTGTTTGACTCCTACTCCCATGAGAAATAATATATCTATGGCCACATCAATTGTGATACTTAGCATTTAAATAAACCTACCAAGTGTACAACCATTACTAAACATGAGTTAGTGACTATGATGCATGTTGTAGGTAGTTTACAAAGATAAGTGCATATTTTATCCTTGGAATGATAAATATTTGAGGATACCATGATAAAAAATATAATACCTTATGTCCTTATCCCAAAGGACATATTTGACATAAAATTTTACATGATTTTATCTTTATAAAATTTAAATTATTTGATGGTCATGGAGATTCTCGAGTGCACCTTTATTCAACATTAACTTCTATAAGTGATTATGAGGACTATCCTTTGATGATGATTAAGTTTTTTCATATAAATTTGGTTTTTGATGCATTACATTATTTATATTCTTTTCCAAGTGGTTCCCAAGAATCAATGGTATATTTATAAAAACTCTTCCTAGATCAATACATTACCAATAATGGACCTAGAACTACATTCAAAGGTATTGAACATCTTACATAAGGTCCCAATGAACAAATTCAAGATTAAATATTTATATATTTTTTTCAAATGAGGTCATTTATTTATCAATAATTTGATATTATAATACAACATATCTTCATCAATATCCTAATAAAACCTACTAATGACAAACTACTTAGATAATTTACAAACCATTCACTTGTCTCACACATAAAGCCACCATTCTAGAGAAAAAATAATTAATAAAACCCAAAATCCACATCAAGTACTAGGGGATAAAAAAATATATTACTCATAACTAATCCAATATTTCATTTACTACCAAGGTAAAATAAACATTACAAGACATTGAAACCATTACAACCAAACCCATGTAATGTTTCAAGAATTAATGCACTATACTAAAGGACTTGGTGGACAAAAACTTGATCAAATTTCCTTTTATGTGAAAAATATTTTAAAACCATAGGCCACCATCTTACAAATACAAATAATTTTTTTCATATCATATGAAAATGGGGTAGTCAATAAATAAATGCATTAATTTGAGAAACAAGATTCAAGAGCTAATTCACAAAGGAAAAATTATGTTTCCTATTTAAAATTTCCTAGGAAAGGGAAATATTTACAAAGAGGACGAGCCTTCTAAAGGTACTTTCAAAACAAAAAAACTTCAAGACCAATGATCAATATTTATGTAACCAAAATTCTGATGATGATGATTATATATATTATGATTAGACAATTTAGTGAGATACAAAGAACCTCCACTACATAAATTAATGATTCAAAGGCATAACACAATATTAAATGCATACATATTACAAAATTTTACTTGTACTATAATTTTGTTTTCTATATTTTAATTTAATATGGTTTTAATGCATCTAATCATTTACTTAATAGTCTTACCACATATTTAGAGTCCAAGTATATATGACATATTTGGACTTTTGACACATACTTGATTGAAGTAAACATTGGATTTAATCATTCATGGTGGTTCTCTTATTTATGATGTAGTTATTTTTAACTTATTTCATTCCACTTTTGGCACTTACCATGTCACATATATAAATTAATGACTACACTTTGAGCAATACTCATACACTAGTCATACATAAATCTAGTGCTAAAATGATACATCATTATACACAGTTTATTATGTGTATTAAATATCAAAATTATAAAGTATAAAAAAATATTAGATCCAAAAAAACAAACAAATCATAAAAGATAAAAAATATCAACAATGTCTTTACCTTTATCTTGTCATATGATGGATATCATCCCTATTTTACCTATACTAGAGGTATTTATAGTCATGTTTCCATGAGATCCTCTCATGGTATGCATTGTGTGGGCGAGATGTAGGGTATTAAACTTATATATTATTAGGGAATTATTCATTCCTCACCTATAGTTTCTATACACTAGTAATTACTACATAGTGATATCTTTCTAAATTTTTCTCAAGATATTATATTGAGCTACTTTACATAGATCATATATCTTGCATTTTTCCTTACATAGAGTATACATATATTAATTATTTACATGGAAATATACATGAATTTATTGGATATCATTATTTCATGGCTATGTATTTTATACCACTTTCCTTGGGATTAATATTTGTTCATCTATTACAGCTTGGTATCATGCCATCCATATTTCAATTACTAGGATTTGGGTCTCATCAACACATATTTATTGTACCATAGTATTATACATAGATTTATTATTATATATGTCATGCCTTATATGTGGCTTTCTCCTAGAGATTGATTGCATTATTTTTTCTTCTTCAATTGATATGTTGGCATTTACCTTCTATTTTCATCGATATTCTTATAGACACTTGTTTTATGTTGATTTATATGTTTCGTTGGCCTTGTCTATTTTATTATTTATCCCATTCTAAGCCCTCACATTTTTTCCTGATGATGGTAACACATTTATCAAGATTTAAAAAAATAACATGCTTTGATTTTTTATGGAATCCATTGCTTAGAATCCTCTGCATCTCATTTCTCTAGTCACAAACCTTGATCCTATAGTTCAAGTGTGATATCATGAATTATTATGTTATTTATCTATCTTATTCGATACATATTACTAAAAAACAAAAAAACATGGATTCATACACAATCATATCTACTCACCTATGGGGCATCATTGTTGGGAGTAGAAAAAGGCTACCAAAATTACATAATGTAATTGATAAACACATGTGTGACTTACACTATTTTGTATCTTGTATACCTTTTTGTATGTACTCAAGCCTTGTAGGCATAAAAAAGAATTTATAATGTGAAGAGTCTTTCCTATATATGTAGTAAAAGGTTGGAATATGAAGCGACATCAATTTGTAAAACAATATATGTAATGCTCAGTTGTATTGTGAAATGGTTATGATGTGATAGAGATTAATATATAGTTCTGAAATAGTTTCCATTGTATTTATTTTATTATTGTTCTATGCATAGTGATGCTCTATTTCTAAATCTGTTAGTTATGTAGATTTTTGTGATGGTTTTGTATTAAATAAGTCTTTGGTTCATGCCTCCCTTGTTGTGTTTTAGTTAATTAATAGATAAGTTCAATTTGAATTTTAGTCTATTAAATTATTTTGTCATTTATCACATGACTATCCATGTATTAGTATGTTCTGATGGATTTTACAGGAACCTCTACTAATAATGGGGTGGTGAGTGTGGAATATTTTGTTAAAAAATGTTGAGATGGCTACTGGGGCAAATAAATTTGGAGAGATGGATAGATGAAAGAATTAGAAATTTTGTAGAAGAAAAGTAAAAAGAATTGTGAAGACTGTGAAAGAAGTTATTCAAGAGCATATATACGGATACATTTATGAAATTTTTTGGTGTGAATTGCCTGGGTTATTAGCTACATGGTTGATCTAGAGGTAAATTTATAAAAGGTCAAGAAGAATATCAAAACTTACACCATTATGTAGGTCCCATTTACACCTTTCTAATGGTATGCAGAATGCAAAAAATGGAGCTCATATGCTCCTTGTGCAGCTAATCAAAGTTTCAGTCAAACTAGTCAAAGTAGGTCAAACTATAGAAATTGATTATGATAGAATGATTCAAGAATAGTCCCAATGAAAAAACATCTAGATAGATTTTTGGTGTATTTCATTGTTCACATAATAGATCCCGTATGTGCAGGTTATTGCACGTTGAAGATCAAATTGGGTAAGTCAAAAAATTAGGGTTTGAATAGAACATCCAGTTGGATGATAAGTGGTGAGTGGATGACAAGTGGTGAGTGGATAAAAAGTGGTGAGAGGATATTGGAGCACGTGGTGGGTCCTCAAGCGACCATGTGGCTTGCCACCAATTATTTTACCATGGTCTAATTTTATATTATTTCTTGAATGTTCTAAACAAACCAAATAACCATACCATTTCTATGTACATGCCATGTAACTCTACATTCCATGTTTCACCAACATCCTTACCATGTGTCATACACTAAATTCCATGTGACCACATATTCCATTCATGTTTCATGTCTTAGCTTCCATGTTTCATGCCTAAACATCCACATGAATCCCCAAACATCCATGAAATCACCACATACTTTCTAAACCCCACTAAAATCCATGCCATTGCCAATTACTTGGCATGTGATACCATAATTTTTGTGGTATTTAAAAATTTATAATAGTTACCCACTTACCAATGTGGGATAATTGATATACATAAGCCACAAAAAATGTAGAGGATGGGTTTCAAACCCTTATCACTTGGATAAAAGGATAAGTGTCCCACCATCAAACCCATGGTAGGGAAAATTATATAAAGTGTTGAAAACTTGTATTTGAATTCATAAAAAATATTAACAGCCAATGTTAAAGGCTAAAGGCATAAAGAAGCTTGTGTAGAGGGAACTAGAGGAAAAATCACAAAAAAGTCTAAAAAGAGACTAAGGTCATTTTTTCCTGAAGAAAAAATTTGTAGTTGTTCACTTTTCATTTTAGAGACATTTGTAAGTATTTTTCCTAATACATCAACTGATGTTGGATCCAGAGACGTAGGCCTTCATGTCGAACTCCATTATCAAATTATGTGTTGAATATTGTGAATTATTTTATTAAATTCATGTTTTTCAAGTCAATTTTTTTAATTATTCCATAAATTAAAATTGTAATGCAAAATTAAATTATGTTAACATAATATTTCTTTAAGTTTATGGATCAGTTTGGTATCAGAGCGGTTAGTGTGCTGGGTTAACTTCTATTTAGGCATTATTTTAGTGCATCAAGATTGATATCAGAACTAAATTTATGGGTGAATTTGTGATTTTATTGTTTTAATCAGAATCAATTATTGTAGAACAATGGATCCAATGATAGCTCATATTCAATTGTTACTGAATTCCATTATCACTGTGATAATGCAATTCCTACAAGCCCAAGAGTAAAGTTGGCAAGCAGTAGAGCAACGATAGGAGCATCAAATCAAGAGGTTCTAATAGAGCATTATTGCACTATGAGTAGAACTATAGCAAGAACATTAACAGAAGAAGAAGATGCATGAATATTCAAATATTTTTGGACATTATGCCTAGTAAGGTCATATTGCTGAATAATGCTAGATTCTACACCCTAGTTAGGCTCCATTATGGTCTACAAGATGGAACAAGGAGAGAGGCAAGGCACTAGTTGTATCTAGTAGAAATCAATAAATAGGACTAATAGTACCTTTTCAAGCAACTCTAGAGTCTCTAATGTGATAGTTCTTGTCAATGGAAGTGCCAGATATTATACTATCCTTTGAATAAACTCAAAGGTAGAACTACACTGCTATTATTGAGGGGAAGTTCATGCAAATATATTTTAACTAGAGTTCTGGAGCTAGTTATATTACTGAAGGTCTTACACAATGTCTACAACTAAGGACTCTTCCATTACCCCAAACTAAGACATTTGGAGGAGCTGATGGCATAGTACGTGGATATACGACTCATTATGGCATCCTACATTTTGGCATTAGAGGATTATTATTTGATCAAGTATCTCTTGACAAAGTTATAGGAGAAGATGAGGAGATAAATTTGGGACATTATTATCTCATATCTCAACATGTTAGAAACACTACATCAGGAGAAGGAATCTAACTGAAAATTAATCATACCTACAAGATTTAGTTTGGGACAAGCCAGAAAACAAAAGTACATTCTAGTTATAGTAGTGATTCTTCTAATTCATATACTCTTACTAGTCCTATCAATGAAAATGATGTTGTAAGTCTGGAAGTAAATAATGATCCAATTATTAATGTATCTTCATATGTACATACTGAAGATGAAAATAATGAAATCAACTTTTATAGCTATATTGATAATGTTAAGGATATTGAATGTACTAACCTTAAACATTTATTGAAGTCATGTGTTGATACATTTGAAAAGCACATGAAAGGAATATGTTCTAAGCTGCTAACTAAAATGGGATTCAAAGGAAAAGGCCTTGAAATTAATGGTCAAGAGATTGTCTAGCTAATCCAAATGGAAAAGAGACCACTCCGTGCATGATTAAGATATATAGGTGAAGGACAAATGTCCCAAGAAGCTGAGTTGAAGGATTACTTGAGCAACAAGCTAGATCATCTCGAAGAGATAGAATAAGTAATATTTGAAGATGTAATCATTACATTGGATGAATAATCTTCAAATGATTCATCAAGGTATAAAAATAAGAAATAATCAAATGTGTTTTTTTGATTATGCACAAGAGAGTCCTAAAAGGAATTTTAAGAAAACTAACAAAATGAGGTTACCTAAAGAAGACATGAAGCTGGGTTTTTAATTCAATGCTAAGGGGCAGATGCTAAAAGAAGATAAGAAAATTTATCCAAAACCTAAGGCAAAGGTTGTAACTACATCTTCAATGAAGTAGAAGATAGAATCTTCTCAGATAGAACCTAAGATAACATCAACAAAGGAGACGGTAGTCAATGAAAAGTTGAAAGTAAAAAAATTGACACCCTAAAAAGGTAAGCAACAATTCTTTAAAAGAATAATTGTCAAGCATTCAAAGATAGATGCTATTTTTGATAAAAAATTATCAAAAGAATCTAATCTTAGAAGATGTTGTAGAAACCCTAGGTTTGGAAACTAAGCCACATTTCCAACCCTATTCTCTAGATAGAATAAATGATGATAATAGTGTATATGTAAGTAAAACCAATAAATTTGGGTTTGCTATTACCTCCCAATTTTTAGATGAAATTTAATTAGATGTGGTTCCACTTTAGTTTAATGACATTATCTTGGGTAAACCATACTTGTATTTGAGATATGTAACTTTTTCCAAAAAGGAAAATCAATATAGCATTGTAAAAGATAGGATAAAATATCTCATGCAAGTACATCGACAGTAACCATTATAGGTAAATGGTGCCTTCAGTGTTATTTTAATCATATATGTTGTAGACAAGAACACTGTAGGGTAACATAAAGATGTTGCCATGAGAAGCATCATGAAAAACTCAAGAAACAAGTTGTATATTTTAATCTATATTTTTTAGAGTGTGCAAACATACATATATATTTCCTTCATGCTTGTAAGACCTGAATATAGGGACTATTTATAAATGTATAAGACCCAAGTATGGGCAATGTTTTTAATCATTACAGTGTTTATAAAGACCCAAGAAGGGAAACATTTGTAAAAATTGTGTTGTTGGGTAAAACCATAAGCATGCAATTGTAAAACGGTGATAATTATAACACCAAGTGACATGTAAAAGTCCAAATCAAAATACCTGAAACTAAATAACATTTAGGGAATCATCTAAGCTAGAATCAAGATCTAAAACCATGCAAATATCCTCACATGGAGTACCAGGTCTAGTACTAACTTTTTGAGGACAAAAATCCTTCTTAATGGAGTAGATTGATCTAGAATTCAATTCAAAAAAGGTCTTGAAACATATCAAAACTTACACCATTTCTAGGTCCCATTGATACCTTTATAATGGTATGTAGAGTGCAAAAAATGAAGCTCATATGCTCCTTATGTAGTTAGTCAAAGTTTTAATCAAACTAGTCAAAGTAGGTCAAAGTTGGTCAAACTATAGAAATTGATCATTATGGAATGATTCAAGAATAGTTCCAATGCAAAGAACATATCAAGAGATTTTTGGTGCATTTTATGTTTCATAAAATGGAGTTTGTATGCACATGTTATCATGCATTGAAGATCAAATCAGGTAAATAAAAAAATGGGGTTTGAACAGAACATCTAGTTGGATGACAAGTGGCGAGTGAATGATAAGTGGCAAGTGGATGACAAGTGGTGAGAGGATATTGGACCATGTGGTGGGTCCTTAAGCCACCATGTGGCTTGCCACCACTTATTATACCATGGTCTAATTTTATATTATTTCTTGTATGTTCCAAACAAACCAAATAACCATACCATTTCCATGTACATACCATGTAACTCTACATTACATGTTTCACCAACATCCTTTCCATGTACATGTTCCATTCTTGTTTCATGTCTTAGCTTTCATGTTTCATGCCTAAAAATCCATGTGAAGCCCCAAATATCCATGAAATCACCACATACTTTCTAAACCCCAGCAAAATCCATGGTATTGCCAACTACTTGGCATGTGATCCCACAAGTTTTGTGGTATTTAAAAATTTAGAAGATGGGTTTCAAACCCTTATCACTTGGATAAAAGGATAAGTTTCCCACCATCAAACGCATGGTAGGGAACACTATTTAAAGTGTCAAAAACTTGTATTTGAATACATCAAAAATCTTAGCAACCAATGTTAAAGGATAAAGGCATAAATAATCTTGTGCAGAGGGAGGTAGATGTAAAATCACAAAAAAATCTGAAAAGAGACTAAGGTTATTTTTGCCTAAAGAACAATTTTGTAGTTGTTCACTTTTCATTTTGGAGATGTTTGTGAGTATTTTTCAAGAATTTTTCCTAATACATCGGCTGATATTGGACCCAAAGTTGTAGGCCTTCATGCCGAACTCTGTTATCAAATTATGTGTTGAATGTTGTGAATTATTTTTTTAAATTTATGTTTTGTAAGTCAAATTTTTTTTAATTGTTATATAAATTAAAATTGTAAAGAAAAATCAAAATCAAATTACGTTAGCGTAATAATTCTATATGTTTATGGATCAATGGTTATCCCAATTGGATTATTATTATAATTAGTTAAGAAGGACAAATTTTCTAATTTAGATAGAATAAAAGTTAGACAACCCATGGAATCTAGATACTGATTGGACCCATGTTGTAGAACATTGGGATAAGACTAACATTGATGGTTACATCATATAATTCATTGTATAAGGGTATTTGGATTTTGAAGTTACAGAGGACTTATTTGTGATAGGAATCCAAGGAAAGTTTCTTCAACAACTACCTACTTTGACCAAGATTTTAATTGTTAAAAAGTCCATGGTGCTTACCCCTACCAACACGGAGTAGTCACTTTAGGCATTATAGGTGTGTGTGTGATGTAATAATGAATGATGTAGATTTGAGTAAAGTAACTTTAACCTGAACCCAAAATATGGATAACCCATAAAGTCAAAGTGAGAAGAAATTTTTGGGATTAGAAAGATAACTACGACAACAAAGAAGATTGAATAAATCAATTAGTCTAAATTTAACTATGAATATGAATAGGAGTAAAATAGAGGATGTTGAAGAGAGTGGAGCCTAAAGAGAGGATACAAAATTTATAGAAATTAGAGAATGTGGAGATTATGTAGAGCAAGGAATGGAAGGTCCCAAGAAGGAAGATAACAAAAATTGAGATAGAGAGGATATGAATAAGAGTGGAGAGGAAAAAGAAAGTAGGATAACAATAAAATAATTAAAATATATGAGTAGTTCACAGTTACAATAAAGGATATTATCTGTCCAGGAAGGAATATTCTCTAGAAGAAGTTATGCACAATCACAGAAGCATCACAGTTTAAGATCATAGACAAAAGAAATTATAGACATGGATCATTCATTTCAAGAGTACGCATCCCCCAAGCCAAATCTATCATTAGAAATAAAAAATCAAAGTGTAGAGGAAGGGATAAATAGAAATTGGTTTGAATAATTTACAGATAATTTGGTAAACTTAACACATAAACTAATAAATAAATAGACAAGAAGAGGTTAAAAGAGGATAGATTCAATTTTAAAACTAGCCTTAAGACACTCATAATAACCAATGCACAAAATATCATAGGAATAGTTATAAGTACACCAAACATGGAATTTAACATAGTAATGTTAATTTATTTAACTCCATATGATGGGTATTCTAACCCTGAACAATATTTATTAACCTATGATATGAAATGGCGAGTTAAGGGAGTGATCGTTCAAGATGTGAAGAAGTGCAAACTCATAGGAGCCTTAACAGGTCAAGATCTAGAGTTAATTTATAAAAGGGATGTTGATTTCCTAGGACTTCAACAAGTTAAAGATCATTTAATAATAAAATAAAAGATAAAGTGTTCAAGTTAGACCATTCAATATCTTAAGGAGATTCAACAACGAAGCAGAGAATCAATATGGAATATGATCACATATATTTAGATGTAATGAACAAATTGATTTTATCATGGAAGACAAAGGTAAACCTATTTGGTTTTTAGAATGACTATGATCAAGAACTATATTTTATATTGTGAAGTCATAGTTTCTAACTAAGACTGATGCTCGAGCAGCTATGCTCTAGTTTGAATAGATTGAAGATTATGGAGATGCTCCATCAACTAGTTATAAAATTTAGAAGAAGATATTAGTTTTTCTTAAAAATATGGATGAGCTTCATGAAATCAATAATCCCAAGTTAGGTCTATGGTGTATGGAGTGTGGTAAGGAATAAAATCATAGGAATTATTTTCCTAAATTCAAAATTGAATTCTATGACATATGCAAAGTACTAGGACATGCAACTTCAAAGTACCATTTACTGTAGTAGTATATTAAAAACCCACTAAACTTGTCTTGTAATTTTTGTAAGTCAATTAACCATGATGATAAAATTTATTGTGATTTAGAATAACTAAATGAATATATCACCAAGAATATCTATGTAGTCACATTGCAACATATACCTACTACAAATCAAGGTATTCTAGGAACAGAGGTGGAAATGGCTAATGTGACACAAGGTGGTCCTAGGTGGATGCATTTATATCCTTAATATCAAAACCATGGTTTGGATGGATGGACGTCATCATATCCACATTATCAATATTATTACTCATGGAACACTTCATGTCATCAACATTAATAATCAAATTGGGCTTCAACGCCACCTTAATGATAGTATGGTGGATATGACATGCAATAACAAAAATCGAGGGGTTTGAGGGGAAATAATTGTAGGGTTACAGTTTTTAGTAAAAATAAAGAGCATACATGGGAAATAAACCATGGGGTATACTAAGGAAATTAAAATAATGATAACCAATAAACACATCAACTAATCTAGTGTTATCTGTGTGGTGAATATAACCACTTCACATGAAACTGCTTTACTAATCCTTAAATGAAAATGTATTTTGTATATTATAGAGTTTTAGGAAAATATCATACATAATATTATCTATTATTATAAAAATAAAGGAAATAAAAACCTATGTAAAATGTAAATATGATAAATTTGGAACCTAGGGAGAATGCATTCATGCAAGTAGTCACTAGGAAATAATACACAGAGAAATTATTTGCACCATTAAAGATGCCACAAGATCAAAGAATCAAGGTCCAATATGATAAGTATCTTAAGCTTGAAATCTAAAATGGTTTGGTTTTTCAAGTGTCACAAGTCCTACAATACATACAATAACAAAATGCGTCAGAAGGGGATGCTACAACTATAGTTGCTTAAATATATGGGTAGATTGTGCACATAATGCAATAAGAAGGATTAGTGACTAAATTAATAGATTTATTGAAGCTCTTGAGAACCTTAAGAAGTGAAGATATTTTATAAAACATTAGAAATTTGGTGCATAATATGTTTGAGTGTGTATAATGAGGGAAATGACATACTGACAAGGTGGTATGGTATGTAAAAACTAAAAGTCCATGGGATGTTGAATCTACAATGGATATGGAACTCATAGGGAATGAGGTACGTGATGTTGTATTTGAGTTTGGGAGTAAAAAAAATATGATACCCAGATCTACATGGGAGGATATTGGTTGAATAACATTGATTTATAGTCTAGTTACTCTCAGTCTTGTAGAATATGGAAGAGTAGAACCAATTGGATGACTAGAAGATGTAAAAATCAAGGGTGTTGACTTAAGCTTATGAGGATATATTAACACAATTGACATGAAAATAGATTAGATCCATTATCTTCATTTGGTTAGTATGAAATGGGATTACGATCATCAAATTATTATCAATATGGTGCAAAAGCAATTGGAGGTGTACCAAGGAGATAATATAATTGTGATATTTTTGAATAAGTCTGAGCATAAGCCATATGTTATTCCTAGAGAACCTAAATCACCTCATGCATATGAGGATAATAGTTAGTTAAAGGTGAATGTAGATAAAAAAAATTCTATGTGAATAATGGAATATCGATTCTTTAATACTAAATCAACACATTAAGTTTAATTGCATCCAACTGAATAGTTTGTGTACAGATCAGCTACAACAATGTTGCATGCACATGAGTTTTAGATTAAATAATGTAGGTTACATTTTATGTGATCAAAAAATTGGTCTAAGGTAGATTTATTAAATAATATAGGTGTGATAGCTATGGATTAAATAGATCCTACTCTAGGAGGTACCTTACCTTGGGAAGTGACATCTTTTATAAGTGGTGATTTAAATACACATATGTTGAATTGGGTCTAGGGTGATCATGAGGTGAGAAAACTATGAATGATGTCTACCACTAAATATAAACAACTAAAATAATTTATAATTAAGTATCTCAATCAATTTATATTTCAATTGAAGCAACATGTACCTAATGGAGAGTAGAGAGTTAATGCACTCAATTATGTGTTAAAGGTAACTGTTGAGACATGGTGGGTAGTTCATAGAAAAAATAAATTACCATGGGATGAAGCGTGCTAATTTTTTTGAGCATGATTTCAGCTACCAAACACTGTTATAATAGATTGGTTGTTCTTTCAAGAAGGACAATGTCTAGAGTTGTATATACACTAGTGCATAGACATATGGTCTATGCAAGGTGTTAAACCTAAATATTGGGTGCATGTTTTTAGATACAGTTTGGTAGCACTTCCAACCACTTATTATATGGATCAAGAGCACATGCAAGAAACTAAATATTAGGCATGAGTTCAATAAGACTTTATCCAAGTGTTTGTTTTTGAAGATGAAAATCTTGTAGTGTTTAATGATTTACAAAAATTAAAATGTTTTTATATCATGGGTGAGTGGAAGACCTGAGTACTATGATAGAATCATCATCACATCAAGAAGCAACTTGTAATTTAAATAAAACTATACATTAATATAAGGATAGTAAAAAAAAATAGTTTATTACATAACCTTGTAATAAGATCTAAAATAAGTTGACATAGTCCAGTGATAGTGATGAGGATATGGACTTGACTGCCTTCTTCAAATTAGTATGATAAGATGAGCTACCAAAATTTCAAATCGTAGAACAAACTAAGGAAGAAAAGTTGTGAATTTTCAATATTCTATAACATGAAATATAAAAGAATCTACAAGAATCCATTCCTAGTGAATATAATAAGATATACCATAAGCTACTGAATAAAATTGTTTAGAGTATTGGAATAGAGTATGTTCTCAAGCTTACGACTTTGAGTGATTACTAGACATAGAATGAAATTTTAGAAGGGTTGTAACTGTTGAAGGACTATCATGATGTTTTTCCTATTAATATTAACCTAAGGTGATTAATTCACCAATGTTAAAAAATGTAAATGAGTAATTTATCATTATTCATCATAGGTAGGTTAAATATCTAGTTTGTTATTCAAACTATCTATATTGTTTATTTTAGGTATATTGTAACTCCCACAACATATTTTAGAGGATTAATGTTTGTAACCTTATTTCATAGGGATCATAGGATAATGCCTTCCCTATTATATATATCAAATATTTTTGGTATATAGTTATGTATCAATACTTATTTGTAAATCTTTTCAAGTAAAAATAAATAAAATTATCTATCTGTAAGATCTGGTATGAGAGCCCGAGAGGTTTCTAACTCTACGAGGTGTTAACAAAAAGAGGGAGGAACGTGAGCACTCCCACATTAGTTTGAAACATCCCATAAATCTTGGTCCAATTTAAATCTACGCATGTTTTCAAAAAAAAAAATTGTATTCTAGATAACATGTGGTGTTGGAATATGTTGAAGATGTGTCATAAGACATTAGAGATTGGCATTGGAAGTCTATTATTAATGTTTCTATACATATCATAATACTACAACTATGTAGTCCATAAAAATGTGTAGATATTTAATATTTTAAGTTGTGTTATAAAGTGGTGTATTCCAAAATCAAATGAAAAGTCTATGTTCCAAAGCTAATGTCCAAACCAAGAGCACCACCTCAAACAAAAGAGTACCAAGGTTGGTGGTTTTATTATTATTTTTAGTCCATGAATTTTTAAAAAAAAAACTTTTTGAAGTTTAAAACTATACAAAGGTCAAAACAAACTTTATTTTTCTAAAACCACCATTTCCTATCTCAAAACTACCTATAAAATAAATCCTTTGCTTTACATTCTCTCAAAAATGACTTATTTGCCAAACTCATGGTATTGGGTAGGAAGGTGGTTTTCATTAAAAATCAAGATTTTTAAGCCTTTAAATTTAAAATTATCTCTTATAAACTTGATATGATTCATATGTAGGATGGTAGGATTGTGTTTTATCAAAGAAGAGGTGTGAGGTTTAATTCCCCAAAAATAACTTTTAGTAGATTTTTCTTTTCTGCTATCTTTGGCAATTCTGCTAAATTTAGTCATGACTAGGTAAAGTTAGATAGAAAAGTCTTTAAAAAAAACTGAAAATAATCCAATTTCATTCTTATTGTATTTTATATTTCACAAACATTTTAATTTTTTTCATTGTATTTCATAAAATCACATGTTAAACTCAAACATAACATTTGATAAAAGTTATGCCTCCAACTCACATTTACAAGTAAAGCCAATATGTTTGGGTTACTACATACATAGCCTAATATAGATACAATAATGACATATGAGTATAGAACCTATAAATCATCAGGGTATAATAAGGGAACATGTACTCATAGCCATCTCTCCATTACCTATTTATTATAATTGAAAGGCATAGATCCTAAAGGTGGACTTTCCAAGTATATAGAGAATTTATGCTCACATATGAAGAATTCTATATAATTAGGTGCTAATGATTGTATGAAACCATTTTATTACTATATATATACCATGTACTAGAATCTTTCACATATGTTAACACCTATTTCATGTACTAATGAAAATATAAAAAGGGTGAGCTTCTTCCATGTATCGACGAGTATATAGGAAGGATGCATATATAGAAAGGTCTAGTATATCAGTCTGATGGTATATAGAAAGGGAGATATAAATACTTAGAGTGATAAGGAACCATTCCGTCATTCAAAATCTTGATCATGGTTGTACAAGCACCGAAGATATTTCTATTAGATTCTTAGTTACTCAAAGGCAAAAACTACTCTACTTTGAAGATAAAGATCACAACTCAACTAGAATTTGAATAAATTTGGATTATTTTAGATGGTTCCTACACCCAAAATGCATCCAACATTGAACATCAATGTAAATATGACAAATCCAATCAAAAGGCAAAATTGATCATAATGTGTGGGGTATTAGATGAAGGGTAACCACACATCTGTGAAACCAAAAAAACTAAAAATGATTGGGAAAAACTACAAACATTATATGAGGCCAAAAAAGAGAGTACTATTATGCATCTATAAATCCAACTTCACTCTCTCAAATTGAGATTGGGTGAAAAAGTAGAGGTTTTTTTTAGACATTTTTTAAAATAAAGAGCATCACTCCAATCCTTAGGTGAATAGTCTCATATGACTCTCTTGTAACCATTGTTTTGATAGCTTTGCCACCCTCATACAAAATATTTGTGACTACTTTGATTGTCATATAAAAAAAACCAAGTATTGAAAAATTGGTAAATATGTTGCAATAAGAAGAGTCTTTTAGTACTCAATAATAAAAACATGTTCTCGCTTCTTAGAAAGGTAATAAACCCATCAAGTCTTCCAATCCATCATCAAAATAGAGTCCTTAGTAGAATACACAAAGAAGTAAATCACAAAAATAATGTCTCATTTGTGGTCATAAGGGACATGAACTCAAATATTGTTGGTATAATACATTACAAAAGGGATATTCAAGTGGTCAAAGGCCCACTATCCAATAGTCATCCCCATCAAGTAAAATTAAATCGATAGAAAAAATAAATTTGGTAGAAGAAAATAAAGCACATGGTAATATTGCTAAATATGAACACAATGATGAATATGCAAAATTCTTGTACTTTTATAATTTCCATAAATAATCCTAATAAAGTGATATTTGGTGTGTTTATTTAGCTGCAACCTAACACATTATAGGATGAAAATACTAGTTTTTCACTTTGAAGGACACACCCAATAATAATAATAATGCCTATTTGGGTGATATATCATAAAATGTATAAGGAATTGACAACATTGCTTTGCCTCTTGGCACATAAACCTGTAGAATCACAAATATATTATATGTACTTAGATTTACCAAGAATCTCTTATCAATCAACCAACTCTTAGACCATATTCTGAAGATTGAATTTGACTGTAAAGGTGGAAATAAAAAGTGTTTGATTAGAGATAAAACCAAAAACTCAAAACATTTTGCATGAGCATCCAATGTGAGTTGAATGTTTCATTTAGAATAATAATCAAGCACTTGTTGCAAAGGACACTAACTCAACACAATTGTGGCACAAATTTTTTGGTCACATTAGCTCTGGATATCTTGATACACTCTATTGTTTTGACATGTTAAGAGGGTTACCACCTCTTTTAAAAGGTACAATAAAATTTTAAAACTACTTAGCATGTAAATAACATATAGATCCTATTTAAAAAACTACATATCAAGCCCATGGAAAACTTGATCGAGTACAATTGATCTATGCGAACTGATGACACTTAGTAATGTTAAATTTTAGTAGGTCATGATTTTGTTGATGATTTCTCTAGAAAAATGTGGGTTTATCATCTAAAAATAAAAACTCAAGCCTTTGAAACTTTCAAAAAATTTAAAGTTATATTTGAAACAAAGACTGGTTAGAAAATTAAAACCCTCCACTTAGATCCGAGGGTAATTCAATGATAATAAATTCAAAGTTTTTTAATAATAAAATGACATTCATCATCAAATGGCATCTCCAAAACACCAAAATAAAATGATGTTTCTCAACAAATAAATTGTACTATCATGAAAATGGTGTGATCTATGCTACATAATTTAGGCATGACAAAGGCATTTTAGGTAGAAGCAATCAAACCATAATATATCTACTTAATAGAGTTCTCACTATAGTTCTTGATGGGGTAACACCATAAAAAGCATGGTCAGAGTGAAATACATATATAACACATCTTTGCATTTTTGGATGTCAATCAAGTATGCACATTCTAAAAAAGGAGAGAACTAAAATTCACATTAAGATATAAAACTATATTTTCTTATGGTATAATGAATAATCACTTACCTATAAACTAATGGATCTAAAGACTAGGAAAATCTAAACTAGCAAGGATGTTGAGTTTTTTAAAAATAAAGAAGAATAAACTCTTCTACAAGCTCATCTAGCTTTATATAAAATGCAGAAGATGGAAATCCCCTAGATGAAGAAAATAATGGCATCAATGATTCATCTACAGGTGTCACTCAATGTATTCCTAAATATTATATAAGTACACGAAGATATCTTGAACAAAATGGTGTTATAGATACTTCTACTACTAGAATAAGAACTCATAATATGGCTTGAGGAGAGATCAATTTGGCCTTAATGAGTATAATTATTGAATACGTTAAGCCCTATATAGTTCAAGAAGCCCTACAATTAAAACCTTAGAAATATGTCACAAATGTATAATATAAATCACTAATAAAGAATAAAACATGGCATCTTGTAGACCTTACTGTTGATGCAGTGGATTTCACTCGGGGCAGGTGGCCGAGCTCTTACCTTCCACACGCAACAATGGAAACTCCCCTCTCACCTATGGGACCGGCGAAGCTGGAGGGGAGAGTCTCTAGATAAGGGCCAGCTCCCTCTGATGTATCTTTTAGGCCCTAGTTTCTCCTATTTCTAAAAAACAAATGTAAAAAAGAGGGGGGGGGTGAAAAGGGAGAGAGAGATGCTAAAAATAGAACCTAAGCCTAAAAATGAAAAGGTGATACACCAGAAAAGTTGAGCCACCCAGCCCGAACATACACTTTTCACCAGGAAGAAATGGCCATACACTTCATCTGACGTGGGAAACTCTTCTATTTTAGTGACTCAAGGGTCCATAGAGATATAGGGAGGAAGGAACTAGCAAAGGTGTTTTGAGACACACTTTGACAGCCTATTCACATGCGCCTATATTCTTGTTGTAGACACTTCTAGCAGACCTGTAGAAAAGAGACTTCACAATGCACTGGACATGTTGTAATCGATCAGTGAAAAGCATGAAAGACAATGACTTAACACAAAAGAAGAACATAGACATATACTTTAAGTGTAAGTCCATATAGAGGTAAAAATGCTATGTCCCGATTCAAGGTAAAATCTGGCAGAGCTCTACCTTACAAGCCCCAAGAGATTTTTGGGTAGAGTTTTGCCTTAAGGCTGAGAGAATCGATCCTTTCTCAAATGAGAAGCTTTACAATATATATAGAGAGGAAGAGAACTTGGTGATTTCTAGGAAAGACTTTGGTGCTCTTTTTACAAGCTGGCCCATGTGCGCTCTGAGCCTTGGGAAGAGGGAACCATTTGATTGTTAGTTCCTGCTTTGACTTAGGCATTCCACATTAATGTGAAAAACATGGTTGTGCCTCTTTTCTGCAAATAGACTACTCTCTTACTACAAATAGACTGCAGTTTGTCCCCTTGTAAATGCCAAATGGAGAAAGTAGGCTGTGCTACTCACTGTTTGCACTATTTGATGACCATCTAGAAATAACTCACCTCTCCTCGCCACTTAGACTGCTTTGTATTTTCTTGCACTTCATCTTCCTCCTTACCTTATCTCTTCTTGGCTCCTTCAGCCCTTAGGGGCTATCTTCTGGTGGGTCACTGCATTCTTTGGTCTCTCACTACTTACCTTGGCCATTTTTTGCTGATTCTAGTGAGTGACACATGGCGAGTTCCACTGTAAAATGGGCAGGACACGTGGTAGCATTTACTTACTCATGGAAGATTTAGGCACCCTTGGAAGGTCCTATGGAAGAGGACATGTGTTAGCTTCCACTTTCTTTAGCAATTTGTCTGGGGCCCACCACAATTCTCGCAAGATAAAAGAGAGAGACTATGGAGGCTGACACTTGTTGACTTCCATCGAGCCTTGTAAGGGACACGTGGCACATTTTGCTGATCCTAAAAAAGAATGTCAAAGCCTTCCACGGTTACCACTTGATTCCTTCTGTGCTCTAGCTTTCTTGGTGTAAAATTGATGTTTGCGGGCCTGTCACAGTTTGAAAACCAATGGCTAGTCTATCTTCTTAAAGTTGACGGCTTCTGGGATGTCACCGTCCTTAGCAAATTCCTTCGGGCCTTTTCCTTCAAATTTTTGCTTCGGCATTTTACCCACAAGCTTTTTTTGTGGGCTTTTTTCCCATGGGATTTTTTGCTTTGGGCTTTTCTAAATTCCTTCAGACCTTTTGTCTGAAGGAATTCCTTTTGAAAACAAGTCTGAAGGATTTCTTCCTTGCCTCTACCGATTGCCTTAGAAAAATTTCCAAAAGAAATTGTCCTTTGTGGCTTTTTCCTTGAAGTGTTCTCTGCCTTCCACAAGGGCTCTTGAACCTAGAATTGCCCTGTATAAGGGCACTTATCCTTCACTTTTTAGGACGCTCCTTTGAACCACTCAATTGAACTAAGCTGTTGAACTGACCGATTGAACCAAAAATGGTTCAATGGTTCAACACGGCGCGCCACTCCTTTGTTGAACCAAGCCTTTGAACCTGCTGCTTAAACCAAGTGTTTGAACTGTTCCTTTAAACCAGCTGCTTGAACCAACCACTTGAACCCAAAATGGTTCAATGGTTCAACACTGCGCACCATTCTCTTATTGAACGAAGCCTTTGAACCAAGCGATGAACTTTGTTGATTGAAATTTAATATTGAACCAAAAATGTTGAACCAACGCATTGAACTAAGCCAATGAACTGACTGAGTGAACTAAGTGATTGAACTAAGGCGTTGAACCAAAGCATTGAACCAAAGCATTGAACTGGTTCAATGGTTCAACGGTTTAAAGCTGCTAACTCTTTGAAAGATCATGCCGTTGAACCACTCTTCCAACCTTAAGGAAAAGTGTCTTTGAACCATTTTAACTCTCTTTCCTTATGAATTTATTTGGACAAGAGTCTGAAGAAGCTTTATGGAACCTTACACCCTTTGACTAGTTCTTCTACCGAGAGACACACTTGCAGAGTTCGTAGAAAACCTGCAGAGTTCGTAGAAATTACAAGACTCGTGCAAATTGAAAAATACTGGCTAAAAATAGCATAAAAAAGAAGGGGGGCCAATTTTTTGGCCTGTTGGGCAAAAAATGGTCAACAAATTGGTGACTCCTAGGGGAAGCATGCCTGCTATACTTAGAGACCAGTTGCCTTTAAGTCCATTGGGCATGGAGTCAGATGCAGCTTTAAAGAAAGGTTAGCAACAACCCCAAAGATCCAAGAATCAGACATGAAGCTTTTTACCCTAGGCACAAGGGAAAACACACACAAGACTAAAAACACTACTTGTGCAAACTGCACTTAGGGAAAGTAGGAAAGACAACTGAAAGCAAACTACTATGTACAACTAACCAGGTGTATTTTCTTCCCTCTTGGATCAAAGGGAAAACTTCTTAAGTCCCCTCCCTGTTAAGGAAACTTATGGTGCCAGACAAGTGGCTGAATGAAATGGAGAGTTGATGACTCGCTCCTCTTGCCTGTCACCTGGATTGGCTTGTATCTGAGTGGATCATATTCAAACATGCTTCTAACATACATGTATTCCTTTTGTTCCTGGAAGCTTTTTGAATGTTGGTCCTTCATGCTGGTGCATATTACCAAGAAATCTATGGCTACTGGCTCATCACCATAAGCCCTTTGATCTACATAGTCCCTCTATAATGCATCATGGTTTGACCCATTCTGCTTTATTGGAGATCCTACCAAACTCATCCTCTGCTCCCTCCCGGCCTTCTTAAAGAAGGGTGACTATTTTGATGTCTGAAATGGAATCACAAAATTATTGATCATCCCACAGAACATCACCTTTTTGTTCAAAAAACTCTTCTTCAAGGCTTTCCTCAAGGGAGACCAGCCTCTCCTTTTCTTCCTCAAAGATCAGGATCTCTAGATGTTCAAAGATATCCTCTTGATCCTCCTCTAACTCAAGCTCCTCAGCATATTCATCCTCCTCATCGAAGCAATAGGGAAGTTCATCAAACAAAGGAGGAGGGAGCTCACCATGCTTATGTTCCTCCTCATATTGCTAGAACATCCACATGTATGCATGCCCTATGTCTTCTCCATTGCTGATGATGTCTTCACAAGGATCATTGATGATGATTTCTTCTTCATCATCGCTCATGATAGCCTCTTGGGAAACTATAGATTGGATCTTTTGCTCCTCACTCACCTCCTGCAGAATAGGTTCCTCCTTGAGAAGGGATGAAGTGGAAAAAACATGTGGAAGAGGAGGTAGTCATTGAGCTAGAATTGAATGATTCTCCTCCTTCCATCTGGTCAACACTTCATTGATATCTAGTGTGGCCTGATATCCCTCTTGGAGGTGTGTAAATGGAGTGTGTTCAGACATGGAATGTGTCGTTGAGTCTGAACCATCTATTACACACTGGCTGAGGAATCTCTCTCTAGATTCCAACTCTACAATTCTTCTAGACATATCCTCTTGGAAGAGCCTTTCTTGGAGGTCACCAACATCATCATGAGTAGGAGCAACCTAATCTTCTTCAAGGTTTTGATAAAAACCCTTCTTCTCCTCCTTCCTGCCCCATGATTCTACTATTTTCTTCCAGTTCAAGATCTCAGAATTAGAATTTTTCTCCTATGAACAGACAACAACTTTGCTTTCTCCAAGGTCCTGGGGATCCTCTACGAGGTCTGAAAGTTTCATCTCTCCTTCTCTAAGTAGTCTCATCCTAGCCTCTAAATCTTCAATTTTCTTGGCTAGATTATCCTAAAAGAGTCTTTCTTGGATGTCACCAGCATCATCATGTTGAGTAGGAGCAGTTTCGAGAGAGATGTGCTGGTTCGTGAAGTTCCCTCCAAAATAAGATTCATGATCTAAGGATTTTAGAAGGTTCATCTCCATGGGAGGTTGTTCTAGTTCCCTTTGATTCTTGAAGGCTAGGCATACAGGGTCAAGATCAAGGTTAATTGATGCATCAGATGAGCCAGAATGAGCAAGTGCCATCTAGTAGAAAGGATTTGGTACATACGAGGGGGCTTTCTTTAAGATAGGAGGGGGCACATAAGGTTGACTGCCTTGAATGAATGGATTCCTCCATTTTGCTACCTCCTCCTCCATGGATTGCAAGGCCTGAGCTTGCCTGAATAAACACACCTCTTTATACATTAAAACCTACTGATATCCATACTGCTTATCTAGTCTATCGATTTCCATTACCTGCTTCTCAAACTCTAGCGCCACATCCCTTATCATTAAAGGGCAACTAAGAGAGATGCTTGAGGGGATTTCATAAAGATATTGAGCTTGATTGAAGTCATATGAAGGAATACAAGGTCCATGATTTTGTGCAAAGGAATTATACATACAAAAATGTGATTTTTGATGGCACCAGGCTACTTAACCAGCTGATCAACTCAGAGTCACCATTAGTGTTGATTCAAAATCCTCCAAAGGCTAGTTGGTTAAATAAAACACCAAAAATTCCTCAACTCTTTGGACAAAACTTGTCCTAGTTGGTCCCAACAGGCGTGCCAAAAATTGTTGATGCAGTGGATTGCACCTGGGGCAGGAGGCTGAGCTCCTACCTTCCACATGCAACAATGGAAACTCCCCTCTCATTTGTGGGATTGGTGAAGCTGGAGGGGAGAGTCTCTAGATAAGGGCTATCTCCCTCTGATGTATCTTTTAGGCCCTGGTTTCTCCTACTGCTAACAAACAAATGTAAAAAAGGGGGGGTGAAAAGGGAGAGAGAGATGCTGAAAATAGAACTTAAGCCTAAAAATGAAAAGGTGATACACCAGAAAAGTTGACCCACCTAGCCTAAATATACACTTTTCACTAGGAAGAAATGCCCATACACTTCATATGCCATGGGAAACTCTTCTGTTTCAGTGAGTCAGGGGTCCATAGAGATATAGGGAGGAAGGAACTAGCAAAGGTGTTCTGAGACACACTTTGACAACGTATTCACATGCGCCTATATTCCTACTGTAGACACTTTTGGCAGACTTGCAGAATAGAGACTTCACAATGCATTGGACATGATATAATCGATCGGTGAAAAGCATGAAAGATAATGACTTAACACAAAACAAGAACATAGACATATACTTTAAAGTGCAAGTCCAGATAGAGGTAAAAATGCTAAGTCCTGTTTCAAGGTAAAATCTGGCAGAGCTCTGCCTTACAAGCCCCGAGAGATTTTTGGGTAGAGTTTTGCCTTAAGGCTGAGAGAATCAATCCTTTCTCAAATGAGAAGATTTACAATATATAGAGAGAGGAAGAGAACTTGGTGATTTTTGGGAAAGACTTTGGTGCTCTTTTTTCATGCTGGCCCATGTGCACTCTGAGCCTTTGGAAGAGGGATCCGTTTGATTGTCGATTCCTACTTTGACTTAGGCGTTCCACATTAATGTGAAAAACATGGCCACACCTCTTTTCTACAAATAGACTGCTCTTTTCCCAAAAATAAACTACGGTTTGTCCCCTCATAAATGCCAAATGGAGAAAGCAGGCCATGTCGCTCACTGTTTGCACCGTTTGATGACCATCTAACAATAACTCGCCTCTCCTCACCACTTATACTGCTTTGTCTTTTCTTGCACTTCATCTTCCTCCTTGTCTTGTCTCTTCCTGGCTCCTTCATCCCTCGAGGGCTATCTTCTGGTGGGTCACTACATTCCTTGGCCATTTTTTGCCAATTCTAGTGAGTGACACGTGGCACGTTCTGATGTAAAATAGGTAGGACACATGGCGGCATCCACTTGAATCATGGAAGATTTAGGCACCCTTTGATGGTCCTATAGAAGAGGACATGTGCCAGCTTTTGTTTTCTTTAGCAATTCATCTGGGGCCCACCACAATTCTCACGGGACAAAAGAGAGAGACCGCAAAGGCTGACACTTGTCGGCTTTTGCTGAGCCTTGCAGGGGACATGTGGCACATTCTACTGCTCCTAAAAAAGCATGTCAAAGCCTTCCACAATTTCCACTTGGCACCTTTTGTGCTTTGGCTTTCTTGGTGTAACATTGATGTTCACGGGCCCATCATAGTTTGAAAACCAATGGCTAGTCTATCTTCTTAAAGTTGACGGCTTCTGGGATGTCACCGTCCTTGGCAAGTTCCTTCGGGCCTTTTCCTTCGAATTTCTACTTCGACCTTTTCCCCACAGGATTTTTTTGTGAGCTTTTTTCCCGCATGCTTTCTTACTTTAGGCTGTTCCGAATTCCTTTGGACCTTTTGTCCAAAGGAATTCCTTAGGACAAAAAGTCTGAAGGATTTCTTCCTTGCCTCTGCTGACTGCCTTAGAATTTTTTTTGAAAGAAATCATCCTTTGTAGATTTCTCCTTAAAGTGTTCTCTACCCTCCACAAGGGCTCTTGAACCTAGAACTACCCTCTGCAAGGGCACTTGTCCTTCACTTTTTGGGATGTTCCTTTGAACTACCCGATTGAACTAAGCTGTTGAACTGACCGATTAAACCAAAAATGGTTCAACGGTTCAATGGTTCAACACTACATGCCACTCCTTTGTTGAACCAATCCTTTGAACCTACCACTTAAACTAAGTGTTCAAATTGTTCCTTTGAACCAACTGCTTGAACCAACCACTTGAACCCAAAATGGTTCAACAACTCAGCACTACGCACCATTCTCTTATTGAACCAAGCCTTTGAACCAAGCGATGAACTTTGCCGATTAAACTTTAATATTGAACCAAAACTATTGAACCAATACATTGAACCAAGATAATGAACCGACTGAGTGAACCAAGTGATTGAATGAAGGCATTGAACTAAAGCGTTGAACTGATTCAATGGTTCAACCGTTTAAAGCTGCTAACTCTTTAAAAGATCATGCCATTGAACCACTCTTTCAACCTTAAGGAAAAGTGTCTTTGAACCATTTTAGCTCTCTTTCCTTATGAATTTCTTTGGACAAGAGTCTGAAGAAGCTTTGTGAAACCTTACACCCTTTGACTGGTTCTTCTGCTAAAAGACACACCTGAAGAGTCCGTAGAAAACCTGCAGAGTCCATAGAAATTGTAAGACTCGTGCAAAATCAAAAGTACTAGCTCAGAACAACATAAAAAAGAAGGGGGACCAATTTTTTGGCCTGTTGGGAAAAAAATGGTCAACACATACACTAGAAAAGAATCCAATTGGATGTAAATGGATCTTCAAAATAAAGTACAAAGTATATGACAGTCTCAAGAAGCACAAGGCAAGGTTGGTTGTAAATGGGTATACCAAAAAAGAAAACATTGATTATGAGGTGACATTTGATCCCATAACTAAGATTAAAATTGTCAGGATTATTTTTTCTCTAGTTACATAGTTTGGTTGGAAATTCCATCAAATAAACATAAAAAGTGCCTTTCTTAATGGAGACTTACAAGAAGAAGTATGCGTGACTCAACCATAAGGTTTTATAATGATTAGAAAACAAGATAAAGTTTGTAGACTTGTAAATTAAAAAATGGAAATTTATAGGAAGAAGTCTACATGACTCAACCAAAAGGTTTTTTCATACTTGGAAAATAAGATAAAGTTTGTAGCCTTGTCAAATCACCGTATGGTCTTAAATAGGCTCCCCAAGAATGGTATATAAAAATTGACGAACATATATTGAAACATGGATTTAAAAGGAGTATACATGATCCCAATCTCTACTTCAAACAATAAGGTGGTAGATAATGATCATTTTATATATGTCAATGATCTAGTCATCACTAATAGTTGAATAAAGATGATTGAGTCAAAAAATAATGAGACAAATTGATCATTTGACATGATATCTTGGAATTATACATTATTGTCTTGGTTTAAAAGTTTGGTAAAGAGAAAATCACATATTTTTATCTTATCTTAAATATGCAAGGACAAATCTCAATAGTTTTTGCATGATGGATTTCAAACCAATTAGAATACTTTAGTTGTCTTGAGTATACCCATCACCATAGGTAAATACAAATCTATATTAACAGTTGATAGGGAGTCTCATTAAGCTAGGGGTGATTAATTCACCATTATTAAATAAATGTAAATGAGTAATTTATTATTATTCATTATAGTAGGTCAAATATCTAATTTTTTATTTTAACTA
Source organism: Torreya grandis (assembly GCA_037957365.1). Classification (NCBI taxonomy): domain Eukaryota; kingdom Viridiplantae; phylum Streptophyta; class Pinopsida; order Cupressales; family Taxaceae; genus Torreya; species Torreya grandis. The sequence continues at coordinate 4,804,962 of JARHVA010000030.1, forward strand.
TTTATATTGTTCATTTTAAGTATATTTTAACTCACACATCAAATTTGGGAAGATTATTATCTGTAACCCTATTTGATAGGGATCATAGGCTAATGCCTTCCCTATTATATATGGAATATTTTTGGCATATAGTTATGTATAAATAGTTTTTTATATCTTTTCAAGTTGAACAAATATAATATTTTTTGTTTGTAAGATTTACCACTAAATTTGTAGAGTTGAAAGCGGTAGATCCATCATGGGGGGAGATGCACATTAAACTCAAAGAGTGTGCACTAGATATAAATAAGCACCCATATAGAATGAATACCTACATAAAGTTAATGGTGAAGGTTAAGCTAGATCACATTCAAGAAAAAAGTATCATTTATCTGATCGAAAAGGTGTATTGTGTAAGTCTTATGGTTGTACAATCTAAAAAATTAGGTGAGATCAGGGCATGTAGAGATTATCGTGCATTAAATGATGCTTGCATCAATAATCCCTTTATAATACCTTGAATTTATGAGGTTATAGAATTAGATGTAGGACATAAATTATATTTCTTTATGGATGGATTTAATGGCTATCATCAAATTCCCATCATAGAGAAGGATCAGGTCAAGACAACATTTACAACTAAATGGGGATCTTTTGCATATAAGGTAATGTCATTTTGTTTAAAGAATGCTCCAGCTCTATTTTCTAGGGTTATGTTGATTAATTTCCAGTATTTTATTCATGATTTCTTAGAATTTTATTTATTCAAAGATCAACTATCCAAATTGTGACTAATGTTAGATGGCTACAAATCTCTACAAATTGCATTAAATTTGAATAAATGTTTGTTTTTCACACGACTCAGTGTTTTGTTGGTCCATGTAGTTTGTAGTGAAGTAATTTTGGTTGGTTAAGCTAAAATTATATTCATATTAAATAACACTAGAAACTCCTAATAATGTTCATAACATACATGAGGAGTCTACCAAAAATGAGTTGGATGTCATCCAATGAAGGGTGTAAAGAATAAGTAATGAATTCCTTGGTTTTCAAAGACAAATTGGTAGCTCTGGTGTAGAAATTTCAAATATTTACTTCAATTACCAAAGACATAATAGAAATTAAAACCATTCCCACAATCAGTCAAAACCTTCACCCAATAAATTGCCTAAGATCAACATCTATAAGATAACCCTCCCAAACTAGTGTTAGGTGCATAAAACCTACGCTAGCAAGGATGTTTAGTTATTTTGAAAAGAAAGAAGAATAAACTCCTTCTACAAGCTCATATGGATAAATATATAATTCTGAAGATAAAAATTCCTTAGATGAAGAAATAACATTGAGAGATGTAAAAACAACATAGCCCAACACAACATAGCCCAGGATAGCTCAGCGGTTAAGTATGTTAGTATTATCCATACTTAACCTCTCATATTATAAAGCATCATTAATGATTAAAAGTACATTTTTATAACCTTAAAACAACATTGAGAGATGTAAAAACAATGGTTGAACCCTAGGATACCAACTAATAAAGAAAACACATACCCAACTAAATTTATTACAAAACTACATCAAGCAATACAAAATATATAAACAATGATAACTAATGTTACAAGTATGAGAGTCAATAAGTATTATAAACCTTGTTTCAAAATATCTAAAAGATAAAAATCCATCTCAGTGAATTCCATAGAACATCACAAACATCTATTACATCAAAAAAATCATGGCTAGAAGCTATTTTATTTGTTCCACCAAGTATTGTCCAAATTGTACAGGTAACTTGATTACCTTGCTATAAAAAATTTGGTAGCCATGTACAACCAACAAATCCTTAATGTATCCTAATTGGTTTCCATCTATACCGAATATAAGTCTATAATATTATATAGGGGAATACACAAATTCAAACATTCTACATTATAGAAGAAAATATCCTTTTATAAATATACCAAATAAGTTATTAACAATTCTATCTAATTTATATTGAAGTAAAGTTTATTCCTTAAGAGAGTCAATTTATACCATAGAAAAATGCAATACAAACAAATATTTTAAATCAACAATGAGAGCTTAATTAAAACAAACTTCAAACTTAATTCCCAAGAGATTATAAATAAATTCAATAGATTCCTAAGCAACCCATCTAGGGTTTTCCCATTTTTCAAATACATACACGTCATATACTCTCAAAATGAACATGATAACTAAACAATGTACTTATATAAATATTCAAACAAACTAAGAAAGAGGATATCCCATAATTTATAACAATCACACCACTCAAATACAACCATTTATAGATAAAATAAACATTTTTACATGCTTTGAAACGTATACCCAAATAGATATCACAGAACAACGAAATGGTTTATTGTGTTGGAAATTTGAATCAAAGTATAGAAAGGAATTTAAGAAGAGAAATTGAACATGCTTGAATTCAAAATCTTAACCTGCCATGCATACCCCAATTCACATTTTCCTTCCCTAATTCAACTCATGTCAGTTAAGCACATGTAGTAAGATGACTGCACAATATTTTATAAAAGTTATAGGGTATGCCCTAGTACAAATGGATTCTTGGAAATAATACCTCTCAACAAAAGTATCAACCCCTTCCCATGGATGCACCCATGGTTCTAATATCATCTAATGCAACACATAACAACTACCATCATGTGCTCCCAAGCTCTCCTACAAACCCTAGTGTGCCACTTTGTAGTGTCCCAACCATAAATTTATGTTTCCTCCCAATATCCTTTGTGCCAACATAATTATTAAGTTTCTCCCATGCTATAAATTTTTTGGACTAGATGTATTCGTAGTGTAAAATTACATAATGACACTATAATTGTTTATACATAATCTCTTTAAAACAAAGACAAACCTGACAACATGAATTTATCTATCACAATTATACTCATGTCAAACATTTTTAGAGTGTGATTTTTTTTAGGTGTATATAGAGGTCAAATCAAATTTCAAAATAGTGCATAGTCAACCTATATAGCCATATTCCAAATCCAAACTTTTAAAATTATGTTATAGTAATAAAGTGACGTAATTTTTTATTTTTTGTATTTATTTTGCATAACCTGATTCATTTATCACTTTGTATTTTTACCATTATTATCTAATTAGGTATATATAAATTATGTAATTTCTTAGATATATTGTTAGATATATATTTTTAATAGTTTAATCTTTATTTTGTATAAAACTAGAATTAGGGTAAACATAGTATAGTGGACCCTGACTCCTTCAAACATTCAACATAGGGTTTTACAAACCCTCATTCCCTCAATATTTTTTATTTCTTACATTTTTATATTATGATCTTAATATTTATTCAACCTTCCTATCCATAGGGTTCATATATCTTTTTGTGTTCATTGCTTAGTTTTCATCATAGTTTACATTAGCAAAATTGATGAGAGGACTATGTCTTTCTTGGATGCTATGATTTTTTTTTTAATTTCAGAGGATAATGAAGTTAATGTATAAATAGATAAATCTTTCAAATAAAAATCTATTGCAAACCCTAACAATCTATAAAATGATGTATAAATCTAATAAGGTAATTAATGCAAATGTTTCTCATGTAGAAACCCGTAGGGTTTGCACTTGTATTCTTAAATCTTCTATGTTATGTAAAGAGTGTTTGACTCCTACTCCCATGAGAAATAATATATTTATGGCCACATCAATTGTGATACTTAGAATTTAAATAAACCTACCATGTGTACAACCATTACTAAACATGAGTTAGTGACTATGATGCATGTTGTAGGTAGTTTGCAAAGATAGTGCATATTTTATCTTTGGAATGATAAATATTTGAGGATAACATGATAAACAATATAATACCTTATATCCCTATCCAAAAGTACATATATGACATAAATTTTTACATGATTTTATCTTTATAAAATTTAAATTATTTGATGGTCATGGAGATTCTTGATTGCACCTTTATTCAACATTAACTTCTATAAGTGATTATGAGGACTATCCTTTGATGATGATTAAGTTTTTTCATATAAATTTGGTTTTTGATGCCTTACATTATTTATATTCTTTTCCAAGTGGTTCCCAAGAATCAATGGTATATTTAGAAAAAGTCTTCCTAGATCAATACATTACTAACAATGGACCTAGAACTACATTCAAAAGTATTTAACATCTTACATAAGGTCCCAATGAACAAATGAAAGACTACATATTTATAATTTTTTTTGTCAAATGAGGTCATTTATTTATCAATCATTTTATATTCAAATACAACATATCTTCATCAATATCATAATAAAACCTACTAAGGATAAACTACTTAGATAACTTACAAACCATTCATTTATCTCACACATAAAGACACCATTCTAGAGAAAAAATAATTAATAATACCCAAAATCCACATCAAGTACTAGGGGATAAAAAATATATTACTCATAACTAATCCAATATTTCATTTACTACCAAGGTAAAATAAACATTACAAGACATTGAAACCATTACAACCAAACCCATGTAATGTTTTAAGAATAAATGCACTATACTAAAGGACTTGGTGGACAAAAACTTGATCAAATTTCCTTTTATGTTTAAAATATTTTCAAACCATAGGCCACCATCTTACAAAGACAAATAATTTTTTTAATATCATATGAAAATGGGGCAGTCAATAAATAGACAAATTAATTTGAGAAACAAGATTCAGGAGCTAATTCACAAAGGATAAATTATGTTTCCTATTCAAAATTTCCTAGGAAAGGGAACTATTTACAAAGAGGATGAGCCTCCTAAAGGTAATTTCAAAACAAACAACCTTCAAGACCAATGATCAATATTTACGTAACCAAAAGTTTGATGATGATGATTATATATATTAAGATGAGACAATTTAGTGGGATACCAAGAACTTCCACTACATAAATTAATGATTCAAAGGCATAACACGATATTCAATGCATACATATTACAAAATTTTACTTGTACTATAATTTTGTTTGCTTTATTTTAATTTAATATGGTTTCAATGCATCTAATCATTTACTTAATAGTGTCACCACATATTTAGAGTCCAAGTATATATGACATATTTAGACTTTTGACACATACTTGATTGAAGTAAACATTAGATTTGAGCCTCATCATTCATGGTGGTTCTCTTATTTATGATGTAGTTATATTTAAGTTATTTCATTCCACTTTTGGCACTTACCATGTCACATCTATAATTTAATGACTACACTTTGAGGAATACTTATACACTAGTCATACATACATCTGGTGCTTAAATTATACATCATTATACATAGCTTATTATGTGTATTCAATATCAAAATTCTAAAGTATAAAAAAAATTAGATTTAAAAACACAAAAAAATCATAAAAGATGAAAAATATCAACAATGTCTTTACCTTTATCTTGTCATATTATGGATATCATCCCTATTTTACCTATACTAGAGGTATTTATATTCTTGTTTCCATGAGATCCTCTCATGGCATGCATTGAGTGGGTGAGATGTAGGGTATTAAACTTATATATGATTAGGGAATTATTAATTCCTCACTTATATGGAGGTATTTCTATAAACTAGTAATTATTACATAGTGATATCTTTCTAGCTTTTTCTCGATATATTATATCGAGCTACTTTACATAGATCATATATCTTGCATTTTTCCTTACATAGAGTATACATATATTAATTATTTACATGGAACTATACATGAATCTAATGGATATCATTATTACATGGTTGAGTGTGTTTCATACCACTTTCCTTGTGATTAATATTTGTTTATCTATTACACCTTGGTATCATGCCATCCATATTTAAATTACTAGGATTTGAGTCTCATCAACACACATTTATTGTACCATAGTATTATACATAGATTTATTATTATATAAGTCATGCCTTATATGTGGCTTTCTCCTAGAGATTGATTGCATTATTTTGTCTTCCTTAATTGATATGTTGGCATTTACCTTCTATTTTCATCGATATTCTTCTAGACACTTGTTTTATGTTGATTTATATGTTTCATTGGCCTTGTCTATTTTATTATTTATCCCATTCTAAGCCCTCACATTTGTTTCCTGATGATGGTAACACATTTATCAATATTTTAAAAAATAACATGCTTTGATTTTTTATGGAATCCATTGCTTAGAATCCTCTGCATCTCATTTCTCTAGTCACGAACCTGGATCCTATCTTTTCAAGTGTGATATCATGCATTCTTATGTTATTTATCTATCTTATTCAATACATATTACAAAAAAACAAAAAAAACATGGATTCATACACAATCATATCTACTCACCTATGGGGCATCATTGTTGGGAGTAGAAAAAGGCTACCAAAATTACATAATGTAATTGATAGACACATGTGTGACTTACACTATTTTGTATCTTGTATACCTTTTTTATGTACTCAAGCCTTGTAGGCATAAAAAAAGGATTTAGAATGTGAAAAGTCTTTCCTATATATGTAGTGAAATGTTGGAATATAGAGTGACATCAATTTGTAAAACTCTATATGTAATGCTTAGTTTTATTGTGAAATGGTTCTGATGTGATAAAGATTAATATATAGTTCTGAAATAGTTTCCATTGTATGTATTTTATTATTGTTCTATGCATTGTGATGCTCTATTTTCTAAATTTGTTAGTTATGTTGATTTTTGTGATGGTTTTGTATTTAATAAGTCTTTGGTTCATGCCTCCCTTGTTGTGTTTTAGTTAATTAATGGATATGTTCAATTTGGGTTTTAGTCTATTAAAATATTCTGTCATTTATCGCACAACTATCCATGTAATAGTATGTTCTGATGGATTTTACAGGAGTCTCTACTAATAATGGGGTGGTGAGTGTGGACTCTTTTGTTAAAAAATGTTGAGATGGCTACTGGGACAAAGAGATTTAGAGAGATGGATAGATGAAAGAATTAGAAATTTTGTAGAAGAAAAGTACAAAGATTGGGAAGGCTGTGAAAGAATTTATTCAGGAGCATATATACAGATACATTTATGAAATCTTTTGGTGTGAATTGCCTGGGTTATTAGCTACATGGTTGATCCAGAGGTCAATTCATAAAATTTCAAGAAGAATATCAAAAATTACACCATTATGTAGGTCCCATTTACACCTTTATAATGGTATGCAAAACACAAAAAATAGAGCTCATATGATCCTTGTGTAGCTAATCAAAGTTACAGTCAAAGTAGGTCAAAGTTGGTCAAACTATAGAAATTGATTATTATGGAATGATTCAAGATTAGTCCCAATGAAAAAAAATATAGATAGCTTTTTGGTGTATTTCATGGTTCACAAAATAGAGCCCGTATGTGCAAGTTATCGCACGTTGAAGATCAAATCGGGTAAATAAAAAAATTAGGGTTTGAATAGAACATCCAGTTGGATGACAAGTGGTGAGTGGATGAAAAATGATGAGAAGAGATTAGAGCATGTGGTGGGTCCTCAAGCCACCACGTGGCTCACAACCAATTATTTAACCATGGTCCAATTTTATATTATTTCTTGAATGTTCCAAACAAACCAAATAGCCATACCATTTCCATGTACATGCCATGTAGCTCTACATTCCATGTTTCACCAACATACTTACCATGTGTCATACACTAAATTCCATGTGACCACATATTCCATTCATGTTTCATGTCTTAGCTTCCACATTTCATGCCTAAACATCCACATGAATCCCTAAAAATCCATGAAATCACCATATACTTTCCAAACCCCATTGAAATCCATGGTATTGCCAATTTCTTGGCATGTGATACCACAAGTTTTATGGTATTTAAAAATTTATAATAGTTACCCACTTACCAATTTGGGATTATTGATATACATAAGCCACCAAAAATGTAGAGGATGGGTTTCGAACCCTTATCACTTAGATAAAAGGATATGTGTCCCACCATCAAACCCATGGTAGGGAACACTATATAAAGTGTTGAAAACTTGTACTTGAATGCATCAAAAATCTTAATAGCCAATGTTAAAGGCTAAAGGCATAAAGAAGCTTGTGTAGAGGGAACTAGATGCAAAATCACAAAAAACCCTGAAAAGAGACTAAGGTTATTTTTACCTGAAGAATAACTTTATAGTTGTTCACTTTTCATTTTAGAGACATTTGTAAGTATTTTTCAAGTGTTTTTCCTAATACATTAGCTTATATTGGACCCAAAGACGTAGGCCTTCATGCCGAACTCCATTATCAAATTATGTGTTGAATGTTGTGAATTATTTTATTAAATTCATGTTTTGTAAGTCAATTTTTTTAATTATTCCATAAATTAAAATTTTAAAGAAAAATAAAATTATGTTAACATAATATTTATTTACTTTTATGGATTAGTTTGGTATCAGAGAAGTTAGTGTGCTAGGTTAACTTCTATTTAGGCATTATTTCGGTGCGTCAAGTTTGATATCAAAACTAAATTTGTGGGTGAATTTGTGATTTTGTTGTTTTAAGAAAAATCAATTATTGTAGACCAATGGATCCAATGCTAGCTCATATTCAATTATTAATAAATTCCATTATCACTGTGATAATGCAATTCCTACAAGCCCAAGAGTAAAGTTGGCAAGCAATGGAGCAATGATGGAAACAACAAATCAAGAGGTTCCAATAGAGCATTGTTGTACTGTGAATAAAACTATAGAAAGAATGTCAACAAAAGAAGAGGATGCATGGAGATTCAGAGATTTGTGGACATTATGCCTAGTGAGGTCATATTGCTGAATAATGTTGGATTCTACACCCCAGTGAGGGTCCATTATGGTTTAGAAGATGGAACAAGGAGAGAGGCAAGGTGCTAGTTGTATCTAGTAATAATCAAAGGTAGAATTTCACTACTATTGTTCAGGGGAAGTTTATGTAAATCTATTTTAACTAGAGTTCTGGAACTAGTTATACTACTAAAGGTCTTGCACAATGTCTGAAACTAAGGACTCTTCTGTTACCCCACACTAAGACATTTGAAGGAGCTGATGGCATAGTATGTGGATATGTGAATCATTATGGCATCCTACATTTTGGCATCGAAAGATTATTCTTTGATCAAGTATCTCTTGATAAAGTTTTAGGATAAGCTAAGGAGATAACTTTGGGACATTATTATCTCACATCTCAGCATGTTAGAAACACTGCATCAAGAGAAGGAATCCAATTGAAAACTAATCATACCTCCAAGATTTAGTTTGGGACAAGCCAGACAATAAAGGTACATTCTAGTTATAGCAGTGATTCTTCTAATTCATATACTCTTGCTAGTCCTATCAATGAAAATGATGTTGTAAGTCTGGAAGTAAATAATGATCTTATTATCAATGTATCTTCATATGTACATTTTGAAGATCAAAATAATGAAATCAACTTTTCTAGCTATATTGATAATGTTAAGGATACTGAATGTACTAACCCTAAACATTTATTGAAGTCATGTGTTGATAAATTTGAAAATAACATGAAAGGAATAGGTTCTAAGTTGCTAGCTAAAATGGGATTCGAAGGAAAAGGCCTTGGGATTAATGGTCAAGGGATTGTCTAGCTAATCCAAGTGGCAAAGATACCACTATGTGCATGATTAGGATATGGAGGTGAGGGACAAATGTCCCATGAAGCCGAGTTGAAGGATTACTCGAGAAATAAGCTAGAACATCTTGAAGAGCTAGAAGAAGTACTCTTCAAAGATGCAATCATTACATTGGATGAAGAATCTTCAAATGATTCATCAAGGTATAAAAAGAAGAAATACTTGAATGTATTTTTTTATTATGTGAAAGAGAGTCCTAAAAGGAATTTTAAGAAAACTAACAAAATGAGGTTACCTAAAGAAGAAATGAAATATTGTTTTTACTTCAATGCTAAGGGGAAAATGCTAAAAGAAGATAAGCAAATCTATCCACAACCTAAGGCAAAGGTTGTAACTGCATCTTCAATCAAGTAGAAGATAGAATCTTGTCAGATAAAAACTAAGATAACATCAACAAAGGAGACGGTAGTTAATGAGAAGCTGACAATATAAAAATTGTCACCCTAAAAGGGTAAGCAACAATTATTTAAAAGATTAATTGTCAAGAATTCAAAGATAGATGTTATTTTTGATAAAAATTATCAAAAGAATCTAATCTTAGAAGATGTTTTAGAAACCCTAGGTTTGGAAACTAAGCCACATTTCCAACCCTATACTTTGGATAGAATAAATGATGATAATAGTGTATATGTAAGAAAAACCTATAAATTTGGGTTTACGATTACCTCCCACAATTTATATGAAGTTGAATCAGATGTGGTTCTATTTTAGTTTAATGACATTATCCTGGGTAAACCATACTTGTCTTTGAGAAATGTAACTTTTTCAAAAAAGGAAAATCAGTATAACACTATAAAAGATAGGATATAATATCTCATGTAAGTACATTGATAGTAACCATTATAGGTAAATGGTTCCTTCATTATTATTTTACTCATATATGTTGTAGACAGGAACATTGTAGGGTAACATAAAAATGTTTCCATGAGAAGCATCAGGAACAACTCAAGAAATAGGTTGTATATTTTAATATGTATGTTTTAGAGTGTGCAAACATACATACATATTTCCTTCATACTTGTAAGACCTAAATATAGGAATTATTTTTAAATTCATAAGACCCAAGTATGGGTAATGTTTATAATCATTATAATGTTTATAAAGACCCAAGAAGGGCAACATTTGTAAAAACTATGTTGTTAGGTAAGACCCTAAGAGGGAAATTGTAAAATGGTGATAGTTATAACACCAAGTGACATGCAATAGTCCAGATCAGAAGACATAAAACCAACTAACATTCAGGGAATCATCTGAGCCATAGTTGAGAGCCAAAGCCATGCAAAGATCCTCATATGGAGTACCTGGTCTAGTATTAGCTTTTTGAGGACAAAAAGCATTCTTAATGGAGCAGATTGATTTGGAATTCAATTTAGAAAAGGTCTTAAAACATATCAAAACTTGCACCATTTCTAGGGCCTATTGAGACCTTTCTAACAGTATGTAGAATTCAAAAAAAGAAGTTTATATGCTCCTTATATAGTTAGTCAAAGTTCCAATCAAACTAGTCAAAGTAGGTCAAAGTTGGTCAAGCTATATAAATTGATCATTGTGGAATGATTCAATAATAGTTACAATGTAAATAACATCTTGAGAGATTTTTTATGCATTTTATGGTTCACAAAATGGGGATTGTATGCACAAGTTATCATGCATTGAAGATCAAATCAGGTAAATAGAGAAATGAAGTTTGAACAGAACATCCAGTTGGATGACAAGTGGTGAGTGAACGATAAGTGGCAAGTGGATGACAAGTGGTGAGAGGAGATTCGACCATGTGGTGGGTCCTTAATCCACCACGTGGCTTGCCGCCAATTATTTTACCATGGTCTAATTTTATATTATTTCCCATATGTTCTAAACAAACCAAATAACCATACCATTTCCATGTACATGCCATACAACTCTACATTCCATGTTTCACCAACATCCTTTCCATGTGTTAGACACTAAATTTCATGTGACCACATATTCCATTCACAGTTCATGTCTTAGCTTCCATGTTTCATGCCTAAACATCCACATGAAGCCCCAAACATCCATGAAATCACCACATACTTTCCAAACCCCACCAAAATCCATGTTATTTCCAACTAATTGGCATGTGATACCAAAAGTTTTGTGGTATTCAAAAATTTATAATAGTTACCCACTTACCAATGTGGGATTATTGATATACAGAAGTCACCAAAAATGTAGAGGATGGGTTTCAAACCATTATCACTTGGATAAAAGGATAAGTGTCCCACTGTCAAACCCATGGTAGAGAACACTATATAAAGTGTCAAAAACTTGTATTTGAATGCATCAAAAAGCTTAGAAGCCAATATTAAAGGCTAAAGTCACAGAGAAGCTTGTGTAGATGGAGTTAGAGGCAAAATCACAAAAAATTTTGAAAAGAGACTAAGATTATTTTTGCTTGAAGAACAATTTTGTAGTTGTTCACTTTTCATTTTGGAAATTTTTATAAGTATTTTTCAAGCATTTTTCCTAATACATCAGCTAATATTAGACCCGAAGATGTAGGCCTTCGTGCCCAACTCCATTATCAAATTATGTGTTGAATGTTGTGAATTATTATGTTAAATTCATGTTTTATAAGTCAACTTTTTTAATTATTATATAAATGAAAATTGTAAAACAAAATAAAAATAAAATTATGTTAGCGTAATATCGCTTTAAATTTATGGATCAATGGTTATCCGAATTGGATTATTATTATTTTCAGCTAAGAAGGACAAATTTTCTAATTTAGATAGAATAAAAGTTAGACAACCCATGAAATCTAGATACTGATTGGACCTATGTTGTAGAAAATTGGGATAAGACTACCATTGGTGGTTACATCATATAATTCATTATATAAGGGTATTTAGATTTTGAAGCTACACATGACTTGTTTTTTATAGGAATCCAAGGAAAGTTTCTTCAACAACTACCTACTTTGACCAAGATGTTCATTGTTAAAAAGGTTGTGGTGCTTACCCTTACCAACATGGAGTAGTCACTTTAGGCATTATGGGTGTATGTGTTATGTAATAATGAATGATGTAGATTTGAGTAAAGTAACTTTAACCTAAACCAAAAACATGGGTAACCCATAAAGTCAAAGTGAGAATAGAATTTTGGGATTAGAAAGATAACTATGACAACAAAGAAGATTGAATAAATCAATTAGTCTAAATTTAAATATGAATATGAATAGGAGTAAAATAGAGGATGTTGAAGAGAGTGGAGCCAAAAGAGAGGATACAAAATTTATAGAAATTGGAGAATGTGGAAATTATTTAGAGCAAGGAATGGAAGGTCCCAAGAAGGAAGATAACAAAAAATGAGATAGAGAGGATATGGATTAGAGTGGAGAGAAAAAATAAAGTAGGATAACAATAAAATAATTAAAATACATGAGTAGGTCATAGTTAAAATAAAGGATATTATTTATCCAGGGAAGGAATATTCTCTAGAAGAAGTTATGCATAATCACAGAAGTATCATAGGTTCAAGATCATAGATAAAATAAATTAAAGACATGGATCATCCATTTCAAGAGTACGCATCCCCCGAGCAAAATTGATAATTAGAAATAAGAAATCAAAGTGCAGAGGAAGGGATAAATAGAAATTGGTTTGAATCATTTATAGATAATTTGGTAAAATTAACACATAAACTAAGGAATAAATAGAGAAGAAGAGGTTAAAAGAGGATAGATTCAATTTTAAAACTAGCTTTAAGACACTCATAAAAACCAATGCACAAAATATCATAGGAATAGTTACAAGTACACCAAACATGGAATTTAACATAGGAATGTTAATTTATTTAACTCCATATGATGGGTATTCTAACCCTGAACAATATTTATTAACCTATGATATGAAATGGCGAGTTAAGGGAGTGATCGTTTAAGATGTGAAGAAGTGCAAACTCATAGGAGCCTTAACAGGTCAAGCTCTAGAGTTAATTTATAAAAGAGATGTTTATTTCCTAGGTCTTTATTAAGTTAAAGATCATTTAATCATAAAATTCAAGATGAAGTGTTCAAGTTAGACCATTCAAGATGTTAAGGAGATTCAAAAGTGAAGCAGAGAATCAATATGGAATATGATCACATATTTTTATATGTAATGAACAAGATTGATTTTATCATGGAACACAAAGATAAACCTATTTGGTTTGTAGAATGACTATGATCAAGAACTAGATTTTCCATTGTGAATTCATTGTTTTTGACTAAGACTGATGCTTGAGCAACTGTGCTCTAGGTTGAATAGATTGAAGATTATGGAGATGCTCCATCAACTAGTTATAAAATTTAGAAGAAGATATAAGTTTTTATTAAAAATATGGATGAGCTTCATGAAATTAATAATCCCAAGTTAGGTCTATGGTGTATGGAGTGTGGTAAGTAATAAAATCGTAGGAATTATTTTCCTAAATTCAAAATTGAATTCTATGACATATGCAATAATAGAACATGCAACTTCAAAGTACCATTTACTATAGTAGTATATTAAAAAACAACTAAACTTGTCTTGTAATTTTTGTAAGTCAATTAACCATGATGAGAAAATTTATTGTGATTTCCAATAACTAAATGAATATATCACCAATAATATCTATGTAGTCACATTGCAACATATACCTACTACAAATCAAGGTATTCTAAGCCCAGAGGTGGAAATGACTAATGTGACACAAGGTGGTCCTAGGTAGATGCATTTGTATCATTAATATCAACCCCATGGTTTGGATGGATGGACGTTATCATATCCACATTATCAATATTAGTACTCATGGAACACTTCAAGTCATCAACATTAATAATCAAATTGGGCTCCAACGTCACCTTAATGATAGTATGGTGGATATGACGTGCAATAACAAAAATTGAGGGGTTTGAGGGGAAACAATTGTAAGGTCTGAGTTTTTAGTAAAAATAAGGATCATACATGGGAGGATACCATGGGGGATAGTAGGGAAATCAAAATAATGATAACCAACAAACATGTCAACTAATCTAGTGTTATTTGTGTGGTGAATATAACCACTTCACATGAAACTACTTTACTAAACCTTAATTGCAAATGTATTTTGTATATTATAGAGTTTAGGACAATATCATACATAACATTATATAGTATTATAAAAATAGAGGAAATAAAACCCTGTACAAAATGTAAATATGATAAATTTACAACCTAGGGAGAATGCATTCATGAAAGCAGTCACTAGGAAACAATACACGGAGAAACTATTTCGATCGTTAAAGATGACACAAGATCAAAGAATCAAGAAGGTCCAATAGGATAAGTATCTTAAGCCTAAAAGATAAAATGGTTTGGTTTTTCAAGTGTCACAAGTCCTAATATACATACAACAACAAAATATGTCAGAATGGGATACTACAACTATAGTTGCTTAAATGTATGGGTAGATTGTGCGCATAATTCAATTGGAAGGATTAGTTACTACATTAATAGATTTATTGAAGATTTTGAGCACCTTAAGAAGTGAAAATATTTTATAGAACATTAAAATTTTTGTGCATAATCTATTTGAGTGTGTATAATGAGGGCAATGACATACTGAAAATCCATGGGATGTTGAATCTAGAATGGCTATTGAACTCATAGGGCATGAGGTACTTGATGTTGTATTTGAGTTTGGGAGTAAAATAAATATGATACCCATAGCTACATGGGAGGATTTTGGTTGACCAACACTGATTTATAGTCTAGTTACTCTTAGTCTTGCAGAATATGAAAGAGTAGAACCAATTGGATGACCGAAAGATGTAAAAATCAAGGGTGTTGACTTAAGCTTATGAGGATATCTTGAGGTAATTGACATGAAAATATATGAGATCCATTTTCCTCATTCAATTTTTATGAAATGGGATTACAGTCATCAAATTATTATCAATATGGTGTAAAATAAATTAGAGGTGTACCAAAGAGATGAGATAATTGTGATATTTTTGAGTAAGTCTGAGCATAAGCTATATTTTATTCCTAGATAACCTAAACCACCTCATGCATATGAGAATAATAGTTATTTAAAGGTGAATGTAGATAAAAAAATTCTATGTGAATAATGGAATATCGAGTATTTAATCCTCAACCAACACGTCAAGTTCAATTGCATCCAACTGAATAGTTTATGTACAGATCAGTTACAATAATGTTGCATGCACATGAGTTTTAGATTAAAGAATGTAGGTTACATTCTATGTGATCACCAACTTGTTCTAAGGTAGATTTATTAAATAATATAGGTGTGATAGCTATGGATTAAATAGATCCTAAGGAGGTACCTTACCTTGGGAAGTGACATCTTTGATAAGTGATGAATCAAATACACATATATTAAATTGGGTCTAGAGTGATCATGAGGTGAGAACAATATGAATGGTGTCTACCACTAAATATAAACTACCAAAATAATTTATAATTAAGTATCTTAATCATTTTATCATTCAATTAAAGCAACATGTACCTAATGGAGAGTAGAGAGTTAGTGCACTCAATTATGTGTTAAAGTTAACTGTTGAAACCTAGTGGGTAGTTCATAGAAAAACTCAATTACCATGGGATGAAGCATGAAAATTTTTTTGAGCATGATTTTAGCTACCAAACAATGTTATAATAGATTGGTTGTTCTTTAAAGAAGGATAGTATCTAGAGTTGTATATACAATAGTGCATAGACATATGGTCTATGCAAGGTGTTAAACCTAAATACTGGGTGCATGTTTTTAGATACACTTTGTTATCACTTACAACCACTTGTTATATGGATCAAGAGCACATGCGAGAAAATAAAGATTAGGTGTGAGTTCAATAAGACTTTATCCAAGTGTTTGTTTTTGAAGATGAAAATCTTGTAGTGTATAATGATTTACAAAAATAAAAATGTTTTTATATCATGGGTGAGTAGAAGACCTGAGTACTGTGACAGACTCATCATCACATCAAGAAGCAACTTGTAATTTAAATACAACTATACATCAATATAAGGATAGTAAACAAATAAATAGTTTATTACATAACCTTGTAATAAGATCTAAAATAAGTTGACATGGTCCAGTGATAGTGATGAGGATATGGACTTGACTGCCTTCTTCAAATTAGTATGATAAGATGAGCTACCAAAAGTTCAAATCGTAGAACAAACTAAGGAAGAAAAGTTGTGAATTTTCAATATTCTATAACATGAAATATAAAAAAATCTACAAGAATCCATTCCTAGTGAATATAATAAGATATACCATAAGCCACTGAATAAAATTGTTTAGAGTATTGGAATAGAGTATGTTCTCAAGCTTACGACTTTGAGTGATTACTAGACATAGAATGAAATTTTAGAAGGGTTGTAACTGTTGAAGGACTATCATTTTCCTATTAAGATTAACCTAAGGTGATTAATTCACCAATGTTAAAAAATGTAAATGAGTAATTTATCATTATTCATCATAGGTAGGTTAAATATCTAGTTTGTTGTTCAAACTATCTATATTATTTATTTTAGGTATATTGTAACTCCCACAACATATTTGAGAGGATTAATGTTTGTAACCCTATTTCATAGGGTTCATAGGATAATACCTTCCCTATTATATATATCAAATATGTTTGGTATATAGTTATGTATCAATACTTATTTGTAAATATTTTCAAGTCAAACAAAGAAAATATTATCTGTTTGTAAGATTTGGTATGACAGCTTGAGAGGTTTCTAACCCTACGAGGTGTTAAAAAAAAGAGGGAGGAGCCTAAGCACTCCCACAATAGTTTGAAACATCCCATAAATCTTGGACCAGTTTAAACCTATGCATGTTTTCAAAAAAATATAACCTATTCTGGATAACCTGTGATGTTGGACTATGTTGAAGACGTGTCGTAGGCCATTAGAGATTGGCATTGGAGGGTTATTATTAATTTCTTTATACATACCATAATACTATAGCTATGTAGTCCATAAAAATGTGTAGATATTTAATATTTTAAGTTGTGTTATAAAGGGGTGTATTCAAAAATCAAAGGAAAAGTCTACATTCCAAAGCTAATGTCCCAACCAAGAGCACCACCTCAAACAAAAGAGTACGAAGGTTGGTGGTTTTATTATTGTTTTTAGTCCATGAATTTAAAAAAAATTATTTTATGAACTTAAAATTTTTACAAAGGTAAAACAAACTTTATTTCTATAAAACCACCATTTCCTATCTCTAAACTACCTATAAAATAAATCATTTGCTTTACATTCTCTCAAAAATGACTTATTTGCCAGACTCGTGGTATTGGGTATGAAGGTGGTTTTCATTAAAAATCAAGATTTTTAAGCCTTTAAGTTTACATTTATCTCTTATAAACTTGATATGATTCATATGCAAGATGGTAGGATTGTGTTTTATTAAATAAGAGGTGTGAGGTTCAATTCCCCAAAAATAAATTTTAGTAGATTTTTCTTTTCTACTATCTTTGGCAATTCTGCTAAATTTAGTCATAACTAGGTAAAGTTAGATAGAAAAGTCTTTAAAAAAACTCAAAAGAATCCAATTTCATTTTTATTGTATTGTATATTTCACTTAAATTTTAAATTTTTTTGTTGTATTTCATAAAATCACATGTTAAACTCAAACATAACATTTGATAAAAGTTATGCCTCCATCTCACATTTATAGGTAAAGCCAATATGTTTGGGTTACTACATACATAGCCTAATATAGATATAATAATGGCACATAAGCATATAACCTATAAATCATTAGGGAATAATAAGGGAACATGTACTCATATCCATCCCTCCATTACGTGTTTGTTATAATTGAAAGGCGTAAATCCTAAAGGTGGAATTTCTAAGTATATAGAGAATTTACGCTCACATATGAAGAATTCTATATAATTAGGTGATAATACATCCAATCCATCATCAAAATAGAGTCCTTAGCAAAATACACAAATAAGTAAATCACAAAAATAATGTCTCATTTGTGGTCATAAGGGACATGAACTCAAATATTTTTGGTATAATACATTAAAATAGGGACATTCAAGTAGTCAGAGGCCCACTATCCAATAGTCATCCCCATCAAGTAAAATTAAACCAATAGAAAAAATAAATTTGGTAGAAGATAACAAATCACATGATAATATTGCTAAACATGAACACAATGATGAAGGTGCAAACTTCTTATACTTTTTTAATTTCCATAAATAATCCTTATAAAGTGATATTTGGTGTGTTGATTTAGGTGTAACCTAACACATTATAGGATGAAAAGACTAGTTTTTCACATTGAAGGACACACCCAATAATAATAATGCCTATTTGGGTGATGATACATCATAAAATAAAATATAATTCCTTTCTTAATGGAGACTTACAAGAATAAGTGCCTTTCTTAATGGAGACTTACAAGAATAAGTATGCGTGACTCAACCATAAGGTTTTATAATAATTATAAAATAAGATAAAGTTTTTATACATGTAAATTAGAAAATGGAAATTTATAGGAAGAAGTCTACATGACTCAACCAAAAGCTTTTTTCATACTTGGAAAATAAGATAAAGTTTGTAGCCTTGTCAAATCACTGTATGGGCTTAAGTAGGCTCACCAAGAATGGTATATAAAAATTGAGGAACATATATTGAAACATGGATTTAAAATGAGTATACATGATCCCAATCTCTACCTCAAACAATAAGGTGGGAGATAATGATCATTTTATATATGGCAATGATTTAGTCATCACTAATAGTTGAATAAAAATGATTGAGTCAAAAAATAATGAGACAAATTGATCATTTGACATGATATCTTGGAATTATACATTATTATCTTGGTTTAAAAGTTTGGTAAAGAGAAAATCACATATTTTTATCTTATCTCAAATATTCAAGGATAAATCTCAATAGTTTTTGCATGATGGATTTCAAACCAATTAGAAGACTTTAGTTGTCTTGAGTATATCCATCACCATAGGTAAATGCAACTCTATATTGGAAGTTGAAAGGGAATATCATTAACCTAGGGGTGATTAATTCACCATTATTAAATAAATTTAAATGATTAATTTATTATTATTCATTATAGTAGGTCAAATATCTAATTTATTATTATAACTATTTATATTGTTCATTTTAAGTATATTTTAACTCGCACATCAAATTTGGGAAGATTATTATCTGTAACCCTATTTGATAAGGATCATAGGATAATGCCTTCCCTATTATATATGGAATATTTTTGGCATATATTTATGTATAAATACTTTTTTATATCTTTTCATGTTGTACAAATAAAATATTTTTTGTTTGTAAGACTTACCACTAAATTTGTAGAGTTGAAAGGGGTAGATCCATCATTAGGGGAGATGCACATTGAACTCAAAGAGTGTGCATGATATATAAATATGTACCCATTTGGAATTAATACCTACATAAAAATAATGGTGAATGTTAAGCTAGATCACATGCAAGAAAAAAGTATCATTTATCTAATAAAAAAGGTGTATTACGTTAGTCCTATGGTTGTACAATCTAAAAAATTAGGTGAAATCAGGGCATGTAGAGGTTACCATGCATTGAATGATGCTTTCATCAATGATCCCTTTCTAATACCTTACATTGATGAGGTTATATAATTAGATGTAGGACATAAATTATATTTATTTATGGATGGATTTAATGGCTATCATCAAATTCCCATCATAGAGAAGGATCAGGTCAAAACAACATTTACAATTAAATGGGGAACTTTTGCATATAAGGTAATGTCATTTGGTTTAAAGAATTCTCTAGCTCTATTTTATAGGGATATGCTGATTACTTTCAAGTATTTTATTCATGATTTTTTATAATTTTATTTATTCAAAGATCACCTATCCAAACTATGACTAATGTTAGATGTCTACAAATCTCTACAATTTGCATTAAATTTGAATAAATGCTTGTTTTTCTTACCACTCGGTGTTTTGTTGGTCCATGTAGTTTATAGTGAAGTAATTTTGGTTGGTTAAGCTAAAATTTTAGTCATATTAAATAACACTAGAAACTTCTAATAATGTTCAGAGCATACATGAGGAGTCTACCAAAAAAGAGTTGGATGTCATCCAATGAAGGGTGTAAAGAATAAGTAATGACTTCCTTGGTTTTCAAAAACAAATCGGTAGCTCTGGTGTAGAGATTTAAAAAATTAACTTCACTTACCAAAGACATAATAGAAACTAAAACCATTCCCACAATCAGTCAAAACCTTCACCCAATAAATTTCCTAAGATCAACATCTATAAGATAACCCTCCCAAACTGGTGTCAGGTGCATAAAACCTACACTAGTAGGGATGTTGAGTTGTTTGAAAAGAAAGAAGCATAAACTTGTTCTACAAGCTCATATGGATACATATAAAATGCAGAAGATAGAAATCCCCTAGATGAAGAAATAACATTGAGAGATGTAAAAACAACATAGCCCAGCACAACATAGCCAAGGATAGCTCAGTGGTTAAGTATGTTAGTATTGACCATACTTAACCTCTCATAGTACAATGCATCATTAATGATTAAAATTAAATTTTTATGACCTTAAAACAACATTGAGAGATCTTAAAACAACATTGAGAGATGTAAAAACAATGGTTGAACCCAAGGTTACCAACTGATAAAGAAAACATATACCCAACTAAATTTATTACAAAACTACATCAACCAATACAAAATATATAAACAATGATAACTAATGTTACAAGTATGAGAGTCAATAAGTATTAGAAAACTTGTTTCAAAATATATAAAATATAACAATCCATCTTAGTGGTTTCCATACAACATCACAAACATATATCACATCAAAATAATCATGGCTTGAAATTATTCCACTTGTTCTACCAAGTATTGTCAAAATTGTATAGGTAACTTAAATACCTAGCTATGAAAATATTGGTAGCCATGTACAACCATAAACTCCTTAATATATCCTAATTGGTTTCCATCTATAACCAATATAAGTCTATAATATTATATAGGTGAATACAAAAATTCAAACATTCTACACTATAGAAGAAAAGATCCTTTTATAAATATACCGAATAAGTTATTAACAATTCTATCTAATTTCTATTGAAGTAATGTTTATTACTTAAGAGAGTCAATTAATACCATATAAAAATGCAATAGAAACAAATATTTTAAATCAATAATGAGATCTGAATTAAAACAAACTTTAAACTGAATTCCCTAGAGATTATAAATAAATTTAATAGATTCTTAAGCAACCCGTCTAGGGTTTTCCCATTTTTTAAATACATACACGTCATATACTCTCAAAATGAACACATTAATTAAATAATGTACTTCTATAAATATTCAAACAAATTAACAAAGAGGATATCCTAGAATTTATAACAATCACACCACTCAAATACAACCATTTTTAGCTAAAATAGACAATATTACATGCTTTAAAACTTAGACCCAAATAGATATCATAAAACAATGAAATGGCTTATTGTGTTGTCCATTTGACTCAAAGTATAGAAATGAATTAAAGAAGATAAATTGAACATGATTGAATTAAAAATCTTAGCCTACCATGCATACCCCATTTCACATTTTCCTTCCCTAATTCAACTCATGTCAGTTAAACACATGTAGTAAGATGAATGCACAATATTTTACAAAAGTTACAAGGTGTGACCTAGTGAAAATAGATTCTTGGCCATAATACCTCTCAACAAAAGTATCAACCCCTTCCCATGAATGCACCCATGGTTCCAATATCATCTAATGCAATACATAACAACTACCATCATGTGCTCCCAAGCTCTCCTACAAACCCTAGTGTGCCACTCTGTAGTGTCCCAACCATAAATTTATGTTTCCTCCCAATATCCTTTGTGCCAACATAATTATTAATTTTTCCCCATGCTATAAATTTTTTTGACTAGATTTATTCATAGTGGAAAATTATATAATGGCACTATAATTGTTTATACATGATCTCTTTTGACTCAAAAGCCTTATTTATTAGTTTAATTATAACACCAAGGATTATTTTTAATTGTGCCTTTATGACCAATGAGATTCTATATTCAATCTTCTATACATTAAACAAGAGGGGTATTTTACCATGGTCTACGCCCCCACCATGCAACAACAATCTAAGATAATCTCAAATATCTCTAGTAATGAAAATCATGCAAGATTTACACTATAATAAATTAAGAGGCACAATTGGTCTAATGTCAATGATGGCCTTTAATTATCTAGAATCAACATCATCTTGATAAATGTAATATACTCAATATGAGTACATGAGGAAATAATATGTTTATCATATTTTTCTTAACCTACAACAATAACATAATAAAGCTTTCTCTTGAGTTATTATCTATAAACAATGTAAAACATTATTCATAAGACCAATAATAACATAAGTAAAACCTTCATAATAAGAATATATCACATAACAAGATATGTGTAATTAACTAAAACTGGTGATGGCTGCACAACAGGAGAATGAGGAAACAAAATGAAACATCCCTTGTAAAATCAATTCTTGAAAAATCCTAAATTTTAATTTTTTTAATTTATTTTTTGAATTCTTCTTAGTTCAAAAAGATCATATAGAATAACTGATAATAAATTTAAATTAATATAGTAGTTTACTTTTAGAAAAGAAACCCTTATAAATTCTAGAAAATTTAGATTGCATAATAAAGATAAAATACCAATTTGTTTCTTATTTTTCCCATCGAACCATAGCTCTAAATAACCCAAAATAGTACAATTGGCCTTTTTTAGGTACAACAACCCTTTTAAAGTCAATGTAAAACCTTCAACTTCATTGTCTAACTTGTAATAATAGTGAAATGGATAGAAAATGTGATGCCAATAGTCGAGTACTGTACAACATTCTACAAATGTGACACCCATCCCTAGAAAGGGTATAACAACTACTAGAATTGATGTTGTGGTTTTTGGGTGGTAAAGAGAGTATTCTATCTACTATGTTGCCACAAGGGCTGATGTAATTTATCATACTCAAAAAAAGTTTCCCTCAATGTGCCATGAGTTTCCATTGAAAGGGGATAGTTTAGCTTGGATGTATGACACCCTAGCCTTAGGGCAATGATCTGACCCTTAGACGTGATGCCCAACTATGACATTCCTAACAATCACAAAACTATGTTTTATAGTTATATTTTGCCTCCCAAAATTGAAAATGAATGGTGGCTTCCATCCAACCCTAATCTAAAAATAATATTGTTGATTTGTACACTTTTAACCCCTGTATGGAGCTAAATCAATAGATTGAAGGGGTTTCATCCTCTAATCCATCTGTATTGGAAGGTTTTCATCCTTGTGCAACAATTTGAAAGAATTATAGATTCCATCATGAATGGTAAAAGTGAATAATCAATCATCTTCCATAATGATTTCCCCTATGGTTTTTTATGAAACTCACTTTTCCAATTTCACCCTAACCATAAATTAATTAGAATTACTTTTTAATTAATTAAATACTACTAGATTGATCAAGAAGAAAAAATAAAGTATAAATTAACCCAAGAACAACTTGAATAACACATTTGCACACTTACTACACATATCATACCAACTGAAATCATGTTATCATCCCTCTTAGATTATGTTGAATTATAGGCATTGATAAGGAAGACAACAACTCTATCAATAAATTCAATAGTTATAGTAAAACTATGTACACTTGGGTGGAACAACTATGAGTACATAGGCTAAAATATATTGACAAGAATGTGAAGGATCGGGTGAAAATTATGATTGAGTGAGTCAAAGTTATTTAAGACATCAAAAAGGAATTAGGAATGTGGAGATGAGTGTAAGGAAATCTAAAGGCTATGACCTTAGGCCTAGGAGGAAAACTAGTGGACAACCTACTTAAATGGATTTAAGAGGGTTATCAATTGAAGAAAATTTATGAATGAAAAAATATGAAAGTGAAATGCATTCATATAATAAAGAAAATAATAAAGAGATAACCAATGTAGAACTCTGATAGCAAGATTTTATTATGCTAAGCTATGTACTATATCTAAGAGATCATATGTATAGTGTCTATGTACTTTCTAACTTCATTCTTATATGTCTCTCTATATATAAATAATGGAATTATACATTATTATACAATTAAGGAAGATGAAGCATTGCCTAAACTATTACAATAATTGGTAATAATTAGTTCATAAGCGAAGAGTGCAGTGATGTCACTAGATATCATTACTAGCAAGCTTGGTACTATAGTAGTGACACTACATGAGCTATGTAGTAATGAAAAATTGGAATTAGATCTAACAAATTGGCTCATAGGTGAGGAAACTATTGCTAGTGTTTTTAAGGTTAGCACAAACTTGTGTATGAAATAGTGATAATATTTAGTAGGGCCTAGTAACCCAAATCCTCCTAGATCAATCACCCCTCCTTAAAGAACAATGGTACCCATTTCATGAAGTTGTAGTAATAGATGTGGAAACAAATTGTCATCCTACACCTCTATAAATAATTCTCCTTTGGAATGCATTTGACATGCATTGATGATTTGGAAGAGAGGGATCTTTTGTTGACGTGTCCTTTTAACTGGGTATCAATAAATTGAAATGATTTTTTTGGGATGTTGTAATGGGGATTGATTGATGTCTACTAAAGAGTCTCTGTAGTATATGAAGAATCAAACAAGGTTGGAATGTAGTGGCATAATATTTCTATGTTGAAGACTAGATGCAACCCAAGGTAAGATGGAAAATTAAACTTGAAAGCGTTATCGCGTACTTGCTTAGTGATGGTATAAGACCTGTAATGAAGTGAAAAAATATTGAGGTAAGGTATTATCAATCTCTCCTTCTACAGGTGTATCTAGACTCAATCACCAACCTAAAAGGTGTGTGATGTCTAATGTTTATCATGACATTATTTGTGTTTCACATAAGCCTATTATAAAATGGTTTATACTTGTTAAATATATTGATGTGATAAATTAATTGAACAACTTTGTTAACTTATTTTTGCACTGAAGGAGTTGCTACTATTGATGCTAGAATAGGATAAGTTATGCCAATGGGTGACAAAGTTTGGAAACCTAAGTAGGGTTAAAAAGTGTTGTATGCAGTAGAGTTGTGTAGAGATCTATTATAGATGTGCCAAATGAAAGGCAAAAATTTAGTTTGTCTATCATTTTGTGGATGAAATCAGTGGACTTATTTAGTTTTATGTTTATCATACACCAAATCACTTTTTAAAAATGCTCAAAAATATTATATCCTTATTAGACTGGATATTTTATGGGATTCCAAAGTGGATCTAGACATGTTGAAAGTATAATTGATCTATTTATAGAGATGATATTGCTTTATTACAAGGTATGTGAAATTTCATCTTTCAGAATGTATCAACTACAACATAAACACAATCATTACCATGTTTAATAGTAGGGTATCTTGAGATAAAACACATGGAAATAGATTACCATAATATTTTTGTAACTAGGAAAGGTGCATATAAACCTTACTTATTGTTAACCAAATTAGG
This sequence comes from Torreya grandis, assembly GCA_037957365.1. Taxonomy (NCBI): domain Eukaryota; kingdom Viridiplantae; phylum Streptophyta; class Pinopsida; order Cupressales; family Taxaceae; genus Torreya; species Torreya grandis. The sequence goes on from JARHVA010000030.1 coordinate 4,831,139, forward strand.
TATTGCACATGTGGTACAAGACTTGATGTATTTAGATACATTAGACCTAACATGTGGCTAAAAGAAGTACTTATAAAACATAAAAGAGTCTATTCAAATCTAGAATTTCTTACAACCTTTCTAAAATGAGCCCCCCATATTAGTTAATGTCTCTCTACCTCATGTTGAATGCACAAGTGCCCAAGGTGATATAAAAGTCCATCACGAAAGTAGAAATCTAAAACTAAATTATCGTAGAGAAAATTTTGATAGGTATCTAAAAAATCCATGTTTGATGGATACAATTATGACCATGTGATAACTTTATGGCCACATTCATCAAGTATAGAAATGCGAGCTTAAAAAAGTGGATAGTTTAGACAATTTATGATAAGGTTAACCCTTCCTTATTATGCTTGATGTTTAGGTGGAACTACGAAAGATAAGAAGACCATTTTTGAAGTCATTCTTACCACAAATTATTCTGAGTATAAAAGAACTGAAGTGTATTGTGATCTGTGTAGATCATAAAAAGATATGATTCTTCCAATACTTACATGATTGAATAATGGCATAAAGCTCATTATCATAAGTTGGGTACTCTATTACCAATGAGGTTAATGTTTTGCTATGGTAAGTGTTGGCATCAAATTTTGCACCCTAGGACACTCTGTTCAATTTCCTAAAATTTGATGCAACTTTGAATCATCTTTCAAGTTGTGGATCAACTTGTAAGAGAGATGAATCTCTAGATTATGAGGACTAGCTCCCTAGATTCATCTTTAAGTGCCTATCACCTAATCTAATACTTGTCCATGAAAAGGGGTTAGAAGTTTGTATGGAATGGAAAACTACACTAAAGAGGTGATACACCAAGACATATCCCATTGACTATCACACTCCTACCAAGCAAAAAAAAATTCCAAGACCAATTATAGGCATTGAATGACTAAAATAATTACCTCAATATGAAGGTAGTATACATAGGACAATCAATAAGATAACTAATCTAGGGGTAAATTACACACCATAAAGACAATTGATTACTTGAAGAAGAGTCTAGTACAATAAATACACTTCACATGCCCTTAAACATGAAGGATAAAAGGAAGTAAGGATGATATTATCACTTGGCTCCACTATTCATCACTCACACACTTAGACAAAATGTTCATAACTTAGAATTAGAATTGTATTAAATTTTCAAAGACAAAATGTAATGCCATACTAGTAGGGCTTCACTATAGAAGCTATGGTATCTTTTCAATAGCCAAAATGGCTCACATTTATAGAATTTGGAAGAAGAGAGAGAAAAGAGAAGTTGAAGAGGCACAAGGACAAGTGTCTGAAGGTGAAAATTAGTTAAAATGAATGTGTATTAGGTGGACAAGGAGTTATGAAATGTATTTTCACATGATCACATCCCAAATAAGCCTCTTCTCCAAATGTGGCATTGAAACTCCTTAACAAGCATCTTTAGGTCTTGAAACTCCTTAACAAGTGGCAACAGGCAAGAAGCAAGAATTTGATCATGAGATTTCTTGGATAGTTATATATTCATCCTAAGGACATTTTTATATCATATTAGAGCATCTCAAACTAATACATCACCTGAAATCATTAATCCCACTTTTAGGTGTCACAAATCTCTACATTTGCCATAAGTCACTTTTACCTCAAAGGGTCAACTCAATAATTTGAACTTATCAATTCATTTACTGCTCATATAAGGACCTCTTAGTCCATACATAACTTGAAATAAAATATTTTAAAGCCTAAAACAATCTCCAATGCTTCACCAAGCATCTAGACCTATAGACTAGGCCTATTCCCTTGTAACCCTACTTTTACACAAATCCACTTGTGTATGGGAATGTACAGACCTTTAGGAATAATTAAGGTAATTTTTGAATACCCTTTTCATTCATTATAATATGTGTCAATTTTCATGGCTCTATACCCAAGGCAAGTGTACCTTTTGATCAGTTAGTCTTCCCAATTAGGCCTAATTAAGCCTCTTTAGCCTAGAAGACCAAAAATGTCCATTTCGTGCTCCCACTCATGTGAAATGGAAAAGTATCATGTGATTAACTTTTTTTACCTCCTTATCATCCCTCATGTCTAATTTTATCTCCTGGTCATTTGTATGGATCCTTATTCTAACATTGATTTCTCTTTCTTGACCTATTTCGTATAACCCTATACTTGTAGGTACAAACTAGTGGCATGAGATGAACCTCAGGAGAGTCCTATAGGTCATCTTGATGAATTAAAATCTTTAAAAATCAATTTTAGTGATTTTATTTTCCTTTCCTTCTCATTGGGTTCAAAACAAGCTTCTTGGAGGGTTTGGAATACCTTACCCTCTTAACAATAGTTCATATAGATGACACATTGAATCATTGAAATAATGGAAAAAAATTCAAGATAAGGACCACATATAACTATTATCCATTTCTTAGGAGTCCATGAAATTTGTCTTTACATTACTAAGCTCTTGAAGTTGCTTCTTTGATTGGGAATGAGTGATTTAGGCTCCCCTAAGTGAGATTTGGATCCAGTTGACCAATATTAGACTTTCATTTTCAAGGTGATGGTTTAAATACTTCATATTTACCTCTGTAAATCTGACCCAAGTCATTGAGATGTTTTCATAAGGTCCAAACTGAAAGTGATCTCTCATTTGAGGTTAGGTTTGCATGTTGTCTCACTAGGTCTGCCTGCAGACCTCCTTGTCCAGGCCACTCTATCTATCTTCCAACATTATAGTTTGTATTTTTATCTTTTATTAGGTGTGATCCAGATTATAAAACATTCCTCCAAGATTCATAACATCCCCAACTCACTAAATCATCCTTTTCTCACAATACTGTTTGTGTTTTGCTTTGAAGGGAGTACCCATATTCTAAGATAGAATACGGGGTATCTACCCTATTTATTTGGGAAAAATGAGTATTATAGGTGGTTTTTTTAGTGATAAAGACTCTAAATATCAAAATTTATCCCTTGGTTCAAATTTTTGACCCATCAAATCATCAAATTCCAAGATTGGTTACCTAATAGGCAAAATATGCAGGGTTGTGACTGGAGTGTATGTGCTTAATGAGGGTTCTAGCCTTCTCTATCTTGTGACATATGGTAATGTCATTGTTTCAAAAAAATAGATAAATTACCATTAATAACTTCATTATTTTACCTTTCCCTCATACTTTTCATAGTTAAGATTGAGCACACTTGTCATAACTGTGACTATCTTCTTATTCTGACCCCTATTGGTGTTTATAGGTGGTCATGGGTATGAAATAGGTTTTAGATGATGAATTAAAACATTATTTAGGATTTAAAAACCATTATGACTTAACATTGACATCTCCTCAACTCAAAATTTCTTGGAACCTCCTCAAACTCCATTGTTTCACTCCACTGTCTATCTCAGTTGTAGGTGGATATTTGGAAGCATCTATATGGATTGTGGGATGGTAATGTAAGGTATATAAAATTTTATATGATTCTTGATAATCTTATAAGTTATTGATGTTAATTAAAACAAAAGGAAATACTCTCAACATGAATGTATCCTCATTTATCTCTAGCCATCAAAATCCATTTGAAACCTTGTAAACCTATAGACACCACTACACATTTTTAGTGTGTTTTCAGGTGACTTTGATCCTTTTAAACACTCCTATCCACTTACGCTCTTGAACTATTTATTTTAAATGTCATTATATATGCTAGAGACAACCAATTAAGATCATTAAGAGGTATCAAAACCTCATATAAACCTATCATATACCCTCCACAAAATGCTTGAGGGCCTCTATTTGCATTTTTCAAGGTACAAGAGCCCCCTGAACACAGTCTCCTTTTTCATGATGATGTTTGCTCTTCTAATTTGTCAATTAAACACCTCAAATAGGTGTGAAATGATAAAATTAATAGGCTATGATTTCAATAATGGTTTGAATAAATTCTTAATCATCCCAAATTGGCTTTAAAGCTTCCTACCAAGTCACTTGTTGATACACACGACTGTGTATAGGCAAGAAGGATGAAAGTGAACAAGAAAGGTTAGCAAGGAGTCTTCAAAGCCCCTTTAAATGTAACTATTATCCTTTCACAAGGATAATCTCCATCAAGGACACATTGAGATGAACTTCATAACACTTTCAATGGCACCTATAGGTGAAGACATCTCTATGAGTGCTGACAGTCATGGAAGGACTATACATTTGAGCCTTATTTTGATATTATATGAGTTGAAAAATTGTTTTGACACCCTAAAATTCATATTCATGAATTAAAATTCTTGAATCAACATCCCATGACTCCATCTAATGTGTAAAATCTCCTTCTTGGTGGTTGAGATAACTGTGAGTATGAAAGGACCAGTTTGGAAGCATCTACAAGCCTAAAAGAGGATTTATTACGCACTTTATCTTTCCAAAAAAGTAAGGAGAATAGATAGCCTATTAAGAGGTCATTATAAATATGTAAAAACATCAAACACATCAAAACCAAATGCAAGAAATAGAAACTAGCTCAAAAGGAGACCTCTCATGGTTGCACATGCATAAAAGTTTATCTGAGGTGTAAGTGATTGTTAATAAAGGAATAGCCACCAATATGAGAGTTATTATTATGGATTTGAATTAAACTCAAATAACTATCCACCCCAAGACCATTCTTACCAACTCCACTTGTACAGACCATACCAAGTGCTTGAATTTTACCTTCCTTGGCTTGCAAAGGGAAAATGGAAGAAACATGAGAAAACCTAAACTTTTTGATGAAATATATTCACTTCAAGAGTTGAAAATAGATTGAGGAGGTGAAGAGTCACCCCATCCAAAGTTTTAACTACAATTGAGATCAAGGAGTCCGTACAAGTTCCCAAAAGGGCCTAAAATCAAGGAAAAAATTGCCATTTCCTACACATAACCAATTTTTTAACTGACTTATAATAGGCCCTAACATAATTTGACCTCCTCCACATTGAGATTTTGGTGAAAAATAATGTAACTCCAACATCCATACAATTCATTTAATAAGCTAAAAATGCAACCAAATACCCCCTTTTAGCTCATGAAACCTATCATGTGGCCAATTTATGACTTGAAGACACCTTGAAACATATAAGAGACCATTTTAGGACATTTTAAAAATAAATTGAGACTTTGAATAATTTTGACCATGGTTAACCAACTTTGACTTTGTTTGACTAGACTAGTACAAGGAGAATGGGCTTCAACAAGGACTAGGGGAAGGATAATTGAGACATAGAGGACAATAAGAGACTCCATAGGACACATGAAACCTTATTCAAAAGTTTAAAATAGTAGGGGTTGACCTAAATTTGACTTGTGGTCAAATTTGGTCAATAATAAGTAACCAAATGACTATATTGAGTTGGGATTGTTCCAAGTATGGATTTAGAAGAATCTATCTCAACCTCAATTGGCAATTTAAGATCTCGTAACACAAGTAATCATGCAGAATAGTCTACATTTAAATTATTTGAATGATTTCTATTGTGTGGCTTCCTAGATGAACTTTTTTTTAGTACCACCTTTGATAACTTGGTTTAAAGGCTAAGTCACATGAGAAAAACCAAGTACAAATCTCTTGTACAAATTTGTCATTCCTAATAAGGTTCGAAGCTCTATGATATTATTTGGTTGTGTCCATTCAAAAATGAATCAAATATTGGTTTGATCCACATGTAGTTCTTATGCATCTACTATTATCCCAGATACTAATATCCCATATAGGAAATGGACATGTCTCCATGTTTGCATACAAATTTTGTTTTGGTAAAGTGTCAATCACTTGCTCTCTATATCACAGATGCTCATCCCATATTTTGTTGAAAATTAACATGTCATCAAGGAAGACTACAACAAACATAGTGAATGGCCTAAGAATTTTGTTCATTAACTGCATGAATGTAGCTGGTGCAGTGGTCAAATCAAAGGGATGACTAACCATTCAAAGAAACCTTATTTTTATTTGAAGGTTGTTTCCATATATCCATAGGTTAAATAGGGAATTGATGATATCTAGACTTAAGATTTATTTTGGTGAATATTTTACATCATAGAGCTAGTCCCTCAAATATTCAATCCTTAAAAGAGGATAGCATTTCTTCACTATGATTTTATTGAGAGCTTTTTAATCGATTCATAACCTCCATGTGTCATATTTATTTGGCATAATAATAATGGGGCTATCACAAAGGTAATTAATTGGGCTTGATATGTCCTTTGTCCACAAGTTCATGGATTTATTTCTTGATTAATTCATTCTTTAGAACTGATCTATGATATAAAGAGACATTAGTTAGTAGTGTAGGGATAAAATCAATTACCACACAGTATAATCACTTCCCTTGGTAGCTAAAAAATATCCTTAAATTCTTCCAATGAGTAGCTCAACTTTGAGGTTTTCTACTGCTATTGTTAGAGGAACTAAAATATGGATTGGTGCCATAAAGAATTTTCTACATTTAGACCTTACCATCAAAAGCACAAACTTCTTACTAGATGTGACTATAATCTTACATTTCTTGGTGATATGAGTGATATCTGATGAAAATGATCTTGACTCTGCTCTGTAACCATCAGCAAGCTTATACAGACCTATCTAGATCATTCATTCCTTGTAGCCCTATTTTCCCTATTTATTGGCCATAACTCATTTTATGTTAGCTCAATAATGAAAGTAAAACCATTTCTGGATACCCATTAAGCCCTTCTATAACATACTGGAAAATCTCATGAGGTTACTTTGTACGGAATTGTACTTCCTTCTTTAAGCCCTGTTCTAATTATCCCTCCTTGAATGCAAAACGTCTTGTCCAGAGTGAAGTAAAGACTTTATAATCAAACAAAGAATCATTCCAGATACCCATTATCTTCTTACAGGTGAATCAATCATTTTAAGTGCACTTCTTTGGAGAAATCCACTTTTCCTATATTGGCCTATGCTCTTCATCTCACATGCACCTAGGATCCACTTGGCAATTGTTATTTTCCATACTTATCCATACTGTGACACCTTTAAACCACTTCCAACAGTTTTATAACACCATCAAGGGTAATATTACAAATTTTCATGAGTTTCCAAGCATCTAAGCTCATTTTGAAGGCTAGACCCTAATTCAGGGTTTTCCAAAGCTTGTCACAGGCCGATAGCATATAAATTGATGATGGGAGTGTTATAACCCATTTCAAGGGTTAAATTTTTTTTTTAGGGTATTTATTACTACCCTATACCTTCTCCAATCACCACTTTGGTCATATCAACCTACTGTACCTTCCAATGCTTAATATCTCAGCTATTTTTTTTTAATGTATTTGTATGACAGTCAACAGGGTTCTTGGTTTTATTCTCAAACACGATGGTCATCAGACTTTCAAGAGGATAGGAAAACATATCCATACCTTAAGTGACTTCCCCATTCATATTATTTATCAAATATGACTTATCAATCCATTTACAATGCAAAAACATACAACTTTCTTCCCATTGTCTGTAAACTGTCACCTACAGGCCGAGAGCTTATTGTGGGAGATTTTGGGGTATCAAGAGGGGTTTTTAAAGCCTGTTTCTTCTTGATTTAGGTTCATTCTTGACTTATATACCTATTTACATACTCTTTTATACTTCATACAAATATTTTCACGTGGATTTTACTTAAGACAATGGGCTATAGTTTTGAATTCCTGAATATCCTGTTTAGGCCTGTTTAGGCTTTTTATAACATTCCAAACTCCTTAAAACCTCTTTATTACATAATACCACTTTTATATTGTTCCCAATATACAAAATAATTAGTATTTTACAATGTTCTTATAGAAAATCATCACACACATTCACATACACACATTCACAGGTCTGTCACCAGAATTGCAATAAAGAAACCATAACATGAAACAAAACATTAATTCTTTCTTGATCAAATAGAAGACTTACAGGTCAATATCAATGTCTCATGGCTTTCAAATCCTTCCTTGTTCCTTTACATAGTCTTTAATTCACATCAAATCTGCTACTTCTCTTCTCTTCAACATCTCTTGAGTGAGGTCCTCCTTCACTGTTTCTCTTCTCTTTTCTTCATTCCATCTTCTTTCCCTGAATGAGAGGACTTTTCCTCTCTATCCTTCTTATCTTCTATGACCCTCTCATCCTCTCTTCTTCTCTCTCCTCCTCTCTCCTTTATGAATTCTTCTTGTTTTCTATTTTCTTGGATCTCCCCTCTAACTTCTACGCCCAATTTGGGCTTAAGGCAAAACCAAATGCTGTTTGTAGGTTTTAACAATATACTAAGGTTGAAAATAGTTTCAACCATTTCCCCCTGATTTCTTCAATAGCCTAACCATCACTTTTTACCTTTCACCTTTCACCTTTTGATAATTACATTTTACTTTCAAGATGAAATTTTGAAATCTATGAAATTTGGAGGGAAAACCAGAATTTGAATTTTCATGCTAGAATTTGAAACTATTGTAGATGCTCCTGCATCAATATCTTAGGGACTACTTCTAGTATATGGTATCTCTTATTACCAACATATATGACAACACATTTTTTATTTTCCCCATAGATTGCATGTCAGTTATAAATATATGGTTGACTAATTAAAACATCACATACATATGAGACATCATAAATGAGTATATATTAAAAAGGCTTGATGTTTTATGCCAATTGGCATTTCTAAGTAAAATATTTCTTGAATATTACAATAAACCATTTTATAGTGTGTGGTTATGGCGAGGTATCAGTTGTAAGTTCAATATTGTTTCTCTTAATTTTTGTTCATTTCTTAATTTGGAAGAGGGTAAGAAACTAGTAATAAGGGGTATGTATAGAACCTAATAGAAAGTGGGCACATGATCTAGATGATGATGGAGAACTTCTCTTTGACTTGGAAGGAATAACATAAAGATAAGAAAGACACTAAAAAAATGGGTTGTTAGCAAGATAGTTGAGTGGACTACCTATTATGAGCTAGATCCAATAAGCATAATATTATTAGGAGGCTATCAATCCACTGTTGATAATAATTAAGTTGATATAGGTAAAGAAAGAGTACTTGCATTCAATAACATGAAAGTAAATACATGCAATACAAGAAGAAATTAAAATGTTTATTAAATAAAATGACTAAATATAGCAAAATTAGGTCAATACTCATGCTAAAATAGTTAAGTCAAGTTCAAAAAATTAGGGAATTATTTGTGAATAGGAAAGAACACAAAGAGTTGGTTTTGATTGGGGTTAACAAGCTAAAAATAACTTGATATTATTTTCTACCATAGTGACCATTGGTGCTTATGTGAACTATCAATGGTTATGTTGACTGTTAGTGGTTGGGTAATCGTTGGCAATTATGGTGACCATTAATAATTGTAATAACTATTGATGGTTCTATATGAATTCTAAATATATTCAAAAAATAGAGTTTTAAGTTGGGTCAGAGGTCTGATAATGGTTTTATTAAGGATCTGATGGAGAGGAAACAAGGTACAAATAAGTTTGATAAGTTTAGGGAGATTATAAATCTAAAATAACAAAGAACAAGTAGAATATACCTGTAGTTTTCTAGATGGTTGATAGTTGAAGGCTAAGGCAATTTCACCAGAGTAATAATACTTTGGCCTCAAAATAAAATTTGATAGAGGTTCAAGTCTCTATTGCTAATGCTAAGTTGCTAAAGGAAGACTGGATGTTAGAGAGCTTGAATACTTGTATATTTGATAACTCTTTCAATTGATCCTTTCCACCTTCCACTCCCCTCCTTTTATAGGCAAAGAGATATGGAGGATGGAAGTTTCCCTTGAGGGAGAGGTTGATGATCATGATGATTAGAAGTTCATTAACACTGCATAAGGTGATATATTAAATTATGCCTTGTTACCTTATACATAGCTAGTGATGTGTTAAGAGGGTGAGGACCTGACCATCGACAATTAGGTTTGACAGCTAGGTTGACTATTGGTGGTCAAGTGCTAAAGTTAAGTTGGTCAAGGTGGGGGTTAAAAAGGGTGTTTAAATGTTTGAATTAGTAAATGAATTTAGTTAACTGGGTGGTTAACTAGACTCAAGGTCTGATAGGTTGGTTGATGAGTCAAGGGGGGATTTAAGGTATCTAGAGGATTTACAACGTCTTATATGGTCTTCTAGTGTCTACATTTTGCCCCTTCTTATTATAAATTTTTGAATTAATAAGCTACAAAATAAAAATGGATTGCTAGTCAAGGTTTGATTACCTTGAGTATGGGAGGAGGTGTTCCCCCTAAAACCAAGAATAAATGAAGTGAAATTAAAATTATGTCAGAGTTTGATAAGTGGTGTATGGTGACTCATGAAGTTGGTGAAAAAATGGGTTGGGCATTTAAAACACAAACATGTGCACAAAATATGACTAAGTATGATATCCAACATCACACACAAACTAAGGTTACCAATGTTGGTAAAAATAAGGTCAGTTCTAGAAGTATAAGTGATAGAGTAATCAGTCCACAATGTTGGTCATAAATGATTGGGTGATTCTATAAGTCTTCTAGATAGGGTCAATATTTTTGTAGTTATCCAAGGTAAGAAGTGCTCCCTTGAAAAACATAAAAGGTTTGGCTGTGCATGAGGTGGTATAAAATTCAAATGGTCAACATGTCAAAAATGGTTGGTGTGGTAAAAAAACCAAAGTAAGGTCATCATAAAACATGCAAATAGTTTAGGTAAAAAATGACCAACATTGAGGTGGATGTGGTCAAATGGTTTGATAGAGAAGGGTAATCTCTGAAAGTTCAAGTTTTGGTTGAAGTGAGATTAGGTGATCTCTACAGTTTAGCACCTAACGGGGGTGCTTAAAATTTTGAAAAGGTGGGGGACCCTAACCATCAATGGTCAAGGGTTCCTAGGGTCAATTATCGATAGTCACCCTAACAATCGATAGTTAGGGGAAACCCTAGAAAGATGAAACACAAAAAATGAAAAATCATTTTCACTTTTGACTATTTGACCTCTATTTTTTATGCTCTAGCTATTGTGTATGTTAGACTTTTGTGGTAAGTTGAATGAGCATGCTGAGGTGTAGTTTGGTCATTGGTTGAGTGTGTGTTTGAGGAGATCAAGTATAGACTGAGATGGAGGGTGGATGAGGGCGTGATCAAGTGACAGGATGTGGGTTTTGACCTTGATAGTGATTGAGAAATGAGGTAGGTGATGTTCTAAAATTTGATAGTTAAATTTATTATTTTGAATATGCATTTGAGTAGGTTTAAATTAGTTTTATAGGGTTTTGATAGTTTTTTGGGTAGGGTTTAGGGAGTTTTAACCCTAATTTAGGTGTTTGGTGAGATTAAGAAAAATTAGTGGGTGAATTTATAATGTGAAATATGCTTTGGGTGGGGGATAGGTTGTAGGATAGAGTGAGGTAGTTTAGTTTATGAAATAAGTTATTTTGATGTAGTTTTGGTTGGGTTGGTTTTGAGGGCTTTACCACAAGTGGTCACACACAGTGATTGTCAATGGTTCAACTTGACCATTGATAGTCATCTTGACCATCGATGGTTAAACATGGAGGGTAAAGTGAGTAATAAGACCATCGACCAATAGTATAAAAATAATAATAAATGACTAAAAAAACTACTAAAAATTGCATATAAATGACTAAGCTTGGTCACTTAACCATTAGTAGTTTATTATCGATCATTTATAACATGAGCAAATTTATGACTAAATCATTTTTAGTCATTTATTGGTTATTTTGATTGATCAATTTGGTAGTATATTTAGTCATTAATTTAGTCATTTATTGTTGTTAACTGGTCATTTATTTAGTCATGATAGTCATTGTAATCATTAATTGCCATCAATTGGTAGTATATTTAGTCATTTTTATTCACTGATTTTTGTCCATTGGTAGTATATTTAGTCATTTGTGTTAACTGATTTCCATCCATTGGTATTATATTTAGTCATTTTAATCATTATTTTTCCATCAATTGGTCATATATTTAGTCATATTTATTCATTAGTTTCTATCAATTGTTAGTATATTTAGTCGAGTCAATTATTAATTGATGTTGATTAGTAGTATATTTAGTCATTTTAATTAATTTATTTCCATTAATTGGTAGTAAATTTAGTCATTTAATTTTTAATTATTATCATTTGATAGTTTATTTAATTGTTTTTATTCATTGATTTCTTTCAACTGGTAGCATATTGATACATTGTTTATTAATTGCATAATCATTATATTTACTACTAATTTAGTAGTAAATTTTCATTTGTATGATATGAATAATTTATTAAATTCCATAAATTGTATAATGCAAAAATAAAAATATTGTTAAACTTGAATTAAAACATAAAAGCAAATAAAAATACAGAAATAAACATATTAATAAACTTAAATTAAAACATAAAAAAAAATATATATATTACATATATGAACAAGCTAAAACATGCTAAAAGTTAAAATATTGATTCAAAATCATGATAAAAAAAGATAATCTACAGTAAAAAGTACAATGCAATTTTGATGAACTATAAGATGTTCACACACACACACACACACACAATAAAAAATGTCAAAGTCTAAGAGTTTCCAACTCTTGAAATTACACCATGATAAAGATTCTTAAACAACACATTAAAAATACTACATAAAGCAGTGGGCCAAGCTATCTAATAATTAGTACATAATAAACATCAACTATGTCATTTTTTACAAATATTTTATTGGCCACATATCGTGTGAAGGTTCCTTTTTTCTCTTTTAGATGGATAGCTCCATCTATTTTATCTTCATAAGCAAGGGGTATTTGTGATCTTTAAAATATTTACATTTGCATCTCCTATTCCTCTCAATTTGACTCCATGTATAATAGATAGTGAGTGAATTTTCCCAATGCCCACAACAACACCATCAAATGGATCCAACACCCCAAATTTATCCCCTTCTTGTAGTTTATCAATACATTTCTATAAAAACAAAAAAAATACACATTATACTAAGATATAAAACATTCGATAACACACAGATAAAAATTCTATAAATATTTATAAGAAAGTAGAAAATGACAATAAAAAACTTGAAACCATGCACTTGACATATTAAAAAAAATTAACTTATTGCTATTTGATACAAAATGGATGTTAGATACAGAAGGTGTCAATATGTTAGCAGTCATGTGCCATGAAGATGTGGATACTACAAAGACAATAAATACCATTCCTTCAATTGTTATAAGCTATTTTGTAGTTGTTGTGAGCACCTTCTTCATTGTTGGGAACAACTTTGCAGTAGCTGCAGGCTCAACTTATAGTTTCTACAGGTACATCCTAACCCCTATATACACCTCTCTAGTAGCTGCAGGTTGATTCCTCATAAATGATGAGCTATGGCTTTGGATATGGGATATTGATAGATTCATGGAAGACACCATACAAGCTAGAGGAGGAGTGAAGGAAGATTAGAGTAGAAACTTAAAAAATTTCTAAGGAATGATCATACCCTTGAATAACAAAGTAAGTGTTACAAAAAAAGCATACACTTTCAATCTCTATTTGGAGTATTGCAGACCAGAATTTATGACTATAGGGATATAAAAGAACCATTTTTAGCTTCTAGTCACTTCATGTTAAATAATTTCATTCTACCAGTAGGAGAGATCCAGGATATTTTCTAGAGCACAAGTCTTATGTTTGATAAACCAACTGATTACCAGATTAAAAGTTCACTAAACAAAGAATCCATTAGTAAACATCCTTATTTACTTGGAGTAAGACAAAAGAGAAACAAGCCATCAACATGCTCATACAGAGGATATTAAGAGTATAAAATTCCATCAACCACCCTCCTCCATGATTATAAAGGATCTAACTTGGATAACAAAAAAAGATATGCAACAACTACCTTATGAAAGGATGGAAATAGTCTCTCATACCACTACAAGACCACTACTCTAGTGCTTTGTAGGTCATCATGATTGCATGTAGGTTACTGAGGGCATAATTAAAGGATATGACACTGTGATCACATAATTACCCAAAGGTAACAATACAACAAAAAAATTACTACTAGGGTAATAATTGCATGAGAAAATAACAAGCTAAGCTTCCATTCTGGCAAACACTCACATACATATTTCCTATGCCACAAACCTAAGAATAAATGGTTATAAATGTACAGTGTATCTTGTAGTCATAAAAAAGCACTTTATTTTTTTAATATAGCATACATTATATTAAAAAGCATATTAAATCATTAAAAAATCATTCATTGAGTCTTGTCATGAGCTATGCCAAGTAGCCACTCAAAACCCTCATTATAACCCCATCCTATTTTTTTGCATCCTACATGTTCCATGCCACTTGGGGAGAAGTGACACTTCATGTAGGGGGGAAGAATGTTGTGGGAAATCAATCAAATGATAATCTATATGTTCAAATTTAAATCCCATGATTACATCATAACTACACCTATATTCAATTAGGAAAAATAATCAATTTTGTTGTTTTTCACTTCGAGATCAAAGCTCATTCACAAAAAGACCTAAGAAATATATTACTACAACTTACAAACAAAACTACCATTATTATAGAAACTTTCTTCACTACAGGCAACAATCTAAAGGTAAAATTGGGTGTTTTGAAGAGATATCTATTTGAAAAATTTGATAGGAAGATAAACTAGCTAGAATGGGAGGTTTAGTGGTGAGAAGGGAACCCTCAAACCATAGGCAGTTTCAAGGAGACCTAGACAACTAGACCATCTTCATTAGGGTGTGATGGGGCCACTAATTATTCTATTTGTAGCCTCATCCATACCCAATTGTATATCTTTTTCCTATATGAATCCCTAGAACTATCCATGACTCATGTAAATAAATGAATAAATTAATGATTATATGTATACATTAATATATACATGTTGTGTTATGGATTAATGATGATTTTTATTTGATTAGATTATACTTATGTAACCTTATTTAATAGACATTTAAAAGGTATAATAAGACTATAATAATCCTATTTAGTCATAACACTTATAGAGAAGCTTACAACAAAAGGGGCTTCTATCTCGTAACAACTACCAACCTACAAGTTTCCACCTACAAGTTGTCCATTGCAACTAAAATCTTTCATCTATAGGTTTTCCATAGAAATTAAAAAGATACATGATTTCCACCTATAGGTTGCCCATAACAACTACAAGTTTTCACCTACAAGTTTCCCATAACAACTGCAGACTTTAACCTACAAGAGCCCCCAGCTACTACATAGAACCAAATATTGCTATGATAATAAGTAGTTGGTTTTTAAGGACACATACAACTATCTTAGAAATAAAATAAATGATTGAAGAGGATCCTCCACAGTTGTTGTATGGATCCCTCACATGCATATAAACTTGGATGTGTTGTCAAAATATGAATAAGATAAGGATAATATAAAGGAGAAAAAGAAGCAAAATAGAAAAATAGAATATATTATCCTTTATCTAGTCAGGGCTACAAAGAAGTAACTTTAAGTTACTAACCATCTAAAGGTTGACTGGGTTAGTTACAAAGTATTTATACCTTTCCTAGTTTAGTATCTACTTGTATAATTGAGAAAATTTAGTTCTTATACACTTGTTACAAAGGGTTTTTTGTGAACTTATGTAGAGAAATTATAGCTGTAGAGTCTTCCTCCTTAAACTACCTTACCTTTGGTATACTGAGTTGTGTGAATGATTGTAAAAATGGTGTCTAATCCCAAGTACACTTGTTGCTAAGCTCAGTCACCTCACTATTAATGTCAATTTTGTAAAATATTTCATAATCTATTTATATTTCAAGTGTGGATACATTCTTTTGATCTTGGGAAATTGAATGGTTCATTTTTAGAGGTATAATCATTACAAATGATGATTTAAATGCTTTGATAGATTGTACCATAGTAACTTTCTATCATATCAAGACCATTGCAGGGTAGCGATATGGTAGAATTAGCATTTTACTCTCCCTACCATACTTCACACCTTCACTTTACTTGCTGTGGGATAGCAGGTCAGATAGTCTCATATCACCACCCTATGCACACCCCTTTAGACTCCCATGGGATGGTGAGTTAATTCTATCGGTTAAGTGATTGTTCACCACCATGTCGTAGTGTCATTGTTTACCCCTCGTGGGGCTATGGTATTAGATTTTTTATGTATTTTAGGTGGGAATATAGGGGTATATTATGAATGCAGTATTTTATATATTATTTTATTGAAAATATTGAACAATTTTCTAATTTTTTAGTCTTTTAGTTTTAATTTTTAGTGTCAATCAGACCTAAGATATCATTTCTTTGTTTGTAATGAGGAGGCTTAGTTAGGTAGAGATACTTTTATCATAGGAATCATGGCTTTAGTTATTGGGCTCAAGGCTAGTTATGATAATGAAACTTGGCAAATTTTGGATGTTCTAATGTAGGGGTTGTCATTTTTTAAAATTTTACCTTAGTATGGAACCCTTGTACCTTTAAAATTTTGGTCTTATAATTCATTGTTGACCTCCTGTTCTGGTTTTAGTCTTTTAAATTTATTGTACTACAAGTTAATGAGGAGATTTAAGTCAGGGGGCTAATTGACCAGCACCTTTGCCATTGATGTCAAAGGGGGAGAATTGAAGTAGTAAAACATAGCATGATCTAGAACAACATGACAGTGCTAAAGTTAGGGGGAGCATAATAGTAAAGGGGAGAATGATAGGGAATTCTACTTGTATTTTCACATAAATTGTTTAATAGTGTAGGTTAAATATTTTTTCACCTAATGTTAAGATATATATCTGTGTGTGTGTGTGTGTGTGTGTGTGTGGGTGTATTATTAAATCATAGATGTTCATTATTGTTTCCTTCACTCAAGCATATTCATTACATGTGGAGGCTAGAAGCTGTATTACAAACTAAAGCTATCGAAATATCAAAGAAATGACTATAATTTATTGCCAAGATTTTAAAGAGTTATTTACTTTCATAGGTATCTTGTTACATTATTTGATACCTTTATACCTTGCTTGCTTCTTTGCATATCTAACATTTCTAGACAAGCTAGAAAAGTTTAGCATCTAGAAAACATATAGGACATACAAAAAATTATATTCTAAATAAACAAAATTAATTTCAACCAAAGTAATAAAACTAAGAATAATGATTGATCCTAACTTTAAATGCACTTCAAATCAGCAATGAACATCTCAGGTTTTATATATAATGTACCAGTAGAATAATGATGATTACATTCAGAAATGTATCAGTAAAACAATAGTGAATAATCACACCTATACTCAGATCTTTATTACATTCAATAATAAATTACACCATAAATATAACCAAAGTTTAGGTGAAAAGCTAACAAGTTAAGTTAACATGCTAGTTAAGGTGATAAAACATCATCATAATCATCTACATTGCCAACAAGATCAAAATCCTAATCTCTTATTTCTACATCTACTTAATTTTCTGTCATCCTCATATGTGACATGCAATATATTCTCTCTCCCAATCTCTTCAATGGTAATCAAAATATCTTATTTAAACACTCCATCATCATATTCATCCACTTCTTTGAATGTTTCTTGTAAATTAACATATTGCCCATCAAACATTATATTGACAGCTTCCATGAATTTTATTTTTGAACGAGACTTTATTTGAATGACATACGACCAACCTGGGATTCTTACATCATCAATTAGAAATGATTTGTTAATTTGAAGAAGGGAAACATATGGCTCATCTATATTTGATAAAATTTGTCATCTATTTGCATGTACAAATCCATACTCATCAAATTGTACTGTGGATGGTCATATTCAATTACATTTTAATAATATAGGATTATTTTCACCAAAATCCACTTGAATAATTTATTGGATGAATCCAACATAAACAAATTTCTTAGTTTCATGAAGAAATTTATCACTAACAACACAATCACAATTTATCTTTCCTTTGTCTTTTTCTTCCACTCTTAAATGACCACCATAGGCCCACATTCCACCAAAATGCATAGCCCAAAAATGTGGAGATTGTGAAATCTCACTTTCCTCCATTGTTATATCTTGACCTTCTTCTTTTGCATCACTGATTGCATTAAAAATCCATTCTTCTACTTTAGGAATAGAATCACCTCTAATCAAATCATGATGTTTGCACTTTTGAGGTCAATGTTACATCAAAGTTTGATTATCTTCTTCATATTTTCTACATAGAATATTAACGTAAAAATAGTAAGATTAATAATATAAATGTGTAAATTCAATTGAGTAAATAGATTATCATGTAAATTTTTTTACCTATGCCACTTATCAAATGAAGATGTATCATACTTATTTCTTGATGTGATAGATTTAGAGTTTCTATAATAGCATAGGCTATATTTTTCTTAGTATGCATAAAGTCAATAGTATGCCTAATGGATATATCCTTAAAGTATGGAAACTTATATAATATACACAACCATTTTACATCACTTTCATTGAATAGATCATATCTACTACCAGTAATTCCATAATTTTTAATTATAAATGACATTGTTTTTTTTTTTCCATTCTCAACAATGTAATCACGCATTACTATCAATGGTGCTTCACGATTCTCTTCTTGACCATTGAAATGTGTTTTTTGTTGATGATATGGATGATCCATTTTAAGGTAAGCATGATATTCACAATAAATACACTTACACAAAAATCTTTGTTGCCTAAAAAAATTCTTAAAGTTGTAAGCATGACATCCATGGTATCCATGAAAAGTGAGAGCAAACAATGTGACATATGCACAAAGATCATGAATCATAAATAATAAGGCAGCTCTTAAAGTGAATTTGATTGAATGAACATCCTTTAAAGATTGAATTGCTTCAATTATTTTCCATAATTCTATTAGCTCATCATATAATGGCTCTAGTTAAGCATTGATTATATCTGAAGTTATACTTTTCTTTCATGGTATAATCAATGATAGCATTAATAAAAATGGATTAGTTGCTAACCATGGATGAAAGTTATAATTTATTAAAAACACTGGCCAGGTTGACCATTTAGTAATTTTATCTGAGAATGGGTTCACCCCATTTAGAGCCAAACCCAACCTTATATTACAAGGATCTTGAGAAAACTTAGGCCATCTATTATCAAATTCCATCCACATCTTAGAATCAGGCACATGTCATTATTTTCCATCAGTGCTCTTATTTTGCATATGTCATTGCATAAGTTCAGTAATGTCTCTACACCTATACATTTGGAGTAATAATGGGATTATCAAAAAGTGGAGAAGAACCTTTCTAGGAACCATAACTAATTTCAACCCTTGTCAATACCTCGCTTCATGATATTTCAGACATTCACTCTCACTTGCAAGATTATTATGAAATAATACACAACCATTCACACATGTGTGGATGTTTTAATACCCTAAGCCTAGCTTAGTGATTTACTTTTTACATTGAATTCATTTTGTTGATAATGTGGAGTCAGGTGGTAACAACAAACTTAATAATGCCAATAGCTAATCTACTCTCTCATTTATCCAACCAAGCACCACTTGCAAGTTAAGAATTTGAAGGATTTTTGTCAAATTAATTAACTTGTAATTAAAATAAATAGGCTTTAACGAATCCTCCATCAACTTGGCCCAATCATCATTTAGACCCTCATTCAACATTCTATCAACTTCAAACCCTTCATCTAACATTGTGACCTCTTCATCTATGTTTGGTGTCACTTCATCTATGTTTATTGCCTCTTCATCTCTCACACTCTACAGTTCTATCATATCTTCATAATAATTATAATCCCAAGGGCTTATACCACTATGTCCATATCTTATCATATGCCGATAAATCACATTTCTTTTTTTTCACCTTTCTACCAAGATAGTCATTACATGGACATGGATATTTGTCCATGTCAATCTCATTGGCTACTCTTTCATCATATGCATGGTAGTGATCCATAGTCAACCTTCGACATTGATCCATCTGTAATTTTTTGCATTTCAATATTAATTTAGTTTCCTATTTTGAAAAAAATAGAAATTTGAAAAACTCAACTTACTCAAGATCTAATTCATGTAAACTCATTCTCTCCAGTGCTATTCATCACTTACCCAAAATGTAGAGCACTTCATAGAATTAAGATATAAATCACTCTACAAAATTAGAATTGTAGCACTCTATAGGATACAAAACACTCTGTAGTAATTAAAATTCAAGAAATACAGCTGGGCATCACTCTATAGAATCATATGTTCTTTTTATGACTAAAAATAAATGTAATTTTTATCCATGTTTTATTGAGGGCCTTCCTTGTCTAGATGATAATTAAAGAAATACATTAGAAATGGAACATAGAATTTATGCTTGTTCTATTGATGAACCACAAGAATTTAAACATATGGAAATCTTGTCAATGTTAATGAATACATAAACACTACCAAATAGACCAATGAGTTCTTTGTTGTAACTTTGAGCATTACTTACTAGCATAAATTATTAACATGTTGAAATAGGATGACTTATTCTAACAATTGATAGAATCCCATGTGTAGAATATAGTATTAAATAAAATAGCTCGGTGATAACATTGATTTGATGAACTAGCATAACTTTCAACTATGCCATATGAAACCATCTTCTAGGATTCCATGAAATTAATAGATTAGGCTTGCACATAATGTTACCAAAGCATTGAGGTCTAGGCTAGGATATGAGCCTGTGGTTTAATGGAAAAGTGATCAAAGGAATTGAAATTTGGATGCATGTTACAAGATTAACTCCCATATGGTCCAAAATACGTAGAGGAAACTAATGAAAAAATAGTCTGCTAAAATTAGAATTGCCTATATGGTTCTGGTACTCTTTTACCTATGTAACTACTATAAGTTACACCAATGAATAACAAACTAATTATGATGTACATGTAATACCCATGCCATGAAGGCTTAGTGAAAAGGAGCCTCAGAGATTAGGTTGGTGAATTTATTACAAAATTAGAAATTAATACCATACTCATGTATGATAACATGGAACACAAATAGACAACTTCAAGATATGGTCACTATATTGTATTGATTATACAATGAATAAAAACATCCAATTCTTTTAGAATCTCAAGAACTCCAAATTTTTACATGGTATTCAATGCCTTATGATAAGATACCCTCTTATTTATGTAACTTATCTCTTATAATACATCAATTTTGTTCTCCTAGCTAGATATAGATGCCAATCAGAAAGCTATAGAATTTGTGTTTAATGTAATGAGGGTTTCAAATTACCTCTAAATTCATTATAAAGGGGATCCCCAAATTTGATGTCACTGCAGAGGGCCTCACCAACTTCAAATTCATTACAACAAACTCTAAATTCCTTGCTTACCTTTTTAGAAGTCTCCAGGTCCTATCCAAATAATCTTTATCATTCATGCAAGTCAATGCTATACTTATATGCTAAAACCCAAAATGACTCATGCCATCAAATTGGCACACAAACCCTCTCTCGTCAGATTCAGCTCCATTAATAATTAATAAACCCTCTTTCTATTTTTAGAGGTACATTGCATAAATAATGTTAATTATGCTCCCCACTCCCCCATCAAATTACCTCTACCAAATTATACACTTTATTTTACTTCCCACTCTCACTAACAATTTCCAAATTTGATATTAACGCTACACACGCAATACAAACCATTCCCACTAATCATTTCCCAATTCAAAATATTTTTTTAATTACCCACTTTAATATTATATTGTTTTTTTAATTTGTATGAATAATTATTTAGTCATTTTTATTTGGGTGATTAATTATTTAGTTGTGTTTTTTACCCAATGATCAAATAAGTCATTTAGATCTATCTTGCAAAAAATTAATAGAATTTAGTCATTTTTAGTTGTTATGACTAAAATTTTTAGTCACGTAGTCATTTATTTGCCAAATTCTAATAGCAGACACACTCTATGTAGTATGGAGGCCATATGTGGGCTAGCCTAGGTGGACCCAATATAACTATCACACTCTATCACTATAGATCTAGAGATGGATACATGGGAGGTAAGATGGTGAGATTGAGCTCATCCCATTTGATAAAGTTTAGAGGTAGTTTAGCTTTATGCAGGGGATTTGTCTAGCATTCCTGAGATATAGGAGGGAAGATGTAGAGTTTTTACTCCCAGAGCCATAGCCACAGGATGTAGTTTTAGATCATGAAGAGATACTGACTAGAGAAATGATAGATGATGTTGGTTTGGTGGTTAGATATGTGACATGGTATTAGACCTTATATATAGTGACCAATTTTTAGAGTGATAGGGGTTAATAGGCTATGGATGTGGATCCTACTGGGAAATCAGTGTAGGGTGGGGGCCAGGGTGGATAAGCACAAGTAGCACTAGAAGCTACACAAGCTCAGATCATAGGGTTACAGGGATAGGTGACCACTCTATAGGGCTTAATTACTATTTTATAGGGTCAGGTTACCACCTTGATAGGAGAGTGAGATCAAGGAAGGATCTCTCTTGGTTTAGTGACCCAAAAGGGACATACCTTGACACAGAGGGTAGGAGTGGTGGCATCATCACTAGGAGGAACACTTGATATGATTTTGATGACATAGTAATTAGCTATGGTAGAGGAGTTGAGATAATATGAGGTGATAGTGCTAGCACAATTGGCATTACTCTGATGGGGTGAATATGTAGCTAGATTAGAAGGTGGGATAGTCATAACTACTTTGGGATAATGGGTTAGTTTAGTGATAGGACATACAAGCACCCTAGGAGGACTAACGCACCAGATGGTAGTGTAGTTGCTAAAGCAGGTATAGGTGGGGATAATAGTAGTGGTTCCCTAGGGGCATGGCATATGATATGATGTGATGCATATTTGAATACTTTTTATATTGGCATGTATGCTGATGATGCAAGATGTATAGTAGAGAGAGTTTATACATTGTTACATGTATTATTTACTAGATAGACATGATGTATATGGTGATGTTGATGATTCTATAGATGTGATTTATTGTTCATGATGATGTTGTTAAAATTATGGCTATTCATGTTCATGCTATGGTTCATGGTTTATGTGTATGTTTCATGAGATGTTTTACTTGATAGCATAGGCATGTGATGTTTATAATATTGTTATGATGTTATGGTTTTATTCATAGATATGATATGATGTTTATGGATGGTTTGATGTTCATGGTTATTGATATGGTTATGCATGATGGTATTTAGCATGGATATTATTTGATCTATGTTTTTTTGTTTATGGTTTATGATTAATGATGGTCCATAAAGTTAGATAACAAACTAAATGTGAGAAAATTTATAAAAAACAAAGAAACATATGTCTACATGAACTAAATGATGAAATATAATAAAATAAACATGATGCCTTGTCATTGGTAAGAACACAACAAAACCCAAAGTTAGATTGTCTTAGGGAACGTAAAATTTTTGGATGCTTCACATTAGCATGCTTAGGTTGATAAAAAAGGTGTCTTGATCATAGTGTGTCAAGTAAGCTTATAATCCGTTGATTTATAGATAGTATAAAGGGGAGTTAGGTGATAGAAATATAAAGGAAATGGGTGATAGGTAGGGTAACCTTATGTGGGTTAGTTTATCCCTTCTATAGGTGACCTAAGAACCATAGTAGATAATTTCATGTCTTAATACAAGGTGTAGATTGATTGATGTAGGAAATCTACTAATGCCATATATAAAAGAATCAATTACAGATTTCTTGGGATAACTTGTTTTCATTTTGATAGTGGGTCTTTTACTTGATTTTGTTTTGATAATTTGTGAAACTGATCAATGTGAGAAGCTTCAAATGATTACTTTGACAAACTTGACTTAGCCATCCTTCAAAGGAGTGGTCTAAATTTGGATTTGTTTATTTTGGTAGTTGTCCTTTGAGGGAGAAATCTATCTTGTAAGCAATTTAGTTTTGTGTATTTGCCCTTCAAGGGAATAGTTTGTAATGCTATAAATGTTGACCCAAGTGATATTTTGGTATCCCAAATTATTTTGAATGTTAGGTTTAGACATGGATAAGTCTAATTTAGGCTTTAGAGGTTTACCTTTATGAGGGTAAAACATTTAGCACAAAAGGTTAATAATAGGTGAAAGGTTTGAGAGACAAATGATCATGGGATTCTATTTAGAAAGACATAAAAAGTATCCATGAGAATCATGATATGGATAGAGCCGTGGTACTCATATTTAAGATTGGGTGATAGTTGTGATGGTTAATCACATGGTTATATATTGTAATTGATTGTTATTAAAGGGGTAGGGATAGGGAAGTGAAGGTGTGAATATCATAAATCAAAGGATGAGCTTAAGTTAAACAAAAAAGTGATCTTGATCCTTCTTTAGCAAAATAAAATATTTAGATGCAAAGCATTGAAAGGCTCCGGTTTTGGTTTGCCTTTGAGGGAGGATAAGTGATAAGTTCCTGATCCATACATATGGGTTATGATGTAAGGTCCAAGCTAATTGAAATCAAATTTATCTCTTTTGATTTTCTCCATATTAATTACATGTTTGTTATCCTTTAAGATGAGGTCTCCAATATTGAATTCTCATTATGTCAGGTGTTTGTTGTAGGTACACCTGATTCATTCTTGATAGACACAAAGGTGATTAAGCACTGTTAAGTGATGTTCATCAAGTAGATCAAGTCATGTTAGTCTTTCTTGATGATAATAACTCTAAAAACTGATCTCTTAAAAAGATATGCAAAGTTAAGGAATCTGGACTTCAAGAGGCAAGACTACCTCTGCTTTAACTAGAGAAAAAGGGGTATCACTCGTAGAGGTTTGAATGCTAGTATGATAGGCCCATAAAGTGAAATGGATGTGCAAGTGTCAATCCTAACCTGAAGCACTTACTACTTTGGTTATCATTTTGTTAAGGGTCTTGCTAGAAGATTTTGCCTATCTATTTATTTGTGGATAGTAAGGTGAGGAAAAAATTAGCTTGATGTTGAATGCATCGTAAAGACCTTGGACATGCTTATTCTTAAAGGATTTGTCATTATTGGTGATCATATTATGGGGAACATCAAAGTGATAGATGATGTGATGATTGATGAAGTTAATTATCTTATTAGCTTTGGTTGAGATAAGAGGAATAACTTCTACCCACTTGGTGAAATACTTAGTGGTAGTGATGATGGATTCGTGTCATTATGAAGAATGAGGATTGATTTCCCTAATGAAATCAAGTCCCCATTATAATAAGGGACAATAGTATTTGGATACTTGAAGGTCATAGGTAGGTGCATGATGTAAGCTAGTGTGTTGTTGACACTTAACACTTCTTCACATATTCACAATAGTCCTAGTTGAGGGTGGGCCAATAGTAGCCAATATGAAGGATACATTTTATGATAGCTAGGCCAATAAAGTGTCCCCCATAGATTCTATCATGCATTTTCTTGATAGCATGGGAAGATTCATGACTAAGTAGACAATGAATAAGGAGGCCATCAAAACCACATTTGTAGAGTTTCCCCCCTAGTATGGTGTAATGAGAGGTACTCTGAACAAAGGCTCTTCAAGAATTCCTAGGGAGATTAGGAGGAACAATGTTGTGGTTGAGGTAGTTAAAGGTTTGATCATATCAAATGTCTGATGGAAATTATTAAACACTAAAAATGGTAGGAAGATGGGAACTGATATATGAGGTTATGATAAAATGATGGATGGTGAAAATAGTTTAGACTCAATAGGTTGAGATGGGATTTGGGATGAAATGGAAGCCATTGTATTCATGAACTTGTTAGTAGATCATAGAACTGACTGGATAAGGTAATGCTTAAATGATTTTAAGAGTATATCCACTAGGATTTTATACTTTTATAAGACACCATTTTTAAATTAATAGGATCCATTGACCTGGCTGACCACAAGTTGGGAATCACTAAAGATATTGATGGTCCTAACTCCCAAGGCTAGAGTGGTTTAGAGACCTATTACTAGGGCTTCATACTCAACCATATTGTTGGTACGCTCAAAGTCAAGTTTAAAGGAAAGGGTAATAGGTTCACCATCAAGAAAAATGAGAATAATTTTGGCACCCCCATCATATTAGCATTTGGAGTGATCAAAGAACATGGTCATTTGATAGGTGGGGTCCTATTGAGAAAGAGTTGTGATGGAATCATCCAAAAATGCAATAGGAAGTGGTTGGTTGTTTGGTAGAGGAGCCTTAGCCAATTAGTCAATGATGACTTGCCATTTAATTGAATTTTGATTAAGGAACTCAATGTCAAACTCAGCTAGGAGCATGAGCCACTTATCTATATGATTATTTTGGTATGGTTTAGAGTACATGTAATTTAGTGTGTTAGTGTTAGTGATGACAAAGGTTTTATGATTAATAAGGTAGTGACAAATTATGGAAGCCACAAACACTAAGGCGAGGAAAATTTTATCGAGATAGGTATATCAAGTCTCATATTCTATAAGTGTGTAACTAATGTAGTAGATAGCTTGCTCTTTAGTTTATTTATCATGATGAATGAGCATTACCCCTAGGAAATGGTCAGTTGTAGAGATGTAAAGGTAGAAGGGTTGGTTCTCTCTAGGAGGGATACAAATAAGTGGAGAAAGAAGGTATTATTTAAGTGAATCAAAAGCTTGTTGATGTTCCTTGGTCCACTCAAAGGAGGTGTCTTTCTTAAATAGATGGTGAAAAGGTTAACATCTATCTGATAATTAAGAGATGAAGTGATAGATGGATTAGAGCTCTCCCTATAGGCTATGGAGTTGATTAAGGTGTGTAGGAGGAGATATCTCTAATATTTCTCTAAATTTGGAAGGATCTAATTCAATTATTCAAAGAGAGATGATAAAGCCAAGAAGCTTTCCAGATAAGACCTCAAAAATGCATTTCTTGAGGTTGAGCCTGACGTGGAAATGGATAAGGTGATCAAAGATAATTATGAGAAAATCTAGATGGTCCTTGTAGTATTTGGATTTCCTAAGGAGGTCATCTACATATTCCTTGATGATTTTATGGATAAGATCATGAAAGATGTAGGTTATGACATGTTAATAGGTTGCTCTAGCATTTTTCAGACCAAAAGGCATGACCCTGTAATAAAAGGTTCCCCATGGGGTGATGAAATAGGTTTTATGCTGATATTTTTGGGCAATCAAAATCTAATTATATCCTAAAAAACCATCCATGAGAGATAACATCTCATGGCTAGTTTTAAGATCAACAAGTTGGTCAATGCTAGGCAAAGGAAAATCGTCCTTTGGACAAGTAAGGTCAAGGTCATGAAAGTCAATATAGAGGTGAAGTCCCCTTATGGGTTTGGTTATGAGAAGGATGTTAAAAAACCATTGTGGTTAGTCTATTGGTAGGATTAAATTGATAGATAAGAGGTGTTGAAGATCTTCTTTAACTAGAAGGGCTATGTGAGGGTACATCTTGCAAAGTTTTTACCAAATAGGCTTAACCTCAAGATGGGTGATAATGTTATGGAGGGAAAATAAAAGGGTCAATTCTAGGAATATCTTGATAGGACCAAGTAAATGCTATGCTATGGTCTTGAAGGAAAGAAGGGTAATCTTAAATCTCCATAGAATTTAAGGATTGGTTGATCTTGACAATATGGGGGTTATTTTGAGTATTTAGGTTGACATGAAAAGTGGATTCATTCATCATGGTTTGTTTCTTAGGAGGAAAGGATTTGTGGATAGAATAATCCACCACACCAAGGTAGGTGAGAATGAAATCATCATCTTGATGTTGGATGGTGTTAATGGATGAGAAGAAGGATTTTAGTTTGGCCATGATTTTGATAAGCTAGAGGGCCTGGATTAATAGTATTGACTAAAAAAAGTTAGGAGGAATGATGTCAAAATATTTAGACTTCAAAGTAGTTTGGGTTGCTGAGGAGGGGATGTCTTCCTCAATAGTGGAAATGGGTTTGGGTGAATCAGTGGGCTCTTTAGGTGGTACAAACCCAAGGCCAAATAGATCACAAGGTTTATGGGTAAATTATGAGGTACACGTTTATAAAGGCTAAGGCTAAACCCTTTTTAGGCATACCTATGAAGGTATAATTTGGCAAATGCCAATTTTTCCAAGTAAAAGAAGTTAGAAGTGAATGGTTGAATGGAAGAGGTAGTGGTGGAAGCAAAAAACAACTGATTAAATCCCCCATAGATGAAGTTGATTTGATGATTGGGGATCTTGAAAGGGATAATGGTTCTAATGTTAGGATCATAGGCAGGGTCATGCTTGAGTTTATCATACTTTTGAGGAGTAAGGAAGGCATCCAAGGCTAGAATATGATACTCACCTAGTGAGAGACATTGGAATGTAGGTTCCATGGAGTCTTCTACGGGGATCTAGGAAGATGGGATAAATGAGCTTGTTAAAACTTCATTGATGGTAGGAATAGAGGTGTTATTGATTTTGGTTGGTGGTGGGGTGGTGTTATTAGTTGATGGTGAGATGGATAGAGGAAGAAAATCATTGGCCTGATATGTCATATAACAAGAGTAAAAATGACTAGGGTTAGCTTTGATGGTAATAACTTGACCTTCATGTTCAAATTTGACACATTAGTATAAGGTAGAAGGGACACAACTCATGGAATAGATCTAGGGGCATCCAATAAAGACACTATATTATAACTCACCCTCTACGACATAAAATGGTTCAAGAATGGTAAAAGTTCCTAAGTAAAAATGGAGGACAACTATCCCCAAGGTAGTGGCCATGGTGTCATTGAAGGAGCAAACAACCACTACAATTTTTGACATGATGTTATGGTGTAGCTAAAGTTGGTCATAAGCATGGGTGGAGATAATGTTAATACTATATCTTCCATGAATCATCACCATTTTGATGTGGGTTTGATTGATGAATGTAGTGATATAAATGGGAGGATCAAAATCCATTGGATGAAAGGGAGGTATCTCAAAATCTTGAAAGGTGACAAAGTTAGAAAGTTGGAGGGCTCCTATAAAGGATGCAAGAGGTTGAGGGTCATTTGGTTGAGCCTCCATAGATTTCAAGGCCTCTATCAATGATTGATGATTATGGGTGAGGTTCTAAGTAGTTTATAAAGGCTCATCTTCACTGGTGTCTAGTGAATTTTTTGGAGGGAGAGACTCCAAAAATGGATACTTTGGGTTTTGATGATGGTGAAGGTGAAGGTAAAGGAGTTTGGGTTTGGTTGGAAGGTTGAGGGTTGGAAGGGAATGTATATAAAATAGACACTTTGGCTTTTACATTATCCTTCTATTGGGCCTAAGATTGGGTATCCATATGAATGGTTTGGATTGGGGGATTTTTTTGGCTAGATGGTTGCTTCGGTTCCTCCTCCTCACTCTTAGGTTGGAATGGGGGAGTAGGTAAATGTTGGATATGTTGGTTGG
This sequence comes from Torreya grandis, assembly GCA_037957365.1. Lineage (NCBI taxonomy): Eukaryota > Viridiplantae > Streptophyta > Pinopsida > Cupressales > Taxaceae > Torreya > Torreya grandis. The sequence goes on from JARHVA010000030.1 coordinate 4,860,589, forward strand.
GTAGCTATGTTGGTTAAAGGGAAAAGGAGGTTAATCTAATAATAGATCATCCTCATCACATATGCTATGAACAATTTCTTTGAGAGCTTTAAAGTTCTCTATGTCATGTCTTGGTGCCCTATGGTATGCATAGATTAGATTATTATTGAACAAAGAGGGTTTGGTACTAGAAGGGTAGGATGGTTTAATAGGTGGTAGGATAAAGGAAGAGGTTTGTAACAACATTTATAAGATGGTTTAATACTATTTAATCAAAGGTATTGAAGGTGAGGGGTTTGTGGTTTTAGGAGTGGGAGATTTCCTAGGAGTAGGCTTCACCCTGGAAGTTTTAGGTGGTGGAATGGTTTTGGTAGATGGTTGTGGTTGGGATTTGATGGGTATAGTGAGAGAAGCATGAGGTGTCTGGAAAAATATAAGTAGAGGTGGGTTGTATTATTCTCCTATAGTTTTGGAGGGAGAAGGGTGTGATGAAGGTATAGAAGTGATGATCAGTTTAAGGGTAGATGCAAGAGAGGTTGAAGATTTTAGTATGGTAGCCCAAGATGATGCTAAAAAGTGGATCTATCAAGGTTGGGTTGAGAGATGAACTATATACGTTGGACTAGTCTAGAGAAATGCTTGTAGATGGGTTTGATTCTTTGGTCATTGGTTTCAAAAGTTAAGCCCATGGGTGGGGGAGAGGTAGTGGTTCCTTCATATTTATTATTAATGGAAGGTTCAAAAATTGGTGGCTAAGTGGATCTCTTATTATGGGATGGTTTCCAAAGATAGAAGGGATGGATTCAAAATAGGGGAAGTAGGTGTGGTGTCCTCAAGTGATGAGATAGAAATGGTTGCTTCTTTTGTTTGGGTGTCTAAAGGAATGATGGGTAGTTATACCACTTCAAAGGGTGGAGTGGGAGAAGAGGTGGTTAAAGTAACAATTGTCTCCTTTGGTGTTTCCATCAAAAGAGAGGTAGATAAATCTAAGGTCTCATCATGTGAAGAGACAGGGGTGGTTTATTCCTCTATTTAGGTGTCTAAAGAAATAAAAGGTGAGTACACCACTTCAATAAGTGGAATAGAGGAAGAATTTGTTGAGGTAATGGTCTCCTCAAAATGGGCTCAATGATAACAATATAGATGATATGTGCCTCATGAGAGTGAGATGACTTTGAATTTTTGTCATGTTGATGGGTAGGAGTGTGGTTAGGAAAAGGTTTACCAAAAATGTTAAGGTAATGATTAGGAGGTGCATTGGGATTATCAAATGTAAGCTTTCCACTATTAATCATCTTTAGACAAGACTATTTAAGGTATTTCACCTACTTACACCATGTCTAACAACTTAGTGAAAGGAATAATGATCATTCTCATTGTACCAACCAAGCACATGGTGATAAACATGAAAATGTTGGGGAGCTTTGATAGGTGAAAGTTGGATGATGTTAGTTTTGAGTAATTTATCCAAAAATTAAGCATAAGACTCCCCTATGGGAGTATATTGTTTTTGAGGAGCTCAATTTTGGTTTTGGTTTATTTGGTTGGAATTATTAGAAGAAGTAGTTTGGGTGGGTTGGTTGATAGTTGGTGGTGGAGCAATTTTAAGAACAACTGAGTTTAAAAATGCTTTTGTTTTGGTATTGGGATGGTTGGGTTGGTTAATGGTTTTGGTAGAAGAAGGTTCATTGGATTTAAATCTATAATTCTTGTTCCAAAATTTCAATTTCCCCTCGTCAATGGATTGGATTTCAATTTTACGTGCCATGGTGAATGCCTCATCAAAAGCCCTAAAAGTTTGAACTTAAAGAGTGGGGGCATAATGTTTGGCACAAACCTGAGAGAAGAGTTTAATTAGCTTAGGATAGGGTAATGAGAAAGAAATTTGGTTGATGAGACCTCTCCATCTAGCTACAAAATCAATAATTGATTTGTCATTGAATTTCCTAATAGAATAGAGGTTGGTAATAGAGAATTTTTTAGATATATTCACTGAGAAATGCTCTAAAAATATTTGGGCAAGTTTAGAGAATGAAAATATGGAGTTTTTGGTAAGAGCATTATACCAATCTAAATATAGTCCTTTTAAATACATGGGGAAGGTATGAAGGAGAAGAGCATCATTATATGCAATCAAATAACATGAATGAAAAAATGCTCTCAAATGTTGTTGGGGGGTCCTCCATATCTTGGAACTTGGAAAACTTGGGTAGTTCCCATTGAGGAGGATAAGAATGGATAGGATCATATGGATGGGTTCATTACATATTTTATCATAGGATAAAATATTTGAGACTCAGAGATAGATGACTCTAGGGTGGTCATTTTGTCCATTAACATCTTGACCAAATCTATTTGAGGTTGGGAGGCTGCATAATTGGGTGGTAATTTTTTTAGAGGTTGGGTGGAAGTGATATATGGATACGTGATGGATGGTTGATAAGATGCCACATAAGGTTTAATGTGCATAAAAGGTTGGGTAGAAGGTGGTATGTATCCTTGTGGGCTAGGAACATAGTGGTAAGATGTCATGGGTACTTGTTGGGGGATTGATGTGGGTTGATTTGGAGGTATGAATGGGTGGGTGGTTGGTTGAGGTATAGATATAGTTTAGGGTATGAAAGTGCTAGTTGGTTATTGGTGGGTGATAACTCTAGTATTAATAGGTGGGAGGGTTTGAGGTATGGAAATTACCAAATTTTAAAAGGGGGTAGAAATAAATAGGCCGATTGTGTTAAAGGGAATGGTATAAGTAGGGGTAGAAGATACCCCCATAATAGGAGTATAGGTAACAAGAGACAAAGTTGATCCTATGTTGGAGGTATTGGTTGGGGTAGGAAGTGTGTGGTAATTGGTTGGGATATTGGATGGAGTTTGGGTGGTGGTAGTAGATGGGATGTTGGAAGAAGAAGCTGCTTGAGAGGTCAAGGGTTGGGTAGAAATAGTGTGCACCATAAGATGGGGAGGCATACCATAAAAAGGATCTGGAGGAGGAACCAAAGTAATAAGGGTACGATTAGAGAGAGTGTTAAGGTAATGTTGGAGGGCCATGGGGTTGTTGTCAAGGAAGGTAGTGAAATCTACATCACCCTCAACAACAATTCAAGGCATGGTAGGAGGGGTTAAATGAGGAGGAGAGTGCTCCACATCTAAAGTATACTCTATGGAGGAGGAAGAGGAAGGTGGTCCTTGGTTGGTTTTATTCCTCAACTACTATCTTGTAAATACCATGTGAGGAAAAGAAAATAAAATATGAAACTCACACATTATACAAAGAGCAAGCAAAAAGAAAAGATCACAAGGAAATCAAACATACACTAAAGTGTGTTTAACAACTTAGGATTATTTTCAAATCACTTTTAGCTTATGGCTTAGAAAGTGTGAAGAAGAAATTTGGTTCATAGATCAGGTACTAAAGAGGAAGTCTAAGGTTGGTTTTAGGTTGTGTTTAGATGCTCAAGAGAGAAATATGTATTGATCTTCCATATGTGGCTTGATATTAGGGCCTACCCCCTCACTTCACACATTGAAATGATAATATTGTCAAGTGCTTGACCAAGATATACTAAATTTTAGAGTTTATACTCAACCAAAGAGCTGAGTTGGTTCTCCCTTGGTAATGATCTCCAAGTAGGATTACTGAAAAAGGTAAGGTTTACCACTAGCTGATGAAATCCTAGTTGGGCCTTGTCTCAAGTTTATTTTTATGTGTTGATTGATTATGTGGTTTGGAAAATGTTTGTGATAATAAGATTGAAAACTATGATTAATTACTTTGATTTTAAGTTACTAGATGAACTAAAATAAATAAACAATCAATATATACAAAAAGGTTTATTTTAATCTAAAAAAGAAATTTAGATTTTGTTCGATGAGTATAGAATAAAGTAAAAAAAGGTATGTTATGTCCCATCAAGCATGCCAAAATGTTTCTCTTAGTTTTTACTCATTTATTAATTTGGAAGAAGGTAAGAAACTATTAATAGTGGGTGTGTATATAACTTGATAGAAAGTGCGCATGTGATCTAGATGATGATGAAGAACTCCTCTTTGGCTTGGAAGGAATAACCTAAAGATAAGAAAGACACTAATAGAAGGGGTTGTTGGCAAGATAGTTGAGTGGACTACCTAGTGTGAGCTAGATCTATGAAGCATAAGCTTGATAAGAGGCTATCAATCCACTATTAATAATAATTAAATTGATATAAGTAAAAGAAAGAGTACTTGCATTCAATAACATGAAAGTAAATGCATGCAATACAAAAAGAAAGTAAAATGCTTGTTAAATAAAATGACTAAATATATAAAAAGTGATTCAATACTCATGATAAAATAATTAGGGTCATCACTTTAATGGTGCCTCTAAAGGCAACCTAGGAGCTGCAGGGGGAGACAGGATCATCAGGGATGATTTAGGTAATCTTATTACTTCTTATGTTGGTCATATGGGTACTCAATCCAACCATTATTCAGAGGCTCTTGATGTTCTATGGGGAGTTAGGTTATTAAAATATTTCAAAATTGATAATATAATCATTAAAGGTAATTCTTTAAATATCATTAATCACCTCAATAGTATTCATCCAGCTAGCTGGACTATTTCAGACTTCATTTTGGAAAGTATTAGTATTTGTAGGGCCTTCTATAATTATAAGTTTTGTCAAACCTATAGATAAGGGATCCATGTGGTAGACTCATTTACCAATATAGGGGTGACTAATAAACATTTTAAAATTTGGCATGCTTATGACTAAATCCTGAATATTGCTAAGGAGATCATTAATAATGAAAGGGCATTTAGATATGATTAGAGATGATACGATGGTTTTAATCTCTTTTATGATAGTTATCCATTTCTTGGAACTTACCTTCTTTGAGAATATTTCATCAAATTTCTTCTTTGGACTCCTCTTCTCGATCTCTCTCTTAGGCTTTGGTTGTGTAAAGGTGGTGTGAGATCAGACATTTATCTATTTCCTATACTTTCTTATGTTGTGAACATATTTTTTATGCCATGGGTGGCACTCCTTATCAAGTCGAGCCCTTATGTGACCCAACTGGGAAGGAAAATGATGAAATTTGGAGGGCTCTACATGTGGGAGGATTCACAAGATTTATGAAAAAAATTAAAGGACATGATAATCATATCTCTGTCTCTTTTGCTAACAACTAGAGAAATAGGGTTGTCATCTATAAAGGTAAGACCTTCTCCATCACCGAAGGTTCATTACTTCTATCATCGATCTAAGAAAATATGGTTTAAAAGTTTATAGAAATAAATTTGATAAGGTTATAGAGGAGAAAAGACTTCTTGAGGGTTCCACGATTGATGCTGGTGAGATATGAGACCTTGGAGGGTAGGTACATCACTCTGCCTTTTCATCATCTTGTTTTTTCTGAACTAATTCCACAAGGGTCTTATGGTTAGTTTACCTTATTATATTTTTCATTCCATGGAAGCCTCTATTTTGGATTTTTAGTCTCACAAATGTGCCCTGCCTCTTTATGAAGGGGTTATCCTTTTTTTCATCAACATTGTCGTATTATCTTAGCTAACATTCTAATTCACCTTATTCCTCTCTCTCCCTCACCTAACATTCCTACCTAGAGGAGGGTTAATACCAATAATCCCAATTATATTTCCTCACCTCCTTCTCCCCTAAAGAGGGTGCTTAGAAGTAGTGATAAAGGCAAGGCTTTGGTTCCTGGTTTACTCAAGGAAAATGAAATTGACATTGTTGAGAGTCTCCTTGATATAGGGCATGCTACTGGGGGTTCTGATCCTTCTCATCCAAAAAAAATTGATATCAAATCCCAAGTTATGCATATTGAGGATAGGACTAGGGAGATTAAAAATAATTTTATATAGCTCAAAAAGAATGTTGATAAGGGTAAAAAAATAGGTGGACAATCTCTCACTTTATGGGACTAAGATTGAAAACATTTTTGAAAGATTGAAAGCCCTAGAAGACACTGTGAATCATGTTAAAGGAATGAAAAATGACCATTTGGCCATGTAATAGGCCATTTTGAAGTTTTTGGGGTTCTAAGTTAGGAAAATTTTCACCCTCAGTAACTTGTATCCAGGATTATGAAAGGGTGGTACTGATAAAACTAATGACCTTACCACAATTGACATGGAAAACCCTTCTCAAATAACTACCATAAATATTTTTAATGCTTTAGAGGGGCTCAAGAATAGTTTCACTAAGTTTAGAAAATGATTTTTTCCTTTTGTGATGTTGTAATGTAGTTGTTGTCTTGTAGGTTTGGTGCTACTTACTGTCAGGGTTCTCCCTATTATTGATCCTTCTTATTTTATTTTATTTCTTTCCTATAGCAGGGTGTTGGCCAAATTTGCTTTTTAATTTATCCTCTATTTTATTTTATTTTTTTGTATTGGGTATGCTCCCTTTCAAAACCATTTATCAATAATAAAAAAAATAGTTAAGGTCAAGTTCATAAAATTAGGGAAGTGTCTGTGAATAAGCAAGAACACAAAAATTTGGTTTTGATTTTGGTTAAGGGGATAAAAATAACTTGTTATTTTATGCCATAGTAACCATCATTTCTTGGGTGAACCATTGGTAGTTATGTTAACCATCGGTGGTTGGGTAACCATTGGCAATTGGGGTGATTGTCAGTGGTTGTACTAACCATCGGTAATTCTCTATGAATTCTGAAGATATTTAGAAAAGAGAGTTACATGTTCGGTTAGAGGTCTGATAATGGTTCTATTAAGGATCTAGTGGAGAGGAAATAAGGTGCAGATAGGTCTAATTATTTTATGGAGATTTTAAATCCAAAATAATAAATAATAAGTAGAATATACCTGTACCTTGCTAGCTGGTTGATAGTTGAAGACTGAGGCAATTTAACTAGAGTAACATTATTTTGGCCTCAAAAGAAAATTTGGTAGTGGTTTAGGGCTCTTTTAATGATGCTAAGTTACTGAAGGAAGACTATATGTTGGAGAGTTTGAATACCTATATGCTTGATAACTCTTCTTATTGATCCTTTTCACCTCCCACTCCCCTCATTTTATAGGCAAAGAGATATGGAGGATGGAAGGTTACCTAGAGGGTGAGGTTACTGATCACAATGTTTGGAAGTTTGTTAACATCTCATAAGGTAAATATATTAAATTGTCATTTGTTGCCTCATACATATTTGGTGATGTGTTAGGAGGGTGAGGACCTAATAGTCGATGGTTAGGTTAATCATCGATGTTTGGGCTAACCATCAGTATTCAAGTGCTGAAGGTAAATAAGTCAAGTTTGGGGTTAAAAGGGGTGTTTAAAGGTTTGAATTAGTAAATGAGTGTAGTTAACTAAGTGGTCAAATAGAATTAAGGTCTGATAGGTTGGTTGATGAGTTGAGGGGAGGTTTAAGGTATCTGGAGGCATTGTGACATCTAGTATGATTTTATAGTGTCTACAAATATAATAACTAATTTAGGGGAAATCAAGTTATTCTAACATCTATTATCAATAATGAAGTGTATTGGTTGAGTATTGATCCATATTTGGGAATGGAACAATCTGTTTACTTCCTTTATTTTTGTAGGGGTGGTAGAGAAGTTTATGATGCCTACTATGATGATAGGTTCAGAATCCTTGATCTAATTAACTTTATCCAATGATGTTGTATATATACATCTTACTTAAAGTTGTGTAAATAGAGTCTCCTTGGGAACAAAACATAATGTGCTAGCCTTGGACTACTTATTCTGATCATTTGATGATTGTTACTTCCTTTGTGGAGGGTGTTTGGTCTTGTTTCTTAGTTTGGAATTTGGCTTATAAGATTTAAACTATTTCTTGGTTTGAGACTTAGAATATATATTTTTAGTCTTAACATTGTCCTTCACTTCAAACTTGTAAGCAAAGCTGTAGGATTATCTAATTAAATATATTTGTAAGAAATATATATTTGAATGGATATGTGGTCTCAAGCCTGACCTATACTTCAAAATAAGGTTTTGGTTTTAATATTGAATCCTAAGTTTTGACACAAAATTTTGAAATGTATCTATGTATTATTGCACATGTTGTTCCTTGCCTTGGGCACAATTGGGAGAACTTGGTGTATTATCATCATAGTTTCTAATAAGATAATAGGTTTCTTTAAGTGTTTATATGAAACCATTTTATGTGTCTACAAGTGTGTCTAAGTTAACTTCATCTTCATGATTATTATGTGAAGTGCATTATTTTTCCCATAATTTCTTTATTGTTGATGATATTTTTTAAAAGAGTAGATGTAATATTTTTTTTATTAGAGAATTGACTGACTAATTAATATGAATAGATAAGTTTAATTCAATTATCTCATGTATCTGCATCTATTTTGACTTCAAAATAAGGATGTCTAGATTTAATTTTAGCTTGTATGGAGTTTTACCACGAAATAGATGGAGAAGTAATGAGAAGTGATCAACAATACTTGCTCAGTCATGTACATAACATTCTTCTAAATCTTTTGTTGTCTTTATAATGCATCCCCTATCATCTTATAGAACATTTATGAATTTGGCATTAAATATTTGTCTCCTATTTAAGGACATGAAGGAAGTCTTAATTAAGGGTCTTAAATATCGATTCCTAACCTCATATAATTATACATTGTATGAGTTAGAATACAAAGAGAGATGAAGTTAGATACAATAAATACCACTTGGAAATGATATTGTGTGTATGCTTTGATACCACATATCTAAGGCCCAAGAGGAGATCCATTGGACAACCTATATAAATTGATTTAGGAAGGATATGAACAAAAGCAAATTTATTAATGATAGAGAATATGAAAGTGCAATTCATTTAAAGAACAAAGAATGCAATAAATAAATGACAACCAATATAGAACTGTAATAATAATATTTTATTATCTGAGAGATTATATGTCTAGTGTCTATGTACTTCAAATATTCATTCTTTTTGGTATCTCTATATAAAAATAATGGAAGTGTATAATATTATACAATGAAGGAAGATGAAGCATCAATTGAAACATTACAATAGTTGGTAATAACCACTTCATAACTAAAGAGTGTGGTAACATCACTTGATATCATTACTAATGAGTTAGGTGCTACAATACTATCACTATAAGAGCTATGTGATAATGTATAAGTGCCAATAGATATAAAAAATTGGAATGTAGGTATATAACCTATTTCCATCACATCAATTGAACCATTACAATAGTTAGTCTTATTTATTATTTGAGAGATTAGATGTATAGTGTCTATGTACTTCAAAAATTCATTCTTTTTGGTATCTATATATAAAAATAATGAAAGTGTATAATATTATACAATGAAGGAATATGAAGCATCAATTGAACCATTACAATAGTTGGTAATAACCACTTCATAACTAAAGAGTGTGGTAACATCACTTGATATCATTACTAATGAGTTAGGTGCTACAATACTATCACTATAGGAGCTATGTGATAATGTATAAGTGCAAATAGATATAAAAAATTGGAATGTAGGTATATAACCTATTTCCATCACATCAATTGAACCATTACAACAGTTGGTCTTATTTATTATTTGAGAGATTAGATGTATAGTGTCTATGTACTTCAAAAATTCATTCTTTTTGGTATCTCTATATAAAAATAATGAAAGTGTATAATATTATACAATGAAGGAATATGAAGCATCAATTGAACCATTACAATAGTTGGTAATAACCACTTCATAACTAAAGAGTGTGGTGACATCACTGGATATCATTACTAATGAGTTAGGTGCTACAATACTAACACTATAAGAGCTATGTGATAATTTAGAAGTGCAAATAGATATTAAAAATTGGCATGTAGGTATATAACCTATTTCCACCGCATAAATTAAACCATTACAATAGTTGGTCCTATTTATTATTTGAGAGATTAGATGTCTAGTGTCTATGTACTTCAAAAATTCATTCTTTTTGGTATCTCTATATAAAAATAATGGAAGTGTATACTATTATACAATGAAGGAAGATGAAGCATAAATTGAACCATTACAATAGTTGGTAATAACCAATTCACAACTAAAGAGTGTGGTGACATCACTGGATATCATTACTAATGAGTTAGGTGCTACAATACTAACACTATATGAGCTATGTGATAATGTAGAAGTGCAATTAGATATAAAAAATTGGCATGTAGGTATATAACCTATTTCCATCGCATCAATTGAACCATTACAATAGTTGGTCCTATTTATTATCTGAGAGATTAGATGTCTAGTGTCTATGTACTTCAAAAATTCATTCTTTTTAGTATCTCTATATAAAAATAATGGAAGTGTATAATATTATACAATGAAGGAAGATGAAGCATCAATTGAACCATTACAATATTTGGTAATAACCACTTCATAACTAAAGAGTGTGGTGACATCACTGGATATCATTACTAATGAGTTAGGTGCTACAATACTAACACTATAGGAGCTATGTGATAATGTAGAAGTGCAAATAGATATAAAAAATTGACATGTAGGTATATAACCTATTATCATCACATCAATTGAACCATTACAACAATTGGTCCTATTTATCATCTGAGAGATTAAATGTCTAGTGTCTATTTACTTCAAAAATTCATTTTTTTGGTATCTCTATATAAAAATAATGGAAGTGTATAATATTATACAATGAACAAAGATGAAGCATTAATTGAACCATTACAACAGTTGGTAATAAACACTTCATAACTAAAGAGTGTGTTGACATCACTGGATATCATTACTAATGAGTTAGGTGCTACAATACTAACACTATATGAGTTATGTGATAATGTAGAAGTGCAAATAGATATAAAAATTGGCATGTAGGTATATAATCTATTTCTATCGCTATAGATGTTATCATAAGTTTATATGTGTAATAGTGGTAATATTCGATAATATCTAGTCATCCATATCATTTTGGATCAATTAGACTCTTATTGATGAGAATTTGATTCTCTCAAAAGGTATTTCAACATAACAAAATATAATGGACATGATAAGTGACATACGTAATGCTTTTTGTGAACTTGACAAAAAAATTCCCATCTTCTACAATATTATTGATGAAATGACAAAGGTCATGAACACATGGTTAACTTACATTTCAAATATAGTGATTTAGAAACATGATAACATAGTTGGTACTTGGTGTTATAACTATGTTATGAATTTTCAAATTAAATAAATAACATGAGGAATAAAGTATTATTATATAGACTAAGAGGGAGTGAATCTTGGAAGAGGGCATATTTTTTAAGGAAAGTCTTCATAATTAAAACTTAATCTATTTTTACATTGTAATTATGTAATATTCTATGCTTATTATTTGGAAATAATCACATGTCCTAAATATAAAATTTTGGAAATTCCAAATTCACATTTAGGCTCTTATAATAAGAGTGTTTTCTGCCCCAAAATTCCCAACACTATGTCTAAGTGTTGAAGATGTTCCTCCCATGTTTTCTTATACACTAGGATGTCATCAAAGAAAACCAACACAAACTTCCTTAAGTGTTGCCTAAAGACATTGTTCATACAATATTGGAAAGTTATTGGAATATTATTTTAAAAAATTGAAAATTTTAGAGGAATGCTTGGTCTAATAAAGGGGGATGTAACAATATTATATATATTGTTTATTATCCTAGGTGTCTTTTGCCTCATTTAGTAATTTATTTTTCATTCCCATAGGAATATGAAAAGTCTCTTTGGGAATGTGAAGCAAAAAATCATTTTAACTTATATATTTTTTAGGTTTTTTCTTCCAAATTTAATGTGAACACAATTTTTACTTGCACCAATAATTATTAAATCATGGACTTGATCCTAGTATTTTTTCTTTTGCCATTGCCTTGCTAGCTATGGAGGATTGAGTTGTTGGTAGAGTTGCCTACATCCTAAAATGTGATAGAGAGGTTAGGTATTATGAAAGAGAAAATAAAAAGGGTCAATAATAATAAATATAAGGGTTTGATTATCTATGGAATAAATATATGAATGATAAAGACCGTGTTTGGTTTGAAAATTTTGCTCAAAACCAAGAGGGTATGACTGATATGATCACTAAGTTTATTCACACCATGCAAGGTATAAGTGTAAATCATCCTCCCAATGGTGAGGGGAGTGCTTCAGGAAATAGAAATAACCATCCTCCTACACAAAAGGTAATCACTAAAGCTTTAGCTAGGCCTTTCCAAACTATATTCATATGTAGATAAGAAGTCATTCTTGAGGTGGAGTTTCAGCCTCCAATGATGGATGATATCATTTCTGGTTATGAAGAATACAAGAATTTTTTGCCTAAAATCAAGGTGGAAATGTCCCTCACTAACTTCATGTAATAAAGGAGAAATAAAGAGGGACCTAGGACTAATCATATCCCTCAGTATAATTAGAAGGATCTTCAACACATAGTGCGAAAGGTCACTCTGTCTACAATTGATGGATCTACAAGAGTACCATTCGAGCTTAGATCTAAAAGGTGGATACATACCTTTACCTCTAACTTATGATGGAATATGAAGCCATAAAATTTGGTAATTTATATCTTGAGGGTACAAAACATGAGTGGTGGTACTTTGGTTTATACAAGGGCACAACCTAATCCACTCTTATGATGAGTTAATAGGAGGTTGATAGAGAGGTTTGATATGGCTAATCTAGAAGTCTATTACTTATAGGAATAAAAATAAAATATCCATAAAGGATGTTTTCAATAAAAAGAGATACCAAAAGTGAGTAAAGAGATGGAAATAGGGAATGAGCTTACAAGGAAAAAACAATGCTTAACTTGCAAGGATCCATGGGAGCCTTGACATAGATGTCTTGGGCATGGTCGAGTGATATTGAGGTGATATCAAATGTTGAATCAAAAGTAGAAGAGTTTGAATTTGAATTTGAAGAAAATGAATTAGAACCAGAAAGAAAAGAGGAATAAAATACTTTAAGAGGCACACTTGCCACACTATTTGGTGATCTTATATATACTCATTTTAGAGTTCAGGGAGTTTTGGAAGGGAAAAAGGTCTCAGTATTGATTGAAAGTGGGGAAACCCATAGTTTAATTGATGAAGGATTGGTAACCAAGATGGTGTTAAAAATTAAATATTTCAAGGGCTTTAATGTGATTGTAGTTGATGGATCCACCCTTCCATATACCAAGAGAATTGAAAAACTTAATCTTACATTGGGGAGAAATAAAGTAAGTGATGAATTTTATGTTGTATGCATAAGAGAAAAATATGTGGTACTTGGGGTAAAATGGTTAAATTATTTGGGATAATTCACACAATATTATCAAAATATGGAGATAAAGTTTAAAATAGATGGGAAAGAGGTTGTGTTTCAAGGCATGACCAATGGTGTTCCTAGAGTGGTCATGACTAAGAGGATGGAGAGAGATTTTTATAGAGGACTTATTTCTTAGGAATATAATTTTTGGGTTAACATTAAAAATTCATACATAGATAATATATCCTACCAGTGGACATTTAGTCTATTTTAGACAAGCATGACATAGTTTTCAGGGTATACCTCTAGGATTGCCACTAGATAGAGGATTTCAACACGTAATTGAGTTAGAATTAGGTTCTAAACATATAATTATTACTACTTAAATACATATAGGAGAATTAAAAGAGTAAATTTATAATGAAATCAAGGAATTATTGGAAATGGGACATATCCAACCTAGTTCTAGTTCCTTTGCTTCTTTTATTGTTTTGGTGTAGATAATGCATCAACAACTACATTATCCTTCCCTTTGACATATTAAATATAAATGTCATAGGATTGAATTTTTATTACCCACTTATATTACCTATCATTAAAATTAGTTTGATTGAGAAAATATTTCATACTATTATGATCTGTTTTAACTATAGACCTGCCACAAATCAAATATTATCTAAATTTGAGTAAAACATGCATGATGGCCAACATTTTCTTATTATAAATGAAGAACCTACACTCCACCTCTTTGATTTTATAGATTTAAAAGGCCCTAAGGTTCCCATTTTTCACTCAAATAGCCCCTATACCTTCCTTTGAAGCGTCACATTTTAGCACAAAGGGTAAAAGAAATCTGGAACAATAAGTACCAAGAACGAACTCATACCTCCTTGAATTTATCAACTTGGGATATTTTAGACCAATTTAAATCCCCCATTTTGTTTAAATATGTCAATAAAACAAAAATATAAAAAAATACCTTGATAAACATTTTATAGTAGCTACACAAACCCAAAAACCCTTTCAAATGTATCATGGTAGTAGGTCGAGGCCAATCCATGATTGCTTGGGTTTTTGTTGATAAACATATACCCCTTGGGAAATAATCACATGTACTAAATATAAAATTTTGGAAATTAAAAATTCACATTTGAACTCTTATACAAAGAGTGTTTTTTATCCCAAAATTTCCAACACTATGTCCAACTGTTGAAGATATTCCTCCCATGTTTTACTATACACTAGGATGTCATCAAATAAGACCAACACAAACTAACTTAAGTGTTACCTAAAGGCATTATCCATATAAGATTGGAAATTTATTAGAATATAATTTAATCCCAAGGGCATAACCAAAAATTCATGGTGCTTATAATGATATCTAAAAGTAGACTTTTGAACATCCTCTTCTCTTACCTAAATTTGGTGATATTCGGTCCTCAAGCCAATATTGGAAAAGTAAATGGACTCAGGTATCTCATCAATTAATTCATGAATCTTAAGTTTGGGATGCCTATTTTTGATGATATCTTTTGTTAAAAATTTATTAGTTTATGCACATCCTCATAGTTATATCTTTCTTCTTCACTAAGACAAATGAAGAAGCAAAAAGACTAGAACTAGGCCTTCTGGGACCTATATCCAAGTGTTATTTGATGGATTTCTCAATATATTCCTTGTAGACTCTAGGATGTTATAACCAAAATGAATGATAGTGGGGGTGAATCAATATTTAAAACTTTTATAACTTTACTTTATCATTCATGAACTATCAAAACAATATAGTGAACTAACAACATATTAAGAGCCATGAACATAAGACAAGAAAATAACACATAGAACACTTATTTGAGTGGGAAAACCTCAAGGGGAAGAAAACCCATTGATTATTTAAATGGAATAAAATCCTATAAGACAAACATAAATATTTATTAAATCACCAACTTCACTTGGAGCACCAATCCCAACTATCCAAACACCAACTTGACTAGGCTATAGTAAGCACCCACTTGCAAGGAGGCACTAACCCCCTAGAAGACTCATCGCCAAATCATCCACCTCAAAACATTGATCACCTTTATAAAAATTTTTTTCTCATAAAATAGATGATGATATCCTTCTTTTTATTTTCACACACTCCTATCTTTCTCAAACTGGTCTTTAGCCTTCTTCATTCAATTAGCCCTCTTCTTGACTCGATTAGGCCATATGACCTTAATAATCATCTATAGTACCTATAAAATATATTAATTATGGTTTATATATAACCTAATAATGGTATAAAAAACCTATTTTATCTCTTCAAAGTATTATCTCATTCGCTTCAACTCTTTCAAAATCTAACTAGACAATTAGGCCTTGTTCTTATACTAGGTTCTTGATCATACACTCCTTGGTCAGTAATACACACTTGCACATGTATATTTAACATAAAATTGGACTTAATTAATGTAAAAATAATTAATAAAACATCAAAATATGTTGTTCATATCATATAGGACTAGAAACCTCTTTTAGGCCTTAAGGAGACCTAATTCATTTAGGCCTTCATTAGCACACATTACACTTTGAACTCATTAGAACAATTTGAAACTCATATTATGTAAATATAATATCATAAATCACTCAAATATATACATACCAATCTCATATTATGTCCATGACACCTTTTAGCTTCAACCACCACTTGAAGCATGCCATTAGCAATGTTCACAATTAGGCCTATGCATACCCAGAAAGTCTATCTTGAATAACTGAAGTAAAAGAATTTTTTTGTAAAATAAACATGGAAAAAAATAATATAAATATAACCTTAAATACTTTAAAAACTTCAAAAAAAAAATAATACTTCATTACATAGGGTGAAAGGACTCAAACCCTTCTCTGCAAGTAGCCCACTCAGAATTGCCAACTAGACTCAAAACACAATCATGGAAATAAACACCTAAAACACTTGTAAAACCAATTTAAAAGACTTAAATTTAATTTATATGATACTATGAGTTCATTATACCATTTATAGATAGATAGATACTATGGTTAAATGGTAATATTGGTCTTGTAGACCAATCTTATAGTCTTGTATCTTCATGTCTCATCTGAACTAGACATGTCAACTTATGAGAAATATTTTCATATTTATCACTAATATCCAAAAATTATATCCAAAATTAAATTTTTTTATAGTTCATGAACACTGTCTCCATGTAATTTTAATCATCCCTAACCCATGATAACACATCCCTAATCACCTTCTCACTTTTGCTTGGGTTTCTCACTATTTGCATCATTAGGCCTATTAGTGATTGGTCAACTTGTAAGACTAGTTTATCACCTTTGAGGGATATAATATGATAATAAATCACCATGGAAATTAGATACAAGTCTCAATATTCAACCTTCATCCATTTGGTAACTTTGACTTGGTCAACTCTAACTATTACATCAAATCTCTAAGAAACAAGACCTTTCCTATAAGGTCCACTCACTCACCTAACAAACCAATTACACCTTGAGGTGAATCATATAGTTTTATAAATGATAAGATAAATTAAATATCCATACCAAACCATTCCAAGAATTTATAACAATATCTTTCACATCGGGTCATTCTTAGGGTTTTAGATAGGGTTAAAACTATTTTTGGTGTTAATGATTGTTCATAAAAGATTTCCCATAATTTACAAAAATAATTCCTAGAGGTATTATCTATGACCCTTATCAATCTCTCCTTAATATCTTAGGTTCCCATGTAGAGTTTACACATGCTAATAAATAATTGAAAGTTCTTTTTAAGTTGAGAACCCTTCATTGTGTATACTCATGAAACCTTAAAACCACTTTTCATGCCTCTTATTGAAACATTTACCCTAAAAATTAATAAATGAACCTTATAAACCCTATCACACCACTAAAAATTCTCACAACATCATTCTTGACTTGGAAACTGATCCTAATGCCCCATTTATTCACCATCTCCCTTTACTATCTAGGCCTTGATTTAAAAGTCATATTAGGTCTTGAAACTTACCTTATAACCACTATCCAAGTTGTAAAAACATCATATACATGTCATAAAATATATTACCATTCTCAAACACTACCATAAAATCTTCATATGCATTGACACTACCTCATAACACCTCATTAGGTCAGGCAGAGTCTAGAACTAGTTTAGTTGTATGCTAGGTTTGTAGGTCCTACCACTATAATATCACCCTGAGACTCTCATGAGTGATCCAATGCTTAATATTCATGATATAAAAACTTAATATAAATTCTTATGCCTCTGTAAATCCATCTCACTAGGCCACCAAACTCATACCTTCTCATAAGGTCTCTTCATGCAATGACAAGTGTCATGACTAGGCTTCTTGAAATATGATAATTGACCTTGAAATACTTCATGATGATATTATACCTTGATCATGTCTCTTACATGATCCTAAAAAAATTTCATACCTATTAATTATGCTATTAAACAATAACATTCTTCAATGACCTCATGACAGCCTTTTTTAATAATCTTTGACATCAATGACAACATCAATGTCAAACTTAAATAACAAGAACAATGCTCAATAATATCCCCCTTTGTCATTGATGGAAAAACATACTATATGATGATCATTATTATCTCCCTATTCTTTTCTTTCTCCCTCTTTAACATAAATGACAATGTGATGTCTATAACTCCTTGGATCACACTCATTATAATAAAAATACTCAACACATAGGACTTATGAGTTTATGAAACATAATAAAAACATGTCCCCCTATCTCCATGCATACCTTCTTGGAAAAAATCACTTGTTCTTGTATCTAATAAGAATGATTATCTCCCCCTAAGTAGTTTAATTTTAAATGATTTTAGGGGTAGGAATTACAGATAATTCCCATCTTAGGTGTTCAAAATTTACCTTTGGAAGTGGTTTGGTCAAGATGTCTACACTTTATTCCTATGTAGAAAAATATTCAATTTTGAAACTTTGTTCACTTACCTAGTCTCTTATAAAATGATGCTCTATGGGAATGTGTCTGGTCCTTGAGTGCATGCTAGGTTTCTTTGATATACTTATAGCCATTGTATTATCACAATAGATAGGGATAGGACCATCATACTCCACTTTGTAATCTTTTAGGGTCTGTCTCATCCATAAGCCCTGAGTGAAACATGAATCTAATGCAATTTAATCATCATCAAAAGTAGACAAAGTTACTGATGGTTGATTTTTGATTATCCATGAAACTAGGCACCCACCTAGGAAGAAGGTTCCTTCACTGGTATTTTCCCTATCATCTATACTTCCTACCCAGTCTGCATATTTGTAGGTTGTAAAATTGAACTCCTTACTTTTTAAATAACACAATACATACTCAATATTCACAATGAGATACGTAAGTATCCTTTTTACTTCTTGCATATGATTCTCCTTTGGATCTTTTTAAAACCTTCCCATAAGATCTACTACTTACATGATGTTAGGTCTAGAGGTAGTTTATACAAAAAATTTATAATCATTGAGCTATATGAAATCTAATTAAACTTTGAAGTCTCATATTCCTTACTCAAATTACATAATTTTCTCATGGGTGTACTAACTACCTTGCAATATTTCATCTCAAACTTCTTCAACATCTCTCTTATATACTTGGATTCTGAGATGAATATATCTTTTTCAAATTGAGTGATTTTTAACCCAAGAAAACATGATAGTTCTCCTAGCATGGAAATCTAAAAATATTTCTTGATCACCTCTTTAAAGGCCTTTATCATTTTTTCATTATTTCCACCAAATATGATTTCATCCATATAGACAAATACTGTTAGTTGATGGTCATATTTAATCTTAATGTATAGATTACTATCTACAACTCTTCTTTTGAATCTTTGATCCAAGAGATACTTGTCCAAACTAGCATACCAAGATATAGTAGATTGATTAAGACCATAGAGAGCCTTTTTAAATCTAAAAACATAGATTTATCATCTTATAGTGATAACCATTTAGGTTTTTCAATTTACACTTCTAAATATCCATTCAAAAAGGTAGATTTGACATCCATCTAATATACCTTGAATCCCGAATAAGATAGAAATAATATGATGGCCTCTAATATTTATAATAGTGTAAATGTCTCCTCAAAGTCTACCCCTTTAACATGTGCATATACCTTACATACTAATCTAGCCTTGTTCCTATTGACTTCTCCATATTCATTCAATTTTTTTCTAAACACCCATTTTATGCCAATGGCATTCTTATCTTTAGGCCTAGGAACTAGTTCCTAAGTCTCATTATTCTCTATTTGGTCTAACTCCTCATTTATAACACCTATCCAAAATTTATCTTTTCTTGATATATAAGACTTTAGGTTCAATCTTGGATAATAGAGAAACATTCTCATGATTCAGATTACTTACCAGTCTTCTCATTATTTGCATACCTACATTCTTGTTTCCAATGATTTGATATTCAAGATGATCTCTTTGAATTTACTTTGAAGATCCTTTTGAGTCCTATCTCTCTTCAAATTCTTCTTTCCCATCAACCTCTATAGTCTCCTCTTAATTCTTTAATTCTATATTGTCTAGAGTGTTCTTTGTCTATGAGTGAGATTTCCTTGTCTCATTAATCTTCACATTTGTGTTTTCCACTATCTTTTGTAGTCTCTTGTTATAACATATATAGGTTGAGCTCATTGATGAGTATCCTAAGAATATGCCTTCATCAGATCTAGAATAAAATTTTCCCAAGTCTTCATCATCTCTTTTGATGAAGAATTTGCTCCCAAACACTCTAAAATATTTGACATTGGTAGGTTTACCCTTGGATAGTTCATAAGGATTCTTGTTGCCATTAGTCCTTATCTATCCTCTATTCAAAATGTAGATATCAGTTCTTACTACCTCTTTTCAATATCCATTAGATAATATATATTTATTTATCATAGTTCTATCCATATTTTGAATTGTCCTATTCTTCCTTTCCACTACCCCATTCTATTGAGGTGTCCTAGATGATGAGAATTATCTCCTTATTATATGAACCTCACAAAAGTCATAAAAATCATTAGACCAAAACTCTCCTCCTATATCATATCTTAGGCACTTGATATTCCCATTCTTTTCATTTTCAACAAGAGCCTTGAATGCCTTAAACTTGTGAAGAGCTTATGATTTCTCTTTCATGAATGCAATCCAAGTAATTATTGTTTAATAATTAATGAGTAACATGAAGTATCTATCTCCTTCAATGCTTTGAATTATTTTAGGTCCATTGAGATCAATGGGTATTAACTCCAAGGGTTTTATAGTAGATCACTCCTTAGACTTTAACCTTCTTCTAGTTTGTGTACCATGTTGACATGCCTTACAAAGTATGTTTGTAGGTTTAATGATCTTAAGCATGTTTTTAAAATAATTTTTAGTTATAATATTGACTAGCTTATCAAAGTTAATTTTACTTAAGATTCTATGCCATAACCAACTTTCATCTATCTTGTTCATGAAACATCTCTCCTTGATCCCATTCAATATATATAGGTTGTTCTTATTCCTCTTGGCATTGGCAATTAACCTTTTTGATTTGGATTTCCTTATCTCACACTCTTTGTTATGAAAGGTTAGTGTGTGTACTTTATTTAATATTTTACTTACAATAAGAAAGTTATGTTTCAAACTTTCCATATACAACACATTTTATGTCTTAGTCTTTCCATTGTCCAAACTCAATGCACCCTTGCCAACTATATTGGTGGTTGTGTTATCTCCAAACCTCACTGTTCTTGTAGAATTCTTATTTAATGAGATGAAATTATTTTTTTATCCTATAATTTGGCTTGATAAACCACTATAAATATACCATTTCATGACTTCATCTTGAATATGAAAGGTATTACAAGCTAGCATAAATTCCTCTTTGGCAAAGAGTCCATCTTGCTTATTGAGCTCAATATGATCCATCTTAGCTTCATTTGGTTTCCATACCAATGTTTGATCCTTATTATGCATTATAGGAGCTTCATATGTCCTATTGAATCTTATAGACCTTCTAACTCTATTAGAGCAAAATCTTGCAATGTGTCTTATATTGTGATAGATGTAGCAAATAATATTTCTATACTTAATATGGTTATATGATGATTTATCCTTTATAGCTTTGGGTTGCCTGATTGGTCTTTTCATGTTATTACTCTTGACTTGTTCTAACTTCTCATTCTCTCTCTCAAACTTTCTCAATTTGTATATGAGTTATTCATGCTCAACGTTAAAGGAATCTAGGTCTATCTTCAACTGGTCATACTTATCTTCCTTTGACTTACACCTTATGTTAATCTCTTCTAACTAACTCATAAGATCCTTGATAGTCTTATTTTGATGTTTAAAATCATCAAGGGTACTTATGATCTCAGCTTTAAGGTCTAATTTAGCTTCTCCTTCTTCACTGTCATATCATACTTCTTCATCATACATGCTATCTTCTTCCTATTGATCACAAGATATTCTTATGCTTCTTAGGATCACCTTCAAGATGTTAGACTTACCTCAAAGGACCAAAATATAATAATTATTTTTGGAATAATAATTACTAATAGGCGAGGTTTATCATTCTTCAAAACTTTTACAACTTTACTTTGTCATTCATTAACTATGAAAACAATATAATGAACTAGCAACACATTAAGAGCCATGAACATGAGACTAGAGCATAACAAATAAAAAATTATTTTAGTGGAAAATCCTAAAGGGGAAGAAAACCCACTAATGATGCAAATTGAATATACTCCTATAAGATAAAAATAAAGATTTAGTGAAGCACCGACTTTACTTGGAGCACCAACCCCAACTAGCCAAGCACCCATTTGTAAAGAGACACCAACCCCTTAGATGAATTATCACCAATGAAAAAAATCAAACCATTAATAACACATATAAAACTATGTTTCTCATACAAAATATGATGATCTCCTTATTCATCTCTTTACACACTCCTATCTTTCTCAAACTAGTCTCTAGTTTTCTTTGCTCAATTAACCCTCTTCTTAACTTGATTAGGCCACATGACCTTGATAATAATATATAGTACCCATATAAAATATTCATGATGTTTTATCTAAACCCTCCTAGTGGTTTATATTACCTCCTTTATCTCTTCCAATTTCTATCTCATTCACTTCAACTCTTTCAAATTTAACTAGATAATTAGGCCTATTAGGCCTTGTTCTTCTAGTAGGTTCTTTCTCATACACTCCTTAGTCATTCATACACACTTTCACATTTAAATTTACCATAAAATTTGACTTATTTCATTTCAAAAACATTAATAAAACATTAAAATAGGTGGTTCATAGCATATAGGACCAAAACCTATTTTAGGCCTTAAGGAGACCTAATTCAATTAGGCCTTCATTAGCACTAGTTAACCTTTTAACTATATAGAACACTTTATAAATATTAAAAATAAAATAAAATAAAATATTTAAATCAAATATATTCATACAAATCTCTTATTATATCCATGACACCTTTTATCTCCAACCACTACTTGAAACACACCATTAATACTATTCACAATTAGGCCTGTGCAAACCCAGAAAGTTTGGCTTAAAAAACTAAAGCAAAAACACAATTTTATCCAAAAACCATGGAAATAAATCATAAATATAACCTTATATACTTAAAAAAATTCTCCAAGTTTATTATATTTCATTAAACAAGGAAAAAAGACTCAAACCCTTCTTTGTAAGTAGCCCACTCAGAACTGCCAACTAGCCTCAAAATATATTCATGGAAAAAATGACCTAAAATACCTATTGAACCAATTTTAGAGACTTAAAATGAATTTATATGTTACTATGAGGTAATTATACCATTATCATATAGATATATAATATGTTCAAATGGCAATATTGGTCTTACAGACCAATCTCATAGTCTTGTATCTTCCTGTCTCATCTGAAGTAGATAGGTCAACTTATGAGTAACATTTTCATCTTATTCATTGATCTCAAAAAAATATATCCAACATAAAAATGTATTATATTTCATTAAAAATGTCTCCATGAATTTGGATTTATCCCTAATCCATGATAACACATCCCTAATCACCTTCTCACTTTTGCTTGGGTTTCTCATTGTTTGCATCATTAGGCCTGTTAGTGTCTGGTCAAATTATAAGACAAGTTTAAAAATCTTGAGGAATATAATATTATTATAAACCACCATGGAAATCAAATAAAATTCTCAAGCTTCAAGCTTCAACCTTCATCCATTTTTCAACATTGACTTGGTCAAATCTAACTGCTACATTTAATCTCTAAGAAACAAGGCCTTTCCTGTAGGGTCCACTCACTCACATGACAAAAAATTCACACCTAGAAGTGAATGAGATATTTTGATACATTATATAATAAATTAATTATCCATTCCAAACCATTTTGAGCACTTTAGAATAAAATATTTCACATCAGGTCATTGTTAAGGTTTTAGAGAGGGTTAACACCATTTCTGGTGTTAACGATTATTCATAAAGGATTTCTCCTCATTTACAAAAATAATGCATAGATTTATTATATAATAAAATTATTCATATATAAAAAATATCTAAATTTACCATATAGAGGTTACACATTCTAATGAAATCTTGAAAGTCCTCAAGTTGAGAACCCTTCATTCTATGCACTCAAGAAACCTCAAAACAATTTTTCATGCCTTTTCTTGAAAACTTTGACATAAAATTTGGTAAAAACACATGGTAAAACATATAAAACCATTTAAAATGATCAAATTCACATTATTTACTTGAAAACTGATCTTGATACCCCATCTGGTCACCATCTCTCTCTTTACTCTCTAGGCCTTGATTTGCAAGTCACATTAGGACTTAAAACTTACCTTTTAACGACTATCCAAGATGTAAAAACATCATATACAGGTCATAAAACATATTACCATGATAAAAAACTATCATAAAATATTTATATGCCTTGACAATACCTCATGACACCTCATTAGGTTAGGGAGAGTCTATAACTAGTCTAGTTGCATGCTAGGTCTGGAGGTCCTACCATTATAGGCTCACCTTGAGACTCTCATGAGTGATCCAATGACTAATATTCATGATATAACAACCTCATATATCTTCATATTCCTTTATTAATCCATCTCACTAGCCCAATAAACTCATACTTCTCATAAGGTCTCTTCATCCAATGACTAGAGTTAGACTAGGCTTCTTAAAACATGACAACTGACCTTGAAACACTTATTAATGATCTTATAATTTTTTCATATGTCTAACATGATACTAAAACAATTTGATACCTCTCAATGATGCTATCAAATAATAACATTATTCAATGACCTTATGAACACCTTTCTTAAGAATCCTTGACATCAATGACAACATCAATGCCAAACTTTAACAACAAGAATAATGATCAACATAGGATGGCAGTATGGAGTGGTTATTACCACTTTAGTTTTAGGTTAAATAAAAAACCCTTTTTGGTATTAATCCATGTGGAATGCTAATGAAAACTTGACATGCTTATCAAGGATGGGATGGATATCCTTATGATATTTTCTATTGTTTGAAATTTTGATTTGTAGAACTCATAAAACATTCAAGTGCCCAAGTAATCTACACTTTATGAATATACCTTTCCATCCTTTTTGATATCACTACTATATGGGATATATTGTCTACACCACACAACACTCTTTCTTTAAATATGGATTTGAAATTGAGATCCATAGTTTGGTAGTTTTGAGTGAGTTTTCCTAGTGAATGTAGTCATTTCACCCCAAGGACTAGGTTAGTTTCACCAATACTGACCACATAAAAATAATCTTAAATCCTATGCCTTATAATAGTAATATTCATATTTTAAATTTTCTTTGCACATAAAATGGTATAGACATCTACACTAGTTACATTGAAGCCTTTGAAATTTACAACTTGTATCCAACATCTAGATGCTAAGCTTTCACCAATGAAGTTATGGGTTTCCCCATTATTAATTAACATTATCAATTTCTTGCCTTACAACACTCCTCACTCTAAAAGGGTGATATCTAGGAGTATCAGGCAATGTGGAAAGGGTTCCATCTGTGTAGTCACCCTTTTCTTTCCTTTATTACTTATGTTCATTAGGGGCTGCCCCTTCTTATTCTTCTCCATTTAATACTACCTCAATATAATGAAGTTTCCCTTTGCCAAGACAACGATGACCCAGTGTCTAAGGATCTTTGTAACTGAAGCATAAATTTCTCTTCCTTAACTCATTTATTGAATCCACTTCCTTGTTTGTCTTTGGCATCAAATTTTTTGTCCATTACCTTTTTTGATATGCCTTCTTTGTTTTCCATATGGGGTTGTCCTTAGATACTCAGAAAGTGTAGTCCTAGGCTATCCAAAAGAAGGTGTCCTTTGTTGTCTAAAAGCTATAAAGTTTCCTTTAAGTTATTTTGTTTAAATATAAAAAACCTTTTTGATGGATTATTAGAGGGAATAAGGGTTTAAATCCTTATCCAAAACCTTGATGGGGTCATCCGACCCTTTCAAAAACAAAACCACAAGCCTCCTTTTAGAAATATCTAGTACCATAACTGAAACTCTCTAAAAATCACTCACACAATCATTGACATAATTTTTTTGGCTTATATTTTATAACTCCCTAAAATGGAATTCCAGATCAACCCTATCAAACATTGAGAATCAACCTCCTATTGAACACATCATAATATTAGATGAGGTTGTGCCCTTGTGTGACAAAACCATGGTACCACCACTTATGTGATGTGCCCTTAAGATGTAAATTAGAAAAAGTAATGGATTAATCTTCCATCATATGTCAGGGGCAAAGGTATGTATCCACATTTTAGATCCAAGCTCAATTGGTACTCTTGGTAGATCCATTAAATGTAGACAAAGTGAGCTTTCTGAATACATGTTGAATATCCCTATAATTATACCAAGGTCTAGGATCAACCCTAACTCCCTATTTATTTATCTTCAATTGAATGAAATTAGTCGGGACATTTCCACCTTTATTTTAGGTGGAATATTCCTTTATTCTTCATAATTGACAATGATATCATCCATCATTAAAGGATGAAACTCCACATTAGAAATGACTTCCTCGCTATGGATGAAGTTAGGCTAGAAAGGCCTAGCTGAAGCTCCAATGGTTGTGATCTATGTAAGAGGGTTATTATTAGTTCTTGAATCATTCCCATCACCATTGGGATGATGGTTTGAACTCAAATCCCACATGGTGTGAATAAAATCAACCATAATATTAGTCATACAGTCTTGGTTTTAAGCAAATTTATAAAACTAAACACGATAGTGATCATCCATATCTTTGTGTCCTGTCTACTCAAACCCTTTTGTTTGTTGTTCTAGACCCTTTTTCTTTTATCTTTCATAATACATAACCTTCTTGTCACTATTTGGCATGCAGTAAAATCTTCCAACAACTCAATCCCCCAAAGCCAACAAATATCCCTTTTAGGGCCAAATTAAATAATTCTAGAATTTGTAGAAACCTTGAAATATGGCACTATGTGAAAGAAGGAAATGTCAATACTAAATTTCATTTGAATCGGCACTATGTGAAAGATGGCAATGTCAATACTAAATTTCATTTAAATTGGTACTATGTGAAAGATGATAGTGTCAAATTTCATTATTGGCCTACAATAAAGCAACCATAAAACATCCTGAAAAAATTGATTTGATGAGAAAATTTTGAAAATTTTAGAGGAATGTTTGGTTTGACAAAGGGGAATGTAACAATAATGTATATATTGATTATTATCCTAGGTGTCTTTTGCCTCATTCAGTAAGTTATTTTCCGTTCACGTAGGAATAGGAAGAGTCTCTTTGGGAAAGTGAAGTGAAAAACCATTTTGGCTTATATATTTGTAAGGTTTATTCTTAAAAATTTAATGTGAACACAATTTTGGCTTGCACCAATAATTATTAAATCATGGACTTGATCCTAGACCTGAGAACAACTTAAAGTACTATCATTAATTTATTTCCCTAACTCTATCCCTTAGCCTACGATAAATAATGAATAGGATATGGTTCTTCTAACTAGATTAATTATGGAAAGGGTACATGATATTGTATGAACGGGAATACAAACATAGAGGAAGTTTTGATACATCATGATACCACTTAGATATGATATTAAGTGTGTATGCTCTGATACCACTAATCTGAGGCCCAAGAGGAGACACGATAGACAACCTACTTAAATGGATTTAAGAGGGTTATAAATAGAAAAACAATTATGAATGAAAAAAAATATGAAATTGTAATGCATTCAAAGAACAAAGAACACAAGAAATAGATGACAACTAATGTAGAACTGTAAAATCAAGATTTTATTATTTGAGAGATCAAATGTCTAGTTTTTATGTACTTTCTAAATTCATTCTTATTTGTCTCTCTATATATAAATAAGCAATAGGAAACAATAGTTGAACCATTATAATAGTTTGTAATAACATATTCATAATTAAAGGGTAAGTGCACAAAGTTGGGGAGATAAAAAGTGGCCTACCTATGGACATGATTTTCCTGAATTTTAGAAATTTGAACTTCTGTAGATAATTTGAGATATCTACACTCTAATTTGAAGATGGTGTATGAACATGAAATGTATAATTTTTAATCTGGTTTCAAAAAGACTATTTTTTTAAAAATGGTTAAGTATAACTAGGTTAAACATCTAAAATTTGAAGAGGAACTCCTATTTTTTGGAAGAAAATAGAGTAGATATATGCTTGTGCCATGCACCATTTGTTGAGCAGCATTTAATATTGTTTTAAATCATTTGGTGAAAATTTAGATAAGATAATCTAGTTTGTGACCTATATTTATTTATATTTTTTCAATTAATACTTTTTTTTATGAATTTTTACAAGTAAATAGATCCTAAAAACTGACAAAAAATGGATAGCTGCCCATGTGGCATGACTAATTACCTCAAAACAAAATGAAAATAATTTTTTTTTTGAATGTGTATAATTATGCCTATTTTATGACCATATATTTATCTACACTTGGATCAACTTAAAAAAAATTAAATGAACATGTATAGGCATGTATGTTTGTAGCATGTAGTGGCCTAAAAAAGATATGGTTAGAAATCAACATAGATTTTATAAAAATCATATTTTTGAAAAGAGGAGAGCGTGCTCCTCATAATGGTATTAAGTTTTTGAATTTTACTATTTAAATTCTTAGTGTATTTGGTGATTAAAGTTATTTTTTTTATTTTTATTAATAATCTCAGACTCATTTGTAGATTGGTAGGTCCAAGCCTTTGACTTGAGAGTCCAAGTCATTCTTGAGATAAAAGGATTAGTTTTTGAATTCAAATTCAAATAGTGTGATTGCATTAATAAATAAATCATGTTATTAACCACGTTAATAATTTGATCATGTTATTAACCACATTAATAACATAATTACGTTATATATTCATAACTACCAAAAATGCATGTTTACTCTTGAGCTCAAATTTTATATGCATTCTTATGTGTTATTGAGTTCCCTAATAGTGGTGTTATTTCATGTGACATGGGAGAGGTACCTAAACTTGGATAGTGAATTAAGGAGCCATGGTATCACATTAAATTCAAAAAAATTATGTGCATTTTAATATGTTGACTTGACTACTTATAATTAATTGGTTTTAAGGTGTAACTCATTATACATTTTATGATATAATTGATTTTATCATGAGATGTCATGAAATGCATTTTTTAAACCTATGGCCAAAATTTAGCCTTTAGAGTACCAATCCAACTATGCGTCTGAAATAAATTGGGCTATTTCAAGCCCCTTTAACCTAATTCTGTGACTATAAAATGTGATATTTGGGGGCTAATTTGATCTAATTTCATTAGCTTTATTGAAGTAAAGAAACACTATTTATTTATATGAAAGTTTTACATGTATAAAATGTGGTTTCAAGCTTAATAAACTTGAAGTAATTAGTTAATGAATGAAAATGTCAATTAGTTTAATTGTGGAGGTAATTAGGGTTAAAATGAGCCACATGAACCATTTTTAAATTATATATGATGTGATTTAGAGTGAAATTAAACCTAGTTTCATATCATATATAATTAACTATAGAGTTGATTCATTTTATCAAGGAGGCATTTGAGGCCAATTTGACCCCCTTAAATTGTAAGATATGATTTGGGAAGTTTGATTCTATCATGAATTGATCTAATTAGTCACGTTGTGTAATTAGGGGTGTGTTTAGATAAAATTATTCCCCTAAACCAAAATTATGTCTCAATCGATTATATAATGTATGTAAAATTTAGGGCTTAATTGACCCTACTTTTATCATAAATGCAAACATGAAGGCAAATATCACAAATAGGTGAACAAGTAGCTCAAATTTTCTTTAATTACCTTAGTTATTAGACCTTATATCTAATATTTAAAACCCTAAACCCTATACCATTTACCTTAAACCCTAATCCATAAGCCCTAAACCCCAAACCCTTTAAAATTCAAACCCTAAACCAATCAATTTAACCCTAATTAATATCCTTTATATAGTAATAATTAGGTTCACATGGATTAACTTGGTAAAAATTGCATCACTCATTACCATAATTAACTTAATTGGCTTAAATTATGATGATGTGGGGGATAATTAAGCCCAAAATCACATTATTTACTCACATATCAAGGTTCAAAGAGCTCAAAGTTTCCCTAATTACCTTCAATATTGTACCTTATATACCCTAAAACCTATACCCTAATCCCTAATACCTAAACTCTAAACCATAAATATAAACTATTTAAACCCTAAAATAATCTTTTTATTCCAAATTAACATCATTTAGACTAAGAATTATGTTCATAGGGATTAGTTTGGCCTAAATCACATGAATTATTTCCCCATTTAACTAATTCACTCAATTTTCATGATGAAATTGGGTATAATGGCATCCCAAAAATGCATTCTATAGTCAGAAATAGGTCCAAGTGATTTAAATTGTCCTCAATTATCTTTTATATTGGACCTTGTGTACCATAAATCCTAAACCTTATAGGTCTTAAATCTCAATCCTCAAACTATAAATCCTATACCCTATATTTTAAACCATAAAACAATTTATTTAACACTAATTACCAACATTTAAAGTAATAATTATGCATATGGATTACTTAATTTGGCTTGAATCACATTACTCATTATCCCAATTAAATAATTGTCTCAATCTATGATGATGTGGGGGCTAATTGAGCCCAAAAACATATTGGACCTTATGTACACCCTAAACCATATATACATTAAACCTTAAGACCTAAATCATAAATGCTAAACACTATACCCTAAATTGTAAACCATAAAATTTACCTATTTACCAATCGATTTAGCCCCAATTAACATCCTTTGTAGTAAGAATTAGGTTAACATTGCATAGAGTGATTATAATTTATATACACCCTTAAACCTAAACCCTATGCCCTAATCCCTAATCCATAAGTTACCTAAACATAAATTGTAAACCGTATGCCTTAATCCTTAATTAGGGTCAAAATGATCCACATGAGCCAATTCTAAATCATATATGATGTGATTTGGAGTGAAATTAACCCTAATGTCATGTCATATATAATAAACCATTTGAAGAGTTGATGGAATTAATCAAGGAGGCAGTTGAGGTCAATTTGAACCCCTTCAAGAGAAAGATATGATTTGGGGTAAAATTAAGTTTGATTCTATCATGAATTGATCCAATTAGTTAATTTTTGAAATTAAGGGCATGAATTAGGAAAAAATGAGCTCTTAAACCAGATTTATGGCTTAATCAATTGTATAATGTATGCAAAATATATGGCTCAATATAGATCAACTTCTAAAAATATATTATGTGGTGGTTTATGCGAGAGATCACAGAGTTAAAAGGTCCTTCACATTCATATTTAACCCCTATAAATCATAAGATCCTTCACATTGATATTTAACCCCTATAATTTCACCTTAGATCACTTAGGTGGAATATTCGATAATAAACCATTGGATAAGTTGTAGTAATTGGTCCTAAAATGCAACTTCTTGGCATTGAATAGGTAACTTCTTGAGATCAAATTGCCATTTCTACCTCTAGGACCTCCACTTGAGAATATGTCACTTTTATCATGTCTATATAGGAAAATTACACATGATCACACCACCATAATTTTCAAATTCACCTAGAAGTGCATTTTCACTACTATTCAGGAGCATGGAAATGCTGACAATAAATATTATCAAAGTTTAAGTTATGGTTACAAAACTCTCATTTTGATGCTTCTTGAATTAAAAATATAAATTTCAACATTCTTGGGGGGAATATAATGTCCATGAATAGGTTTTTGGCCTCCCATTAGGCTCGATCAATAAACCCACCACCCATTATGGCCTTAAGAATGCCCTTCCCAATATAAGAAAAATGCATTTTTTTAGCTTAAGTCCATATACATGTAAAAAAAAACATGTAATTCATTTATATGAAATTTTAGATCCCTCCCATTCCTATTTAATCCCTATAATCTCACCCCAAATCACTTAGGTTTAACCTTTGAGAATAATCTATTGGACAAGTTGCAGTGATGGGTCTTAAAATGTAACTTTTTAGCATTAGATTTACGACATCTTAAACTCCAATTACCATTTTTGCCTCTAGTACCTCCACTTTATAATACTCACTTTTATCACATCTATATAGGTATATTAAATGTGATCACACTACCATGATTTTCAAATCCATTCGAAAGTGAATTTTCATTACCGTTCAGAAGTATGGAAACATTGATAACAAATGTTGTTGAAGTTTAAATTATGGTTGAATAACCCTCATTCTAATGCTTCCTGACCAAAAAAGTTCACTTACAACATATCTAAATGGGTGTATAATATCTATTACTATGTTCTTGTCCTCCCATCAGGCCCAATCGAAAACTCACCACTCATTTTAGCCTCAAGAACACCCTTCTTAATACAAGAAAAATGCAATTTTTAGCCTATGTTAAAACACACATAAAATAAAACCTATAATCTATTTATATGAATCATTAGATCCCTCCCCTACCCCTTTAATCCCTCTAATCTCACCCTATATCACTTAGGAGTAACCTTCGATAATAATTTGTTGGATAAGTTGTAGTGATGGGCCCAAAAACGTAACTTTTTAACATTGAATAGGCAACTTCTTGAGCTCCAACTAGAATTTTTAATTCTAATCTCTAGTTGATAGTTTTTCACTTCAATAATTTTTATATAGTATAATTACATGTGATCACACTGTCACAATGTTTAAATCCACTTGGAAATACATTTTCACTACCATTCAAGAGCATATAAGCACTAAGTACTTAAAAAGTTATCTTCCCTTAGTTTGAATAATATGGAATTATTTACTGATAGTTTCAACCACGTTAATGTCAATAATTAATATATATATATATATATATATATATATATATATATACACACACTATCCACCTTGGTGACACTAATGAGGTGGATTGGTGTAGTCAAGAATCAAGATGAGCTACTTTGCCTCTCCAAGGAAAGAGGTCCTTATTTTGAGGTTTTTAATAAAATTTAGAGATGTAATAAGACTTAAAAATATTCTTTCACTTAATTTACATGCTTAAGGTGGAGGAATGGACATAAGTGGGGATATTAAATCAAAAATCATGCAATATCATGAATATGCTAGTGAATGCTATGAGAGAGTGGTAACTTGAGAGTTGATAATCAATTACATGCAAGTAACAAGGAATAAATGTTGAATGGAGAGATAATTATACCATGATATCCTAATAAATAGGATTTAAATAATGTCAAACATGCTACCCCTATGGTTTGAGCAAGAAAATAGTCATTTGATGGAGTCAAAGAAGCATTTAAGGTCTTTAAAACTACCCTATGATAATGAAAATACTTCATGGGAGTTGAAAACAAGTTGTTTGAAGAATAAGTGAAGCATTGAAGGCAAGTATATGGTGAGGTAAGATCAAAATGGAATCAATGAGACCACCATCCCCAAATATAGGTCAACTCATGAACGTATTTGACCATATAAAACACTTCAAGTAGTCATGATGATCCTTATATGCTTTCCTTCATTCAAGGCAACCTCATTTTAAGGAAAAATGATAAGTACTTTTAGCAAGCTTATTTTAGCTTCAAGAATATTAAATTATTTACTGGTAGTGCCAACCACATGAAGGTGGAAGCTTATCTGGCACGACTAACCTACAATAAATTGTTAGTAAGTAATAAAAAAATAAATTCATATGTACTACCTAGAAAATAAAAAACATTCCATAGAATTTATGACATCCACATTATAAAATTCAGCATACATACATATTTAAATCTAATTAACCACTAAGATCTACTCTAACCTTGATAGTATCAAGAATATCTTCATGGTCTAACTCCCTAACTTTTCATAGTTTCATGTTTAATGGCCTCCCATGATAATTTTGTAATTGAATATTCATTGTAAGAATAAAATTTGAATAGTGAAATATCTTCATATGCATTTTAAACACTTAAAACAACCATTGATCTAAAAAATGTATACTATATTGTCAAATCCAAATTCCATTGACTACCGATGACCTAGTGAGATAGTCAATGTTTTCTCCATATATAACTAGGGAAGTCAAAAAAACATCTCTCTACACACCAACACAAGTAGTAATATGTTCCCTTTATATTTTCCTCATCTACAATAACTACAAAAACATGCCATGTATCATAAAATAATATTTTTTGTGACATTATGAAGATATATAATGAGAATAAATTGTACATAATGAAAAATATTCTACCTGGTTGCACTAGATTAAATACATAGTCAAAGTCATCTGATAATGTCATATCTATAAGTTAAAATGATGTTGAAACATGATATGTGTTGATTGTAATTAGAGTTTTAGAACTCCAATCATCCACACACTCTTATAAATCACACTCATTCCAAATAGATTCCATGCATGTAGAACAAAAACATGCCAAGTGTCTCGTATGGATAGTCTAAGAACTTGCATTTGAGATATGAAATGAATGGATCTCACTTGAAACTATTAGAGTCATAAAATCCTCATAATTTTACAAGTTTTCTTATTAAATTAATAAAAAATGTCGATGAATAATATTATTTGGTTGATCACTATGACAAATGTTTAGATTACACCATTCAACCATGGTTTTTCCATATATCAATTCAACACGCTCTTCAAATTTCAACTCATCCCTTTCAATAGCTCTTTTTACACATGCTCTAGAACCATCATGCTCCCATTTTCCATGTCCAACCTTAGTGAAACTCTAAATGTGTTATACACCAGTGGTAACATGCATCTCATTAAAAAAATAAAGCATCTATTCATTTTTTAATTGTGATCTATAATTGTCCAAACAAATGTAATTTTGATTTAAAGTAATCTTCCTCTGACTCAAATATTCATAGAACTTCTAAAAACAACTTTACACATACTCTAAACAATGTAATTGGTCATCACTAATATAGAAATGGTACTCCCTTAATATTTTACATTGTTACTTTGTACTATTAACTACATGCATGAATGTTATATGTATAAAAATGATAACTTGTGATGAGTTTTAATATTGTGATTGAACTTCCATTTAGGGTTTGAATGTGTAATTTTCAAAAAAATTGACTATTAAAACAAAATAACCAAGTTAGAATGTATCCTTGTTTATCTTGAAATGTTCATCCAACCATCTAGCCCTATGTGTGTGCCTTGCATACTCATAAATGATTTTCTCCCTAAGTTTGAACAAAAATTCAAAAATAGGTATATTTTTTATAATAATCTCACACCTTTTAGATTCTTTGCCATCTTTTACTTAATAATGTTAGATTAGGAATTTTTTCCCCATATTTATTTATTATGTCCTTTTTCCCCTTATTTGGAGATTTCCTACTTTCATGGATAAGCTTGATTAGGTGTTTTGGTAGTTACATGTTGGTTAGATGAATAGGAAGTAACTTACCTAACTAAATATTTTAGATATGGAAGTTACTCTTCTATTATTGGCTCTATGACTGCCTATCTTGGGAGGAGTTACTCATGCACACCTATGTGTACATCTCTCTTGGTGAGCTATTACTCTATGAAAGATTGGTTTTAAATTTATTTTGTTTATGCAATATTCTCATATTTGTGATTTTATTTTATTACAGCTATTGTATTGTGTATATTCTTAAATTATCTTTATCATAAACCTATGAATTTATTTGATCCAAAGATCTTGGGGTCCACCCTGATATGGTATCAGATCCACTCTGGTATTCGATTGTCTAGTTTTTTATTATTTTTAGTTTTATTTCAAATCTTTAGATTTTTTATTTGAAAATAAAATCTAGTTTTCACAATCTATTTGTGGGTTTTTTTTTCATCATTGGTGGAGTCATATTTTTTCAAAACTGGTTCATTGGCATCCATTAATATAGTTTCTATGGTTTATTTTTGACTACATGTTCAGTGTGTCTTGGTGTATTTTTTCTACAAAAAAATTGTGTGCCTTCATATAGCCTTGAGTTTGGTCTCCTCTATTTGGTATCAACTTGTGTTCGGCCTCAATTGGTTCTATGTGTTTGACCCTAGTTTTTCATTTCTTCTAAATGGATCACAACAACAACTTTTCACTTGTTGAGACTAATCTTATTGTTTACCAGTTAGGACTACCAATATATGTAGCCTCTATGACAAAATAATTTGGCTTAGCCGAACAGTCTCATCAAAAATAATCTTTGGTTGTAGTAGGGGTTTACAAACCACCCCCTGAAACCCCCTAGTTAGGCCTTCAGCCATGATTGACGCATATAATTCACATGTGAGTTAGTAAATAAGCATCACAAAAGACTCTTACTATTTCAAAGGATTGAAACTTTCTTCCAAAACTTGCCAAGTCTATTCTAATTTTCCCTAAAAATTTTAGCATGTTAATTTTTTTAATAGCTTAATTTAAAATAAGGGTAAATAGGATACTTTTATTTTAATGCATAAGAATATTGGTTAAGTTTAACATTGTTAGTAGATATTTTTTATTATTTTTTAAAAATAATATATTTTGGGCAATATTTAAAAATAAAGTGTTACTCATTTTTTTACTTTCTCATATTGTACTTGCTTCCTTAGAGGCACTATCGATTGAGTCCGACATATTTTGAGCATGTATTTGTAACATTTATTGTGGTTTCACCATTTCATAGTCTAGGGGGGGTGTACTGTGCCTTTTTAGTCTCTCTTTACATTTTACTTGTACATTCATTTCTACAATTACTTAAACTTAAAATACTAATACATCTCATTTCTACACTAATAGATTCAAATTCAATCAACCCACTAACTCCCTTTAACTATCAGGAATGGAAAATCAAGATGAAAATCATTATAAGGAGTAAAGTTTTATATAAGATAACTATGAATGGTGAAACTAAACCTAACATAGATGTAGAGATAGTTAAGTGATTTAATCGTAGTGATGAAGCCTATGGGCTATTATATCTTTTTATATCACCTGATCTCTTATTTCATTTAGAGCCTACCAAATCACCTAAGGATGTATGGACCATTATGGGTAAACTATTTGGGGAACTTGATGTGATAAGAGGTCATGATATTAAGAATAAACTCTTTAGCCTAAGTCTTTATAAATTTTACATCCTTCAATATTTCTTCACTAAATTCAAGTCCTTGATTTTACAGTTGAAAGAATGTGGGATAAAGAAAGAAGATGACCAAATTATTATTTCTATACTCTCTAAAAATGAACTAGGGAACACAACAAGTTAATTTAGATGGGCACATTGAAGTCCACAAAACCTCAAGCCCTAATTATTGGGAATGGGAAAGCAAAGACTTTAATTAAATAGAAGAAGAAGAATAATAAGGATCACGATAAGAAGAAATAATCAACTTCTACCAAAACCAACATTGAAGCCTCCTATTCCAATGGCAAACTTAAGAAAGAGAAGGTTAAGTGTGCCTACTTTAAGAAAAATGGACATGATGAAAGCAAGTGCATGAAAAAGAAAATATATCACCTAACTCATCTCCTAAAGAAGAATAAAATAGGTCCTCCTGAGTCCATCAAGCAAAATTCATCTACCCAAGATTCTACTAAGGCAAAGGGCAAGGGGAAAGAGAAATAAAAGGTCAAGGCTCTTGTAGCAGTTGTAGATTCAACATCTTCATGGGTCATTGACTCAAATTATTTTCACCACATGGGCTATTCACTTGTTGAGTTTTATTCCTTATATAATTGTAGCATCAAAACCTTGAGCTTCAACTACACACTCCTTATGTGCATTCAATTGTACTTCCTTTACCTTCATTATTTTATTCATCAAAACCCTGAGCTTCTTCTTTGCAAAAGAGAAATATCAATTTTAGTACCTTTATCATTTAATGATGACAACCTCTTCCCACTTAAAGGATAATTTAATTTCTTTCCCATCATCAAACAATGGGCTTACTTATTTTGGTGAATAATTTATTACTTCCACATCTTCTTTCATGAAGATTTCTTCATTTATGGGATACTCACAAATTTCACTCTCTGATGTTCTTGAAAACATACTTGGGATTCTCACTTGTAGATCTCATTTTTTTATTGATTTTCAAAGTAACATTATTATATTCACTCACATATTTGAGCTTCTCATTTGGAAACATCCTTTTTGATTGCCTAAAGGCAATCTTATTCACCTCTCTCTTAAGTCTCAATTTTTGGATCCTCTTCCACCATTCTCTCTATACTTTTGGATGCACAACATGATCCATACATAATTTCATGTCCACATAACTTATTTTATGCATTTTTTACCCTCACCAGATCTATGATGTTTTCTTCTTCAAAAAAATTATAACTCAACAATCCATTTCATGAGCTTATATGGCTTTCTTTACCACAAAATCAAATAATATTTTAAGTGGACTTAACTCTTTCTTTCACCTTCACCTTTGTTGGTATTTTTTCTTTATTGGGATCTCCAACTTCACTTGCATATATTTAAAAAGAATCCAACCTTTCTTATAGGGAAAACCACCTAGTCATAATTTCTTCTTCATCTTATTTACTCATAGTTGCAGCATCTTCTCCACTTGTTCCATCCCAATCTTTCATGGAATTCCTTCAACATATCTATTAGGTCTTCTAATCATATAAACTTCCTATTTTGTATGCCATTTCATCTCCATAAACAAGATTATCTTTCACAACTTGTAATTTATTTAAGCAAGCTTCTCTTTCACAACCTACATTGGACTCAAATAAGAGCCTCTCTTACACTAACTACTTGATTCACACTTGCATGACATCTCACACACTTGTGACAATCTTACCCTCTATAAAATGCAATCTTATATTTCATAACTTGGCACTAATATAAGCAATTATTATTTTTTAAAACCTATAATAGACTCAATCAAGAGTCTATATCCCTTTCACACAAATCTCTCCTCTTATAAGACTTTCTCTTAACTACAAAAAACATGAGATTCTTTTTCACAACTTGTAGTTAACTAAAATTAAAAAGTCTCATAATTTTTATCACATGGATCTTCTTCACTTGAAATAATTTATCACATCTACAACAAACTCATATGACTAGTCTAAGATAACTTGGTGCAATTCATGGTAAGGATTCCTAGTGAAGGGGTGCCCTTTTCCATGCATTCAAAGTCACACAATGTAAAAAATTATGCATTCTCTATTTATTCAATGAAATAAATCCTTAATAACATCTTAATTCATAGTGACTCTTTGCACCAACTCTATCCCATCTATCTCTAACTCTGATCCTCTATGGGTTTTACATTCACCCTCTATTACATAATATACAACTCCTCTCCTTTTTATTTCTATTATGGCCCTTTTATGATCTATGGCCCCTTTATTTTAATCTTTGTTCTCTATTTGTAGGCTTAAATCTCTACTTTTTACTAATTTCTCCCTTCCTTCCTCAACCCTTTCAATATTGACCTCCTAATCTTTTGATGTTAACCTTTCCAATATGACTCTCAGTTGATTTATTTATGTCCCATATATACTACTTACAAAATCCCCTTTAATGATTTCATGAGATCCTTTCACTACTTTTTCCCACTTTTTACATTCTTGAACTTTCCTTATAATTGTTGGTGATTCCTAGAATATCTTTTTATAATATTTACTACATGGTCAGGTTAACTTTTTACCACTAACTAAATTTTTTCTTCCATAGCTTTCTAATGAGACCTTAAACCCATAAATTGGTGATTTAATTTAAAATTTGTGACCATACAAATATATATATATATATATATATATATATATATATATATATATATATATATATATATATATATATGTTATTCTTTCATTGTTGTGACCAAATCTAAAATTATGATCGTAGGATGCACATGATAAGTGTCATGTGGCAAGATCATGGGTCCTTATATAACTAGTTCCTAAGCCTTTCTTGTGGTCTTCAAAGTATCTTTGGAATCTTGGATTTATTAAATTCACCTTATGGTCCTTCATTCTTTTCTCCTTTTCATTTTGGCCTCTTTATTTATGCTGACATGTCAATCATTTAAATCTATTAAAATATTTCAATGCATTCATGTTACACTATGTCTATTACTATATATTGTGACCCTTGTGATTATGCCACATGTTAAAATATCAAGTTCCCAGGCTCACGTAATTTCTATATGGATTATGGTAGACCTGTTTGAGTTATGAACTCCAATTTAAAATTGGTCATGCACCCATGACCCTTTCATGACTTAGACTTGCAAACAATATAAGGCCTGTGTGAATAATTATGACTATGACACTTGTATTATATACCCATTAGACTTTGTAAACTAATTCATATCTTTTCAAGTTCATAAAGAGTTCTTACTTGTGAACAAGAATGTAAAAAATATAAAGTCCCTTGTGGACTTAGAAACTTAGGGAGATAATGTGGCCACTAACACAGAGATTATATAGTCCTATGAACTAAAATATTTATAAAATGATGTTCACATGGATCTAAAAATGTATTTTGAAGATAATTCATATGCATAGGCACTAACAAAGGTATATCTTAACTTGAAATTTTAAATTGTAAAAATAGACTTGTTTTAATATTTTTACTACATACTTAATGAAAATATAAATTATGTGAGTGTATTGTGTATGTAGGGTTATCCCATGACATTTGATAGTATTATTTAGATGATTACTAAGGTAAATTCTCATTTTTATTCCCTATGTTAAACACGTATTCAAATAGTTGAGCCTATCACTGACTAGTTGGAGTAATCATCAAAAAAAGATTGATCCTAATGATGATCTTATAATAAGTTCATATTTAAATGATTTTTTTATTTTAGTTAAAAATTAATTTCTTAACAAGTGGTTGAATGTATTTTATGTTAATTTTTCAATAATACTTGTATTTAAATAGGTTCACCTACAAGCAATCTATGAGTGTAAGACCCATAGTCAGACCTTGGAGCAATCCAAGACATTAAAGAGATCTCCATCTACCAACATGGCATCCCAGGGAGAGTCTTATTTGAGGAAGGCAAAGAGACGGAGGTTATTTTATGACTAGGATGTCCTACATGAGAAGTGATTTTTTGTATGCCTATATGCCAATGTACGTAATTTTGGCATTGTATATGTGTATACAATATTCACCTAGCATTACATACTATGTTGGTAGATGTGGTAATTTTGTGTATGCTTATCATGGTAATCTATGTTTGTTATTGACATTGTACATGTGCATATATGTTTTTTTTGGATTTTTCATCTAAATTATGTCAATCTATCTAATTTATATTTGATTTTAATTTAAAATATTATTGTATAGTGTTGTTTTAATATTTTAAAATATTATATATCAGATCTCGTATTTAATGTTGTACACAAATGAGGATTAAAAAATATTCTTTTCAATGATATAAATCTATGATCTTCCATATTTTTTAAATTAAAGTTTTTATTTGATTGTGTGTAGTGGAAATAACTGATGACA
This sequence comes from Torreya grandis, assembly GCA_037957365.1. Classification (NCBI taxonomy): domain Eukaryota; kingdom Viridiplantae; phylum Streptophyta; class Pinopsida; order Cupressales; family Taxaceae; genus Torreya; species Torreya grandis. The sequence goes on from JARHVA010000030.1 coordinate 4,901,919, forward strand.
CTCTTATCTATTTTGCATTTGTCATCACCCATTTACAACATTTTAATTGATCATTACCATGCAATTTGATTTCACTTAAGGACCATACCCAATCATGTTCATACTTCCATAATGCAAAGATGAACTTATGCCTGACCTTGACTATAATCTCTTTACTCTGATAAAAGGCAACCTTCCTGACTTGAAATAAAATATTCACTCTTCACACTTTCTCCCTATACATTCCCTAGGCTTTGTTATGCCTAGATTCCTTCCTCTTCTTTAATACTTTCAATAACACTTCATCTAGCTCTTATATCCACATATCTAACCTTCAATCAAACCACTCAATCTACTTTTAAAGGCCTCCACACTCCTTTACACTTTATTTCACTTTTGCCCTTCAAGGGATATTTGGCCTAATAGGCCTAATACACATTCTTGAGACTTTTTTTTACCCATCAAAACCTCACTCCTTTATCACCTTCAATAATTCACTCCTGACATACTTCAACTCCCCATTGAGGCCTTTATACCCAACTCAATGCCCATTAATAGTTTTATTTCTTTCTAGGCATATCCCTTAGGTGTGTTAGGCGTCCTACAACTGATCTTTGATAATATCACAAACATATTCTAGTATATAAATCACCTTGAACACTTAAAATAAAATTTCATGCAAAATTGGTTGAGAAAAGGGAGAGAGAGTGTTGCAAGAGGTGAAAAGAAACAAATAATTTCCATTTAACCATACAAAGACTAACCATAAGTTCAAGCAAAAAATATTAGTTCCAAGTAAATTGTCAATATGCAAATACCTCATCTTGACCAAAAAATGGCACTTCCAACACATCTAGGGGTTAATAACATTTAGGATCAAGTTCTTGGCCTCTCATTATTCTCGATCGAAAAGCTAACCACCCATTTTGGCCTTAAGAATACCCTTCCCAATATAATAAAAATGTAATTTTTAGCCTAAGTTCAAACATGCATAAAACAAAACTTGTAACTCATTTATGTGAACTATTAGATCCTTAACCTACCTATTTAAGCCCTTAAATTACACCATAAATATATCAATTAGAAACTTAGAGAATAATTCATTGGACAAGTTGCAGTGATGGATCCAAAAATGTAACTTTTTGACATTAAATAGGCAACTTCTTGAGCTCCAACTACCATTTCTACCTTCAAGACCTCCACTTTAAAATATATCACTTTGATCACATTTGGATAGGAAAATTAAATTTCATAACACATCTACGATGTTTAAATCCAATTTAAAGTGAATTTTCATTATCATTTAGGAGCGTGGAAACACTGATAATAAATGTTGTCAAAATTTAATTTGTGGTTGTAAAACTCTTATTCTAATGCTTATTGATCAAAAAATGGCAATACCAACACATCTTTGGGGTTAGATAATGTTCATGACTAGGTTATTTTCCTCCCATTAGGCCCTATAAATAATTCCACCACCCATTCCAACCTCAAGAATGTTCTTCCCAATACAAGAAAATAGCATTTTTTAAGCCTAAGTTCAAACATGCATAAAATGAAACCTGTAACTAATTTATATGAATCATAAGATCCTTCCCCTTCATATTTAACCCCTATAATTTCACCTTAGATCACTTAGGTGGAATATTTGATAATAAACCATTGGATAAGTTGTAGTAATTGGTCCTAAAATGCAACTTTTTGGCATTGAATAGGTAACTTCTTGAGCTCCAATTACCATTTCTACCTCTAGGACCTCCACTTAAGAATATGTCACTTTTGTCATGTCCATATAGAAAAATTACACATGATCACACCACCATAATTTTCAAATTCACCTAGAAGTGAATTTTCACTACTATTCAAGAGAGTGGAAATGCTGACAATAAATATTATCAAAGTTTAAGTTATGGTTGTAGAACTCTCATTATGATGCTTCTTGAAAAAAAAATAGAAATTTCAACATGTCTAGGGGGAATATAATGTCCATGACTAGGTTTTTGGCCTCCCATTAGGCTCCATCAATAAACCCACCACCCATTATGGCCTTAAAAATTCCCTTCCCAATATAAGAAAATGCATTTTTTTAGCTTAAGTCCAAACACGTGTAAAACAAAACATGTAAGTCATTTATATGAAATTTTATATCCTTCCCATTCCTATTTAATCCCTATAATCTCACCCCAAATCACTTAGGTTTAACCTTTGATAATAATCCGTTGGATAAGTTTCAATGATGGTTCCTAAAATGTAACGTTTTAGCATTGGATTTGTTACATCTTAAGCTCCAATTACCATTTTTGCCTCTAGTACCTCCACTTTATAATTTTCACTTTGATCACATCTATATAGGCCTATTAAATGTGATCACACTACCATGATTTTCAAATCCATTCGAATGTGCATTTTCATTACTATTCAGGAGTATAGAAACACTGACAACAAATGTTATCAAAGTTTAAATTATGGTTGCATAACCCTCATTCTAATGCTTCTTGACCAAAAATCGGTATTTAAAAAATATCTAAATGGGTGGATAATATCTATGACTAGGTTCTTATCCTCCCATCAGGCCTGATCGAAAACTCACCACCCATTTTGGCCTCAAGAACACCCTTCTTAATACAAGAAAAATGCAATTTTTAGCCTAAGTTCAAACACACATAAAATAAAACATATAATTTATTTATATGAATCATTACATCCCTCCCCCTACCCCTTTAATCCCTCTAATCTCACCCTATAACACTTAGGTGTAACCTTCGGTAATAATTTGTTGGATAAGTTGTAGTGACGGGTCCTAAAATGTAACTTTTTAACATTAAATAGGAAACTTCTTAAGCTCCAACTGCCATTTTAAATTCTGACCTCCACTTGATAATTTGTCACTTCAAATGTTTATATAGTAAAATTACATGTCATCACACTACTACAATGCTTAAATCCACTTGGAAGTACATTTTCACTACCATTTAAGAGCATAGAAACACTAAGTACTTAAAAGTTATTTTATCCTAGCTTGAAGAATATGGAATTCTTTACTGATAGTTCCAACCATGTGAAGGTCAATAATAAATAAAATATTTATCTATACACTATCCACCTTGGTTACACTAATGAGGTGGATTGGTGAAGTCAAGAATCAAGAGGAGCTAGTTTGCCTCTCCAAGGAAAGAGATCCTTATTTTGGGGTTTTCAATAACATTTAGAGATGTAATAAGACTTAAAAATATGCCTACACTTACTTTACATGCTTAAGGTGGAGGAATGGACATAAGCGGGGATACTACATTGAAAATCATTCAATACAATGAATATGCTAGTGAATGCAATGAGAGGGTGGTAACTTGAGAGTTTATAATCAATTACATGCAAGTAACAAGGAATAAATGTTGAATGGAGAGATAATTAGACCGCAATCTCCTAAGAAATAGGATTTCAATAATGTCAAACATGCTACCCCTATGTTTTGAGCAAGAAAATGGTCATTTGATGGAATCAAAGAAGTATTTAAGGTCTTTCAAACTACCCTATAATAATGAAACTACTTCATAGGATTTGAAAACAAGTTGGTTGAAGAATAAGTGAAGAATTGAAGGCAAGGACATGGTGAGGTAAGATCAAAATGGAATCAAGGAGACCACCATTCCCAAATATAGGTCAACTCATGAAGGTATTTGACCATATCAAACACTTCAAGTAGCCATGATGATCCTTATATGCTTTGCTTCATTCAAGGCAACCTCATTTAAAGGACAAATGATAAGTACTTTTATCAAGCTTCTTTTATCTTCAAGAATATTAAATTATTTACCGGTAGTGCCAACCACATGAAGGTGGAAGCTTATCTGGCATGACTAACCTACAATAAATTGTTAGTAAGTAATTAAAAAAGAAATTCATATGTACTACCTAAAAAAATAAAAAACATTTCATAATATTTATAACTTATACATTGGAAAAGTCAACATACATGTATATTTTAATCTAATGAACCACTAATATCTACTCTAAGCTTGATAGTATCAAGAATATCTTCATGGTCTGCCTCCCTAACTTTTCATAGTTTCATGTTTAATGGCCTCTTATGATATTTTTGTAATTAAATATTCATTGTAATAATCAAATTTGAATAGTTCAATATCTTCCTATGAATTTTAAACACTTAAAACAACCATTGATCTATTAAAACTATACTTTATTGTTAAATGCAAGTTCCATTGACTACCAATGACCTAGTGGGATAGTCAATGTTTTCTCCATATATAACTAGGGAAGTCAATTTTTTTATTTCTGTCTACACAACAAAACAAGTAGTAATATGTTCCCTTTTCATTATCCTCATCTACAATAATGAAAAAAACATGCCATGTATCATAAAATAACATTTTTAGTGACATTATGAGAATATATAATTAGAGTAAATTGTACATAATGAAAAATATTCTCCCTGGTTGCACTAGATTAAATACATAGACAAAGTCATCTGATAATGTCATATCTATAAGCTGTAATGATGTTGAAACATGATATGTGTTTATTGGAATTATATTTTTATAACTCCCATCATCCACGCACTCTTATAAATCACACTCATTCTAAATAGAGTCCATGCATGCAGAACAAAAAGATGCCAAGTGTCTCTTATGGACAGTCTAAGAACTTGCATTTGAGTTATGAAATAAGTGGATCACACTTGAAACTATTAGATTCATACAATCCTCATAATTTTCCAAGTTTTCTTCTTAAATTAATCAAAAATGTCTATGAATAATAGAATTTGGTTGATCATTATGACAAATGTTCAGATTACACCATTCAACCATGGTTTTTCCATCTATCAAATCAACACCCTCTTCAAATTTTAACTCATCCCTTTCAATATCTCTTTTTACACATGATCTAGAACCATCATGCTCCCATTTTCCATGTCCAACCTCAGTGAAACTCTAAATGTGTTATACACCAGTGGTAACATGCATCTCATTAAAAAAATAAAGCATCTATGCATTTTTTAATTGTGATCTATAATTGTCCAACCAAATGTAATTTTGATTTAAAGTAATGTTCCTCTGACTCAACTATTCATAGAACTTCTAAAAACAACTTTACACATACTCTAAACAATGTAATCAGTCATCACTAATATAGAAATGGTACTCCCTTAATATTTTACATTGTTACTTTGTACTATTAACTACATGCATGAATGTTATATGTATAAAAATGATAACTTGTGATGAGTTGTAATACTGCAATTGAACTTTTGTTTGGGGTTTGAATGTGTAATTTTCAAAAAAGTCGACTATTAAAACAAAATAACCAAGTTAGAATGTATCCTTGTTTATCTTGAAATGTTCATCCAACCATCTAGCCCTATGTGTGTGCCTTGCATACTCATAAATAATTTTCTCCCTAAGTTTGAACAAAAATTCAAAAATAGGTATATTTTTTTATAATAAGCTCACACCTTTTATATTATTTTCCATCTTTTACTTAATAATGTTATATTAGGGATTTCTTTCCCCATATTTATTTATTATGGCCCTTTTCCCCTTATTTAGAGTTTTCCTACTTTCATGGATAAGCTTGATTAGGTGTTTTAGGAGTTACATTTTGGTCGGATGAATAGGAAGTAACTCCCCTAAATAACTATTTTAGATATGGAAGTTACTCTTATATTATTGGCTCTATGACCACCTATCTTGGGAGGAGTTACTCGTGCACACCTATATGTACATCTCTCTTGGTGAGCTATTGTTCTATGAAATATTGGTTTTAATTTTATTTTGTTTATGCAATATTCTCATATTTGTGATTTTATTTTATTAAAGCTATTGTATTGTGTACATGATTAAACTATCTTTGTCATAAACCTATGCATTTATGTGATCCAAAGATCTTGGGGTCCACCCTGATATGGTATCAAATCCACTCTGATATTCAATTGTCTGGTTTTTTATTATTGCTAGTTTTATTTCAAATCTTCTAATTCTTTATTTGCAAATAAAATCTATTTTTTAAAATCTATTTTTGGGAGTTTTTTTCATTTTTGGTGGAGCCATCTTTTTTTCAAAACTAGTTCATTGGCAGCCATTAACATAGTTTCTGTATTTTATTTTTGACTACATGTTCAGTGTGTCTTGGTGTATTTTTCTACAAAAAAATTGTGTGCCTTCATACAGCCTTGAGTTTGGTCTCCTCTATTTGGTATCGATTTGTGTTTAGACTCATTTGGTTCTATGTGTTTGAACCTAGTTTTTCATTTCTTCTAAATGGATCAAAACAATAATTTTTCACTTGTTGAGACTAATCTTATTGTTTACCAGTCAGAACTACCAATATATGTAGCCTCTATGACAAAATCAGTTGGCTTAGCCTAACAATCTCACCAAAAATAACCTTTGGTTGTAGTATGGGGATACAAACCACCCCCTTAAAACCCCTTGGCTATGCCTTCAGCCATGATTGACACATGCAATTCACATGTGAGTTAGTCAATAAGCATCACAAAAGACTGTTACTATTTCAAAGGATTGAAACTTTATTCCAAAATATGCCAAGTCTATTCTAATTTTCCTTAAAAAAATTATTATATTAAGTTTCTTAATAGCTTAATTTAAAACAAGGCTAAATAGGCTACTTTTATTTTAATGCACAAGTAATGCATAAGAATATTGGTTAAGGTTAGCATTGTTAGTGGATTTTTTTATTATTTTTTTAAAAAAATATATTTTGGGCGATATTTCAAAATAAAGTGTTACTCATTTTTTTACTTTCTCATTTTTTAATAATAAGGATCAAGGGAAGAATAAAGAATCAAGCTCTACCAAAACCAGCATTGAAGCCTCGTATTCCAATGGCAAACTTAATAAAGAGAAGGTTAAGTGTGCCTAATTTAAGAAAAATGGACATGATGAAAGAAAGTGCATGAAAAAGAAAACAGATCACCTAACTCATCTCCTAGAGAAGAATAACATAGGTCTTCCCAAGTCCATCAAGAAAAATTCATCTACCCAACATTATACTAAGGAAAAGGACAAGGGGAAAGAGAAAGAAAAGGTCAAGGCTCTTGTAGCAGTTGTAGATTCAACACTTCATGGGTCATTGAATCGAGTGATTTTCACCACATGGGCTATTCACTTGTTGATTTTTATTCCTTATAGACTTGTATCATGTCGTTTATCAGTTTGGGTGATACCATTTCTATACCAGTTATAGGGAGAGGGTATGTTGAAATGGAAGGAGGAACATTCAATACTATTCTATGTGTCCCTTTCTTTTCAACCAATCTCTTATTAATGTATCAAATCACTCATATCAACAAAGGTATGAGGGTTGAATTTTTATTGATTCACTTATCATCAGGGAGTTACATAGTGATACTATAATGGTAGTGGGTAGGGAAAATCACCAAGCTAGGTTATACACCTTCTCATATTTTGCACCTAATTCTTCTTTGATAGAAATGTTGACTCATTTAAATAGAGTTAGAAAATTATGGCATGCACAGTTTGGCACCTTAGTTTTGGGCCTAAGCCATTAATAATGCTTCTTATATTCAAAATAGGGTTCCTCACAAAGATTTTAAAAACATAACAACCTTTAAATCTTGGCATGGAAGTAAACCTAATGTTGATCATCTTGGGTTTTTTGTATCTCAAGCTATGGCACATATACTAAAGAAGATATGCAAAGCTATATAACCTTAATCCAAGCCTTGCATATTTATAAGTTATCTAGATGGTGTTAAGGGATACCACCTTCTACATCCAACCACAAATGATTTTTTCATAGAGAGAAGTGTTCACTTTTAGGAGAGTCCCAAAGAATCAACACTTAACACTTATTCTCTTTCATTATATTCACTTAGACTTGATGATTCTTCTTCTAACTCAGATCATCCAGATCAAGTTCTTGAGATAGGGTCTTCTTCTTCTACCAATTTTTATAGTGAGGGTAGTGATTGGGAGTCTTATACATCTACCTATAGTTATGTTTTAGAGGATGGGGAATCAACACTTGACTCACCCACATATGTGGCCCTTTGGGCTAGGTAGACACTTAAGAGTGCAATCACGTGGGTAGGGGATCTAAAAGATGATAGACATACTCAAGTAGATTATCATAGTGATCCACATGTTTTATTTTCTTCAATTTTTAATCCACATACATTCTAAGAGGCTTAAATAATATCTAAGCGAGATAATGTTATGTAGGAAGAATATTCTTTCTTGATCAAAAATCACACTTGGGATTTGACTTCACTTCCTAAGAGAAGGAAGATGGTTTGATGTAGGTGGATATATTGGACCAAGTTTGTAACAGATGGATTGATCGATAAGTATAAGGTATTATTGGTCACCAAGGGTTTTTCATAGGTAGTCAACATTGATTACTCAAAGACCTTTTGACTTATTACAAAGATGACTTCGATCTGACTCACACTAGTTATCACTGTAACACATGATTAGGATGTGTACCAGATGGATGTGAAGAGTGTCTTTATTCATGAAGACCTTGAAGAGGAAATTTACATGGATAAGCCACATGGTTTTTTTTAGGAATCATCCTTAGTTTTTAGACTTAAGAAATCCATCATTTCCTTAAATAAGCCCCTCAGGGTTGGTATGCCAAGATGGATTCCTTCTTCCTTACTTCAGGTTTCACCAGGTGTCATTCAGATCCAAATATATACTTTTTATGGTAGGATGATTATTAATAATATTCTTGATGTTTCTACGGTCCATTAGAGTGAGTAGTGATTATTTTTGGGTAAAATTGTGTGGTTTATTTTTGTTTTATGCATTTCAAATCATGATCTATGTTTCATCATCAGGAAAAATTCATGATTCTTTATTGATACTAGTCTTTTATGTTGATGATATTTTGATCACCAGGTGTTACTCATCATCTATTAAAATAGTGAAGATAGCTCTACATGATAGATTTGACATGATATACTTGGGTATTTTGCATTACTTCCTTGACATCAAGATTTCACAGTCTAATTCAAGGTTTTCACTTGCACAACCCAAGTATGCTCTTGATCTTTTAGATCAATTTCACATGGTTGATTATAATCCATATTCAACTTCCTTTCTATCTAGATTCCAACTTGAGGCTTACTATTCTACACCTTTAGTTGATGCCACTTGGTATCGATAGCTTGTTTGTAGCCTCATTTATCTAACTCATACCAGGCTCGATATTTCATATGCAATAGAAATTTTCTCAATATTCACACTAGAACCCCATGAGTTGTACTAAATAATAACTAAGAGGATATTGCACTACATTCAAGGCTCTTATAGATTTGGGATTCAATATATATTTGGCACAAAGGTTGACTTGGTTGGTTTTACAGATTCAAATTGGGCTGGTGATACTTAGAATCACAATTCCATTCTAGGTTACAACTTTTCTTTGGGTTTTAGTCCCATTAGTTGGTCTATCAAGAATAAAAATGTTATTTATATAACATATATAGAGTCATAGTATATGGGATTTGTTAACATAACTATTAAGGATATTTATATTTAGGAGATCTATTTGAGTTTGGCATTCTTTTCAAACAATCCACCATCATCTATTATGACAACCAAAATAACATATAGATATGTAGGAATCTAGTTTAGCACCAATAGACTAAACACATTGAGATTCACATGCATTTTATCTAGGATCTTATTCATGGTCAAGTCATTGGATTTATATTTTTCTAGTATTTAGAGTAGGTTGTAGATATCTTTACCAAACTATTTATTAAGATCAAATTCATTTGTCTATGACCTCTTCTTGGGGTGTGGTCCACATCAACAATAGTATCATCTTTAGGGGGCCTTTTATCCTCTTATTTTCTTCTATGTCTCTCTTTTGGGGGGGATTTTTTACTATGATTTTTATCCCTTTCTCTACTTTATGAGAGATTACTTTATATTGGGTACCTAATCAGGCCTAGTTATCGAGACCCATTTGTTTTTTGTACACTACCCACCTAAGCTGTGTTTATGGGGGTGTTAGAGTAGGGGTTTTCACCCATATTTATTTATTATGGGATATTTCCCCTTATTTGGAATTTTCCTACTTTTATGGATAAGCTTGCTTAGGTGTACTTAGAGTTATATTTTGATCAGATAAATAGGAAGTAACTCCTTCGATTGGCTATTTTAAGTATGGGATTTACTCTTCTATTATTGGCTCTCTGATAACTTATCTTGGGAGGAGTTACTCATGAACTCATATATGTACATCTATCTTGATTAGATATTTCTTATATAATATTAGTTTTACTCTTATATTGTTTATGAAATATTCTTGTATTTTTTATTTCATTTTCTTGTAGCTATTGTGTTGTGTACATAGTTGACTTGTGTCTATCACAAACTTGGGAATTCATCTAATCTAAAGATATTGGCTTCCACTCTGATAGATAAGTTAATTATTTATATTTTTTTAAACCAACTAATTCATGTCTAATTTCACTTGTTATCTCTTCATGGATACAATTTTTTTTATTTTGGAAATCCACCACAAATGCTACAATTTTCATCTAAACATGATTTGTTATTAAAAAAAATTCCATTTGATCTTTTGCAAAATATAGTTGGAATAAATTCCTTGGCTAAATTTGGTATAAATTGACAATGCCACACTCATGCTAAATATTTTTAGTATGCAAAGTACAATGATTCTAGAAAAAAACATCATAGTGCATTGAAAATTCAACATGTTTCCTACAATAAAAAGTGGTGTGTGTGTGATTTATTTTTATAGAAAAAGGTTTGGCCATCTCAAAATATATTTGAAAAATATAAATTTGTGGATGTTTTTCCAAAACTTAGAGTATAATTGTGTTTAAGTCATATCCAATAAATGTTTTGAATGTGGTTCTTGATTATGATAACCAACTCTTCTTCTCACTACATCTCTTGCTTTGGGCAAAACTCTTGTGATGTATTTTCAAAATTGAGCAAGTAACTATTTGAGAGCATTAATTATAGCCTTGTCCTTTTATGTAAGTCTACCAGAGAATGCCTAGAGATTTTTGGTATTATGTTCATTAAGTCTTTCACGTATATCAATTACTTTCATTAATATTTTTCTATGTATATTAAGTGTTTGGCTTGTTTTTAAAAGCATGCATTATTTCCCTGTTTGGCCACTTACTACATAAGTTGTAAGTAAATGTTAGGCAACATTACAATCTTGGGTGCATAATTTTAGGCCTATAGTATGATATGAATCATGTATCTTTTTAAAAATTTCATTATTTTCATTATCCATGTTATATGTTCTTAGTCATATTATGTACATTATAGGTCTCATCTTAATCAATTTTATCAATGAAACAAATAATTGACATCTTTGACTATCATAATCCAAATTATGAAAGAAATTATCCCAGATTTTTTGAGCCAGTCTTCTTGAATGGCAATCAAACATTTTATTTTGCATTAGTTCTAAAATATTTTCATCAACTTCAATTAAGTACTTGTCTTTTCTATGCACAATTCTTAGAGTTGTTATTAATGGTGGAATTTGTTGAGAGAGTATTTCAAAATCATTATTACTTTCATCATTTAGAAGTGGGATGACATTTTATTCATTGTTTATTTGTTCATTATATATTTCCATGAAGTTTTATTGATTGTTAATTTCATAATTATTTGTTTCCATTAAATTTTATTCATTCATGGGGGGTAAAGCATCATACATAGACTCATCATCAATAAAATTAAAAACTTGAAACTTTGAATGTAAACTTCCAACATTATCTAATTAATTATTGTTAATTTCATTATTATTCATTTTATTATGGTCAATTTCATCATTTTTTAATTCATTATGGCCAATTTCATCATTGTTTAATTCATTATTATCAATTAGCTCATTATCTGTGGCATGTGGTTCATCAAGATTAAGGTTTGTACCTTGTCTACCACAAAGTTTTTGCATTTGTATCTTGTGTTTCTCTCTCAAATATTCTAATTCCTCTAGTGTTTTGTTCTTCAATATCTTCCTCTTCCTTGAACATGCTTTTCCACCCATCAAGGACAATTGAAAACTTTTTAAAGGTGGGGTCAAAATTACATAGGTACCGTAAGTCCTGTAAAGGTACATAGAGAATGTTTTTGGGGATAAAATTATCGATTTAGGTTAAAATAGACATTGAAAAGTGAGTTTTATCTATATTAATAATAATATGATCACATTATGCCATAACATGATCATGTTATATAATGTGATCGGGTTATTTAATAACATGATCACGTTATTCTTAATACTTGATTTGAGTTAAATATAGACTTTTAGAAGAGAGTTTTATGTATATTAAAAATAACACAATCACGTTATACTTAATATAGATTAGGTATTAGGGATTAGGGAATTAGTGTATAGGAATTAGGGCATTAGTGCCTAGGGATTATGGATTAGGTCATTAGGGAATTAAGGCATAGGGCTTACAATTTATGTTTTAGGGAACTTAAGGAATAGGGATTAGAGCATAGGGTTTAGGTTTAAGTGTGTATATAAGGTCTAATCACTCTATTCCATGTGAACTTAATTCTTAATACAAAGTATATTAATTGGGGCTAAATTGATTAATAAATAGCTAAATTTTATGGTTTATAATTTAGGGTATAATGTTTAGGGTTTATGGTTTATGGCTTAGGGTTTAATGTATATATGTTTTAGGGTGTACATAGGGTCCACTATGTTTTTGGGCTCAATTAGCCCCCACATCATCATAAATTGAATTGATTAGTTAATTGGGATAATGAGTAATGCAATTCAGGCCAAATTAAGTAATGCATATACCTAGTTATTACTCTAAATGATGTTAATTAGTGTTAAGCCAATTGATCAAGTTTAAAATATAGGGTACATAGGGTTTATAGTTTAGGGATTAGGATTTAAGACATATAAGGTTTAGGGTTTAGGGTACATAGGGTCAATAAAAAAGATAATTAAGGATAATTTAAATCACATGGACTTATTTGTGACTATAGAATGTATTTTTGGGTTGTCATTATATGTCATGTCATCATGAAGATTGAGAGAATTAGTCAAATGGGGTAATTAGTCATGTGATTTAGGATAAATTGAGCCCTATGAACTTAATTCTTAGTCTCAATGATGTTAATTTGGGCTAAAATGATTGGTTCAAGGTTTAAAAAGTTTATATTTATGGTTTAGAGTTTAGGGATTAGGGCTTAGGGTATAGGTTCTAGGGTATATAAGGTAAAATCATGAAGGTAATTAGTGAAAATTTGAGCTCATTAATCCTAGATATATGAGTAAAGAATGTGATTTTGGGCTTAATTAGTCCCCACATCATCATAAATTGAGCAAATTAAGTCAATTGGAGTAATGAGTGATGTGATTTTGACCAAGTTGATCTTTGTGAAACTAATTATTACTATAAAAGATGTTAATTAGGGCTAAACTGATTCATTTAGGGTTAAAGGGTCAATAATTTAAATGGTTTGGGGTTTAGGGCTTATGGTTTAGGGTTTAGGGTTTAAGGTAAATGGTACAGGGTTTAGGGTTTAAGCTATAGGCTATAGGGTTGAATCACTAAGGTAACTGAAGAAAATTTTAGCTTTTTGTTCACCTATTTGTGACAATTGCCATCATGTTTGCAATTCTAATAAAATTAGGGTCATTTGAGTCAGACATGTTTAATTAATTTAGGTTAAAGGGGGGATTTTTTTGAACTAGAGTCCCAGACCTTAGGATAAGTATAAACAAAAAAGAAACCATGGTTTACCAATGACCAAACAAGAAATATGATTGAATAAGCCCAGAGATAGATAAAGAATAGGCCTATAAATAGCTAAAGAATAACCTTGAAACTAAAAAAGAACAACCAAAGAAACTAGTCTAAATCTAAACTACCAAAAACATCCTCCCAACAAGATTTCATCTTTTTAAGGTTCATATCAATTTAGAGTAATAATTTATATTGGTCTATGCCATACTAAGATCCACTACTCTACCCATTCTTTCCCTTCCCTTTGCCACTAAAATTGTGCTCAAAAATCTCACTAAGATGAGCTTGTAGGTTTTCAATGTTTTGTATGCCCTTATAAATAATAGTTTTTGATATAATTCACTAAAAAACTTATGTTATTACAAAGTTTCTCATTCTCTTGTTCTAATAGCTCCACCCTAAATGATAAAATCTAAATTTTTTGATCCTCCTCCCAAGATGAAAATATTTTACTCATCTTTGAATTTACCTTTTATAGGGAGTTAACCTTACCTTTCAGCTCTGTGTTCTCTCACATAAACCACCACATAATAGATTTTTGAAGGTCGATCTCTATTGAGCCATACTTATTACATACATTATGCAATTGATTAATCCATAAATTTGGTTTAGGGTCTCAATTTTTCCAAAATCATGCCCATAATTATACAAATTGACTAATTGGATCAATTCATGATAGAATAGAACTTAATCTTACGCTAAAACATGTCTTGATCTTGAAGGTCTTCAAATTGGCCTCAAATGCCTCCTTGATTAAACCAATAAAATATTTAAATGGTTGATTATATATGACATGACATTAAGGTTAATTTGAATTCAAATCACATCATATATGATTTAGAATTAGTTCATGTGGCTCATTTTAACCCTAATTAAGGATTAGGGCATTAGTACATAGGGTTTAGGGAATAGGGCATAGGGATTACAATTTTTTTTAAGAAACTTATATATTAGGGATTATGGCATAGGGTTTAGGTTTAAGGGTGTATAAAAGGTCTAATCACTTTATGCCATGTGAACCTAATTCTTACTACAAAGGATGTTAATTAGGGCTAAATTGATTGGTAAATAGGGAAAGTTTATGGTTTACAATTTAGGGTATAATGTTTAGGGTTTAGGTATTATGGTTTAATGTATATATGGTTTAGGGTTTACATAGGGTATAATGTGTTTTTGGGCTCAATTATCCCCCACATCATCATAGATTGAGCCAACTGGTTAGTTGCGACAATGAGTAATTTGATTCAGGCTAAATTAAGTAATGTATATACATAATTATTACTCTAAATATTGTTAATTGGTGCCAAACTAATTAGTTTATGGTTTAAAATATATGATATAGGGTTTATGGTTTAGGGATTAAGGTTTCATACCTATAGGGTTTAGGTTTTAAGGTATACAGGGTCCAATAACAAAGATAATTAAGGATAATTTAAATCACTTGGACATATTTATGACTCTAGAATGTGTTTTTGGGTTGTCATTATACCCCATGTCATCATGAAAATATAGGGAATTAGTCAAATGGGGAAATAATTCATGTGATTTAGGCTAAACTAAGCCCTATGAACTTAATTCTTAGTCTAAATGATGTTAATTTGGGCTAAAATGATTGGTTTAGGGTTTAAAGAGTTTATATTTATGGTTTAGAGTTTAGGGATTAGAAACTTTAGGGATTAGGGTATAGTTTTTAGGGTATATAAGGTATAATCATGAAGGTAATTGGGGAAAATTTGGGCTCCTTAAGCCTATATCTATGAGTAAATAATGTGATTTTGGGCTTAATGAGTCCCCACATGATCACAGATTGAGATAAATAAGTCCATTGCAATAATGAGTGATGCAATGTTGACCAAGTTGATCCCTGTGAACCTAATTCTTACTATAAAGGATGTTAATTAGGGATAAATTTATTTGTTCAGGGTTGAAGGGTCAATAATTTAAATGGTTTGGGGTTTAGGGCTTATGGTTTAGGGTTTAAGATAAATGGTATAAGGTTTAGGATTTAATGTATAGGATATAGGGTCAAATCACTAAGGTAATTAAATAAAATTTGAATTATTTGTTCACATATTTGTGATAAATGCCTTCATGTTTGTAATTTTGATAAAATTAGAATCAATTGAACCATACATGTTTTTTTCTTATTCAGGTTAAAGGGGGTATTTATTTGAACTAGGGTCCTAGACCCTAGGATAAGTACAAACAAAAAAAGAACCACAGTCTATCAATGACCAAACAATAAATATGACCAAATTGGCCTAGAGACATCTAAAAAATAACCCTAAAACCAACAAAGAAAAACCAAAGAAACTAGTCTAAATCTAAACTACCAAAAACATCCTGCCAATAAGATTTAATATTTTTAAGGTTCATATCAATCTAGAGTAACAATTTATCTTGGCCCATGCCATACTGAGATCCACTTCTATACCCCTTCTTTCCCTTCCCTTTGCTACTGACACTTGGCTAAAATATCTCACTAAGGTGAGCTTGTAGGTTTTCAATGTTTTGTATGCCCTTATACATAGCGCTTTTCTATAATTCACTAAAAATCTAATCTTATTACGAAGTTTCTCATTCTTATATTCTAATAGCTCCACCCTAAATGATAAACTCTAAATTTTTTAATCCTCTTCCTTGGATGAAAATATTTGACTCATCCTTAAGTTTTCCCTATTATCAGTTAAGCTTACCTTTTAACTCTGTGATCTCTCGCATAAACCACCACATAATATATTTTTAGAAGTTGATCTCTATTGAGCCATATATTTTGCATACATTATACAATTGATTAAGCCATAAATCTGGTTTAAGAGCTCATTTTTTCCTAAATGATGCCCTTAATTTCACAAATTGACTAATTGGATCAATTCATGATATAATCAAACTTAATTTTACCCCAAATCATATCTTTCTCTTGAAGGGGTTCAAATTGACCTCAACTACCTCCTTGATTAAATCCATCAACTCTTCAAATGGTTGATTAAATATGACATGACATTAGGGTTAATTTCACTCCAAATCACATCATATATGATTTAGAATTGGCTCATGTGGATCATTTTGACCCTAATTAGGGATTAAGGCATAGGGTTTACAATTTATGTTTAGGTAACTTATGGATTAGGGATTAGGGCATAGGGTTTAGGTTTAAGGGTGTATATAAATTCTAATCACTCTATGCAATGTTAACCTAATTCTTACTACAAAGGATGTTAATTGGGGCTAAATCAATTGGTAAATAGGTAAAGTTTATGGTTTACAATTTAGGGTATAATGTTTAGCATTTATGGTTTAGGTCTTAAGGTTTAATGTATATATGGTTTAGGGTGTACATAAGGTCCAATATGTTTTTGGGCTCAATTGGCCCCCACATCATCATAGATTGAGATAATTATTTAATTGGGATAATGAGTAATGTGATTCAAGCCAAATTAAGTAATCCATATACATAATTATTACTTTAAATGTTGGTAATTAGTGTTAAATAAATTATTTTATGGTTTAAAATATAGGGTATAGGATTTATGGTTTGAGGATTGAGATTTAAGACCTATAAGGTTTAGGATTTATGGTACACAAGGTCCAATATGAAAGATAATTGAGGACAATTTAATTCACTTGGACCTATTTTTGACTATAGAATGCATTTTTGGGATGCCATTATACCTAATTTCATCATGAAAATTGAGTGAATTAGTTAAATGGTTCAATAATTCATGTGATTTAGGCCAAACTAATCCCTATGAACATAATTCTTAGTCTAAATGATGTTAATTTGGGCTAAAAAGATTATTTTAGGGTTTAAAGAGTTTATATTTATGGTTTAGAGTTTAGGTATTAGGGATTAGGGTATAGGTTTTAGGGTATATAAGGTACAATCTTGAAGGTAATTAAGGCAACTTTGAGCTCTTTGAACCTTGATATGTGAGTAAATAATGTGATTTTGGGCTTAATTAGCCCCCACATCATCATAATTTAAGCCAATTAAGTCAATTATGGTAATGAGTGATGAAATTTTTACCAAGTTGATCCATGTGAACCTAATTATTACTATATAAAGGATATTAATTAGGGTTAAATTGATTGGTTTAGGGTTTGCAATTTAAAGGGTTCGAGGTTTAGGGCTTATGGATTAGGGTTTAAGGTAAATGGTATGAGGTTTAGGGTTTTAAATATCAGATATAAGGTCTAATAACTAAGGTAATTAAAGAAAATTTGAGCTACTTGTTCACCTATTTGTGACAATTGCCTTCATGTTTGCATTTATGATAAAAGTAGGGTCAATTAAGCCCTACATTTTACATACATTATATAATTGATTGAGACATAATTTTGGTTTAGGGGAACAATTTTATCTAAACACACCCCTAATTACACAACATGACTAATTAGATCAATTCATGATAGAATCAAACTTCCCAAATCATATCTTACAATTTAAGGGGTTCAAATTGTCCTCAAATGCCTCCTTGATTAAATGAATCAAGTCTCTAGTTAATTATATATGATATGACAATAGGTTTAATTTCACTCTAAATCACATCATATATAATTTAAAAATGGTTCATGTGGCTCATTTTAACCCTAATTACCTCCACAATTAAACTAATTGACATTTTCATTCATTAACTAATTACTTCAAGTTTATTAAGCTCGAAACCACATTCTATACATGTAAAACTTGCATATAAATAAATAGTGTTTCTTTGCTTCAATAAAGCTAATGAAACTAGATCAAATTAACCCCCAAAGATCACATTTTATAGTCAGAGAATTAGGTTGAAGGGGCTTGAAATAGCCCAATTTATTTCAGACGCATAGTTGGATTGGTACTCTAAAGGCTAAATTTTGGCCATAGGTTTAAAAAAATGCATTTTATGACATCTCATGATAAAATCAATTATATCATAAAATGTATAATGAGTTACACCTTAAAACCAATTAATTATAAGTAGTCAAGTCAACATATTAAAATGCACATAATTTTTTTGAATTTTAATGTGATACCATGGCACCTTAATTCACTATCCAAGTTTAGGTACCTCTCCCATGTCACATGAAATAACACCACTATTAGGGAACTCAATAACACATAAGAATATATATATAATTTGAGCTCAAGAGTAAACATGCATTTTTGGTAGTTATGAATATATAACGTAATTATGTTATTAATGTGGTTAATAACATGATCAAATTATTAATGTGGTTAATAACATGATTTATTTATTAATGCAATCACACTATTTGAATTTGAATTCAAAAACTAATCCTTTTAGCTCAGGAATGACTTAGACTCTCAAGTCAAAGGCTTGGACCTACCAATCTACAATTGAGTATGAGATTATTAATAAAAATAAAAAAATTAACTTTAATCACCAAATAAACTAAGAATTTAAATAGTAAAATAAAAAAAACTTAATACCATTATGAGGAGCACGCTCTTCTCTTTTCAAAAATATGATTTTTATAAAATCTATGTTGATTTCTAACCATACCTTTTTTAGGCCACTACATGCTACAAACATACTTGCCTATACATGTTCATGTAATTTGTTTTAAGTTGATCCAAGTGTAGATAATTATATGGTCATAAAATAGGCATAATTATACACATTCGAAAAAAAACTATTTTCATTTTATTTTGAGGTAATTAGTCATGCCACATGGGTAGCTATCCATTTTTTGTCAGTTTTTAGGATCTATTTACTTGTAAAATTCATAAAAAAAAGTATTAATTGAAAAAATATAAATAAATATAGGTCACAAACTAGATTATCTTATCTAAATTTTCACCAAATGATTTAAAACAATATTAAATGTTGCTCAACAAATGGTGCATGGCACAAGCATATATCTACTCTATTTTCTTCCAAAAAATAGGAGTTCCTCTTCAAATTTTAGATGTTTAACCTAGTTATACTTAACCATTTTTAAAAAATAGTCTTTTCAAAACCAGAATTAAAATTATACATTTAATTTTCATACACCATCTTCAAATTAGAGTGTAGATATCTCAAATTATCTACAGAAGTTCAAATTTCTGAAATTCAAGAAAAACTTGTCCATAGGTAAGCCACTTTTTATCTCTCCAACTTTGTGTACTTACCCTTTAATTATGAATATGTTATTACCAACTATTATAATGGTTCAAATATTGTTTCCTATTCCTTCTTTGTATATAGAGAGACAAAGAAGAATGAATTTAGAAAGTACATAGAAACTAGACATTTGATCTCTCAAATAATAAAATCTTGATTTTACAGTTCTACATTAGTTGTCATCTATTTCTTGTGTTATTTTTTCTTTTAATGCATTACACTTTCATATTTTTTTTCATTCATAAATTTTTTTCTATTTATAACCCTCTTAAATCCATTTAAGTAGGTTGTCTATCATGTCTCCTCTTGGGCCTCAGGTTAGTGGTATCAGAGCATACACACTTAATATCATATCTAAGTGGTATCATGATGTATCAAAACTTCCTCTATGTTTGTATTCCCATTCATACAATATCATGTACCCTTTCCATAATTAATCTAGTTAGAAGAACCATATCCTATTCATTATTTTTCGTAGGCTAAGGGATAGAGTTAGGGAAATAAATTAATGATAGTACTTTAAGTTGTTCTCAGGTCTAGGATCAAGTCCATGATTTAATAATTATTGGTGCAAGCCAAAATTGTGTTCACATTAAATTTTTAAGAATAAACCTTACAAATATATAAGCCAAAATAGTTTTTCACTTCACTTTCCCAAAGAGACTCTTCCTATTCCTACGTGAATGGAAAATAACTTACTGAATAAGGCAAAATACACCTAGGATAATAATCAATATATACATTATTGTTACATTCCCCTTTGTCAAACCAAACATTCCTCTAAAATTTTCAAAATTTTCTCATCAAATAGATTTTTACAGGATGTTTTATGGTTGCTCTGTTGTAGGTCAATAATGAAATTTGACACTATCATCTTTCACATAGTACCAATTTAAATGAAATTTAGTATTGGCATTGCCATCTTTCACATAGTGCCGATTCAAATGAATTTTAGTATTGACATTTCCATCTTTCACATAGTGCCATATTTCAATTGGAGAACTATTCGACTGGTAAATTATTATGTTTCATCATTCATACACTTAGTTATAATTTATTCTATTTTTTAGACCTATAAATTAATTAAAAAATTAAATTTGATGTGTTAAATAAATTTATTAAATTTCCATATTTTTGTGAGGGTTTCAATGAGATCTAAATTTCATTTTCATGCCTAAGTAGATATTTTTATAATTCTATAATTTTGGTCAAGGTTTCTACAAATTCTAGAATTATTTAATTTGGCCCTAAAAGGGATATTTTTGTAGTATCTAAGCTTCCTTCTTGTTGGCTTTGGGGGATTGAGTTGTTGGAAGATTTGACTACATGCCAAATAGTGACAGGCAGGTTAGGTATTATGAAAGATAAAATAAAAAGGGTCTAGAACAACAAACAAAAGGGTTTGAGTAGACAGGGCACAAAGATATGGATGATCACTATCATGTTCAGTTTTATAAATTTGCTCAAAACCAAGACTGTATGACTAATATTATGGTTGATCTTATTCAAACCATATGGGGAATGAGTGCAAACCATCATCCCAATGGTGATGGGAATGATTCAAGAACTAATAATAACCCTCTTACATAGATCACAACCATTGGAGCTTCAGCTAGGCCTTTCAAGCCTAACTTCATCCATAGCGAGGAAGTCATTTCTAATGTGGAGTTTCATCCTTCAATGATGGATGATATCATTGTAAATTATGAAGAATAAAAGAATCTTCCACCTAAAATAAAGGTGAAAATGTCCCCGACTAATTTCATTCAATTAAAGATAAATAAATAGGGAGTTAGGGTTGATCCTAAACCTTGTTATAATTATAGGGATATTCAACATGTATTGGGAAAGCTCACTTTGTCTACATTTAATGGATCTACCAAGAGTACCAATTGAGCTTGGATCTAAAATGTGGATACATACCTTTCCCCTGACCCATGATGGAAGATGAATCCATTACTTTTTCTAATTTACATCTTAAGGGCACATCACATAAGTGGTGGTACCATGGTTTTGTCACACAAGGGCACAACCTCATCTAATCTTATGATGTGTTCAATATGAGGTTGATTCTCAATGTTTGATAGGGTTGATATGGAATTCCATTTTAGGGAGTTATAAAATATAAGCCAAAAAAATTATGTCAATGATTGTGTGAGTGATTTTTAGAGAGTTTCAGTTATGGTACTAGATATTTCTAAAAGGAGGCTTGTGGTTTTGTTTTTGAAAGGGT
Source organism: Torreya grandis (assembly GCA_037957365.1). Classification (NCBI taxonomy): domain Eukaryota; kingdom Viridiplantae; phylum Streptophyta; class Pinopsida; order Cupressales; family Taxaceae; genus Torreya; species Torreya grandis. Next base: position 4,924,015 of record JARHVA010000030.1, read on the forward strand.
CGGATGACCCCATCAAGGTTTTGGATAAGGATTTCAACCCTTATTCCCTCTAAGAATCCATCAAAAAGGATTTTTATAATGAAACAAAATAACTTAAAGGAAACTTTATAGCTTTCAGACAACAAAGGACACCTTCTTTTGGATAGCCTAGGACTACACTTTCTGAGTATCTAAGGACAACCCCATATGGAAAAAAAAGAAGGCATATCAAAAAAGTTAATGGAAAAAAAATTTTGATACCAAAGACAAACAAAGAAGTGGATTCAATAAATGAGTTAAGGAAGAGAAATTTATGCTTCAGTTACAAAGATCCTTAGACATTGGGTCATCGTTGCCTTGGCAAAGGGAAAGTTCATTATATTGAGGTAGTATTAAATAGAGAAGAATAAGAAGGGGCAGCCCCTAATGAACATAAGTAATAGAGGAAAGAAAAGGGTGACTACACAGATGGAACCCTTTCCACATTGCCTGCTACTCCTAGATATCACCCTTTTAGAGTGAGGAGTGTTGTAAGGCAAGAAATATATAATGTTAATTAATAATGGGGAAACCCATAACTTCATTGATGAAAGCTTAGCATCTAGATGTTGGATACAAGTTGTAAATTTCAAAGGCTTTAATGTAACTAGTGTAGATGTCTATACCATTCTATGTGCAAAGAAAATTTAAAATATGAATATTACTATTATAAGGCATAAGATTTAAGATTATTTTTATGTGGTCAGTATTGGTGAAACTAACCTAGTCCTTGGGGTGAAATGACTACATTCACTAGGAAAACTCACTCAAAACTACCAAACTATGGATCTCAAGTTCAAATCAATAGGTAAATAAAGAGTGTTGTGTGGTATAGACAATATATCCCATATAGTAGTGATATCAAAAAGGATGGAAAGGGATATTCATAAAGTGTAGATTACTTGGGCACTTGAATGTTTTATTAGTTCTACAAATCAAAATTTCAAACAATAGAAAATATCATAAGGATATCCATCCCATCCTTGATAAGCATGTCAAGTTTTCATTAGCATTCCACATGGATTACCACCAAAAAGGGTTTTTTATTTAACCTGAAACTAAAGTGGTAATAACCACTCCATACTGCCATCCTATGTTGATCATTATTCTTGTTGTTAAAGTTTGGCATTGATGTTGTCATTGATGTCAAGGATTCTTAAGAAAGGTGTTCATAAGGTCATTGAATAATGTTATTTTTTTATAGCATCATTAAGAGGTATCAAATTGTTTTATTATCATGCTATACATATGAAAAAATTATAAGATCATTAATAAGTGTTTCAAGGTCAGTTGTCATGTTTTAAGAAACCTAGTCTAACTGTGGTCATTGGATGAAGAGACCTTATGAGAAGTATGAGTTTATTGGGATAGTGAGATGGATGAATAAAGGAATAAGAATATATATGAGGTTTTTATATCATGAATATTAGGCATTGGATCACTCATGAGAGTCTCAAAGTGAGCCTATAATGGTAGGACCTCCAGACCTAACATGCAACTAGACTAGTTCTAGACTCTCCCTAACCTAATGAGGTGTCATGAGGTATTTTCAAGGCATATAAATATTGTATGATAGTGTTTTATCATGGTAATATGTTTTATGACCTATATATGATGTTTTTACATCTTATATAGTGGTTAAAAGGTAAGTTTCAAGGCCTAATGTGACTTGCAAATCAAGGCCTAGAGAGTAAAGAGAGAGATGGTGACCAGATGGGGTATCAAGATCAGTTTCCAAGTAAATAATGTGAATTTTATCATTTTAAATGGTTTTATAGGTTTTACCATGTGTGTTTACCAAATGTTATGTCAAAGTTTTCAAGAAAAGGCATGAAAATTGGTTTTGAGGTTTCTTGAGTGCATAGAATGAAGGGTTCTCAACTTGAGGACTTTCAAGATTTCATTAGAATGTGTAACCTCTATATGGTAACTTGAGATATTTATTAGATATGAATAATTTTATTATATAATATATATAGGTATTATTTTTTTAAATGAGGGGCAATCGTTACCACCAGAAATAGTGTTAACCCTCTCTAAAACCCTAATAATGACCTGATGTGAAATATTTTATTCTAAAGTGCTCAGAATTGTTTGGCATGGATACTTAATTTATTGGATCATGTATCCAAATATCTCATTCAATTATAGGTTTTAATGGTTTGTCATGTGAGTGAGTGGACCCTACAGGAAAGGCCTTGTTTCTTAGAGATTAAATGTAGCAGTTAGATTTGACCAAGTCAATGTTGAAAAATGGATGAAGGTTGAAGCTTGAAGCTTGAGACTTTTATTTGATTTACATGGTGGTTTATAATCATATTATATACCTCAATAGTTTTAAACTTGTCTTATAATTTAACCAGACACTAACAGGCCTAATGATGCAAACAATGAGAAACCCATGCAAAAGTGAGAAGGTGATTAGGGATGTGTTATCATGGATTAGGGATGAATCCAAGTTCATGGAGAAATTTTTCATGAAATTTAATAAATTTTTATGTTGGATAGATTTTTTTGAGATCAATGAATAAGATGAAAATGTTACTCATAAGTTGACCTATCTAGTTCAGATGAGACAGGAAGATACAAGACTATGAGATTGGTCTGCAAGACCAATATTGCCATTTGAACATATTATATATCTATATGATAATGGTATAATTACCTCATAGTATCATATAAATTCATTTTAAGTCTCTAAAATTGGTTCAATAGGTATTTTAGGTCATTGTTTCCATGACTATATTTTGAGGCTAGTTGGCAATTTTGAGTGGGTTACTTGCAGAGAAGGGTTTGAGTCCTTTTTCCTTGTTTAATGAAATATAATAAACTTGGTGAAATTATTTAAGTATATAAGGTTATATTTATGATTTATTTCCATGGTTTTTGGATAAAATTGTGTTTTTTCTTTAGTTGTTTAAGACAAACTTTCTGGGTTTGCACAGGCCTAATTGTGAATAGTATTAATGGTGTGTTTCAAGTATAAAAGGTGTCATGGATATAATAGGAGATTGGTATGGATATATTTGAGTTAAATATTATATTATATTTTATTTTTAATATTTATAAAGTTTTCTATAGAGTTAAAATCTTAACTAGTGCTAATGAAGGCCTAATTGAATTATGTCTCCTTAAGGCCTATAAGAGGTTTTGGTCTTATATGCTATGAACCACCTATTTTAATGTTTTATTCATGTTTTTGAAATGACCTAAGTCCAATTTTATGGTAAATTTAAATGTGCAAGTGTGTATGGATGACTAAGGAGTGTATGAGAAAGAACCTACTAGAAGAACAAGGCCTAATAGGCCTAACTGTCTAGTTGAATTTGAGAGAGTTGAAGTGAATGAGATAGAACTTGGAAGAGATAAAGGAGGTAATATAAACCACTAGGAGGGTTCAGATAAAACATGAACAAGTCAAGAGTAATAACATGAAAATACCAATCAGGCAACCCAAAGCTATAAAGGATAAATCATCATATAACCATATTAAGTATAGAAATATTATTTGCTACATCTATCACAATATAAGACACATTGCAATATTTTGCTCTAATAGAGCTAGAAGGTCTATCAGATTCAATAGGACATATGAAGCTCCTACAATTCATAATAAGGATCAAACATTGGTATGGAAACCAAATAAAGCTAAGATGGATCATATTGAGCTCAATAAGCAAGATGGACTCTTTGCCAAAGAGGAATTTATGCTAGCTTGAAATACCTTTCATATTCAAGATGAAGTCATGAAATGGTATATTTATAGTGGTTTATCAAGCCAAATTATAGGATAAAAAAATAATTTCATCTCATTAAATAAGAATTATACAAGAACAGTGAGGTTTGGAGATAACACAACTACCAATATAGTTGGTAAGGGTGTCTTGAGTTTGGACAATGGAAAGACTAAGACATAAAATGTGTTGTATATGAAAAGTTTGAAACATAACTTTCTTAGTGTAAGTCAAATATTCAATCAAGTACACACACTAACCTTTCATAACAAAGAGTGTGACATAAGGAAAGCCAAATCAAAAAGGCTAATTGCCAATGCCAAGAGGACTAAGAACAACCTATATATATTGAATGGGATTAAGGAGAGATGTTTCATGAACAAGATAGATGAAAGTTGGTTATGGCATAAAATCTTAAGTAAAATAAACTTTGATAACCTAGTCAATATTAGAACTAAAAATTATTTTAAAAAAATGTTTAAGATCATTAAACCTACAAACATACTTTGTAAGACATGTCAACATGGTACACAAACTAGAAGAAGGTTAAAGTCTAAGGAGTGATCTACTATAAAACCCTTGGAGTTAATACCCATTGATCTCAATGGGCCTAAAATAATTCAAAGCATTAAAGGAGATAGATACTTCATGTTACTCATTAATTATTACACAATAATGACTTGGATTGCATTCATGAAAGCGAAATCATAAGCTCTTCACAAGTTCAAGGCATTCAAGGCTCTTGTTGAAAATGAAAAGAATGGGAAGATCAAGTGCCTAAGATATGATATAGGAGGAGAGTTTTGGTCTAATGAGTTTTATGAATTTTGTGAGGTTCATAGAATAAGAAGATAATTCTCAACATCTAGGACACCTCAATAAAATGGGGTAATGGAAAGGAAGAATAGGACAATTCAAAATATGGATAGAACTATGATAAATAAATATATATTATCTAATGGATATTGAAAAGAGGTAGTAAGAACTGATATCTACATTTTGAATAGAGGATAGATAAGGACTAATGGCAACAATAATCCTTATGAACTATAGAAGGGTAGACCTACCAATGTCAAATATTTTAGAGTGTTTGGGAGTAAATGTTTCATCAAAAGAGATGATGAGGACTTGGGAAAATTTTATTCTAGATCTGATGAAGGCATATTCTTAGGATACTCATCAATGATCTCAACCTATATATGTTATAACAAGAGACTACAAAAGATAGTGGAAAACACAAATGTGAAGATTAATGAGACAAGGAAATCTCACTCATAGACAAAGAACACTCTAGAGAATCTAGAATTAAATAATTAAGAGGAGACTATAGAGTTTGATGGGAAAGAAGAAGAAGTTGAAGAGAGATAGGACTCAAAAGGATCTTCAAGGTAAATTCAAAGAGTTCATCTTGAATATCAAATCATTGGAAACAAGAATGTAGGTATGCAAATAATGAGGAGACTGGTAAGTAATCTAAATCATGAGAATGTTTCTCTATTATCCAAGATTGAACCATAGTCCTATATTATCAAGAAAAGATAAATTTTGGATAGGTGTTATGAATGAGGAGTTAGACCAAATAGAGAAGAATGAGACTTAGGAACTAGTTCCTAGGCCTAAAGATAAGAATGCCATTGGCATAAAATGGGTGTTTAGAAAAAAATTGAATGAATATGGAGAATTCAATAGGAACAAGGCTAGATTAGTATGTAAGGGATATGCACATGTTAAAGGGGTAGACTTTGAGGAGACATTTACACTATTATAAATATTAGAGGCCATCATATTATTTCTAACTTATTCATGATTCAAGGTATATTAGATGGATGTCAAATCCACCTTTTTGAATGGATATTTAGAATAAGTGTAAATTGAACAACCTAAATGGATATCACTATAAGATGATAAATCTATGTTTTTAGATTTAAAAAGGATCTTTATGGTCTTAATAAATCTACTATATCTCGGTATGCTAGGTTGGACAAGTATCTATTGGATCAAAGATTCAAAAGAAGAGTTGTAGATAGTAATCTATACATTAAGATTAAATATGACCATCAACTAATAGTATTTGTCTATATAGATGAAATCATGTTTTGTGGAAATAATGAGAACATGATAAATTCCTTTAAAGAGGTGATCAAGAAATATTTTTAGCTTTCCATGCTAGGAGAACTATCATTTTTTCTTGGGTTAAAAATCACTCAATTTGAAAAAGATATATTCATCTTAGAAGCCAAGTATATAAGAGAGATGTTGAAGAAGTTTGAGATGAAATATTGCAAGGCAGTTAGTACACCCATGACAAAATTATGTAGTTTGAGTAAGGAATATGAGACTTCAAAGTTTAATTAGATGTCATATAGCTCAATGATTATAAATTTTTTGTATAAACTACCTCTAGACCTAACATCATGTAAGTAGTAGATCTTATGGGAAGGTTTTAAAAGGATCCAAAGGAGAATCATATGCAAGAAGTAAAAAGGATACTTAGGTATCTCATTGTGAATATTGAGTATTTATTGTGTTATTTATACAGCAAGGAGTTCAATTTGACAACCTACAAATATGCAGATTGGGTAGGAAGTATAGATGATAGGGAAAATACTAGTGGAGGAGCCTTCTTCTTAGGTGGGTGCCTAGTTTCATGAATAAGAAAAAATCAACCATCAATAACTTTGTCTACTTTTGATGATGAGTAAATTGCATTAGATTCATGTTTCACTCAGGTCTTATGGATGAGACAGACCCTAAAAGATTACAAATTGGAGTATGATGGTCTTATCCCTATCTATTGTGATAATACAATGGCTATAAGTATATCAAAGAAACCTATCATGCACTCAAGGACCAAACACATTCCCATAGAGCATCATTTTATAAGAGACTAGGTAAGTGAACAAAGTGTCAAACTTGAATATGTTTCTACATAGGAATAAATTGTAGACATCTTGACCAAACCACTTCCAAAGGTAAATTTTGAACACCTAAGATGGGAATTAGGTGTAATTCCTACCCCTAAAATCATTTAAAATTCAAGTACTTAGGGGGAGATAATCATTCTCATTAGATCCAAGAACAAGTGATTTTTTCCAAGAAGGTATGCATGGAGATAGGGGGACATGTTTTTATTATGTTTCATAAACTCATAAGTCCTATGTGTTGAGTATTTTGATTACAATGAGTGTGATCCAAGGAGTTATAGACATCACATTGTCATTTATGTTAAAGAGGGAGAAAGAAAAGAATAGGGAAATAATAATGATCATCATATAGTATTTTTTTCCATCAATGACAAAGGGGGATATTATTGAGCATTGTTCTTGTTATTTAAGTTTGACATTGATGTTGTCATTGATGTCAAAGATTATTAAGAAAGGTGTTCATGAGGTCATTGAAGAATGTTATTGTTTGATAGCATAATTAATAAGTATTAAATTTTTTTAGGATCATGTAAGACACATGATAAAGGTATAAGATCATCAAGAAGTATCTCAAGGTCAATTGTCATATTTCAAGAAGCCTAGTCATGACATTGGTCATGGCATGAAGAGACCTTATGAGAAGGTATGAGTTTGGTGGCCTAGTGAGATGGATTTATAGAGGAAAAATAATATATATTAAGTTTTTATATCATGAATATTAAGCATTGGATCACTCATGAGAGTCTCAGGGTGATATTAAAGTGGTAGGACCTACAGACCTAGCATACAACTAAACTAGTTCTAGACTTTGCCTGACCTAATGAGGTGTTATGAGGTATTGTCAATGCATATGAAGATTTTATGGTAGTTTTTGAGAATTTTAAGATATTTTATGACATGTATATGATGTGTTTACAACTTTGATAGTGGCTATAAGGTAAGTTTCAAGAGCTAATATGACTTTTAAATCAAGGCCTAGATAGTAAAGGGAGATGGTGAATAAATGGGGTATTAGGATCAGTTTCCAAGTCAAGAATGATGTTGTGAGAATTTTTAGTGGTGTGAGAGGGTTTATAAGGTTAATTTATTAATTTTTAGGGTAAATTTTTCAATAAAAGGCATGAAAAGTGGTTTTAAGGTTTCATTAGTATACACAATGAAGGGTTCTCAACTTAAAAAGAACTTTCAATTGTTTACTAGCATGTGTAAACTCTACATGGGAACCTAAGATATTAATGAGAGATTGATAAGGGTCATAGATAATATCTCTATGAATTATTTTTGTAAATTATGGGAAATCCTTTATGAACAATCATTAACACCAAAAATAGTGTTAACCCTATCTAAAACCCTAAAAATGACCCGATGTGAAAGATATTGTTATAAATACTTGGAATGGTTTGGTAGGATATTTAAGTTATTTTATCATTTATAAAACTCTATGATTCACCTCAAGGTGTAATTGGTTTGTTAGATGAGTGAGTGGACCTTATAGGAAAGGCCTTGTTTCTTAGAGATTTGATGTAATAGTTAGAGTTGACCAAGTTAGAGTTACCAAATGGATGAAGGTTGAATATTGAGACTTGTATTTAATGTCCATGGTGATTTATTATCATATTATATCCCTCAAAGGTGATAAAATGGTCTTACAAGTTGACCAATCACTAATAGGCCTAATGATGCAAATAGTGAGAAACCCAAGCAGAAGTGAGAAGGTGATTAGGGATGTGTTATCATGGATTAGGGATGATTAAAATTACATGGAGACAGTGTTCATGAACTATAAAAAAATTTAATTTTGGATATAATTTTTGGATATTATTGATAAATATGAAAATATTTCTCATAAGTTGACATGTCTAGTTCAGATGAGACATGAAGATACAAGACTATAAGATTGGTCTACAAGACCAATATTACCATTTAACCATATTATCTATCTATCTATAAATGGTATAATGACCTTATAGTATAATATAAATTAAATTTAAGTATTTTAAAGTGGTTTTACAAGTGTTTTAGGTGATTATTTCCATGATTGTGTTTTGAGTCTAGTTGGCAATTCTGAGTGGGCTACTTGAAGAGAAGGGTTTGAGTCATTTCACCCTATGTAATGAAGTATTATATTTTGTTTGAAGTTTTTAAAGTATTTAAGGTTATATTTATATGATTTTTTTCCATGTTTAATTGACAAAATTTTGCTTTTACTTCAGTTGTTCAAGATAGACTTTCTGGGTATGCATAGGCCTAATTGTGAACATTGCTAATGGCATGCTTCAAGTGGTAGTTGAAGCTAAAAGGTGTCATGGAAATAATATGAGATTTGTATGTATATATTTGAGTGATTTATGATATTATATTTGCATAATATGAGTTTTAAATTTTTCTAATGAGTTCAAAGTGTAATGTGTGCTAATGAAGGCCTAATTGAATTAGGTCTCCTTAAGGCCTAAAAGAGGTTTCTAGTCCTATATGATATGAAAAACATATTTAAATGTTTTAGTAATTATTTTTAAATTAATTAAGTCCAATTTTATGTTAAATATAAATGTGAAAGTGTGTATGACTGACCAAGGAGTGTATGATCAAGAACCTAGTATAAGAACAAGGCCTAATTGTCTAGTTAGATTTTGAAAGAGTTGAAGCGAATGAGATAAAAATTTGAAGAGATAAAATAGGTATTTTATACCATTATTAGGTTATATATAAACCATAATTAATATATTTTATAGGTATTATATATGATTATTAAGGTCATATGGCCTAATCGAGTCAAGAAGAGGGCTAATTGAGTGAAGAAGGCTAAAGACCAGTTTGAGAAAGATAGGAGTGTGTGAAAAGATAAAGAAGGATATCATCATATATTTTATGAGAAATTTTTTTTTATAAAGGTGATCAAGGTTTTGAGGTGGATGATTTGGTGATGAGTCTTCTAGGGGGTTAGTGCCTCCTTGCAAGTGGGTGTTTACTATAGCCTAGTCAAGTTGGTGTTTGGATAGTTGGGATTGGTGCTCCAAGTGAAGTTGGTACTTTAATAAATATTTATGTTTGTCTCATAGGATTTTACTCCATTTAAATAATAAATGGGTTTTCTTCCCCTTGAGGTTTTCCCACTCAAATAAGTTTTCTATGTGTTATGTTCTTGTCTTATGTTCATGGCTCTTAATATGTTGTTAGTTCACTATATTGTTTTGATAGTTCATGAATGATAAATTAAAGTTATAATAGTTTTAAATATTGATTCACCCCCACTCTTATTCATTGTGTTTCCAACATCCTAGAGTCTACAAGAAATATATTGAGAAATTCATCAAATAACACTTGAATATAGGTCCCAGAAGGCCTAGTTCTAGTCTTTTTGCTTCTTCATTTGTCTTAGTGAAGAAGAAAGATATAACTATGAGGATGTGCATAAAATAATAAATTTTGAACAAAAAATATCATCAAAAATAGGTATCCCATACTTAGGATTGATGAATTAATTAATGAGATACCTAAGTCCATTAACTTTTCCAATATTGGCTTGAGGACCGAATATCACCAAATTTAGGTAAGAGAAGAGGATGTTCAAAAGTCTACTTTTAGATATCATTATAACCACCATGAATTTTCGGTTATGCCCTTGGGATTAAATTATATTCTAATAAATTTCCAATCTTATATGAATAATTCCTTTAGGTAACACTTAAGTAAGTTTGGGTTGGTCTTCTTTGATGACATCCTAGTGTATAGTAAAACATGGGAGGAATATCTTCAACAGTTGGACATAGTGTTGGAAATTTTGGGATAAAAACACTCTTTGTATAAGATTTTAAATGTGAATTTGTAATTTCTAAAATTTTATATTTATGACATGTGATTATTTCCCAAGGGGTCTATGTTTATCAACAAAAAACCCAAGCAATCATGGATTGGCCTCCACCTACTACCATAATACATTTGAAAGGGTTTTTGGGTTTGTGTAGCTACTATAAAATGTTTATCAAGGTATTTTTTTATATTTTTGTTTTATTGACATATTTAAACAAAACGGGGGATTTAAATTGGTCTAAAATATCCCAAGTTGATAAATTCAAGGAGGTATGAGTTTGTTCTTGGTACTTATTGTTCCATATTTCTTTTACCCTTTTGTGCTAAAATGTGACGCTTCAGAGGAAGGTATAGGGGCTATTTTAGTGAAAAATGGGAACCTTAGGGCCTTTTAAATCTAGAAAATCAAAGAGGTGGAGTGTAGGTTCTTCATTTATAATAAGAACATGTTGGCCATCATGCATGTTTTACTCAAATTTAGATAATATTTGATTTGTGGCAGGTCTATAGTTAAAACAGATCATAATAGTATGAAATATTTTCTCAATCAAACTAATTTTAATGATAGGTAATAGAAGTGGGTAATAAAAATTCAATCCTATGACCTTTATATTTAATATGTCAAAGGGAAGGATAATGTAGTTGTTGATGCATTATCTACACCAAAACAATAAAAGAAGCAAAGGAACTAGAACTAGGTTGGATATGTCCCATTTCTAATAATTCCTTGATTTCATTATAAATTTACTCTTTTAATTCTCCTATATGGATTTAAGGAGTAATAATTATAGGTTTAGAGCCTAATTCTAACTCAATTATGTGTTGAAATCCTCTATCTAGTGGCAATCCTGGAGGTATACCCTGAACACTATGTCATGCTTGTCTAAAATAGACTAAATGTCCACTGGTAGGATATATTATCTATGTATGAATTTTTAATGTTAACCCAAAAATTATATTCCTAAGAAATAAGTCCTCTATAAAAATCTCTCTCCATCCTCTTAGTCATGACCACTCTAGGAGCACCATTGGTCATGCCTTGAAACACAACCTCTTTCCCATCTATTTTAAAATTTATCTCCATATTTTGATAATATTGTGTGAATTATCCCAAATAATTTAACCATTTTAGCCCAAGTACCACATATTTTTCTCTTATGCATACAACATAAAATTCATCACTTACTTTATGTCTCCCTAATGTAAGATTAAGTTTTTCAATTCTCTTGGTATATGGAAGGGTGGATCCATCAACTACAATCACATTAAAGCCCTTGAAATATTTAAATTTTAACACCATCTTGGTTACCAATCCTTCATCAATAAAACTATGGGTTTGCCCACTTTCAATCAATACTCAGACCTTTTTCCCTTCCAACACTCCCTGAACTCTAAAAGGAGTATATATAAGATCACCAAATAGTGTGGCAAGTGTGCCTCCTAAAGTATTTTATTCCTCTTTTCTTTCTAGTTCTAATTCATTTTATTCAAATTAATATTCAAACTTCTAATTTGGATTCAACATTTGATATCACCTCAATATCACTCGACCATGCCCAAGACATCTATGTCAAGGCTCCCATGGATCCTTGCAAGTGAAACATTGTTTTTTCCTTCTAAGCTCATTCCCTATTTCCATCTCTTTACTCACTTTTGGTATATATTTTTATTAAAACCCTCATTTATGGATATTTTATTTTTATTCCTATAAGTAATAGACTTCTAGATTAGCCATATCAAACCTCTCTATCAAACTCCTATTGAACTCATCATAAGAGTGGATTAGGTTATGCCCTTGTATAACCAAAGTACCACCACTCATGTTTTATACCCTCAAGATATAAATTACCAAATTTTATGGCTTCATATTCCATCATAAGTTAGAGGTAAAGGTATGTATCCACCTTTTAGATCTAAGCTCGAATGGTACTCTTGTAGATCCATCAATTGTAGACAAAGTGACCTTTCGCACTATGTGTTGAAGATCCTTATAATTATACTGAGGGATATGATTAGTCCTAGGTCCCTCTTTATTTCTCCTTTATTTCATGAAGTTAGTGAGGGACATTTCCACCTTGATTCTAGGCAAAAAAGTCATGTATTCTTCATAACTAGAAATGATATCATCCATCATTGGAGGCTAAAACTCCACCTCAAGAATGACTTCTTATCTACATATGAATTTAGTTTGGAAAGGCCTAACTAAAGATTTAGTGATTACCTTTTGTGTAGGAGGATGGTTATTTCTATTTCCTAAAGCACTCCCCTCACCATTGGGAGGATGATTTACACTTATACCTTGCATGGTGTGAATAAACTTAGTGATCATATCAGTCATACCCTCTTGGTTTTAAGCAAAATTTTCAAACCAAACATGGTCTTAATCATCCATATATTTATTCCATAGATAATCAAACCCTTATATTTATTTTTCTTGACCCTTTTTATTTTCTCTTTCATAATACCTAACCTCTCTATCACTTTTTAGGATGTAGGCAACTCTACCAACAACTCAATCCTCCACAGCTAGCAAGGCAATGACAAAAGAAAAAATACTAGGATCAAGTCCATGATTTAATAATTATTGGTGCAAGTAAAAAGTGTGTTCACATTAAATTTGGAAGAAAAAACCTAAAAAATATATAAGTTAAAATGATTTTTCACTTCACATTCCCAAAGAGACTCTTCATATTCCTATGGGAATGAAAAATAAATTACTAAATGAGGCAAAAGACACCTAGGATAATAACAAATATATATAATATTGTTACTGCCCCCTTTATTAGACCAAGCATTCCTCTAAAATTTTCAATTTTTCAAAATAATATTCCAATAACTTTCCAATATTGTATGAACAATATATTTAGGCAACACTTAAGGAAGTTTGTGTTGGTTTTCTTTGATGACATCCTAGTGTATAAGAAAACATGGGAGGAACATCTTCAACACTTATACATAGTGTTGGGAATTTTGGGGAAAAAAACACTCTTAGTATAAGAGTCTAAATGTGAATTTGGAATTTCCAAAATTTTATATTTAGGACATGTGATTATTTCCCAATAATAAGCATAGAATATTACAAAATTACAATGTGAAAATAGATTAAGTTTTAATTATGAAGACTTTCCTTTAAAAATATGCCCTCTTCCAAAATTCACTCCCTCTTAGTCTACATAATAATACTTTATTCCTCATGTTATTTATTCAATTTGAAAATTCATAACATAGTTACAGCAACAAGTACCAACTATGTTATCATGTTTCTAAATCACTATATTTGAAATGTAAGTTAACCATGTGTTCATGACCTTTGTCATTTCATCAATAATATCGTAGAAGATGGGAATTTTTTTGTCAAGTTCACAAAAAGCATTACGTATGTCACTTATCATGTCCATTATCTTTTGTTATGTTGAAATACCTTTTTAGAGAATCAAGTTCTCATTAATAAGAGTCTACTTGATCCAAAATGATATGGATGACTAGATATTACTGAATATTACCACTATTACACATATAAACTTATGATAACATCTATAGCGGTAGAAATAGATTATATGCCTACATGCCAATTTTTTATATCTATTTGCACTTCTACATTATCACATAGCTCATATAGTGTTAGTATTGTAGCACCTAACTCATTAGTAATGATATCTAGTGATGTCACCACACTCTTTAGTTATGAAGTGTTTATTACCAACTATTGTAATGGTTCAATTAATGCTTCATCTTCCTTCATTGTATAATATTATACACTTCCATTATTTTTATATAGAGATACCAAAAAGAATGAATTTTTGAAGTAAATAGACACTAGACATCTAATCTCTCAGATAATAAATAGGACCAATTATTGTAATGGTTCAATTGATGTGATGGAAATAGGTTATATACCTACATGCCAATTTTTTATATCTATTTGCACTTCTACATTATCACATAGCTCCTATAGTGTTAGTATTGTAGCACCTAACTCATTAGTAATGATATCCAGTGATGTCACCACACTCTTTAGTTATGAAGTGGTTATTACCAAATATTGTAAAGGTTCAATTGATGCTTCATCTTCCTTCATTGTATAATATTATACACTTCCATTATTTTTATATAGAGATACTAAAAAGAATGAATTTTCAAAGTACATAGACACTAGACATCTAATCCCTCAGATAATAAATAGGACCAACTATTGTAATGGTTCAATTGATGCGATGGAAATAGTTTATATACCTACATGCCAATTTTTTATATCTATTTTCACTTCTACATTATCACATAGCTCATATAGTGTTAGTATTGTAGCACCTAACTCATTAGTAATGATATCCAGTGATGTCACCACACTCTTTAGTTATGAAGTGGTTATTACCAACTATTGTAATGGTTCAATTTATGCTTCATCTTCCTTCATTGTATAATATTATAAACTTCCATTATTTTTATATAGAGATACCAAAAAGAATGAATTTTTGAAGTACATAGACAATAGACATCTAATCTCTCAAATAATAAATAGGACCAACTATTGTAATGGTTTAATTTATGTGGTGGAAATAGGTTATATACCTACATGCCAATTTTTTATATCTATTTGCACTTATAAATTATCACATAGCTCTTATAGTGTTAGTATTTCAGCACCTTACTCATTAGTAATGATATCCAGTGATGTCACCACACTCTTTAGCTATGAAATGGTTATTACCAACTATTGTAATGGTTCAATTGATGCTTCATATTCCTTCATTGTATAATATTATACACTTTCATTATTTTTATATAGAGATACCAAAAAGAATGAATTTTTGAAGTACATAGACACTATACATCTAATCTCTCAGATAATAAATAAGACCAACTATTGTAATGGTTCAATTAATGTGATGGAAATAGGTTATATACCTACATTCCAATTTTTTATATCTATTTGCACTTATACATTATCACATGGCTCCTATAGTGATAGTATTGTAGCACCTAACTCATTAGTAATGATATCCAGTGATGTTACCACACTCTTTAGTTATGAAGTGGTTATTACCAACTATTGTAATGGTTCAATTGATGCTTCATCTTCCTTCATTGTATAATATTATACAATTCCATTATTTTTATATAGAGATACCAAAAAGAATGAATTTTTGAAGTACATAGACACTAGACATATAATCTCTCAGATAATAAAATATTATTATTATAGTTCTATATTGGTTGTCATTTATTTATTGCATTCTTTGTTCTTTAAATGCATTGCACTTTCATATTATCTATCATTAATAAATTTGCTTTTGTTCATAACCTTCCTAAATCAATTTATATAGGTTGTCCAATGGATCTCCTCTTGGGCCTTAGATATGTGGTGTCAAAGCATACACACAATATCATTTCCAAGTGGTATTTATTGTATCTAACTTCATCTCTCTTTGTATTCTAACTCATACAATGTATAATTATATGAGGTTAGGAATCGATATTTAAGACCCTTAATTAAGACTTCCTTCATGTCCTTAAATAGGAGACAAATATTTAATGCCAAATTCATAAATGTTCTATAAGATGATAGGGGATGCATTATAAAGACAACAAAAGATTTAGAAGAATGTTATGTACATGACTGAGCAAGTATTGTTGATCACTTCTCATTACTTCTCCATCTATTTCGTGGTAAAACTCCATACAAGCTAAAATTAAATCTAGACATCCTTATTTTGAAGTCAAAATAGATGCAGATACATGAGATAATTGAATTAAACTTATCTATTCATATTAATTAGTCAGTCAATTCTCTAATAAAAAAAATATTACATCTACTCTTTTAAAAAATATCATCAACAATAAAGAAATTATGGGAAAAATAATGCACTTCACATAATAATCATGAAGATGAAGTTAACTTAGACACACTTGTAGACATATAAAATGGTTTCATATAAACACTTAAAGAAACCTATTATCTTATTAGAAACTATGATGATAATACACCAAGTTCTCCCAATTGTGCCCAAGGCAAGGAACAACATGTGCAATAATACATATATACATTTCAAAATTTTGTGTCAAAACTTAGGATTCAATATTAAAACCAAAACCTTATTTTGAAGTATAGGTCAGGCTTGAGACCACATATCCATTCAAATATATATTTCTTACAAATATATTTAATTAGATAATCCTACAGCTTTGCTTACAAGTTTGAAGTGAAGGACAATGTTAAGACTAAAAATATATATTCTAAGTCTCAAACCAAGAAATAGTTTAAATCTTATTAGCCAAATTCCAAACTAAGAAACAAGACCAAACACCCTCCACAGAGGAAGTAACAATCATCAAATGATCAAAATAAGTAGTCCAAGGCTAGCACATTATGTTTTTTTCCAAGGAGACTCTATTTACACAAATTTAAGTAAGATGTATATACAACATCATTGGATAAAGGTAAGTAGATTAGGATTCTGAACCTATCATCATAGTAGGCATCGTAAACATCTCTACTACCCCTACAAAAATAAAGGAAGTAAAAATATTGTTCCATTCTCAAATATGGATCAATACTCAACCAATAGACTTCATTGTTGATAATAGATGTTAGAATAACTTGATTTCCCCTAAATTAGTTATTATATTTGTAGACACTATAAAATCATACTAGATGTCGTAATGCCTCCAGATACCTTAAACCTCCCCTCAACTCATCAACCAACCTATCAGACCTTAAGTCTATTTGACCACTTAGTTAACTAAACTCATTTAGTAATTCAAACCTTTAAACACCCCTTTTAATCCCAAACTTGATTAATTTACCTTTAGCACTCGAATATTGATGGTTAGCCCAAACATCGATGATTAACCTAACCATCAACTATTAGGTCCTCACCCTCCTAACACATCACCAACTATGTATGAGGAAACAAATCACAATTTAATATATTTACCTTATGAGATGTTAACAAACTTCCAAACATTGTGATCAGTAACCTCACCCTCTAGGTAACCTTCCATCCTCCATATCTCTTTGCCTATAAAATGAGGGGAGTGGGAGGTGAAAAGGATCAATAAGAAGAGTTATCAAGCATATAGGTATTCAAACTCTCCAACATATAGTCTTCCTTAAGTAAATTAGCATCATTAAAGGATCCCTGAACCATTACCAAATTTTCTTTTGAGGCCAAACTAATGTTACTCTAGTTAAATTGCCTCAGTCTTTAACTATCAACCATCTAGCAAGGTACATATATATTCTACTTATTATTTATTATTTTGGATTTATAATCTCCATAAACTAATTAGACCTATCTACACCTTATTTCCTCTCCACTAGATCCTTAATAGAACCATTATCAGTCCTCTAACCCAACATGTAACTCTCTTTTCTAAATATCTTCAGAATTCATAGAGAATTACCGATGGTTAGTACAACCACTAACAATCACCCCAATTGCCAATGGTTACCCAACCACCGATGGTTAACATAACTACTGATGGTTCACCCAAGAAATGATGGTTACTATGGCATAAAATAAAAATTATTTTTATCCCCTTAACCCCAATCAAACCCAAATTTTTGTGTTCTTGCTTATTCACAGACACTTCCCTAATTTTATGAACTTGACCTTAACTATATTTATTATTATTGATAAATGGTTTTGAAAGGGAGCATACCCAATACAAAAAAATCAAAATAAAATAGAGGATAAATTAAAAAGGAAATTTGGCCAACACCCCACTATAGGAAAGAAACAAAATAAAATAAGAAGGAACAATAATAGGGAGAATCCTGACAATAAGTAGCACCAAACCTACAAGACAACAACTACATTACAACATCACAAAAGGAAAAATTCATTTTCTAAACTTAGTGAAACTATTATTGAGCCCCTCTAAAGCATTAAAAATATTTAGGGTAGTTATTTGAGAAGGGTTTTCCATGTCAATTGTGGTAAGGTCATTAGTTTTATCAGTGCCACCCTTTCATAATCCTGGATACAAGTTACTAAGGG